>MU269998.1:0-750000 GCA_021432705.1 Caranx ignobilis
TGTTCAAATCATTTGGTCACAAAAAAAAGATAACGATAAAAATAGAAATAAAGATAAATACATACAAATACAAAAACTACTGTACAAGATAATATATATACACAATACCACATTTTAAGAAGATCGTATGGAAAAAAATAGTAAAACAGAATATGTAAAGAAATATGTAGTTACATGAATTTTAAGATTGCACTCTCATATTGTTTATATAAGTAATTAATTTATTAAGGATTATGGAGCTAATGTCAGCTAATGTTTCAGTCCAAGGCCACTGGTCTTTTGGTTCTGAGTATCTGACTATCTGAGAGACGAGGTCTACAGTTTAATAGCCACAGGCAGGAGTGACTTCCTGTGTTGCTCAACAGCATCCAGTCACACCAATGCCCATTTTCCATCAATAGGCTGTACCGGTCATCTTTGCAAGGTTGCATGAGAGCTGGTTCCTATCCCAGCTGACATAGAGCAGGGTACACCATACAGGCCTCCTGTGTATCTCAGGGCTGTCATTCAGAGACAAACTACCTCCATGCTTGACTTTGGACTGTGGGAGGAGCTAGAGATCCCAGAGCAATTAGAAGTGCAAGCCTTTGACAGTCAGATGAATTTATCATGAAAATGTGTTTATCTCTGAGTAGACATCATTTTGTCCTTGTGCAGCTTAGTTGAGTAGTAAACTGAATAATTTTCTAACATGTTGCACAACATCGTGATATTTACCCTCTTGACACAGTTAAAGTAATTACATGTAGCAGAGCAGAAGTCCTCATCACACCACACAAACACTGTAGGTGATAAAACAGAGGAGACTTTCTATTAAAGATGCACCACAGGATACATATCCTGGACTGAGCTTAGCTGAGTCACCTCAGCTTATTTACGCAGGCCTCTGACATCAACACAAACCCAACAATCCTTCTCCTCCTTAGAGCAACACAACGCCATGTTTACATCTGAACAATGCGCCATATTGTGTTCAACTTCCAGAAGTGAGTGACAGGTGTGGACTGCTGCATATTGACATGTCTTACACACTGAATAAGCCATTGGTCCTGACTTTTGTTAACTGGTAAAGGTTTGCCTAATCACTGAGACAAAAACAGACTTCAACAGTGCTGTGAGGTTGTGCTGTAAAAATTGCAGACACAGCCATGACTGAGCTTTCCCAACTTACACTTTCTGCCCGAGCCTGTGACCGACCCCACATCAGGCTCAGGCAGGGGTGAGCCAGGGTTGTAGTCAGATGAGGGAGTAAGTATTTGGCTATCCAAAGTTCATTCTTGTTCGGACAGAATGTGCACACGGTCAGGTCAGGTCAGGCTAGAGGTTGAGTGTTTTTAATAAGGCAGAGCCATCCTCATTCAGAGAACTGTGAGCCGCGTCTGTCTGACTGTAGGTATGGCCTGAAAACTACAGGACAAGAGATCGATTTAAAATTCATTCGTCACTGCTGCCTCTGGTGTTTAAAAATGCTGTTGATGATTTCATTGTTTATCATCTATAAATGTTTTAGTTGTACTTATTGCTGGATGTACAACGATATAAAGATGACCTTAACCTCATTAGCAACATGTTTTTGTTTCTCAAATTGTGCCTCAGTGTTTTCATTCAGTGTTTCATGCTGTAAATTGGATTTATTATTACTGTGTGATGTTACATAATAATTTAAAGCACAGAAGAATCTGGTATGTGATTGGAAGAAACAATCATAGATTATACAGCCACCTTTAGACAAGGTTCAGACTTAACTTCCACTGGTCAGAAGGAAGACAAGGTCTGGTTGTCTTAGTCTACTTCAATCCCAACATTAGTTATTATCATTCAGTGGTGAGAAAACAAAGTCTTGACAATCACAGTATCTGCCTGTGGGCCAGGTCGTCATTGTAAACGAGCATTGGTTCTCAATTGGCTTACCTGGTTAAATGAAGGTAAAACAGAAATAAATAGCATTAGAAACAATACAAACCACAGGCCAGTGGGTGTTAAGGGGTTAATAATGAAAACGTTTCACTGTTGTTGCACTAATTCCTGTTAATTTCTTTAAATTGGGAAGTGGCCTATTCATTTTTGTATAGCAATGAAATTATTGTTCAATTGTCTATTGTCTAAACATTGTCTTTGTTTCAACTCAGAAATGAAGGTTCATCAAGTTGATTTAACAACAAGAGACAAGATGTCTCACCATTGTTTTTAAGTTCTCAAAGTTCGTTGATCTTCAATCGAATGTTGTTTTAACTTAATGCATAAGTTCAATGAAAAAAATCACTTTTTACACTTTAAATGCAAGAAAACTTCCCTTACCTAGTTGAACAAGCACACATCTCTGGATTATGTAACTTATGGTTCATGTTTATTGAATGTATCTTTACTGATGATACACTATCACACTAAATTCTGATCTCTTTTTTTTTTTGCATTAACAATTGTACAAAGCAAGGTGGAAAGATTAGTTCACTATTTGTCTATTCATAATAACATAACATCACTTGTACCAAGTGAATGTTTGTTTCAAGGCCTCATGAGCATCAGAGTTAACATGAACAGAAGTAATAATTTAACATGAGAGAGGGCAATACAAGGTAAATATAATTAACTCCTTTAGAGCACTTGTCAGGCACCACTTCCTGTCTAGTTGTAGTTGCTGAGAAATCATAACATTTCTCATGAAGTTGTTTATAGTAAGCAAATATCAGCATTAGTACTACTTGAGAATTTTGGAAGGTTCAAAACCGGATATTGCTCAATATTAAGGAGATAATGAGCAGTAAAGATTGCAAACTGGCTCGGATCCATTCGAAAGAACATGTAAAATAAGGTCATAAAATTGTGAGTCACCCTCAGTTCAGAATAAAACCTTTGGGTGACTTCTCATGAGAGGGTAGGGCCAAGAATTTTGCTGAAATGACAGCAGAGAAAGAAAGTGCTTTTAAATTTGACAGCTAATGACTGATTGGTAGAAGAGAGAGAGGGTGGCAGACTGTGATTAGTGAGTTAGGTAGACTTAGGTAGTCTTCCTGTCTGAACTTTTGCTTAGCTCCATATTATGAGTGTTGTCTGTCTTAAACAAGAAATTCCCTCTCATGAAATAAACATCCAAAAGGTTTTGTCCTCAACGGTGACCTTCTCTTTCAGATGGATTTTTAAGTTCAGCTTGGGTTGAAAAGTTTTCCAATAGTTTTAATAAATACAAACATTGCCTAAACACCTTCAGTAATGTCCATGATGGTCTTTGTAATGCTGTATTTCGAATTGCTAATCGAAAAGCAGTGCATTGCAAATGATAGAATCCAAAAGTTTGTATTTTTATCTTCTACAGGTTTAAATCTGTTGTTAGTATGGATGTTTAAGGAACACCTGCGTCAGAAGGAGGTGGAGGGAGTTGGGCATGTAGTGCTAGCTCAAGTGACCCAAGAAATAACGGCCATGTTTAAAACTTTTAAAAACCACATGGGTAAACGTTGATATTTTCATCCATTCTAATAAAAACCACGACTAATTACATTTCTCTAACATGGATCTTAGTACAAGGTCATGGGCATTACAGAGTTGGGGAGAATGTTAGCTTAGCATCAATGCCAAGAAGATAACCAAACCAGGCTTTTAAAAAACACAACCTAGACTTCATTAGTACACCATTTTGATTAAACTCACCACCTAAAGTCACGCCAGAGCTATTTGAGTTAAAGAGAGGAACTAGGTAGACATAACTAAATAGGGTTATAATGTTTAACAGTGCGGGGAGAGAACCAACATCCTGTGATCTTTAGACTAACTGCCATTTCTGATACTTGTCCTTTCCTGACTACAGTTTTTTCACTACACCAATAAGTCAAAATACTCCGTGGACATGTCCACCAGGTCAGTAGTACACAATTAAAGCCTTCAAGAAAATCAGCAACATAACATTCATCAAATAATTCAGAGCAGGTGGCTATAGTCCTTGCAGCAACATCCCCAGTTCGATTCCACTGGCAGCCCTTGGCTGCATGTCATGCCCCCTCTCTGTGTCTTCCCATTTCCTGTCTCTCTACAGCTGTCCTATCAAATAAAGGCCTAAGAGCCCCCAACAATAGTTTAATATTAAGGCTTTGCACAGTAAATGATTCAAAATGTCAAGTGAGTCAGACTCATGGTTGTATGAATTCATCATGTGATATACATAGCCAACTTCCAACCAGGAGAGATTAAAATCTATCACAGGGATGACAGACAGAGACAGACAAGCTCACTTATGGAAACCAATTAACCTAATTTTTGGACAGAAGCTTTAAAACATGGTGCACACAGATGGGCCCGGGTACCAAACCTGACCAAACCAAACCATACCGCAAAACCTTCTTGCTGTGAGGCAATAACCGAAGTGGCTGAACAGTGTGACTGTTAGCTGTGTTTGTGCTGATGTAATTTGTCAGTAAATTAAGACACAATATATTGTTCAATAATTCATTGATATACTTGGTTCCTCCATATTTTAAACAGATGTCTGTAGTGTTGCTCTATCAAACAATTATGGTAATATTATAGTTATCCGTATTTTAGTTTGAGACAAAGCACTGACAGTTGGTTGAGATGGTTAAGGTCAGGGAAGTTCACTAGTGTGTCAATAGGTGAATCCAGGAAATTTCTGATTTCTGAGAAGCTGCTGCCAGGTGTTTTTTTTTTTTTTTTTTTTTTTTTCATGGCATCCTGTCAATTGTACCTCATCAGCTAGCAGTGACCTTGTGTACAGTGCCAGGTGTTTATTTAACATGTAAATGCCACAGACAATGTAGAGTAAAGGAAGGATGAGTAGTGGAACTGCCTTATACACACACACTCTCTCTCTCTCTCTCCATCTCACCTGAAGAAACCAGTGTAGCTCCACCTTGACTGACAGGTTATAAAGGGATTCTTCCACCAGGTGAGACCTCTCATACTAGGTCAGTCCTCAGGATCAACATGGGGACGACAGGACTCCAAGCCACAATATGTCTCATCTACCTGATGCTGCTGGCCGGCACCCTCACTCAGATTGGTGAGTGATGCGCTATTTACTTATTCACACAAAAACAAACAAAAAAGAAAGAAAAAAAAAAATACAAAAGGTCATTGATAGCTGCTTAATCAAATTATTACGTCTTTTTCATGACTTACAAATTTCTTTTGCATTTGAAACTTATCATAAAACACTCCAGAGGTTTCATAGGTTTGTTTTGTACAAACATATATATTTAACTTAACTTTAATTTAAGGCATAATGGAGTTGTTGCAGTTTACACCAAATAGTGGTTATTCTGGCAAATGTTGTTTGAACCTTATTTAGAAGGTATTTTGATACTGAATACAGTGTGATATATCTGCATTAGATAATTTGATTTAAGCATCACAACTTCAATGACGTGTCAGAAAAAGCTGGTAGATAACATCTGACACATAGTTTCTTTGCATTATTAATATATAATTATTTCTTGTCTTTATAGTAACCATCACTCCGTCTCCAAGCAGACTGACACTGAGTTCAGGTAACCAAGGCAAATGCCTAAATATATTAATTGAGCTATCAATTTTAGTTCAAATTATATTCTAACATGTTTACCATGTTGCAGCCAACACATCTCACATCGGCCGTGTGTGCACGACTTGGGGAAACTATCACTGGAAGACCTTTGATGGAAATTTCTTCCAGCTGGCCTCCACCTGCAACCATGTCCTGGCTTCGCAGTGTAAGGACAGCTATGAAAATTTCAACATACAGATGAGGCGCAAGATAGTCAACAACATTCCCACCATCAGCAGCATTGTCATGAAGCTGGATGGCACTGTGGTGGAGCTCTCTGGCAGTGTGGTGACTGTCAATGGCAAGACGTAAGTTCAGTTTGTTATTTAAGTCACAATTATTAGTTTGACAAAAACAAAACAAGTATGAGTCTAGTTTAAGTTGACCTTGAGATTCTTTAATCCATTTCCACTGCCTTTTTATGTCCTTGCATCTTTTTTAAGCAAACAGTACTTTCGTTCCTCCAACTACACTATGAACAGCTTGTATAGACTTTTATTTGAAGCCACTATATGTTGAATCTTTGTGTGGTTATAGTATAGTCAAATAACTCTGGTGACATACGGTTTTGAAGAAAAAATAGGCAATCCCAATGTATAGAGCACTAGCATCAACACCACAGGGAGTCACAGAGACCAGTTTTGAGTTTTTGATGAGCTTTAATAAATAAATGTTGTATTTCATTAATCCTCATGTGACATATGATGAGTGTTTTTTGGGTTTTTACACTGACCACTATCATTGGCATTAGAATAAATTTCTGTTAAATCAACAATATGCTGTGAAAACAAATGTTAGTGATTGTACACAAAGCTATCTAGGTTTTCGTAATGTTGTCTGTCCTATTGAATTACCCTAGGAGTATTAGAGCCTTTTCTTTTTTTTAAAATTGCTACAGGGTGTCTTTGCCGTTTGTCACCTTCGGGGTGACTGTGAAGGGGACCACTTCAAGTATCACTGTCGAAGCTAAGCTTGGAATCACAGTAATTTGGAACATGGACGACTCACTGGATGTATGAACCACACCCTCACATATGCACACACATCTCGTCCTCACTTCTGTGTCATTGTAGATTTTCAGAGTGTAAACACACTGACAAAGTTACACATTGTGACCTTGCTGTAAACAAATTTAACAGGATCTTGTGCTCTACAACTCCAGGAGCCTGTCCCTGAACATGCTTGTTGTGCATGGGTATATGTAAAAGGGAACACACTCAAGCTGTCTCAAGCTGTTTTACTGGTTTAAATGAAAAGGCTGATGTTATCTTATCATGAATAGACTAATAATGAACTTATCTTTCTAACAAGTGTTTTCTGTGTTGCCACAGTCAGTCAGAATTTATCTCCCACAGAACTCAGTTGTTATCCAAAAGCTTTTAAGACCTTACAATAACAACAAAATGCTGCTGTGAGATATTTGATAAGCATAGTGTCGTTTGGTTCACTCGACTGATCACTTAACCACTGAGCAATCACAGTTGTTGGCAAACCATTGCACTGCTATAGGCACCAGTACGTGCTTTCAAATGGCCATGGATGAGTGTGAATAAAAGACAAACATGGTGGCACAGATTACTACCACTCTTCAAATAAAGAATTTGAGCTGCTCTCATGTGGAGGTGTCAATTCCTCAGTGCCTGAAGCAATACAAATACAAATGTTCCCTTTTAGCATGACTAATTAAATAATACCTTTGCTTTCTGTCAATAAATCATTCTGGGGCTACTGTAGCACCATGGTAAAAAAAAAAAAAAAAAACTTATTAATAGAAATATTTAAATCTATCTATCTATCTATCTATCTATCTATCCATCTGTCTGTCTGTTTGTCTGTCTATCTGTCTGTTTGTCTGTTTGTCTATGTCATTTGCACAGCCGATTCTAAACAGAAGATGTAATCTCAGAAAATCTGGCCTATATCTTGATTTTAAGAATGAAAATCGTAATAATGTGCTCAAATCATATAAACTATAGATCAGTTACATCTATGTTTTGTTTGTGTCCACAGATTGAAATGGATGATAAATACCAGGGCCAGACCTGTGGACTGTGTGGAAACTTTGACGGCATAGACGATGACTTGATGAAAGACGGTAAAACCTTTTTCAGTATGATGGAGGATAATGCACTGTTATGTTTCCTGTTAAAGGCAGGGTTGGAGATCCTGGAAAAACAGTTCGAGCAGGCCACACTTTGAAAATACACAATCAAAAGTCCAACCCCCTTTCCTCAGACTTCTCCAATTGGCCATGTGTGGTACATGTATAATATGTCGATATGCATATAATTAATTATTGAATTACATCAGCTTCTGGAGAATGTATTTGCTATAATTTGATTATGTTAAAGTTGCTACTTTTATTTCCTGTTCTGGAGATCTGTTGCAGACATTTTATTTATGTGCCTTCTCTCTGTGGAAGGTCTTGATTTCTCTCTTAACCTATTTAGGTTTAGGCAGGTAATTATTGTGAAACATGGTGCCACTCAAAGATCTGTTTACCCACTAAGCTGAAGCTGGAGAATTTAAAATGTTTTACCGCTCATCAGAGAGATGTAAGAAGTTACGGTGACTGGTAGAAATCAAATTCCACAAATATATTTCAATAGACACGTGTGAAAAATGTTATAAGTTAAATAGTGAATAGTGAAAAATAGTAGTAATAGTGAAAAGTGGCCATTTTTTATCCGTACATGTATTCCTCCAGGGTCTTGTATTTGTAAATGTTTGCAGCTTTGTGCTATATCAAGCAAAACAGTCATACTGGACCTTTAACCTGTATTACACTCACCAATATTAAACTAATCCTTGAATGTATGCAGTTGCCTGGAGCAAAGGCTCCAGGTCCTGGTGCTAGTCACTACTGAAAGAACTGTCAACATGGCAGCATGCTGCAAAACAGCTGAAAGAATGCTGCACTGCAAATTTTTACTTAACACATTATAACAATGAGGACTGTTGTGTGTCTCTCACTGCTGCAGGAGCTCTGCTGTCTGTGACAGACTATGCTGAGACGTACATGGTGAACGGGCCAACAGAGAGCTGTCAGGAGCCTGACCTGTTGTCCATCCTGAGCTGTGGTGATAAGGTGACTCTTCACTCTTCATCATAATCCACACCTACATTAAACAACAAAATAATAGAATATTAACTTTTTGGTTTGTCAAGGGGTAAATTTTTGTATTTTTTCCCATCATGCAAACTTATTTCTGCTGGTAAATGCACACAGTTTATGAACCATCCTTTGTGGCTTTTAATCATTTTTTATCAAAGGTTGTGTACAGCAATAGTCAAAGCTGAACATTCAAGTACTTTCCAATTGTGAAAGCAAAATTTACACCTATTACACAACTCATCTACACTCATCAAACATTTTCATCTATCTTGCCCTCTATCAACCACCATTCATTCAACCTGTGCATTTCTAAAATTAGAGACAGAGTGACAGCAGTACATTATTATGATTCTGTTTTTGTTCTTGTTTTCTGTAGGAATTGTGTGACCAGATTTTCTCCAGTGATCCATTCAGCAGCTGCCAAAACCTTCTGGATGTGGAGTCCTTCACTAAAGTCTGTTCGGCTGATATATGTGCTGGAAATAACAGCCAATCAACTCTCTGCAAAACCATTTCCGAGTTCTCCAGACAGTGTGTCCATGCAGGTGGCAAGCCCCAGCAGTGGAGGAACAACACCTTTTGCTGTAAGAGTGATAATATGTACAGATGACAAAACATATGCAGTTGTTCTACCTTTGAATTACGGACAGATAACAGAGCTGTTTGTCTTCACAGACAAGGAGTGTCCATACAACATGGAGTTCTTGGAGTGTAGTAACTCATGTCCTGACAGCTGCTCCACCCCTCAGGCCAGTGAAACATGTGACACCCACTGCCATGATGGCTGCAGCTGCCCTGCCGGTATGCACACAACAGGCTTTACTCTATATATGCCATACACAGTCGCATACTCAATATAATAAGTGTGTCATAAAAGCATTTAACTTAATATTACTGCTCCTCAGGAACGGTCTTTGATGACATCAGTAACACTGGCTGTATTGCACTGAATCAGTGTCCATGTATGCACAACAACAAAGTGTACAGTTCTGGAGAGTCATACTCATACAACTGTAGATCCTGGTAAGATGACAACCTTTACTGATGCATCGAACAAAAACTGCTGTAAATCAAGGTTTTCATGACTAATTCGTCTGAAATTGCTTGTTACTTAAGTGTGTTCTCTACACAGTATTTAATATGATCATATCTTTGACAACAAAATTAGTGTCTTTCCAGTTTATTTGAGTTCTGATTTGAACTCCCTTTTATACTTGCAGTAAATGATTAGAAGTGATTAATAGCAGTCTGCTCATATGTCACAGTTTTGTCTGTTTACACAGTTATAGTGAATGTTTACTTTGTACTACCAAGGAATAACAGCCAAAAGAGAGTAAACAAATAAATTGCTTTACAACATCAGGCTCAAACTGCATCTGTATGCCCTCAGAGAATTTTTATATGTTTGTTTCTTCCTTTCTGTTTGTTTTGTTTCTCATAAACCACTCAGTAAGCAACAGTTCAATGCATTAATCAACACATCAGAATGTTTTGTTTTTGCTGAAATGAAGCCATTTATACTCCGATAAGGGTCTGGACCTGACTGAGACAACTGTTCAGGGGCTGAAATAGGGCATGCTGTCTATTAATACTGCAGGATTCCTGACTCCAGATCAGTTTGTCCCAAAAGTGACTCAATAAAAGAAAAGGAAGGAAAACTTAAACTCACTGATAGCTGTTTACTCCTGGGGACTTGGTGGTAGATGCAGGCGTCATATTGTAGAATTTCCCTCTTGTGATGTTATAACTGAAAAATTGATGCTTTAAACTTTCAAAAATTTATTAAATATTGTTCAACACATTTTACTCCTCGGTGTGTTTTAGGTTATGCAAATTCAGAGCAATGAGAGCGTCTATCTAAAGAAAAAATGTGTGTTTGTGTGTGTGTGTGCTGACAGTGTGTGTGAGAGCGGTCAATGGAAGTGTACAGAGGAGAACTGTCCAGGAACCTGCTCTGTGGAGGGCGGAGCTCACATCAACACCTTTGATGGAAAGTTCTACACCTTCCATGGGGACTGCTCTTATGTTCTGACAAAGGTAAAGGTCATCATCTGCCTCTTCATGTACACACCAGGGTTATACCATTTCATATCTGAATTGATAAACTATTTGCATTACATCACGAGACATGATAGAATGTAATGAATGTGCAACATGAGATATTTGAGTCTGTCCAAAACCAGATCAGTGTTTCGTGGAGGGTAATATGTTTGTCCCAATGTGCTTTGCAGGAAACTAGTGGCTCCACATACACTGTGCTGGTGGACCTGGTCAAGTGTGGTCTGGCTGACAGCAGGACGTGCCTTAGGGCTGTAACTCTGGCCTTATACAGCAGCTCTGTGGTAGGTTTCAGACGCCAGCTGTTTGGAGAATGCTATTAGAGTTTCCTGATTAATGGGTTGTCCCACCTCCACCAGGCTGGGTTAAAGTTCCTGTAACCATATTCATGAATTATTTGGAAATACTGTTGGATTCATGTTCGACATGATCTAAAATGTGTCTTTCTGACAGGTTGTGAAAGTTCAGGCTTCAGGGCAAGTCTACGTGAACCAGATTCTTTCTCAGCTTCCACTGTTTACATGTGAGTTACTTCAAATCATGTAACAGAACAAACAGTCATTAGTCATTTAATTCACTCTCCATGTGCAAAAACAAATTCAAACTGTGTGATCTTATCTTAGTTTAGATTTTAAACCATTTACTCAAGTGCTGGATGTTAACACACTTGAGGAGTTTCTGATTTGTATTGACATAATATAGCAGCATGGTGATACAGCACTATTGCCTCACATTCACACCGAAACAACAGTCGAGGAGATGAAAATTTTATGTTAAGTTTTTTTTTTTTCTTTTCTTCCCACTACAGCGGATCTGAGTGCTTTCAAACCATCATCCTTCTACATCCTTATAAGCACTAAGGTGGGCATACAAGTGATGGTGCAGCTGTCCCCTGTGATGCAAGTCTTCATTTCAGCTGACCCCTCACTCAAAGGAACCACCTCTGGTATGCCGTCATATGATTATTTCAGTGTCACCTGCCATTAGAATTATTTTCCATAGTATTTGCACCCCAGTCAATAATTTCAGGGGAAAAAGCACTGGAAAAGTTGAATTGTTTCATCCAACAGGTTTGTGTGGGAACTTCAACAACAAAATGAGTGATGACTTCAAAGTGATCAGTGGGCTGGTAGAGGGCACTGCCACAGCATTCGCCAACACATGGAAAACCAGAGCCAGCTGCCCTGACATCACAGCACGCTTCGGACACCCTTGTAGTCAGGGCATCAGCAAAGGTACAGCCAGACTGTCCTTGTGACATGATGTCACAGTATCTTGTCGTGTAATGTTTGTCATATCATAGCTAACATTTTGTAACCACACTGTTTTTGTGTGTTTCTTTCTCAGAGAGTTACGCCCAGTTTTGGTGCACCAAACTAACAGATCCCAGTGGGGTGTTTGCTCCATGCCACTCTGTTATCAGCCCCATTACATACAAAGATGTAAGTCTGCATGCACAAAACTGCAATCACAAATTGTCTTGACCATTGTACACTTATGATGTGTCGAACCACTGTGCCTCCTCATAGAACTGCATGTATGACAGCTGTAACTGTGAGAAGAGTGAGGATTGCATGTGTGCTGCAGTCTCCTCATACGTCTACGCCTGTGCAGCGTCAGGAATCCACCTCACTGGCTGGAGGGAAACCATCTGTGGTGAGAAAGACCCTCTTGTTTTAGTGTGGTAATAGAGTGTTAATAGAGAGAGGAACCTTGAATCACATTCAACATCAACAAATCAACAGAAGTCTATTTAATTACGTTTTATGAAATTCATGGTTTACTGCAGCAGTAAACCATAACAATCTCCTCCTCCTCCTTCTCAGGCAAATTCAGCGAATCATGTACAGCAGAAACAGTGTATGAGTACAACATGACCTCCTGTAGCCGTACCTGCCGGTCCTTGAGCCAGTCAGATTACTCCTGCAAGATCACCTTCACCACAGTGGACGGCTGTGGCTGTGCTGAGGGGACCTACATGAATGAGGAGGGCCAGTGTGTGCCTAGTTCAAGCTGTCCCTGCTATGATAAAGACAACATTATTCCTGCTGGACAGGCTGTCAGTAAGGACGGCACCACGTGGTAAATACAGCATGCAGTGACACCAATTGTTGGGTATTAAGGGGTCACATACAACATGTTAGAGACCAGCTCCACGCAGATTATTCAGTTCCATCATCCCATCATCCTTTACTTGGGTACAATCATTTGGGTATATTTGGTCTTAAAAAAAAGGGACAGGTTGACACATGCACTGTAATGCACATATCTGAGGAAACAAAGCCTGAGAATCAGCTTATATCATATTCTTCCTGTTTGAACCAGTTTTTACAGGAGTTAGGCAACGTACTGAACTGATTCTGGCATTTTAGCCTTACCAGATTATTTGTCATAATAAACTTCCCTAAATATAAACATGCAAGTCTTACTTTATTGAGTAAATAGGTTTGACATGTAACATTTAACATTTGCAACACAGCACATGTTTACATTGCAATGGAAATTTACTGCTACAAACACTCACCTTATAGTGACTGAGATTATAAATGTGAATTTTGTTTTCTATTTTTGAGCAGAGTTTATTTTATGGTATGAATTTAGACTTAACTCAAAAGTCCCAATTCAGATGCTGCAAATTAATGAGACTGTCAAGCCTATGGAGCGACAAAGTGTGATCCACATTGATGTACCACTTTTTTCTCTGTCAGTGTCTTTGCTGCCATATTAGTTTCATTACTGGTGCACAATGAATCCTAGGATAGGTTTGGCCACAAAGGATTCACCTGGACTGGGTAAAGAATGATGATGTTACATTAACTATGTGTTTTCTACCTCACACAGTGTCTGCAGACAAGGAACTCTCAGCTGCGCAGGGCGATCTAGCCCACTGTGTAGGTTTCCACATACTGTAATTCATGTAAATATATATATATAGTATATATAGTGTGTGTGTGTCTGTGTGTGTGTGTGTGTGTGTGTGTGCACACGTGT
This sequence comes from Caranx ignobilis, assembly GCA_021432705.1. Classification (NCBI taxonomy): domain Eukaryota; kingdom Metazoa; phylum Chordata; class Actinopteri; order Carangiformes; family Carangidae; genus Caranx; species Caranx ignobilis. Next base: position 13,698 of record MU269998.1, read on the forward strand.
GTATATATATATGACAACAAAGCTCATGATAATTTGTCATTATTATTCAGCCTCACCATCATGTGTTGCCCCCATGGTATACTTCGACTGCTCCACTGCTCAACCTGGTGCCACTGGGACTGAGTGTCAGAAGAGCTGCGGCACTCTGGACATGGATTGTGTAAGAACAGCTTAACATGTGTACACACAGAGGTCAGACAACTGGTCATACATGCACTGGCCCTGTTTGGCTCACTCCATCTTCTCGCCTTCCACTCTGGTTGCATACAGATCAGCACAGGTTGCACATCAGGCTGCATGTGTCCTGATGGCCTGGTGTCTGACGGAGTAGGAGGCTGCATCAACGAAACCAGCTGTCCATGTCTTCACAATGGACAGGTCTATCAGCCTGGGCAGACACTGACTGTGGACTGTAACACCTGGTTTGTAGAGTGCTTTTCATTCATAATAGTATAGTATATTCCTGAAAGGAAACAAAATATTATATCCTCTGGTGAAGGCGACATATCCAGATGTAGGACTTTTTCAACTTAAAAGATAACTTTTAGGAACATATATGCCATGTATACAAAAGTAAACAAATTAAAAACCAACATGTTTAGAGTAATAGTAGTAGTAATATAATGTGTATTCGGATCCATTATATGTGAAATTTAGACACTTTTTTTTTCTCATCGTCTTTCATGTAATTCTACATTGGTATATTGTAAATTAAAAATGGACAGTAATTATCACAAATATCTTTGCTAATGGGTCCTTGAAAACTAGCTCAGTCTAGATAGGTGTAAATAATGCAATGTCGTAGTTTGGTAGGTTTACATGACTGAAAGTTTGTGTGTGGTGTTGGTGTCCCCAGCTATTGCAGTGAAAGGAAGTTTACATGCTCCAGCAATGTGTGTGATGCTGTTTGTGGTATCTATGGTGAGGGCCACTACATCACATTTGATGACAAGAGGTTTGACTTCAATGGACAGTGTGAATACACACTTCTCCAGGTAAGGATGCTCATCATGACAGAAGTGATGTAATGCAAGATCAAACAGGAAATGTCTTTGAGCAACTACTCTCTGTGACACAGAACAGAAAGACTCTATATTTTTCCAAATATCTCAGTGTGAACCAGTAATTAGTGAATGTTATAATGTGGTTAATGTCAGGAAACAAAGAATTGTGACTTAACAATGATGTCTGTGGTAAATTGCATCACTTGTCTGTCCTCTGCTCAGGACTTCTGTGGTCAGGGCAATGGAAGCTTCAGAATAATCACGGAGAACGTTCCCTGTGGAACCACAGGAACCACCTGTGCCAAGACCATCAAAATCTTCCTGGGGGTAAGCAGCCTCAACATACTCACGCACATGTGTGCCGTATTTTATCCCAAACACTAGATTGGAATATCAAACTGATATTGATAACACATTAGGATTATGGATTAAATGATCACTCACACTTGCAGTAATCATTAATTGATTGCATTCACTGTTTGATAAAAGTTACAGTTCTTTTGTTACGTTAGCAGGTTTATTCTATGACCAATTATAGTGATACAATTTCATTCTATGGCCAAGCTATGATGCTAATGACCATAATATAGTAAATACAGGATATCCTGGACATGTGCAGTCTGAGTGAACGTTTAATGACACTGCCAATGAAATGCGGCCTTCTTGGTGACACATAGTCAGTTAGAACCTGCCGGCATTGAAGTTTTCACATGAAAGTTAGAGACAAAAAAAGGGAAATTCTTTGAGTGATACCTTGTTCCATATGGTATAGAACTAACTGAATGTTCATTCATGTTCATACCCACAGGACAATGAATTCCAGCTTAAAGATGAAACCTTCCACGTTGTGAAGGGTAGAAGCAAAGTTTTTCCTTCTCAGATTCACAAGATGGGAATTTACCTAGTGGTAACGATTAAGGCTGGACTTGTGCTCATGTGGGACCAGAAGACAAGTCTTTTTATTAAACTCAGCCCCCAGTTCCAGGTAAACAATTGATTCTGCATATCTTGGATATTGCGTTTAACCATCATATAGTACAAAAAAGGCCAACCGGGCAGGAAAAATAACACCTTAACTCTGTATCAGTCTTGTCATACGGCAGTAAACTCTCATTGGGTTCCTCCCTCGCAGGGTCAAGTCTGTGGCCTGTGTGGAAACTATGATGGCAACAGTAAGAACGACTTCGCCACACGCTCCCAGGAGACAGTGGCTGATGTGCTAGAGTTTGGAAACAGCTGGAGGGTTTCATCCAGCTGCCCCAATGCCGAACTAATCAGTGATCCCTGTGCCTCCAACGGCTACCGTGCAGCCTGGTCACAGAAACAGTGTAGCATCATCAATAGTGTCACCTTCCAGAGCTGTCACTCGCAGGTAATAATGTTGATAACACACATACTCAAACATACACACAATAGATTCACCTTAACTGGCATGGGAAGTTGTTTCTTTTCTTGTCTCTCTGCTTGCTTGTCAGACTGTCAGATATTTGGAGTTGTTATTCACAGTCCCTCATTGATAATTCCTTATGATTCAGCTGACCCCTGACCTTTAACACCATCATCACCACACACTGGTACCAACTGCTTCCAGCGACATTGCTGCCTCCACTGATACTAACATAGAACAACAACAGTGTTTTCATTACCCTCAAACTTTATTAATAGATGTTGTGATTTCAAGGTTGACCCTGGTCCTTACTTGGATTCCTGTGTGAGAGACTCTTGTGCTTGTGACACTGGTGGGGACTGTGAGTGTTTCTGCACTGCTGTGGCTGCCTATGCCAAAGCTTGTAATGAGGCTGGGGCCTGTGTTAGATGGAGAACTCCAAAGCTGTGCCGTAAGTATGGCCACCATCACACCAGGAATATATGAGCTAGAGGACTTGATGATTTATTGATAATGCTAAAACAAAACCAGGAATTGTATATTTAGCCACAAGTGACACCCTGACTTTAGTAACAACGGCTAACAAATATGTATTTTGTCTGGCAGCTATTTTCTGTGACTACTATAATGCTCCTGATGGTTGTGAGTGGCACTATAAGCCATGTGGAGCTGCCTGCATGAAGACCTGTAGAAATCCATCTGGAAACTGTTCCAACCTCATCACGTCCCTGGAAGGTAAAATAGACAGAGAAGTTGGTTTACATATTGATCCACCCCCCCCCCCCCCCCCCCCCCCCCCCCCAGTGATATTTTCTGGGTCTGTCTTGTATAGCAGCTTGCTCCCATGTTGATGTGTATATTTGTTAGGCAAATTGTAAATTTTTATATTAAGCATTTTATCATTTGCCAAACCCAACATATTGTAATGGATTTGCAGGCTGCTATCCACAATGTCCACCAGCCCAGCCCTACTTTGATGAAGACACCATGAAGTGTGTTGCCTGGAACCAGTGCGGCTGCTATGATTCCGTAGGCAACCATTACAGCATCGGCGAAAAGGTGCCAGCAGAGAACTGTAAAAACTGGTATGTCTCGAACACTACACCTTCATTGTAGAATTTAGCACCCTGTAGGATAATATGTTTGTTAACAATGATAAGCAATGCAAACATTTTCCTGATCTGCATGCAAGCTTCCTACCATAGATAGTTACCCTAATTACTAGTTACTATTACTAGTTACCCTAACAGCTAAAAGAATAGATTGTTACATGTAATTATAATTACAAGTATTGTTGTTCTCTATATCAGCAGTCCAGAAATGACTATTGTCCAATCAAATTACATAAATATCACCTATGTATCACACTTGCCAATTACTCTGAAATTGTTACATCAAGGCCTGCAAAAACTGAGGAAGGATGTCTTTAAATTTGAAAAGCCTCCAACAACCACAATGGATTGTGCACAGTGGTTGCCAAACTGCTCAGAAATGACAGGTGAAAAGTGGTATTCACAAGCACAGCATCTGTTGTTTACAATAGCTGTCATAACTGTCAAGAACCACTGATTTATTCAACAAATGATCACCCATTAGGAAGTAAATATTGAGTAACATCCAGTTCCAGCTCTTGGTTAGGATTAGGTTGTATGATTTTTACCTTGACCATAACAAATAGAGTTGTTAATGTCTGATGCATCATTTTAGACACATCACCCAAAATTCAATTCACAGTTAGAGAGTCTAAATGACTTTTTAAGTTGAATTGTTCTGACTTTAAAAAGTTTAAAAAGTTTTTCCAAACTTCAAGGAACCGTAATTTGACATTTTATGTTTCCGTCTCCTCTACACTTCTGATGTGTCATTGCCCTGTTGCTCATTTATACAAACTTACAATGCTGAGGAACTGCTTTGGCAACACCATGCAGTTAGTGTAATATTACCAAGACTGTCACCTCCTTTTATGAAAATGTGTATTGCTGAAATGACTGTTGCAATATCTGACTTTAAGCACATATGTTGTACTTGTAATATAATACTAATCTCATGTACACGACTAAATTATCAACCTCATTGTTTTCTGATCATCTTCAAATTCTGTTGATTTGGGCAAAATTCAGAGATGGCAATGAAAATGTGGTAAAATTATTATTGTTTTTGTGAATGTGAAAACTTGCATTTTCAGAACGAAATGTAAGAGAACCTGCAATAATCAAAATTTCCTTCTGTTCAAAAGCTCTTGTACAGTCTCTGGAATATCGTGCACGGACGATGTCAACTGTAAGTAAAATATTTTCAAATAAAATATAATATTTTAATATTTTAATTAACTATACGCAAACAAATGTGAAAATACCCACATTGCTCCAGGCACACTACACACGGAAACAAACAAAGAAACAAACATGTGTGTGTGTGTGTGTGTGTGTGTGTATATATATATATATACATATATATATATACACACACAGATATATATTATTGTGCTCTTCTTTTGCAGCTTGTACATGCTTCATCAATGGAAAGACCTACAGTTATGGGGACACCATATACAATACCACAGATGGACTTGGAAACTGCATTACAGCTAAATGTGGGGCCGATGGGAACATAATAAGGGATGTATACCCGTGCTTAACTACCACCACCCAGGGGCCCACATCAACTCCCTTTACATTTACCACAGTTCCTATTAGCACTGTAACAACTGAACGACCTTTACTCACAACTAAGGGAACCACAGTTACCCCTGTCCAGACAACATCAGAGGAAACAACAGTCAGTGCTGAAACAACTAAAGCACCCAAGATCACAACTGGTCCAGTCACCACCTCTACAACAGCTGTTGTTGAGACGACAACCTCAGTTCCTGGTGTCACAACAACGAGCGCCGAAACCACCGTTGTAACATCAAAACCATCAGTTACCACGGCCACCACTACTGCACCTTTACCCACAACTAAAGGAACCACACCTAAACCTGTCCATACCACATCAGAGGAAACAACAGTCAGTGCTGAGACAACTAAAGCACCCAAGATCACAACTGGTCCAGTCACCACCTCTACAACAGCTGTTGTTGAGACGACAACCTCAGTTCCTGGTGTCACAACAACGAGCGCCGAAACCACCGTTGTAACATCAAAACCATCAGTTACCACGGCCACCACTACTGCACCTTTACCCACAACTAAAGGAACCACACCTAAACCTGTCCAGACCACATCAGAGGAAACAACAGTCAGTGCTGAGACAACTAAAGCACCCAAGATCACAACTGGTCCAGTCACCACCTCTACAACAGCTGTTGTTGAGACGACAACCTCAGTTCCTGGTGTCACAACAACGAGCGCCGAAACCACCGTTGTAACATCAAAACCATCAGTTACCACGGCCACCACTACTGCACCTTTACCCACAACTAAGGGAACCACACCTAAACCTGTCCAGACCACATCAGAGGAAACAACAGTCAGTGCTGAGACAACTAAAGCACCCAAGATCACAACTGGTCCAGTCACCACCTCTACAACAGCTGTTGTTGAGACGACAACCTCAGTTCCTGGTGTCACAACAACGAGCGCCGAAACCACCGTTGTAACATCAAAACCATCAGTTACCACGGCCACCACTACTGCACCTTTACCCACAACTAAGGGAACCACACCTAAACCTGTCCAGACCACATCAGAGGAAACAACAGTCAGTGCTGAGACAACTAAAGCACCCAAGATCACAACTGGTCCAGTCACCACCTCTACAACAGCTGTTGTTGAGACGACAACCTCAGTTCCTGGTGTCACAACAACGAGCGCCGAAACCACCGTTGTAACATCAAAACCATCAGTTACCACGGCCACCACTACCGCACCTTTACCCACAACTAAAGGAACCACACCTAAACCTGTCCAGACCACATCAGAGGAAACAACAGTCAGTGCTGAGACAACTAAAGCACCCAAGATCACAACTGGTCCAGTCACCACCTCTACAACAGCTGTTGTTGAGACGACAACCTCAGTTCCTGGTGTCACAACAACGAGCGCCGAAACCACCGTTGTAACATCAAAACCATCAGTTACCACGGCCACCACTACTGCACCTTTACCCACAACTAAGGGAACCACACCTAAACCTGTCCAGACCACATCAGAGGAAACAACAGTCAGTGCTGAGACAACTAAAGCACCCAAGGTCACAACTGGTCCAGTCACCACCTCTACAACAGCTGTTGTTGAGACGACAACCTCAGTTCCTGGTGTCACAACAACGAGCGCCGAAACCACCGTTGTAACATCAAAACCATCAGTTACCACGGCCACCACTACTGCACCTTTACCCACAACTAAGGGAACCACACCTAAACCTGTCCAGACCACATCAGAGGAAACAACAGTCAGTGCTGAGACAACTAAAGCACCCAAGATCACAACTGGTCCAGTCACCACCTCTACAACAGCTGTTGTTGAGACGACAACCTCAGTTCCTGGTGTCACAACAACGAGCGCCGAAACCACCGTTGTAACATCAAAACCATCAGTTACCACGGCCACCACTACCGCACCTTTACCCACAACTAAGGAACCACACCTAAACCTGTCCAGACCACATCAGAGGAAACAACAGTCAGTGCTGAGACAACTAAAGCACCCAAGATCACAACTGGTCCAGTCACCACCTCTACAACAGCTGTTGTTGAGACGACAACCTCAGTTCCTGGTGTCACAACAACGAGCGCCGAAACCACCGTTGTAACATCAAAACCATCAGTTACCACGGCCACCACTACCGCACCTTTACCCACAACTAAAGGAACCACACCTAAACCTGTCCAGACCACATCAGAGGAAACAACAGTCAGTGCTGAGACAACTAAAGCACCCAAGATCACAACTGGTCCAGTCACCACCTCTACAACAGCTGTTGTTGAGACGACAACCTCAGTTCCTGGTGTCACAACAACGAGCGCCGAAACCACCGTTGTAACATCAAAACCATCAGTTACCACGGCCACCACTACCGCACCTTTACCCACAACTAAAGGAACCACACCTAAACCTGTCCAGACCACATCAGAGGAAACAACAGTCAGTGCTGAGACAACTAAAGCACCCAAGATCACAACTGGTCCAGTCACCACCTCTACAACAGCTGTTGTTGAGACGACAACCTCAGTTCCTGGTGTCACAACAACGAGCGCCGAAACCACCGTTGTAACATCAAAACCATCAGTTACCACGGCCACCACTACCGCACCTTTACCCACAACTAAAGGAACCACACCTAAACCTGTCCAGACAACATCAGAGGAAACAACAGTCAGTGCTGAGACAACTAAAGCACCCAAGATCACAACTGGTCCAGTCACCACCTCTACAACAGCTGTTGTTGAGACGACAACCTCAGTTCCTGGTGTCACAACAACGAGCGCCGAAACCACCGTTGTAACATCAAAACCATCAGTTACCACGGCCACCACTACCGCACCTTTACCCACAACTAAAGGAACCACACCTAAACCTGTCCAGACCACATCAGAGGAAACAACAGTCAGTGCTGAGACAACTAAAGCACCCAAGATCACAACTGGTCCAGTCACCACCTCTACAACAGCTGTTGTTGAGACGACAACCTCAGTTCCTGGTGTCACAACAACGAGCGCCGAAACCACCGTTGTAACATCAAAACCATCAGTTACCACGGCCACCACTACTGCACCTTTACCCACAACTAAGGGAACCACACCTAAACCTGTCCAGACCACATCAGAGGAAACAACAGTCAGTGCTGAGACAACTAAAGCACCCAAGATCACAACTGGTCCAGTCACCACCTCTACAACAGCTGTTGTTGAGACGACAACCTCAGTTCCTGGTGTCACAACAACGAGCGCCGAAACCACCGTTGTAACATCAAAACCATCAGTTACCACGGCCACCACTACTGCACCTTTACCCACAACTAAGGGAACCACACCTAAACCTGTCCAGACCACATCAGAGGAAACAACAGTCAGTGCTGAGACAACTAAAGCACCCAAGATCACAACTGGTCCAGTCACCACCTCTACCACAGCTGTTGTTGAGACGACAACCTCAGTTCCTGGTGTCACAACAACGAGCGCCGAAACCACCGTTGTAACATCAAAACCATCAGTTACCACGGCCACCACTACTGCACCTTTACCCACAACTAAAGGAACCACACCTAAACCTGTCCAGACCACATCAGAGGAAACAACAGTCAGTGCTGAGACAACTAAAGCACCCAAGATCACAACTGGTCCAGTCACCACCTCTACAACAGCTGTTGTTGAGACGACAACCTCAGTTCCTGGTGTCACAACAACGAGCGCCGAAACCACCGTTGTAACATCAAAACCATCAGTTACCACGGCCACCACTACCGCACCTTTACCCACAACTAAAGGAACCACACCTAAACCTGTCCAGACCACATCAGAGGAAACAACAGTCAGTGCTGAGACAACTAAAGCACCCAAGATCACAACTGGTCCAGTCACCACCTCTACAACAGCTGTTGTTGAGACGACAACCTCAGTTCCTGGTGTCACAACAACGAGCGCCGAAACCACCGTTGTAACATCAAAACCATCAGTTACCACGGCCACCACTACCGCACCTTTACCCACAACTAAAGGAACCACACCTAAACCTGTCCAGACCACATCAGAGGAAACAACAGTCAGTGCTGAGACAACTAAAGCACCCAAGATCACAACTGGTCCAGTCACCACCTCTACAACAGCTGTTGTTGAGACGACAACCTCAGTTCCTGGTGTCACAACAACGAGCGCCGAAACCACCGTTGTAACATCAAAACCATCAGTTACCACGGCCACCACTACTGCACCTTTACCCACAACTAAGGGAACCACACCTAAACCTGTCCAGACCACATCAGAGGAAACAACAGTCAGTGCTGAGACAACTAAAGCACCCAAGATCACAACTGGTCCAGTCACCACCTCTACAACAGCTGTTGTTGAGACGACAACCTCAGTTCCTGGTGTCACAACAACGAGCGCCGAAACCACCGTTGTAACATCAAAACCATCAGTTACCACGGCCACCACTACTGCACCTTTACCCACAACTAAAGGAACCACACCTAAACCTGTCCAGACCACATCAGAGGAAACAACAGTCAGTGCTGAGACAACTAAAGCACCCAAGATCACAACTGGTCCAGTCACCACCTCTACAACAGCTGTTGTTGAGACGACAACCTCAGTTCCTGGTGTCACAACAACGAGCGCCGAAACCACCGTTGTAACATCAAAACCATCAGTTACCACGGCCACCACTACCGCACCTTTACCCACAACTAAAGGAACCACACCTAAACCTGTCCAGACCACATCAGAGGAAACAACAGTCAGTGCTGAGACAACTAAAGCACCCAAGATCACAACTGGTCCAGTCACCACCTCTACAACAGCTGTTGTTGAGACGACAACCTCAGTTCCTGGTGTCACAACAACGAGCGCCGAAACCACCGTTGTAACATCAAAACCATCAGTTACCACGGCCACCACTACTGCACCTTTACCCACAACTAAGGGAACCACACCTAAACCTGTCCAGACCACATCAGAGGAAACAACAGTCAGTGCTGAGACAACTAAAGCACCCAAGATCACAACTGGTCCAGTCACCACCTCTACAACAGCTGTTGTTGAGACGACAACCTCAGTTCCTGGTGTCACAACAACGAGCGCCGAAACCACCGTTGTAACATCAAAACCATCAGTTACCACGGCCACCACTACTGCACCTTTACCCACAACTAAAGGAACCACACCTAAACCTGTCCAGACCACATCAGAGGAAACAACAGTCAGTGCTGAGACAACTAAAGCACCCAAGATCACAACTGGTCCAGTCACCACCTCTACAACAGCTGTTGTTGAGACGACAACCTCAGTTCCTGGTGTCACAACAACGAGCGCCGAAACCACCGTTGTAACATCAAAACCATCAGTTACCACGGCCACCACTACCGCACCTTTACCCACAACTAAAGGAACCACACCTAAACCTGTCCAGACCACATCAGAGGAAACAACAGTCAGTGCTGAGACAACTAAAGCACCCAAGATCACAACTGGTCCAGTCACCACCTCTACAACAGCTGTTGTTGAGACGACAACCTCAGTTCCTGGTGTCACAACAACGAGCGCCGAAACCACCGTTGTAACATCAAAACCATCAGTTACCACGGCCACCACTACCGCATCTTTACCCACAACTACAGGAACCACACCTAAACCTGTCCAGACCACATCAGAGGAAACAACAGTCAGTGCTGAGACAACTAAAGCACCCAAGATCACAACTGGTCCAGTCACCACCTCTACAACAGCTGTTGTTGAGACGACAACCTCAGTTCCTGGTGTCACAACAACGAGCGCCGAAACCACCGTTGTAACATCAAAACCATCAGTTACCACGGCCACCACTACCGCACCTTTACCCACAACTAAAGGAACCACACCTAAACCTGTCCAGACCACATCAGAGGAAACAACAGTCAGTGCTGAGACAACTAAAGCACCCAAGATCACAACTGGTCCAGTCACCACCTCTACAACAGCTGTTGTTGAGACGACAACCTCAGTTCCTGGTGTCACAACAACGAGCGCCGAAACCACCGTTGTAACATCAAAACCATCAGTTACCACGGCCACCACTACTGCACCTTTACCCACAACTAAAGGAACCACACCTAAACCTGTCCAGACCACATCAGAGGAAACAACAGTCAGTGCTGAGACAACTAAAGCACCCAAGATCACAACTGGTCCAGTCACCACCTCTACAACAGCTGTTGTTGAGACGACAACCTCAGTTCCTGGTGTCACAACAACGAGCGCCGAAACCACCGTTGTAACATCAAAACCATCAGTTACCACGGCCACCACTACCGCACCTTTACCCACAACTAAGGGAACCACACCTAAACCTGTCCAGACCACATCAGAGGAAACAACAGTCAGTGCTGAGACAACTAAAGCACCCAAGATCACAACTGGTCCAGTCACCACCTCTACAACAGCTGTTGTTGAGACGACAACCTCAGTTCCTGGTGTCACAACAACGAGCGCCGAAACCACCGTTGTAACATCAAAACCATCAGTTACCACGGCCACCACTACTGCACCTTTACCCACAACTAAAGGAACCACACCTAAACCTGTCCAGACCACATCAGAGGAAACAACAGTCAGTGCTGAGACAACTAAAGCACCCAAGATCACAACTGGTCCAGTCACCACCTCTACAACAGCTGTTGTTGAGACGACAACCTCAGTTCCTGGTGTCACAACAACGAGCGCCGAAACCACCGTTGTAACATCAAAACCATCAGTTACCACGGCCACCACTACCGCACCTTTACCCACAACTAAAGGAACCACACCTAAACCTGTCCAGACCACATCAGAGGAAACAACAGTCAGTGCTGAGACAACTAAAGCACCCAAGATCACAACTGGTCCAGTCACCACCTCTACAACAGCTGTTGTTGAGACGACAACCTCAGTTCCTGGTGTCACAACAACGAGCGCCGAAACCACCGTTGTAACATCAAAACCATCAGTTACCACGGCCACCACTACTGCACCTTTACCCACAACTAAAGGAACCACACCTAAACCTGTCCAGACCACATCAGAGGAAACAACAGTCAGTGCTGAGACAACTAAAGCACCCAAGATCACAACTGGTCCAGTCACCACCTCTACAACAGCTGTTGTTGAGACGACAACCTCAGTTCCTGGTGTCACAACAACGAGCGCCGAAACCACCGTTGTAACATCAAAACCATCAGTTACCACGGCCACCACTACTGCACCTTTACCCACAACTAAAGGAACCACACCTAAACCTGTCCAGACCACATCAGAGGAAACAACAGTCAGTGCTGAGACAACTAAAGCACCCAAGATCACAACTGGTCCAGTCACCACCTCTACAACAGCTGTTGTTGAGACGACAACCTCAGTTCCTGGTGTCACAACAACGAGCGCCGAAACCACCGTTGTAACATCAAAACCATCAGTTACCACGGCCACCACTACTGCACCTTTACCCACAACTAAAGGAACCACACCTAAACCTGTCCAGACCACATCAGAGGAAACAACAGTCAGTGCTGAGACAACTAAAGCACCCAAGATCACAACTGGTCCAGTCACCACCTCTACAACAGCTGTTGTTGAGACGACAACCTCAGTTCCTGGTGTCACAACAACGAGCGCCGAAACCACCGTTGTAACATCAAAACCATCAGTTACCACGGCCACCACTACTGCACCTTTACCCACAACTAAAGGAACCACACCTAAACCTGTCCAGACCACATCAGAGGAAACAACAGTCAGTGCTGAGACAACTAAAGCACCCAAGATCACAACTGGTCCAGTCACCACCTCTACAACAGCTGTTGTTGAGACGACAACCTCAGTTCCTGGTGTCACAACAACGAGCGCCGAAACCACCGTTGTAACATCAAAACCATCAGTTACCACGGCCACCACTACTGCACCTTTACCCACAACTAAAGGAACCACACCTAAACCTGTCCAGACCACATCAGAGGAAACAACAGTCAGTGCTGAGACAACTAAAGCACCCAAGATCACAACTGGTCCAGTCACCACCTCTACAACAGCTGTTGTTGAGACGACAACCTCAGTTCCTGGTGTCACAACAACGAGCGCCGAAACCACCGTTGTAACATCAAAACCATCAGTTACCACGGCCACCACTACTGCACCTTTACCCACAACTAAAGGAACCACACCTAAACCTGTCCAGACCACATCAGAGGAAACAACAGTCAGTGCTGAGACAACTAAAGCACCCAAGATCACAACTGGTCCAGTCACCACCTCTACAACAGCTGTTGTTGAGACGACAACCTCAGTTCCTGGTGTCACAACAACGAGCGCCGAAACCACCGTTGTAACATCAAAACCATCAGTTACCACGGCCACCACTACTGCACCTTTACCCACAACTAAAGGAACCACACCTAAACCTGTCCAGACCACATCAGAGGAAACAACAGTCAGTGCTGAGACAACTAAAGCACCCAAGATCACAACTGGTCCAGTCACCACCTCTACAACAGCTGTTGTTGAGACGACAACCTCAGTTCCTGGTGTCACAACAACGAGCGCCGAAACCACCGTTGTAACATCAAAACCATCAGTTACCACGGCTACCACTACTGCACCTTTACCCACAACTAAAGGAACCACACCTAAACCTGTCCAGACCACATCAGAGGAAACAACAGTCAGTGCTGAGACAACTAAAGCACCCAAGATCACAACTGGTCCAGTCACCACCTCTACAACAGCTGTTGTTGAGACGACAACCTCAGTTCCTGGTGTCACAACAACGAGCGCCGAAACCACCGTTGTAACATCAAAACCATCAGTTACCACGGCCACCACTACCGCACCTTTACCCACAACTAAAGGAACCACACCTAAACCTGTCCAGACCACATCAGAGGAAACAACAGTCAGTGCTGAGACAACTAAAGCACCCAAGATCACAACTGGTCCAGTCACCACCTCTACAACAGCTGTTGTTGAGACGACAACCTCAGTTCCTGGTGTCACAACAACGAGCGCCGAAACCACCGTTGTAACATCAAAACCATCAGTTACCACGGCCACCACTACCGCACCTTTACCCACAACTAAAGGAACCACACCTAAACCTGTCCAGACCACATCAGAGGAAACAACAGTCAGTGCTGAGACAACTAAAGCACCCAAGATCACAACTGGTCCAGTCACCACCTCTACAACAGCTGTTGTTGAGACGACAACCTCAGTTCCTGGTGTCACAACAACGAGCGCCGAAACCACCGTTGTAACATCAAAACCATCAGTTACCACGGCCACCACTACTGCACCTTTACCCACAACTAAGGAACCACACCTAAACCTGTCCAGACCACATCAGAGGAAACAACAGTCAGTGCTGAGACAACTAAAGCACCCAAGATCACAACTGGTCCAGTCACCACCTCTACAACAGCTGTTGTTGAGACGACAACCTCAGTTCCTGGTGTCACAACAACGAGCGCCGAAACCACCGTTGTAACATCAAAACCATCAGTTACCACGGCCACCACTACTGCACCTTTACCCACAACTAAAGGAACCACACCTAAACCTGTCCAGACCACATCAGAGGAAACAACAGTCAGTGCTGAGACAACTAAAGCACCCAAGATCACAACTGGTCCAGTCACCACCTCTACAACAGCTGTTGTTGAGACGACAACCTCAGTTCCTGGTGTCACAACAACGAGCGCTGAAACCACCGTTGTAACATCAAAACCATCAGTTACCACGGCCACCACTACTGCACCTTTACCCACAACTAAAGGAACCACACCTAAACCTGTCCAGACCACATCAGAGGAAACAACAGTCAGTGCTGAGACAACTAAAGCACCCAAGATCACAACTGGTCCAGTCACCACCTCTACAACAGCTGTTGTTGAGACGACAACCTCAGTTCCTGGTGTCACAACAACGAGCGCCGAAACCACCGTTGTAACATCAAAACCATCAGTTACCACGGCCACCACTACCGCACCTTTACCCACAACTAAAGGAACCACACCTAAACCTGTCCAGACCACATCAGAGGAAACAACAGTCAGTGCTGAGACAACTAAAGCACCCAAGATCACAACTGGTCCAGTCACCACCTCTACAACAGCTGTTGTTGAGACGACAACCTCAGTTCCTGGTGTCACAACAACGAGCGCCGAAACCACCGTTGTAACATCAAAACCATCAGTTACCACGGCCACCACTACTGCACCTTTACCCACAACTAAAGGAACCACACCTAAACCTGTCCAGACCACATCAGAGGAAACAACAGTCAGTGCTGAGACAACTAAAGCACCCAAGATCACAACTGGTCCAGTCACCACCTCTACAACAGCTGTTGTTGAGACGACAACCTCAGTTCCTGGTGTCACAACAACGAGCGCCGAAACCACCGTTGTAACATCAAAACCATCAGTTACCACGGCCACCACTACTGCACCTTTACCCACAACTAAAGGAACCACACCTAAACCTGTCCAGACCACATCAGAGGAAACAACAGTCAGTGCTGAGACAACTAAAGCACCCAAGATCACAACTGGTCCAGTCACCACCTCTACAACAGCTGTTGTTGAGACGACAACCTCAGTTCCTGGTGTCACAACAACGAGCGCCGAAACCACCGTTGTAACATCAAAACCATCAGTTACCACGGCTACCACTACTGCACCTTTACCCACAACTAAAGGAACCACACCTAAACCTGTCCAGACCACATCAGAGGAAACAACAGTCAGTGCTGAGACAACTAAAGCACCCAAGATCACAACTGGTCCAGTCACCACCTCTACAACAGCTGTTGTTGAGACGACAACCTCAGTTCCTGGTGTCACAACAACGAGCGCCGAAACCACCGTTGTAACATCAAAACCATCAGTTACCACGGCCACCACTACCGCACCTTTACCCACAACTAAAGGAACCACACCTAAACCTGTCCAGACCACATCAGAGGAAACAACAGTCAGTGCTGAGACAACTAAAGCACCCAAGATCACAACTGGTCCAGTCACCACCTCTACAACAGCTGTTGTTGAGACGACAACCTCAGTTCCTGGTGTCACAACAACGAGCGCCGAAACCACCGTTGTAACATCAAAACCATCAGTTACCACGGCCACCACTACCGCACCTTTACCCACAACTAAGGAACCACACCTAAACCTGTCCAGACCACATCAGAGGAAACAACAGTCAGTGCTGAGACAACTAAAGCACCCAAGATCACAACTGGTCCAGTCACCACCTCTACAACAGCTGTTGTTGAGACGACAACCTCAGTTCCTGGTGTCACAACAACGAGCGCCGAAACCACCGTTGTAACATCAAAACCATCAGTTACCACGGCCACCACTACTGCACCTTTACCCACAACTAAGGGAACCACACCTAAACCTGTCCAGACCACATCAGAGGAAACAACAGTCAGTGCTGAGACAACTAAAGCACCCAAGATCACAACTGGTCCAGTCACCACCTCTACAACAGCTGTTGTTGAGACGACAACCTCAGTTCCTGGTGTCACAACAACGAGCGCCGAAACCACCGTTGTAACATCAAAACCATCAGTTACCACGGCCACCACTACTGCACCTTTACCCACAACTAAAGGAACCACACCTAAACCTGTCCAGACCACATCAGAGGAAACAACAGTCAGTGCTGAGACAACTAAAGCACCCAAGATCACAACTGGTCCAGTCACCACCTCTACAACAGCTGTTGTTGAGACGACAACCTCAGTTCCTGGTGTCACAACAACGAGCGCCGAAACCACCGTTGTAACATCAAAACCATCAGTTACCACGGCCACCACTACCGCACCTTTACCCACAACTAAAGGAACCACACCTAAACCTGTCCAGACCACATCAGAGGAAACAACAGTCAGTGCTGAGACAACTAAAGCACCCAAGATCACAACTGGTCCAGTCACCACCTCTACAACAGCTGTTGTTGAGACGACAACCTCAGTTCCTGGTGTCACAACAACGAGCGCCGAAACCACCGTTGTAACATCAAAACCATCAGTTACCACGGCCACCACTACCGCACCTTTACCCACAACTAAAGGAACCACACCTAAACCTGTCCAGACCACATCAGAGGAAACAACAGTCAGTGCTGAGACAACTAAAGCACCCAAGATCACAACTGGTCCAGTCACCACCTCTACAACAGCTGTTGTTGAGACGACAACCTCAGTTCCTGGTGTCACAACAACGAGCGCCGAAACCACCGTTGTAACATCAAAACCATCAGTTACCACGGCCACCACTACCGCACCTTTACCCACAACTAAAGGAACCACACCTAAACCTGTCCAGACCACATCAGAGGAAACAACAGTCAGTGCTGAGACAACTAAAGCACCCAAGATCACAACTGGTCCAGTCACCACCTCTACAACAGCTGTTGTTGAGACGACAACCTCAGTTCCTGGTGTCACAACAACGAGCGCCGAAACCACCGTTGTAACATCAAAACCATCAGTTACCACGGCCACCACTACCGCACCTTTACCCACAACTAAAGGAACCACACCTAAACCTGTCCAGACCACATCAGAGGAAACAACAGTCAGTGCTGAGACAACTAAAGCACCCAAGATCACAACTGGTCCAGTCACCACCTCTACAACAGCTGTTGTTGAGACGACAACCTCAGTTCCTGGTGTCACAACAACGAGCGCCGAAACCACCGTTGTAACATCAAAACCATCAGTTACCACGGCCACCACTACTGCACCTTTACCCACAACTAAAGGAACCACACCTAAACCTGTCCAGACCACATCAGAGGAAGTAATTACAGCTACATTACCAACCTCCACTTTATACACACAGCATCAGAAAAATGTCACTTCCCCTACATCAAGTGTAACAACGACAACTGTTGGAGGTTCAACTTCTATTGGCCCAATAACACAGACCCTTCCACCCACTTACACAACCACTACTCAATCAGTGACCACCACAGTTGCTTCTACTCTGTCACAGTTTACTACATCTCCAACAGTGTGTGCCTGTGTTGTCAATGGAACTTCACATCATCCTGGTACGTCATCTTCACTGACCATTTTCACTTGCCTGATTGACTTATTGTGGGGACGTTGCTTAAATGTTTTGTGATCTTTCTAACTCCTTTTCAAAGTGAATGTACCTAGTTTTTTCCTTTTTTTCACCATTCTTTTCTTAATTTGATTTAGGTTTTATTTCTGTTATTATTGATAACCTCTCCATACTAAACTGTAATAATTATTTTATTAATACATAGTCCCTTAATTTCTCTGTAATTGTAGAGTATGTAATATATATGTACATATTTGCATATTCATACATCCATATGTGCAGATAAGTTATCAACCATATTAGGTTCTTTGAGACAATTCATAATGTTATCTAATAAAGTGGAGCATTATATTATTATATTATTATATATTATATATTAAATACATTTGTTATGTGAGTCAGTATTCTTTCAACTTCGTTAATTTTGTGCATTTATCCTATGTTCTTTACAGGAGACTTGGTGTACAATGTCACTGATGGCCTTGGGTATTGTTTTGTTGCATATTGCAATGCCTCTTGTAAAGTTGTGACAGAGACCCATCCATGTCCCACAACATCGATACCTAGCACAACTGCTAGCACAGCTACCACTGTGGTGTTCAGCAGCTCTACGAAGGGCACAACTTTAAGCTCTGTTGCTCCCACCACCACAATTCCTCCCTCTACTCCACCACCAACCATTCCATCAACAATCCAGTCTACGACAACACTGGACTGCAATGATTTGAATCCACCAAGAAAGGTGGGGGTTTATTCATCATGGTATTTCCACAAGACCTTTGTTTTTCACCAGTACCTGCTTAGATGTCCAGGAACAGAAATACTTGTGGCACTTTTCTGAATCATACTGAGGTTCTGTATGCCAAAAAATCTTACTGTTTTACATACCCATGCTTTTCTATGCAATGTGCTGTTTCCTCATCCCCATTCAGAATGGAGAAACCTGGAAGGTTAACAACTGCACCACAGCTGAATGCACTAATGGCAAGGTCACAGAAATGCAGACTCCCTGTCCCACAGTCCAACAACCCATCTGTGCCAATGGACGCAAGGCTGTCCAAGTAGATGATGGGTGCTGCTTCCATTACGAATGTGAATGTGAGTTGAAAATGTAACATTTCAATACAGATGACTACTTTTTTTAATATTCAATGGAGAACATGGTGTCCATGTGCCAAGACAATTGACTGTAAAACATCCATTCTATAAGAGAGTGACTATATTGACTAAGAAAAGGGTTGAGTGAAAATGTGTGCTGCAGTTTTCAGTGAATTCACAGCCAGAATCTATAGCCATCATCTGACTAACTGCTAAATCACACCAAATTTGCTTCAACTACTCAAGAAACACATCACTAAAGTGATTTGTGCAGGTACTAACTGTACATTAACAATGATCTTGATGTTTTGTCCCTATAATGTTTTTTACCCTTAATTTCTCCCACAGGTGTGTGCAATGTCTGGAGTGGATACCATTACATGACATTTGATGGGAATTCATACAGTTTCAACGAGAATTGCACTTACTACCTGGTCAAAGAGATAATTACTAAATATAACTTGACTATTATTGTGAATAAGAAAGAATGCGGTGCTTCAGACAGCTCATTCTGCCCCCAGGCTCTTACTGTTTTATATAGATCCTACAACATCAGTATGACTCTGTTGGACATTTCAGGACCTACTGAGGTAAGAAACTATCTAAGTTATCTGTTGATTTTGAGTCAGTATCTCACTTGATTAAGTATTTTTCAAGCACTGGCTTAATGGTTAAAGTTTGTTCACAGTCTTTTCTGAATATGTTTTTTCTTGTCGTCCTGCAGGTGTATATGAATGAGAAACGTATCTATCCATCCTATAGCAATTCTGCCCTGCGCCTCACTGGCACGGATATGGTGATCACATTGGAGATACCAGATATTAGCACAAAGGTGGTCTATAGGGGTACCTCATTCAGCATCTATATCCCCAAATCCCTCTTTGAGGGGAACACTGAGGGACAGTGTGGTGAGTTACCTGAACATTTAACTCTTGATCGATCTGCACCCTGACTTTAATCAGGGACCTTTTGTTTGCTAAATCATGGGATGAAAGAAATTAAAAACACAGTCAGTGCAACTAATAATCAAAGGGCACCTGAAAGAGCTCCACCACTATCACCACCAAAATCCCCAGGAGCACAGAATTTAAAATATTCATTACATCAATTCACCCCACATGTATGTGAAATATGTACTAAATGCTACCTATAAACAAATCCACTGGTTTGGCTAGCTCTGGCTTCACCCTGCCGCCTCTCCTTTTCCAGGAACCTGTGACAACTCAAAGAACAACGACTGCCGCTCTCCCAACGGCCAGGTGGAAAGCTGCCACGAGTCTGCTGGTCAGTGGCATGTCCCAGGTACACCCTGTGTCACCCCCACAACACAGCCAACTACAGCTGCACCGTCCACGACCACTTCACAACTACCAACATCAACACCTTGCAAACCTCCCATCTGTAATGTCCTTACCAGCAGGTGAGGTCATCTTTGCAGGGACTAAGACTTGACAAATTTTGGCAGCCAGTGATTTTGTTTTGATCAGGTGTAGACCATGTTTGGTGTGGGACTAGACCAGTGCCAACTGTGGTCCAGATGGAAGTGTGTTGATAAGCAGTCAACTTATTTTTCAGGTCACTTAGTGAATAGTCATCTGATTTCTCTGTATGTCCTCTTTAGTGTTTTTGAAGAGTGCAGCAAAGTCATATCCCCAGCGCCATTTGTGAAGTCTTGTGAATTGGATAATTGTGAGAGTGGCAATAATAGCTGCTCCAGCCTGGAGGCCTACGCTACTGAGTGTGCTAATGCAGGAATCTGTGTGGACTGGAGAAACGCTACTGACGGACAGTGTGGTAAGACAAATAAACAGTACGATATCACGATATCAGTTGTGTGGATTGTGTGGATGTGTGCATAAACTTATCTGTGTCTCACAGAGCACAAGTGTCCGAGCAACAAGGTGTACATGGCTTGTGGCCCCAATGTGGAGTCGACATGCAACAACAGGTGAAGTAGACTATATCTCAGTTATGCATCATTTTACCGATTCTTGTTCTCACACCATGAAAGATTAATAGATTTTGATGTGACAGACATGTAATTCAAAGCACACCTGTCAGAGAGAGAGACTGCACTGGCTGAGCTCTTACAGATATATCACAGCATGTAGTTGAAACTGATGCGTGAAAGTGTGTAAAAACATTTCAAGCCTGCTCACCACTGTAATAACAAGTGGTTTTATTGACAACATCAGATACAACAAGAAGTTCCAGGCTGACAATAGCACGTCCACTAACGACACTAAGGAGGGCTGCTTCTGTCCTGAAGGCACCACCTTATACAACACAGTCTATGACATATGTGTTACCACTTGTGGTAAGAAGACATTCTACATTAAAAAAAATAACTCTTCTTGACTGAATATTAAGTATCAGTTGTCACAGTTACAAATCTACGAACACTGCTTTGTGGATTTCAGGTTGCGTTGGAAATGATGGAAAACCCAAACAGGTGAGGACACTGACTGAAACACATGACCACGTGCACTAGCAAACCTCGAGCTGTGTATCTGACCTAGTTCCTATCTCCCCACCAGCCTGGTGACAAATGGAAAAGCGACTGCAACATCTGCATGTGTGACGCAGACTCTATGAGCATCCACTGTGAGCCCATTGAGTGCCCAACAGTACAGACCCCCAGCTGCAGTGAGCCTGGCCAGCAGCTGGTTAATCAGACTAGCGATTGCTGCACAAAACAGTCATGTGGTAAGCCACAGGGTCTGAGAACTGGGTGAAGATTATTGATTCTCCAACTTTGATGATCATTGTAGCAGTAAAATCCACCTTATATGCAAGTCTAGGGGAGGCTGGATGGAGGTTGGTGTGGTGACAGAAAACAGAAACCACTTACATGTTTAGAACAGCAGGCAGTTTGAAGCTGATCTTTTCCAGGAGCTGCCCCAGGAAGCAAGCAAAACATGAAAAATAGAAACTTCACTAATAGAACAATGCAAACTGATAAATGTAATTTCTGAGGTGAATACAATCTCTCCATATGGTTTTATAGACTTTAAACACCTGTTGCACTGTGCAGAAGTCTTTATTGATTGACATGAATAATTTGCTGGTGACTCTAGTCATGTTCGTTTTTTAACCTGTGACCTCTGTCCTGACAGAATGCGACAGAAACCTGTGTCCTGCTCCCATCGCCTGCCCGCTGGGATTCAAACTCAAAACCACCAGTGGCACTTGCTGCCAATCCTATGAGTGTGGTACGTGACTCTGCTGTTTAGAATTACGTTCTGTAGAGAAGTGGTTCCCAACCTTTTGTCCTTGAAGCCCCTTGTTTGTGTCCAAGCCCCCTCCCAACCACAGCCCCTGCCTGCACAGATGCATCAGAAGAATGAAGTGATCAGTTACAAACTTTTATTTACAAAATTATAGGTTCCAAAAATTTTGTTGTTGTTGTTTTTATTCCTGCTGTCTTTACATACATAATTTTGATTATCTGGTGTGGTATTGGGATTTTTAAATTTTAATATGCACAAATATAATTTTGATAACCTCAGAACAGACAAGGCTCTGTGGACCCCCTTGAGATCTCTGGTGCCCCCGAGGGGGCCCAGACCCCACGTTGGGAACCAGTTTTGTAGGGTATATGCAAATACAGAGAAAGATAAACCACACTTCAACATTATTACATATAATGGTGTCTCTTTATTTATCCCGACAGTTCCTAAAGGTGTGTGTGTCTATGGCATGACGGAGTACAAGGTGAGCAAACAATTCAAACTCATCAATATATCTGTCAACAGGTGCAACAGGGAGGAGTGACCAGGTCACAACAGGTTGATCTACGCATCATTTACTTTACTAGAGTAAAGGTTCAGCAGAGTGGAGGGGGAACTACTACCATCTCTGTGGGGTTAGTTGAGGGAACAGGTGATAGGCAGGAACTCAAGAGCAGCCATGGCCTCTGTGCGGAGAGTCACAGCAACTAAATCAAGGACATATATCGTCACCCTATTAAAATAATGGCCTAAGTCCTTTTTTTCAAGTTTTTGGGAAAACACAAAAAGAACTTTACCAAATGCAGAGCATATGATATTTAGGCCAAAAACTCAAAAACTCTTTTTTGTCAAAAATTGACTTAGGCCATTATTTTAATAGGATGACAACATGTTCCTTTGTTGAGACAGAAACTGAGCCTTATCAGTCATCAGACTTGACAAACAGAAAGAGACAGGGCCAGGATGATACAAGTGACATCCAGGATCCTCTCTTCACTGACACATGGTTACAATAGTTACATATAGTCAATAAACAGGTGTAGTAGAAGAAGAAGAATCGAAGGACAAAGAGCCTCCAGTGCAGCTTCAGGGTGCTTTTATAATTGTTTGCTCAGGTCCACATTGACTCCGCTGTGTTGGCTCTGTTTGTTGGTTTTGTCTTTTAACCTCTGGCGTGGAGTAAACAACCACTACTACAGAAGGTTTCTGAGTAAACTTTATCTAATTTACCAGGTCCATTATGCGAGTTTTTCAAGTCACTATGGTAACACAGAACTTAGTGTAAAGACCAACATGGCCTAAGTAAACACTTATTTTACTGCTGGGTCCACAAAATATTAACAATGTTGTGATACAGTCAATGAAACATCACACTCGTTGGTTCATTTATACTTATTCAAGGCTGAACTGATGTTTGACCCATGTATGCTTCTGCAGCCTGGTGCCAAGATACCAACATCACAAACACCGTCAGAACCTCCACTGGTAGCACCATCAAGCTCACCATTAGGAACAGCAGCAGCACCATCAGAAACAGCAGCCCCATCAGGAACAACAGCAGCCCCATCAGGAACAACAGCATCTCCATTAGTAACGGAGCCTTTCCAACCAGGACCCTGCCAGGAATGTTACTGTAGCCCCAAAACGGATCCTGTCACCAAACTGAACATCATTACCTGCAAACCTGTAGTCTGCAACACAAACTGCGATGAAGTAAGTTCATTCTGCCTTCCGTTATAAGCACCCAGCTATAAGCATAGCAGAGGGGCAGGGGGGCTCTTTCTTACCAAGCAGCAGCTTGTCAGGGTCCACCCTGACCCTGTGTGGCCCTGTGTCATGAACCTGTTCCATGTTCCCAGGATGTCGTAAGAATAAAGAAAAAATTATATGTATAAGCAAATATATATGAACATATATATTCATAAGTGGATTTTCATTTATATGCCTTTCAATAGACTTGCATATAAAAATGAAAATAAAGTCATAAAGCATAAATTATCCAAGAATTCATCACAAACAAACAAATTTCACCATGGGCATTCATTTTGAAAAAGTATGTCTTTATATATCCAGCAGTTGTTCATATGTGATACAGGGTACAACGTGTAGGCGATATCTTACAGTTCTGTGTGGGAAGCTGTGGCTCCCAGTAAAAAAAACACCATAACGTGCCAATAACACCACACCTTCCACTTACTTTAAATGTCTGGGCTGAATCTGAAGACAGAATGAAACATTACGACTTTTGTTGAGAGTGTGAAAAAGCTCTAGTTTAAACTGTCCACTGTGGAGCACAGTGACATACCTTTAAGTACTCTATCAAGAATATTGTACTGTAGCTTTGTACTAAGTTCTCTCACTGAACCACTAAAGAGTAACAGGGATAAAGATTTCAAATGTAAGCTGTAGTCTGAGGCTTACAGAGGCTAAACGTGGTTTGAACACACACTCAAACACTTTGCTCTCTCTCTCTCTCTCTCTCTCTCT
This sequence comes from Caranx ignobilis, assembly GCA_021432705.1. Classification (NCBI taxonomy): domain Eukaryota; kingdom Metazoa; phylum Chordata; class Actinopteri; order Carangiformes; family Carangidae; genus Caranx; species Caranx ignobilis. Next base: position 38,645 of record MU269998.1, read on the forward strand.
CTCTCTCCCTCTCCCTCTTTGTCTCTGTCTCTGTCTTCAGGGTTATGAATATCAGGCTGCACATGACAAGTGCTGCGGCACCTGTGTTCAGAAGAGCTGTATTTTCACCACACCGGACAACACCACACAAGTCATTGAGGTCAGTAAACTGTGTGTGAGTGCAATAACAATAGCAATAATGATGATGACCATACATCATTTCCATAATTTATTAACTCTTGTGAACGGTATAACTCATGATCTTATATACCGTATTGTTTTTTACATATTCTTTTTTCTCATATATTTCACATATTTCTTTTCATATTTCATGAATATATTTATATTCATTTTACATCTTTGTCTTTATCCACTTCATAGTCTCTGCTTTTTGGTGAGGGCACAGCTGTAACTCAAACTGATGTGTGATTCTTCTGCCTCTCTTGCTGCTACAGGTCAACGACACATACGTACCTACCAATGACAAGTGTGTGACGTACACCTGTGAGAAAATCAATGGACAGCTTGTTACCAAAGAGACCAAGATCAGCTGTCCTCCATTTAACCCCTTGGACTGTGAACCTGTGAGTTGATCAGACTCCTACAGCTAATGACCGACTCCTTCCCCTCTGTCAGTGGCTCTGCCCTCTCACTACATGAACAATCTCTAACATATCTCTTTCCTCCTCCAGGGCACAGAGACAACTGATGCCAATGGATGTTGTAAATCCTGTAAGTTTGATGACGTCTCAGTGTTTCAATAATAATATCTGATCATGTTTGTGGACTGTGCATCATGTGTTACTGTTGGACTCCAAAACACCTACTCTGTGTGTGTGTGTGTGTGTGTGTGTGTGTGTGTGTGTGTGTGTGTGCGTGTGTGTGTGTTCCAGGCAAGATACGGAGTGTGTGTGATGTCCAGTATAAGACAGAGGTCATTGAGGTGAACAACTGTAAGAGTGCACAGCCGGTCAACATGACATCCTGCGCTGGACACTGTGGAAGCTCGTCCATGTGAGTCCACTTATTTTTCTTTACTTCATCTGTAAACCAGCTGTCAACAGCAGCAGATTCATGTTTGTTTGTTACAAACAATACAGAACCCTTTATGCTCATGTGTGTGTGTGTTTGTGTAGATATTCGGCTGCTGCCAACAAGATGATGCAAGAGTGCCAGTGTTGCAGAGAGACCTCGACCAGTCAGAAGCAGGTGGAGCTGATCTGTGGCAACGGCTCCAAGGTGCAGCACACCTACATGGTGGCGGACGGCTGCAGCTGCAGCACATCAGAGTGCGTGCCAGGAACATCCAAACCTCAGCGCCGCAGGAGACGCTGATCGGTCACAACTGATTTATCCCGGACTGATTTAAGTCCCATGGACACTGTAATGTTACCTTAGATCTTCTTTTTCCTTCTTCTTTTTCTTCTTCTTCATCTTTGTGTCAGGTTTTATTTATAGCCCAACTTGTGCTCTTCTTCTTCACTGTCACATCGTAGCACTATTAAGGAAAATTTCTTCATCTTAGGATTTCTTGGATGATATTAAAATTATATTTCTGCAAAATGAACACTTGAGTCGAGATTCTTATTGATCCCTGGTGGATGATGAACATTGATACAGAGCATGGAAGTTAAATCTGTGTGGATATATAGATTAAGGTTGAGCTGACTTAAGCTCCTGAGAGGCTGAGCTGCAAATTCTGCACATTACGTCTCAAATTTAACAAATTCACAAATTAAAATATGAAAAATCAAATTTAAGAATTGATTTAAAATTCAAAGAATTACAGAGTGCAATGAACCTTAAAATAACCTTTGGTAGGAGGCACATTGACAAAAAAAAACCTTGAAACATTCAAGAGTCAATAGAAAACTTTAACTGCAACACACACAAACTGTGGCTGAAACACAGCAACATTTAAAGCTTGTGCAACACAGACAACTGGACAACATGAAAGCTCAATAGATCTTCATTTTCATGTGCATGGTTTAACATGATGGCACTGGTGTGAAGGTGGGAGGGAATACTTCCCAGTCATTTTAGATCTGCCTGTTAAGGAGGAGTTATTTTGTATTTTTGAGAACAGTGGTGGATATGTAGCTCATTATAAATGGATTTCATGCCTCTGTTTTGGATCTGAAGCCTGCACTACAAAGCTGGTTTAACATATCCAGGATAACTTGTAGCTGTCTGACTAAACATAATCTAACAGTGATCGTCATGAAAACCAATACTATGAAGCTAGCTCTCACCTGGTTCAGGTAACCCTGGGTTTTCCTCTCTGGCTATATTAACGCATTTATGTTAGAGAGGCAGAGCTGTTAATTACAAGCAACATTGTCAGAACCATTAAGATATGAGAGGAAACAGTGTCCCCCGCAGGTCATTTCACTTACAGCTGTGTCCAACAGTGATATGATCAAAACCACAATAAAAACATTAATTTCTACTTAAGTCAAATGGGAGATGTATTGTAAATAGGTCTATTAATTATCATTCAGTATCTGAGTACTGTCAGGTCATGTCATCAGATGAAGAGCAAACTGTTGTGTGAATGAAGTTAAAGATGTAACTGAAGTTAACATCAGACCATTTCTGCTGCTGCAGGGTGTGGATCACTGATCTAATCAAAAATTTAGATTTTATATCCAGTTCTAGTCAGAGTCTCCTCCTGTTATTGTGAACTGTTGTGATGTAGATTAAGCAATAGCTTAATGAATCTGTGTTCAGGTAAAATGACGGTTTAATAGTTCTGATATATTTTATTTACTCTCCATGTTGCTCTGTTATCAGACAAAGTGGACACATGCAGCAAATGACTCCACTGATCAATACAAATATCTACTGCTCTTTATTAATGATCACTTTACTGTTAAGTCTTTTGTCCATGTCAGGATCCTGTAGGGATGGTGACTCAGCTCAGTGTTACCAGTGATCTGATTAATCAGTAGTTTTGATTTGATCCTCTGAAGTTAGCCTGCTCCAGATCAGGTGAGGAGTTCAAACATTATTCTTATATGGTAAATTATTCCACTGTTGTAGGACTGAAAACCCAGAGTTAAACCTGAAGTTACCTCAATAACCTACATCTCTCTTCATAGTACAGAGTTCAGGTGTTTCATTCACCTGTGTTCTGCTCTTAAAAGCTACACACAACTTCAGAATATCTGGATCTCACTGCTCCTGTAACTCTGCATCTTGACACGCAATTTAAAAATGTGACTCCACAGGATTTTACTTTGTAATATCAACTCTTTACATCCTCTCACTTCACTTTACAAATGAATTACATCAAAACTTGGGAACCATGTTCTCGCTTTGACCTGCGAGATGTCAGTTCTTTTCAACCTCAAAAACTCTGCTTGTCATTTGTTCGATTTCTTCATAATTAAATACTTTCCATAATAATTTATCAGATTTAGAATGCACTTGACATTTTACAGCTACATGATGAAATGAAGCAGATCACTGCAGGTTACTACAGACAGGTTCTCCATACACTAGCGACATCAACATATACAAGTGAACGTGACTCTGCAGCTCAAAACTGTGCAAATCAAACCCTGGGTTACCATGGATACAATGAGAGATTGTGACACTCAATCAAAAGATTAAAAACAATGATCTTACCCATAAAGTCGCACTACTGCCAAATGAATATTTTGTTTGAGCCTCTACTTAACAGTCATGACTTTAAATACTGTAAATCTTGAAGCAGTGACAACCAGAGCCAGAGGTGGACACAGCTGCTGCTCTGAGGGTCCAGTGACAGACGGCTGTGTTAGCAGAGACGGGTAGGGCTTCATGTTCTGTTGGGCCAGAGTCAAGAAAGGGAGAGGACGCTGATCTCTGCTCCTGGGGCTGCTGGAGGCTCCAACTGTGGGAGTGTGTGTGTGGGAGGGCTGCATGCATATGTGTGTATGTGTTGGGATGTCCACTGTGAGCTGCTGCTCTGTGGTTAGAGCTCCTCAGCCATCTGCAGCAGGGAGTTGATGGCAGCGTCCTTGTTGCCCTGCTGCGCGTCCAGCACAGTGCGAACCACCTCCTTGTCCAGGTTGGGGAACATGTCCTGCAGGGCCTTCAGGTCCTCCTCGCTGCACACTGGCCCCTGGCCCCCAACAGCTGGCATGGCTGCTGGCATCGCCATAGGAACCATACCCTGGTTGTAGACTGTAGGCACTCCTAAGAGCACGGGACACACAACAGAGAGTCAGCCTTCATGCAGCAGAGGAGACTGTGCATGTGTGTGTGTATGCGTAACTGACCTGCAATGGGCACATATCCAACTCCTTGCTGATACACTGAGGGCATCAGGACAACAGGCTGAGTCATCATCCCTGCTGGTAATGACTGGCAAACACAAACAGAGAGTCTATGTGAGATGTCCATACCAATGCATTTCTCAGTCATCGATTTAAATTTGGGGAAATGTGATTAACTGTGTTGCAGGGTGGATCAAGATGTGCACCTTCATTTTCGGCTTGTGCTTCTAAAGGTACAAATGTGGAGCACCAGAGCCCTGCACTGTTGTTCTAGGTAGCTCCACAGAGCAGACAGCAGCTCTTCACTTTAGGGACATATTATCATGAATAGTGTTTAAACACTTGTTCCACTGTGCAGCTGCTTCAGCGACAGGCTGCTGCAGCACCACAGTGTGTGGAGGAGGTCTGTCCTGCAGCCCTGCAGGTCTTTCCTTCCTGCTGCTGTCAGACAGACACCGGGAACCGACAGATTTTTCCTATCAATTCTTTGTAAGTATTTCTTAGTGATCATTATTGTTTTAATACTGTGTCACTCTTGAATTTTCCTACTCATGTGCTGTGTGAAATTTGCCCAGAGTGGAACCAGTTCAGATGACTTCATTATTATTATCATTATTATTAGTAGTAGTAGCAGTAGTAATAGTAGCAGCAGTAGTAGTAGTAGTAGTAGTAGTAGCAGCATCTTTTCTCACAGATCTGAGGTTTAAACACACTCACAGTCCAGATTCAGCAAAAGAATGCAAAGTCATGCACCTTGGAAATATAAACGATGATGATGATGATGAATGAGAATGGCATCAGAGTGAGGGAAGATGCTTTTGTCAGGAAATGGGAGAAATGGTTGAACGATGAAACAACAGTCAGTGTATCAATATTCACCAACTGCTTCATAAATGTCATGATAATAGATGTATACTACTCTTCAACAATGATCTTTGCTCTGTGTGTGTTATTCATGGCAAGTTATCAGCAATAAAATATTTGAGATGCTGTATTTTAGTTTTGTTTATAAATCGACTACCAGGTCACTGGCGACAACAATTTTTTTTTTCTGCAAATTTTTCTTATGTTTTTGCCAGTGACAGAAAAAAGTGCTTTACTGTTTCCCTCCCATTACTTTGGACACTGAGGGAGCAGTCCTGTTTGACTTAAGGATGTCAGTGACTCCTGGCCTCCCGTTCACTTTGCCACACTCCGCTCTGGCTTCTTCTCACACCAAGGTATAGTGTGTTGACAACAGCTGCTTGTTAACATCTTTGATTGTACAGAAGTGTTCATTCATTCTGAAGGTGTGTGTAGTACTCACAGCAAACGACATGACCAGGTTGATCATGCCCTCCTTGTCGTCGCCCTGTCTGCCGCTGAGGCTGAACCACTCATCCACCACGCTGCCCTCCCTCAGGCCTTCAGGGATGGTGACATGAGTCCACGCTATCCTGTCGTCCATGGAGAACGCTCTCTGGATGATACATCAACAAGGACACGGTTGACACAAACAAGATACCGCATGCTCATCATGCACACTGATAAAAAGGAAGAAAAATCTCCTCCTCCTCACCTCGTCAAAGATCTCCAAGTAGAAGGAGTCCACCCCAGGAGGCACGGTGCACTGGATCACCTTGTTCCACCGCGGGTTCTTGGCTCCGTTGTGAGCGGTTGGTGTCTCGTAGACGGCGTAACCCAGTCGGATCCTACAGTATGGATCCATCCGCGTCATGCCGTAGTTTTTAGCCAGCTTGGCCTGCACCGCAACACATTCATTGTGGCCTCAGTGAGCTGATGCACTCATGTTGGCCACTGTCACACTGTGTATTCACTGTGTTTTCAGTGGACAGTGGTGCACAGTTACGATCATTTCAAATCTGCTTTGTATGACACGTTACCCCACTATTCATCATGATGTCAGTGGTGAATGATACCGTTCACATGTACACATTAACACAAGTTGATGTGTCCCACTTTTTTAACCTTGGACTAAACCACAGCCACTGAAAATGTCTCTTTGTGACTGGTTGAAAAGAGCTAATCAACTTTTAATAACTCATGTCAATATTTTGTCATGTAGTTTCCTCATATAGACACATGTGTCCCATCAGCTGAGTTCACCACACATGGAGTACCAAAGTCATAGCAAAGCATCTGAATATTTATCCTAAAAATGAATGAATGCTGGTAACACGGTACTGTCGTGATGCAACATAATGCACATTTATGGCTTAAAAATACATGTTATTGGTACAAATATCATATCATCCCTATTGTATTTGGAAAACTGAACAGTGTTTACCTGAACCACTGTGATGCTGAGTCGGCCCACTGTTCCCATTGAGCCTCCGTACTGCAGCTGCCTGGCTGCCTGAGCGTCCAGCTGGACCTGCTGCTGCTGTTGGGTGGGCGTGATCCGCAGGAAGTCCTGGGGCAGCTCCCCAATATACACCTGAACACAAACAATTTGAATTTATTGTTTATGGATTTTAAGTAACACACTAAATCACCTGTTCAAAAGCCTCTACATCAATAAAAACCTTGTTCACATGTGTGAATGAACCTGTTAAAAAAAGTCAACCTCAAAACATTTTCTGAATTTCCAGGCTGCAAGGCGTCAACAAGTGTCTGTCTGACTTTACAAAGAGAGAGTAGAAAATATAAAGCAAAATCTGTTCAGATATGAAACTATTCTACATTTACAACAGTCATTATATTATGTTGAAAAAATAAGTAGATCCTGTCCATATACTGCATTAGTGTTGCTGAACACATCAACCTCTAAGTGCATCACTGCTCTGTCACTTTACAACACTGTATAAAATGTATATGGAGGCCTACACAGGTCAGAAACAGAACAAAGCTCATGCAAAAAATACTATAATGGGCATGTGACTGACCTTGGTATGTCATTCATTGAAGAATGCTTAGTGATTCAATTGAACACTAAAGCAATACAGGACTGTATTGCAGTGTGAGAGAGTCTGTTTTTCTATCTGGTAGAGGTACAACCTGTTTTCCTGAGGCATCAGTCAGATGGGAAATTGGCTTCAGTAGTAGAAGTAGTAGTAGCAGTAGTAGTAATAGTAGCAGTAAATAGCAGGATAAAAGGTATCGTAAATATTAAATCATAAATATTCTATCATCATTGTTTTGTTTTGTTATTTTTATTTATTGTTTTCACGTGACTCTAGATTGACTCATCCTAATGATAAGACCAACACATGTATGTTATGTATGTCCATATGTGTTGCCTCGTTCTCTGTAACAGACAAGGGGTCAACGCTGGAGTCAAAGCACCACCAGTCATCATATGAAGATCTTTGCTTTTACACCCTGAGGACGTGACATGTGACAGCAGTAAGGAACAATATAGTAAAGAAACTGAATTAACACCAGATACAGACATTACCTGCTGTCTGTGAACATCAGGCCCATACTGCACACAGACAGGGGTTAAAGGTCATCCACCAGAAGTGTGGTGGAAAGCAGTGTGAGGAGGATGATGCATCTGACATCAGGGGCCATTGTTGAGCAAAGCGAGGAGTTAACCATCTCTCCCACACATAACTGCAACCTGTAGTCACATGACTGCAGCTCCACATACAGGCTGCTAACTAACTGAGTGAACTGAGTAAAGTCAGGTCATGTGGTCAGAGTTTGTATTACTACCAAGGCATTAGTTCAAATGTAATGACTCTGGTCTATTGGTTAAATGTCTGACACTCTGAGGAACAAGTTGCCCAGTCTCCATTTTATAAATACTCTAAATCATATTGTTACATTCCTCTGAGAAGGATTTTAACACCAGATTTGAAGAGGAGGAACAATGTAAATCACACAATGACAGGACGCATGATGAAAATGCTCATTTAAACTTCTACTCCCTCCTCTGAGGATAGTCCATCTCCCTCCAAACTAACGGCAGCAGTGTTTATACGAGCATATGTGGTGGTTTGTTTTGAAGTTAAAGCCCAAATTGTGAGTCGGTGCCGTTAGCTCGTGTCAATGAACAGCCACAGCAGCTTAATCCGTGCGACGCAGCTGTTTACAGCCGCTAAATCCTCAGACTGTTACCAACATTAGCTCGTTATTTATAAACGCCGTTACCGTGAATGTCCTCGCTAACGGAAATGATGGGTGGTAGGCCACTCTGCGTGGCTGTTTAATGACTGAAGTTACTAAACTGTCAGAGATGTTGGTAAAACTACAGTCAGGCTAGTTCCGCCCGAGCTGTCTGTCAACAAACTGAGTGAGGGCTCAGACCGTCGCCTACCTGTCCCCGCTGAGTGCTGATGGTGGTCGCCATGTTGTCTCTTCAATGTCTGCCGGACTGGTTTCTCGACTTTTCTGTAATCACGAATGTAACGCTGGCAAATGAAATAACAACACACAAGCGCTACTCGGATTAATGTTGACCCGGAAGTGTCGACTGTGTGTGTGTGTATGTGTGTGTGTGTGTGTGTGTGTGAGTGTAGTTTTTTTTTTTCCAACCAAAACTTTATTTTCAGTACAAATGCGAACGGAAGTTCCCTGGAAGATTTTTTTTTTTTAGTTGAGGACATTCTAAATAATTCAACAGTTCATGTAAACAAATAAGGCTTTATAATTTAGCAACCATCTTGAAAGAAAAAAACAACATATGAAGATATATATATATATATATATATATATATATATATATATATATATATATATATATATATATATATATATGTATGTATGTATGTAAACGAAATAAATGCATATGTTACAATTAAAATTTCAAGTTAACTATGAGTAAGAACAAAATCGAATTTGAAGTTAACATCTTTGCATTCAGACTACATAGAAAATGACTTCTAAAAATTTAAATGCTACATGAATCTATTGGTGTGCATTCAGTTTCAATTTATTCTTAAAAATATTTCTGCCAGACCAGTGGATGGATGGACGTATGGATTTAATATAAAAAACATGAGATGTGAAGGTTTCTTAAACATTTTATTTGGACAGAAACCAAACCGACCAAGTTAACAGGATCACACACCACAGCCTCAAAGACCTGACAGCTGATTCACTGCAGCTTCATGAGTTGACAGAAAGCTAAAAATCCAAAGGTTAAGAAACAAGCCAAACAGAGGAGATACATCCAACCTAAAGAAAACACACACACACGCTAATAAAGTAATTTCAGCAGTTGCTCACATTAAAATCCCCACACTCAATAATAAATATAATAATAATAATAAAAAGCATTTACTTCAGTGCAATGGAGCAAAAGGCAACTTCACAGAAATACTTGACAAGGCTTTATTAGGTGCTATCTGCTATTTACCTTAAAAAAAAAAATTAGTCTCTGTGTAGTTATGTCATTATAAGACTGAATCCAACCCTGTTTTACCCACAGAACACATGCTTCATTCATTGCACCTCGCTGACCTCATACTCATGTGATGTGTGAAAAGCTCAACACCTCACCTTGTATCAACTATTTATCTTCAGTGACTGACTCAAAGACCATATCACTCAACCTTGTACAGAAACCATGTTTATATACACATTTATATGTTTTTCCATACAGCTTCTGATAGGTAAAATAAAAGTCCTTACAGCTTGCATAAAGTACCTGTGCATTAACATCTAGTTTTTATTTAATGAATATGATGGCTTTCATTTCTCATCTGTAACATTTACCTGGTTGTCACCTCCAGGACTCTGTAGTTTTGCCATGTTTCAGGCAAATGAAGTGAATGTATTGAGACATGGATACAGACTGTTGGTCCACTTTACAACATCCACAGTGGTGGAATACTTGATTTGCAGTAAACTGGCCCAAATTGGGGCTGGGTATTAAAATAGAAATGTTTCCATGTCTGTTAAAACAGGTCAAATGCTCAGTCTTATCAAATCTCTGCATATTGTTTATCAATCTGTTTTGATAATAACTCATCTGCCAATTTTAGAGAACTTTTAATGAAGATGGTTTGTAGAAAAGTAAGGTACTAATGTGAGTCAACAGTATTTAATAACTCCAAACACTGCTCTCTATATATAAATATATATTTATTTATCTATTTTATTTATTTATTTATTTTTATCTGTATTGGCTCACAAAACTGCCTAAAGGAGGAAACCATTTTCTGGTGACCAACGTACCTATCAAGATACTAAAAGTTCTATAAAAGCATCAGTGTAACATTATGTTGCCAAGCTTATTGTTTTTGGCATCGACACTGCACAGTTAATAATATGAAAAGTATTAAAAATGTGAGGACTGAAGATGATTTGTTGCTCAACAGTTCTTGTCAAAGATGCAAACAGTATTATTTTCTCGATTTTTAATTTGGCACTGACAATCCACAGCAGGTTATTTAAAAAACAAATGTTCTCATTTGAATTGTTTTTTTTTTATGTTTAATTTTAGGGTTGGCTGTTAAATAACAGTTCTTGTCAAAGCGGGAACACATGATGGAATGTATCTATGACAGCATCCATCACACCGTTTCACAAAAATAAAGACGGACTCAAAAATATTAGACACCTTAGGCCAAGTGAACTCTGGACCAATGTTACCATGGTAACATAGTCTCATGTTTGTGACTTAAAATTAGTCACTCAGCATCATTAGGACTGGACCAACATGACAGAGCAGTGTGAAATATCTCACTGAAACCAGCCCCTGATCTCACTGAAGAAGCAAAGTCAAAGAAAAAGGGAAAATACTGATTGTGCAAAACATTTGGCACCAGTTTATTTGTTTTTAAGTTAACACAAACTAGATCACAGTTTACCAAGAAATTCATTGCGGATATATTCAAAGAAAAGAAAACATGGATACTAAATACACTGTGACAAAAGGCTCTCCACTGTGGATGTTATGTCTAATTTGTCCACGACAGCGAGAGCAGAAAAGCATCATGTGCTTGTGGCGGTGAGTTGACAGGCTAACTGACATTAAATGCTTTCTCCTCATAACATCACTCAAAATATGAACTCCCAACGATGAACTCACACACAACATTGCCTGGGGATAGATTAGCTGCTTTAAAACACACACACACACACACACACACACACACACACACACACACAAGAAAAAAAAAAAACACAACAAAACCAGCGGATGGGGGGCACTGGGAGGACTGCAACACAACACAGGAGATAAAAACAAAGTTAAAGCTCAGACTCAAGCTGGTTTTGAAAAAAAAAAAAAATCTAGTGGTTATGCGAGTCAGTTCTAGAAAAATAGATTCTCTTGTTTGCTCGTAATAAGTCTAACACGACTTTCACACATACTCAGTGGCAGTCTTTCTAGTGCCCCTTGCTGACAACACAGAGGACATACAGAAAACAACAAAACAAAACCTCATCAATGTCAAACACAAGGTCAAAGGTGAAATTGGAAGCGTCAGAGAAGCGCAGGAAACACAAGGACTGGACGATGAACTGTGACGCCACATCAACATGCTAGGGCAAACAGGAAGAGATCTAGAAAAAACAAAAAGAAAAACACAACAGGGAGACAAACCTAGGTTAAACAGCAATGGAACACAGACAGGAGAAGAGAAAAGAAATCAAGAAATGATTATCTTTGTGTAGGGTTGATTCACAGTCTAAACACTCAACAGTTGACAGTGAGGACGAGTGTTACCACAAACTGAGGTGGATGACAACAAAGGCAAAACACACACGCGAGACAGCCTAAATAAAATGACAGCACAGTCAGCAACAACATGCAGGAAAAAACAGCTACTCACATACGTATAGCTCCAAAACTTAAAAGACTGTTATAATCAGTTTTTTATAATGCAGTTAAAAAACTGCCTGGAAATAATATTAAAAAAATGTTTCCCACAATAAATGAGATTCTCTACATGGTAAATCAAGTCGCAGACGTTTTCCATGTTTAATCCATTTTAATGTATCACTGTGTAAATTCCACGCTTCATTTTAGATTTCTGGTTCTGGCCTGCTCTGTCTGCCATACTGGCAAACATCAGCTGATTAATTTCAGTCACAGTTACATTAGTGTTGCCTATTAACACGGTTTTATCACTGATTGATGAGCAGTGAAGGCTGCACTGCTTTTACTCCACAACTCCAAAGCTAAAATGCTTAAATAAAAAGATTAAATGGAGCCATTTATAAGGTTTCTGTTGTTTCTCTCAACTCTGCTTGGTGCCACTAAAAATAGTCCTGAACAAAAACACAATTTCCTGCCGTTTGAATGACAAATGTCAGGAGCTATGGAATATTTTACATCTTCAGTAGGAACCAGTGGGCTCTGGACTGAGTAGGTATTCAGAAATGGACTGACATGTTGATAACTTTAGTCTTAAAAACAATGTTTCCTTTTTCATTACTTGAACTTTTATGCGTCTTTCAAAGACTAAGACTTAAGGCAGAACTTTCTCAGAGCAGGGGCTGTGTCCCACCTGAGGAGGGAGGATCCTCTACACATGAGACCCACTGACCACACAGAGCCATGAAGCCAAGGCCAACTCAACTGATCCTTGTTAACTTTGAAGATATACCACTTCCTGGTGAAGTTGCCTTCAGGTGGCTGATGTGTTAATAGCAGTGGTGACCAAAAAGTGTGATAATGTTCTGTAATGTTTCATCTTAAGAAATAACAACAGTTTAATTGTGAATATACTGATGGAAATCCTGTGTGTGTATGTGAGTGCGTGTGTGTGTAAAGAATGAAATAGTGGAGTTCAAGTGCTGAAGCACAACACTGACTGGATCAGCTATGATGACAAAAGTCCTTAACACACGATTGTCGTGTTTTTTGTGCACTAGTGAAAGTTATTTTTGTACAATAAACAAAACACCAAGAAACTTCTAGCAATGGCAAGAGGGACAATATTACACAGGACACAGTTCATGAGAGGGAGAGGGAGGGAATCTGTCTGACCATCCAACACTACAGACACTGCCGTCTTTGGACTTGGCATCTGGGATCAATCTTTAAAGCTACTGTAGAAACACACAGGACTTCACCTGATGCAAAGCTGCTGACGGCACAAAGAGGATGGCTATTTCTTCATAAAGAGAGACACACAGGTTAAAATGGACTTATAGAATAAACTATGCTCCCTGTGTTTTTGGAAAATGATTTATTCAAGATGGAGGCATGTATGACAGAGAGGGGGTTCTATGAAGTCTGTAGCAGCACTGATGGATCCTACACACACAGTTCATGCCACACTGACACATAGTACACATCACCAAAAAAAAAAAGAAACAACGCTGAACAGGCAAAGAGAGGACACACACAGCGGGAGATCAAATGGAGTTGTTGGACTTCACATTTGTCTTTCAAAATAATTTCAATTCAGATAAATAATTTAGGCAATAAATAGTTCCCCAACACACAGGGGAAGTATAAAACCTATATAAAAATAGAAAAGGCATAAGTTTTAAATATACATCTCAACAATTGTCTTGCTTCCTAGTTCTATTAAAAAAAACACACACACACGCACGCACACACACACACACACACACACACGCACACACATACACACGATTTTGTGGTAATCTAAGTAACTAACGTGTTTGTCTTGAGCAAATTTGACATTTATATGAATTCTCCAATCACAGAAGATATTCAGTGAGAGACATAGTGGTGTAGCCCTCTGTAGATTAGCTAGCTGCTAACTAGCAGGACAGTAGCTTGAGGGTTGTGATGAATTTTGTACAAATCACCTGGATTCAAAGTCGAAACTAACTAAAACCATAAAATGTGTTTCCATGAGGCATTCAAATCTCCATGAGACAGACTCTAAAATCAAATCTATGATGTTTGGGCTTTTTCTTTGTGCCAAACTTCACAGTGTTGCTCATTACAACTGTCATTTAGGCTTCACGGCCACATTAGGCTGACCTTTAACCTTTACCCTGTCACTCAGAGTGCAGCAGCACAGGAGGAGCACCACCAAAACATGCTATTTTTTTATTTAGTTTAGTCTATACTTACATGCAACTGTATATAACAGTAATTAGATGTGTTTTACTAAGCTCCAGATAAAAAAAATACAATAAATGCAATGTGTAAACTGTCGAACTGACAGAAAATCAGTTTATATACAACACAATCCATGTGCAGATGTGGATCTATCCACCTGAGGCCACTTAATTAGTTTAAGCCGTGCAGCGCCCACACGACCAGTCAGATACAGACAAGCAGTAATGTGTCATTGTGTTTAAAGTGTAACTCCAACAGATATGTGAGTGTGTGTGTGTGAGGGAGGGGGCTCCTGAGACCAGGTAACAGAGGTCGCAGGGAGGTTACAGGAGGTTCAAACTTGACTTGAGTTGAAACAGGAGCAGGCATTTACTGATCAACACTGTGCCCCGTGCCAACACTAACATGTTGCAAGACACACACACTCGGTGTGTGTACAATTGCAGTATGTCAGTATATCTGCATGTTTTGGTGGAGCCCCTCCTTAAAACAATCTGAGCTTCTGTACGTTATTTCAACAACTAATTTTCGGTGTATACCACATACACGGTTTCCTTTCAAAGAGATAATACAGATGAGTGAAACACAAGTCGAGGAAACCACACATTTGCTTTGTGAGGATGTAAAAAGAAAAGTGAGGATTTTGAGTTTTCTAATCAAAAGCAGCTGTTTTCCAGCTGCCTCCAGGAGCTTTAGCTGAGTCTGGGTGGTGGAGGGGGGCAGGGAGTGAAAAACAGATGGATTTGGCACTTGACTGTCAAAGTGCAACATATACCTAACAATTAACTCATGTTTATTATGTACCACAGCAAACTGATAACATTTCAACTTAAATTAGAATACACCTGTTTGTCTTATTTGTTAAAATGAAAACAAAGTGCATAAACCACAACAGAACACAGGAAGAATCCAGTCTAGGCGAAAAACTCTTGCATGTAGCTTCATGTGTCTCTTTGCCTGGACATGTTACAGTGACCAGGAGAGGCAGCGCAGCAGACATCACCCTGTAATGCACAGACAAGTTTCTGTGGACCAGTCTTGGTTATTCATACTCCACTTACCATAACACCACCCTGCCTAGCTAAGTCTGCAGTGCCTCAGCACCTTCAGTAGGGCTTGCTGTCATTCTTTGAGCGCTTCAGCTGCACCTTCAACCTCTTCATGCCGATCTGGAAACCATTCATTGACTGGATGGCTGCCTGCGATGACACGGGGTTGTCATAGCTCACAAAGCCTGTGGGAAAAAGATAAACATGCAGTATTTCAACACAGCTTCAAAGCAGGAAGATTACTGCAAATGGAACAAATCTTTATCCGCAACAGCTTCCACTAAGAAACTGGTCAAATCAGAGAGCTTAGTCACCAGCTGTCTATGTGCACATGAAACATGTCTTGATTGCTCTGTACTCATTCCTCCTGTCCACAAAGGCCCTTAAGAGCTCTTTTCTAAGAAGAGCATGAACATGATTTCTTGGCAGGAGTGAGTGGTGTGGTTGATCACCCTTTAACAACAACTTCAGCCATTGTTGCGTTTAAAGTCAAGAGTTTATCATGCTCCCTCAGATCAGCGCTGGGTCCTCAGACCAGACTGGAGGCTACAGTGACTCAGAAAATGACAGAAAAGACAGACAGAGGCGAGGTAATTAAATAGCTGCTAACGCTAATGTTAAATATGTGGCAACACCAACACTTACAAATGCCTCATTTCACTGATGTTAATTATATGATTTCCAGAGTCCTTATTTGACACAAAATGCAATCTAAACTTTCAAGCTCAAGCTGCAATATGAAGATGATACTATTTAAATGATACCAACTCCAGTGATATGCAGTTTTGAAACATACTAGGATTTTGCCCCCACCGCTTTTACTGAAAACACATTTGGAAATCGTTTCTTAACATCTATTTAGGAGAAATGACATCTGATTGCTGTTTGAGGATTGTTCTGAAAAACTACAAACATTACAGCAACTTCTTTACAGCCTTTTAATTGCTTTTTATGCTGTTTCTCACCCAGACTTGCTCTGCTCCAAAAAGTTTCCAGAAATAAAATGTGAACAAATCTCTGTACACAACTTCTCTGACCATTTCAAGTGTGTGCTTGCTGGAAAATGTCACAATAGCACTGCCAATAATACTTTCAATACTTTCAATGTTTTCCAGAGGTCTTCGTGTAAACAACTTTGCCCTTTCATGAGCTATTTTACTGCGTGCTTGCCAGTTTAACAGACTCAAAAGCAGCAAAGCAGGTTGGGAACAACAGGAAAAAAACAGCTCTGTCTGGTAATAGTGAAGGGGTGCAGGCAGAAGCAGTGGTTTGGAAGAGCTTAAAACCCATTATGATCTTTTAAAAATGAAGAAGTCAAGATGTCACTTGCAGAAGCACAGTTGTTGTTCAAATCACTGAAACAGTGCTGAGGCATCTTGTTCTCGGTGCAACATCATTTACTCCAAAAACAATAACACTGTTAGCTCTTCTTCATATGAATGAAGCTGAATGAACATTTCTGCTGTCTGCACCTCTCTGTTCACCTGTGAACCATGCAAGCTACACTTGCACCAAAGTACCACACAGACCACTTTAAAAGGTTGGGAAAACAGCCGTCTGCTTGTGCTGCTTGTACTGGTTGTTGCCAGGACTGTAAAGCTGTTGATTCAAATCATCTCCTGATCATGAGAGGCCCTTACAAACAGTAGTTAGTGTGAACTCACCAAAGCACTTGCTGAGGTTTGTCTGTTTGTCAATGAAGACTTTAGCAGAGATGACATTTCCAAAGGGCATAAACATCTGGAGCAAATCCTGGTCGCCGAACTCCTGGGGCAGGTGGTAAATGAACAAGTTGGCACCTTCTGGACCTGTCAAACAAAAAGTCTGTTTTACCACCATTCAAACCTTAAACAGGAATATTGTACCTCTTTTAGGCATATTTATGACTGAATGAATTCATCTGATGATCACATTATGTTTAAAACAGATGCTGTAACAGCTGTATCATGTGGAGAGGCCATGTGAGAGGAAAAGAAGATTGTGGAAAATCAAGTCAAGAAACTAAAAAACTGTAGGTAGGCTGCTCAACTGAGAACATTATTACTAATGTATTTCAGGAGAGGAACATATATCTGCAGCCACAGTTACAAAACATATCCTGTATCACATTTATGTATATAATCAATGTACATTTACACAGGGTGGGGCTGAGGTCACAAAGTTTACCAAATCAAGATTTCCACATATTTTCTCCAACCCCAGGGCCTCTGTAACATTACACAAGACACTATCTATGAAATACATTACATCAGTGGAGTTGAAGTGTTTGAGACTATTGTGAACATACAAACAAGGACAAGCCTTCTGTTATGGACTTGAACTTGTTTTAAAAGTGGAGCTGTTGATATCATGATCTGAGGCCGTGTCAGAGAGAAAATGCAGGGACGTCTTACCGGTGCTGTGACTGTTGCTGGCTGACGCAGCATATTTAAAACAAGACAGAATCCTTAGCAGAAGGTGAGAGCAACACTGAGCGCGCGCGCACACGCGCGCACACACACACACACACACACACACACACACACACACACACACACACACACACCTCATCCAACCTGCCTGCAACACTACTTTAAACCAATATAAAACATATCATTCAGCAGAAGCAGGGGTCAAACTGTCTGCCCCTGTTATCAGTAAAGGAAGTGGCAGGTCAGTTTTTATGGAAATATACAAATTAACTGACATTGTTAACGTGTAGCTCTTTTTTGTTCAGTTTTTGTTTCTTTAGTCAGTTTGGATGAAACTTTGAAACATGCTCATACACTAGTTTGAGCTACTGGAATTCCACATTTGGGTTTTTCTTACGTAAAATTTTTGATAAATGCACCCCTGCTCCCCCTGCCACCACCACCCCCACCCCCATGTCATTATCTCCAATCCCACAGGGCCCACCTTCTTTTTGGCTGCCTGCTGCTGACACGCTCTGCTGGGGCAGCAGACTCTGGTTGTACAGACTGGGGATGGCGGCGGCGGCTGCATACTGTTGGATGCCTGAGTAGGCCTGGCTCAGGGCCTCCATGGTGTTTCCTGAGCCATTAGCCAGGCCCCCAGAGCCAAGGCTGCCATTCAGCGCTGCCATGCCTGCATCAGAAGTACAAGGAAGGAGAAATGACAAGAGTGAAAAGATCTAGTCTCATTCAAAGCAGTTGTCAATTTATTTATAAAACTTTGAAGTTGACCTACATAAAGACAGAACCCAGAAAGTAAATGAATGGTACAGGAATAAACTCTGGGCAAAATGCTAATACTGCATGATAGATTACACAGTAGCTGGAATTTAGATTTACTACATCAGGTGCTCTCAATGTGTAGCATTGTACCTACAACCAAGCATCACAATCAGCATCGTAAAACCATAAGAGTTTGTGGTTAGTACCTGCCAGGGAACCCATGTTGAGGCTGGCTCCAGCGCCAGCAGCTAAAGACTGCAGGGCCCCCAGAGAGGATATGGGGTTCACTGAGGAGTTGCTGCTAGAGGTGGGAGAGGAGCCTGCCCGGGGGAATGTGTGTTAACGTTACAATAAACAAAACACAAAATATGAAGACAAAGCTGTGCAGTTACAGTGGATTAGAGCAACATTTTGCATCTGAAATAGCCAATCTGAAGAGAATAAATGTGTTATGACACATTTGTGTTTTATACTTCTCACATACAATATGGTTACATAAAGCTGTACAAATGTGGCAAGAAAATGTGTGTGAAGCCTTTGGAAGTACCTGGACTTTAACATGAACTGTTATAATGTTTCTGAGCTTAATCTAGGTCACAAATGTGGACAAACAAAGTTTTGTATCTTGACTGAGCACTTACAGTTTTGCTTGAAAAGCAGGTGAGCCCTTGGATTTGAGCTCATACCAACATCTCTGCTGGGTTAAGATCTAAGCTCTGACTGAACCACTTCTTGAGGTGGACTTTGTCTGAAGTCTTTCAGTGTTAGATTTACTTTGATGTTTAGGGTCAATGTCCTGGTGCTTTCACCAGCCTAACCTTAGTGAGCTCCATCAGGTGGACACACTCCCTGACATCATCATAATGGACACACTGCAGCAGAGTCCTTCTCCTCAAAGGCAGATTTCCAAACCATGACGTCAGAGAACAAGATAAACCCAATTAAATAAGCGTGGTAGAATAAAATCATCATGGTCTTGTCAATATGGAAATGCAACAGATTCCTCAGACACAACAAGTGCTGACACACCTTCTCACACAGAGAAACACAAAGCTCACATTTGTAGCTCAATAACTCCTGACTCCAGTTAGACTCTGTAGACGTTATTAGCTAAGGGATTAGATATGATATGAACAAGAGCAATACAATGACTTCAGTTATTAGTTCACATAGAATGTGTTTGTTATTGAAAAGGTTATTCCAATGGTTCACAGACTTTTTCTTGCCACCGTGTGTTTCCATCAAGGCATATGGACAGCAAAACAATACTGAACCTTGACGGTGATACAGTTGTAGTTTTTGTTACCTGAGCTCGTTAATGCACTTAGAGGGCTACTTGATGTCGTCATGGCGCTGGAGCCTGTGGGCGTGGCCTGTGTGGCAGTTGCTGCTGCTGCCAAAGCAGCCAGATTCTGTATGGCATTAAGACCTGACAGACAAAAAGTTCAAGTTAAAGACATCTCCCAACACCTTTTACTAACCACTACTGTACTACAGTGAGAATTCAAATGTATGATGTGAAATCGCATCTCCAATCTTAAATCTTACAGTGTGTTGTGTTTGTACCTGAAACAGGGTGCAGGTTGTTGAGTGCATTCCCTGTGGAGGCTGACTGCTGCAGTAGCTGCAAGTAGAGCTAAAGCCATCGGGAGATATGAGAGACAACATGTTAAAGTAGAAGTGACAATACAGTTGCTTTGTTGTTCTTTTGTTGGCCCTTTAAAAACACACACTCACTGCTAGGTACTGTGGCCCCAGGCTGTTGAGCCCAGTCAGATTTCCCCACATGGAGGCAGCACTGAGTTGCTGCATCTGCTGCTGCAGCTGTTGGGCCATGCGTTTCTGCTCCTTATCCTTCTGAGTGTCTGCAAACTTCACCACTATGGGCGATGAACAACCCTGAGCACAGATACAGGACATGATTAGTATTGCAACAGCCTCTTGCTCTGATCAATTATGACTGTTTGAACAATGAAGCTCACCTCCATGGTCTGAGACTGGTGCATGGACTTGATAGCTGACTGGGCCATTTGTCTGGCTGTAAATGTCACAAATGCACAACCTGAAAGACAGAAACACAGTAAGTGAAACATATATACCACAGATAAAGATATGGGAGCAGTTGAAATCAAAATATAGATAATTATCTATAGTTTCATCACTACAAGTGTCTTCTTTCAAACAGTCACACTGTTGATTGTTTTTCTTTTGAATCTCACCACGGCTGAGTCCATCAGGGCCTCGAAGTATCCGGCACTCCTCTATCTGTCCGTACGGGGAGAACATCAGTCGGATGTCGTTCTCATTACATTTCTTGGAGATCATGCCAATAAACAGCTTCCTGTCCTCCACTGCTGTATTCAAGACAACAGAAAACAGACCAAGTTAAACAGAAAATTGTCTTAATTGTGGCTCTTCTGCAACTTGTTATCAAACAGACATGAGTTCAGTTTAGGACAGTATCTTCTCACAGCTGAGGTCTGTGTTCAATCAACGTCATTTTTTTCAAGCTTGTTGGAGCTAAATGTGCCAGAAGAACAGTGTTGAGGGGCAGATACAGGATAGCTATTCAAATAGGTTTCAAATAGACCACTATCAGATCCATTCGAACAACTGGAGTACAACACTTCATTAGGGTTTAGCACAAAGCTATTCAAAAACTTCTTACCATTGTTTTTCTCACTGTCAGCTGGCTTCATCTGGATCGGATGGTGCATCTGAAGAATGCAAACACCAGCACATTAGTACTCACAACGCTGACATATATAAAACTCTGTCCAGTGCAATGTATTTGTTGGCAGAAATATCATATCCAAGTTACTTGTTCCAGAAGGAGCAGGGAGAGTCATGAGTTATGGTAGAAGACAAGCAGGCTGTGATACTGTTTAAAAGGTGGTGTGAGAGCCACTTGAACACTTGTTTGACTTTTTATCTAATAACAAAATATCAGACCTAAATGTGCAAATGCTGATGTTTAATTGTAAAATTGATTTTACAATTACAACTTTAATGGTACTACCTGAAACAATCAAAACAATCGATACAGAAAATCACACAAACAAGTTTTTGACTTTTCCAGAGTAACTGAAATCCATTGCTATTAGTTTTGTCTTTTTCTTTTTGGCTGGATTGATTAGCATAACTGAAAAAAATGGCAGCCACAGAGACACCCAGATCTTTGGCAGGAAAGCAGAAAATATGGCAATCATTTGTAGCAGTTTTGTATATTATCATGTTATATCGTGTCATATTAAGGTTTATGAAATCAATTTGGATCAATAGCTCAAATAATAAGTAACAAAATGATGGCAGGTGAACTTTCCCTCACCTTTCCTGACAAAAACAAAGTGAAATCTGTTAAAACAGACTTTTCTTCTGTTCTTTTGTTGATCCCATACAAAAACATTTGGGTTCAACACTGAATGTTATTGTTTCCCTTTCTTTTTTCCAAACTTTGGCCCATTTTACTGATGGAGGGTTCGAGCTGCTGACAGCTACTGAGGAAAATAGACAGACACAAATACTGCTGCTTTTAATGGTGTGGCTATCAGTGACTATCTTTGGAGAGGCGGGTGCATATGAGACCAAACAGATGGCAGCATCGTAACTGAAGGACTGAAAGAGAATAATTTATTTACGAGGAAGAAAAATTATGAACATATTTAACATGATGAGATCTTAATCAGAATGCAGGGCCGCGTCTGAAGCGCACACTGCACGTGTACATGGAATTTGGTTTTTGGTTTTGCAAATAGAAAATAAATCAAATCTGTGATTTGTGGATATTCTGTATCTCAGCTCTGTCAAGGTTCTGTCCAGGACAAGAAAAATAAAAACCTTGATACTACTCTCTTAAATCAGCCACACCTGAGCAGTGAGTACAAATACTTTCACAATGTGCTAGCCTCTTCTACAGTTCAATCACAAATTTGATATTACTAATTGAGCTTCATGCAAACTGAACACCACATAAAGACAGTTCCATCTATATAATGATCTTATCTCCTGGTCAGGTCACATTGTACCACTTAAAAATGTTTGCTTAGTTTCCTCACAGGACCACTGGGGAACAGTAAGGCACTGTGATGCACCCACAGAACGAATTATCAGGTCAATTAATGGCATTTATTCACTTTGGTCTTTTGTTTTTTTTTTTTTTGGGGGGGGGGGGGGCATTGGCCGATTAAAATGCTGAGAAGGCTGATGTATGCAGACACGATAGAGACAGGTATCCTAGTTAATGTTAAGCTAATTCCTGTGCTAATTTCACCATGTGTTCAATAAATGTTAATTTGTGTTCAGCAAACTTGTAATCTAATTATGATTAAATTAGTGTACTTTGTATATCTGCCTCTCTGAACAATGTCATGGGCAGATATCTTATGTGATTTGGAGCAAACCTTAGTCAACAAGTGCCACAGCGCCACTGTCTGGCCACTCTGTGTCATATTTAACATGCTGAATCTAGAGCTTATTATGGAAGTGCCCGTTGTTGTGTCTCTTGCAATTTGGAGTTGATTTTGACGAGATTCTCAAGATCGAAAGTGCAGAGGGACGACACCTACCCCAGGCAAAATCTTCATGTTGTGCAGAGCGTTCTGTGCTTCCAAGGCCGACTTGCGAGTATAATATGTTATAAAACAGCAGCCTGCCAGGAAGGGAAAGAGACACATGTGTCATACACCTCACTGAATTACTAATTTAATTTGTAAAACCATAAATTTAGTATATGGAAGATATGCTGAGAGCCAGAGGAGTAGTACTATCACTAGACTACTATGAAGCCCTTAATCCTAAAAAAAAAAATATTATGTATGTGAGTTTTAGCATTAGTGAGTCAAAGCAGAAAAGGAACACAAAACAATACAATGATGGACAGATATGGAGTCATGACGTCATGAATAAATGCACACAGAAAGATTCACAAATATATTTTGGCATTTATATGTAAATAACTCGAATCACAAGAATATTTTTCAGTGCACAGTACTAGGGGTGACCCCGAATTTCATTGTTTTCTAATAATTTCAATAATTCATGACATGCAGTCTATTTTGATACAAAATAGTGTGAAACACTGTGACACTCCACTGATGAAGGAGCTATACAAGCACTGATGCATATCATGGCCACACAAAGATGGGACTTAAAAGTTTTCATTCTCCACACTCCTAAATTCACAGCTCAAACTCATATACTTATCGTTACACCGTCCCCAAAGGAGAGACGGTGATGCAGGTCGTGCAAACGAGCCTGATGAGTGAGATCAGGAAAAGGATGGATGGAGAATGTCCCGTTTTTGTTATCTTATGCTAACTAAAGAATTAAATTTGTTTATTCAGGTGTTTCAGCTCTTTTCCCTGGAGCAGAAAAAGACACAAATGAAATCATGAATCAATGAGGGAGAAAGAACATGATCTGACAATTAATCGACTAAAGGCAAAAAAATGACCAGATTTGACGATGAAAATCACCCCTACACACTACACAATGTTGTTGTACATAAATGTAAATAATAATAATAATAATAATAAATAATAATATGCCATTTTCATCAAAAATGTGTTTATATAGAACAACAATGTTTTTGTGACATAGCAAAATATTTTGTGGAGAGCCATTTACACATAAATCCCAAAATACATTTATGAGTCCTTCTGTGTGCACTTACTCATTTAGAGACCTATCTGACTCTACTGACAGGAAATGGGGCTGGTATTTATCAGTCATGATAAATGTGAACATGAAGATAAAGACATGAACACACAGAAACACAAACCAAAACCTTGTGTCTCAGACTGACAGAGGGCAACAAAAAGAGCACCAGAGGCTGTTTGATGTGGTGAGTCTGCGTAACACCGACACCGCCAAGTTGCCAAGTTCATCTGGTTTTTATGTGGTTCAACATGTACACTATACTGCAAAATTTAGGGGTTACATTAAAGCTATTGTGCGGTATGTCTCTTATCTGTGTGTGTGTGGTTGCGTGTATTACTCCAGGCTGACCTTTGCTCTGTGGTGGATTCTGGCTGCGGTCTCGCAGCACATTAATCTCATAGACTGCTCCATAAGGCTCAAATAGCTCACGAAGCTGTTCTTCAGACCAGGACCGCGGGATCTGTCCCACAAACATCTTAATGGCATCAACGTCAGGTTGGTCGGGATGGTCCAGAGACCCATTCATCTTCTTCCCGCTGTAAAAGACAGAGAGAGTCATGCAGCACTTGAACTCACTCATTCTTTCACTCAACACACAGTTGTTTATTTGTAAATAAACCACAAAGTGGGACCAAATGACAAGTGATACATGAAGATACATTTTAAAGTAGGTGTGAACAGACATACTTGATCACTGAGATTGATCACTGAAGATATAGGTTAATACCAGGTCTTTAAGGCTTTTTAAGGGGAAGAACAGCTGGGAAGCAGCTGAACCTGACTCTGTCTCTCCATCCACCCTGAAGCACTGTGCTGCTCAGCTGTATCCACTGTTCACACACATCTTTAATGCCTCACTGGAGAAACACCACGTGCTTCTTCACTTCGTCCACCATCATCCTTGTCTCTGAGGCACTGCTTGTGAGCGCACTGATGTGGGAATATCACAATACAAATGAGATTCAGTGATTCTCAACAGCAAATTCAATACCAGCAAAAAAGAGAAAATCACAGACACACACACACACACATAAACACACGCATGCACCATAGAGTCACTGTGATCAGTAGACCAGTAGCATGAAAATACTCTCTATAAAAGTCAGTGTTTTTTTTTAAACAGACTTTAACAACCTGCTAATGCTGTGAGAACTACTCACATTACGAGTTGTTGCTATATTAGCCTAATCAAATTAATGTTAGCTCTTGTAAAAGCTGCGTGTGCAGCACACACATACAACTGATTCCAGCTGTCACAAACCACAAACGGTAACATTTAATGCCATTACAGTTGTCCATTTTTGGCCTCTGGAGCTTCAGTGGTAGTGAAAACCTAATGTTGCTGTTTTATTGCCATCACTCAGTTTAAAGTGTTCCCACACAGCTTTTCCATTTAACTGACAATGTAAACTGAAGCTGGTGTTCACGGCTGTGAGTGAGAGGGAAGTCAGGTGCACTGACCTGAATGGAGCCAGATTCCTGTTAAACTCCAGCATGGCCGCCATTCCCCAGCTTTTTCAAACTGTGCATGCTTCCCTCAAACACAACCAAACCTGCTTTTCACTCGTCAACACATGTAACTGCAGCATGTGTGGACTGTGTACTTCCAAACGTGCATGGCTGCTATGTCCAGAGTTGTTCAGTGGGCTGTTTTGCAACTTGGAAATTCCTCCGACCATAAGTCAGGTGATGCCACACACCTTTGCAAGCTCATAGATGTTTTCTGTCTCCTCTATGTTGCTTCCCGTCAGCCAGGGTCACAGAGCAGAAGAGGCTAAACGCATTATGAGGCAGCAGCACAGATTCTTTACCTGATGTCTTTCTACTCTCAGACCAAGGCAGGCAGCCTTTCTCCCCAACATGTACAACTAACTGCCCTCCTCTGCTTTCTTTCTTTCTTTTTTTTTTTAGTATATTTTTGGGCTTCTTCGCCTTTATTTGATAGTACAGGAAGAGAGAGACAGGACAGGATTCAAACCGGGGCCGACTGCAGCATATACTGCTCTGCATATGGAGCACCTGCTCTACCCACTACGCCACAGGGTGCCCCTCACCTCCTCTGCTTTCTTATCCCCATTTGCAACAGCCAGGTACTGTGCCCTCGTGCCAGTCTCCTGCCTCAGTGTCTCAGCATGAGGACTCCTTTATTCATGAACTTTAGCCGTCATGACCCCTATTTGCCTTATGTTAAAAATGTCAGCTCATACCACAAGATCTAGCTGAGGCCTAAAAGTATCACATCTTATTGACCATCTCAAGTGAGGAAAATGCTTGTCATCTCGCCTTTTGACAAAACTGTGGACAGACTAATCAGTTA
This sequence comes from Caranx ignobilis, assembly GCA_021432705.1. Lineage (NCBI taxonomy): Eukaryota > Metazoa > Chordata > Actinopteri > Carangiformes > Carangidae > Caranx > Caranx ignobilis. The sequence goes on from MU269998.1 coordinate 65,020, forward strand.
GTCCTCAGTGAGATCTTCCATCTCTTCACGCAGGGTATTTCCTAGACTGTAAACATACTAAAACGGTATTAAGTGGACATGTTGCTGGCCTTGTTTAGTGCACCAGGACATGAGTTTGCCTTAGCTTCTCATGTTCACAATCTTTTGGCCAAGTCATCTTCTGACTAAGATGCCAGTTATGCTCAGTATGCACGCTCCACCCGTCCTGGTTCTCCGTACAATCCTTTGGACTTGTCCGTGAACAGCAACAGCAGACAGACACAGAGAGCCAAAGGAAGAAGGGAACAGTTTGCAGAGCTCTCCAAGCACTACTACTGTAAAATACATGGAATAAATTCACAGGCAGCTTCAGTTTTTCTTGTAGCAAAGCAACCTCACAATCATAAGGGAGAACTACAAAAATCATCCTGTCCTCACTGCAGAGACAATCATTATTTAAAACAAAATTCAACAAGTTTAAATTTTAAAGACCTCACTGAAAATACATAGCGTCCATGGAGTGAAATTAGAAAAGGTCATTTCTATAAAGTCCAAAAGATCTGGGAACACACAACGAATAAAAAGCACACCATCACTCCATCACTGCAGCTGATTAACTATGTGGTTTCCACGCTACACAGCTGCCATTTCCATCTCTGACTTAAACCTATACACCTCTCTGTCTGTACTCATCAGCTAGCCAGTTAACTGTATACGTGCTTTAAGTTCAGCTGCTAAGCAATTTGAGTGCCTATGTGCCTATGGATACATATTCTGCACATATTTGTCATCCCATCAAAAATAAAAAACAGAGAACAACTAAATAAAAATGGGAAGCAGGTGGCTTAGTGGATGGAGCGGGCGCCCCATGTGCAGGGGCTGCGGTCCTCGTGACAGTTGGCCCCGGTTCGAGTCCTGCATCGGGCAGGCCTTTGCTGCATGTCATTCCCCCACTCTCTCTGCCTCCCCCATTTCCTGTCTCTCTCTCATAAAACAAGATATCACAGTGTCTAGGGTTCAAAGTCCAGGCTGTGCATCATTTGAGTTTTGAATGATGTTTCTGGGTTAAATACTGGTAAAGTTACAGAGCTCCAAAGACAAGTAGTTCATGTTGTCATCAACGCCCTTGATTTCAGTATAGTACCCCCAAAACTGTGGGACAAGTAAACACAACAAAACAACCCAATCAATCCAGTTCCTCTTTAGCCTTTAGCATTAGCTGTGACATCATATCTTAACATCTTATGCAGAATAATACAATTAAGCATGAAACAGAGGATAAATGAGCTCCTGTTAATCAACAGCTGCATTGCAGCTGCAGGGATTCAGAGTCGACACCAGTTGAACAAATTTCTAGTTATCACTGTGTTTGTTAAACAGATGTCTGATCTGTCTCCTTGGCAGCTTTTGTTGAGCATGTGGTTGACAAATGTTGTCTTTATTGACACCTAACACCCCAAGTCCATTTCATTTTCCACACAATGGCCTCTGCTCTGACCTGCTGCACATCCTGTGTGTGTGTGAGAGAGAGAGAGCTCAGGCCTGCCCTCATACAAACACGCACTGACACAGAGGGCAGAGCAGAGAAAAGAAAGGCAGAAAGGCAAATTTTTTCTGGAGTGGTCAGTTCTGCTCCCTCTTTTGTTTTTGTTTCGCACTGTCGTGTGACCGGAGGACAACATGACCTGTAATTTGTCTCTCAATCAAATCAGTTTGATCACAATTAAATATAATGCAATCACCACATATATTCCATGATTAAGGATCCAGCTGCCTGAAAACAGACATTTGTGGGTCTGTTAAACATCATCATGATAACGTTGTCATTTGCCTGCATGTGGTTTCTTCCCACAATCCAGAAACAGGTTCAGGTTCGATTAACTGGCAACTTCACAGGGTTCAGTTTAACTTCAGCTATTCAATGTACTTGTTTCCAGAACAACAGGCTTATCCAGATGTTACTCTGTATATCGAGTTCTCAGAGTTTCCTTTTTTCTAATGTCAAAAATATTTGGATTAATTACACAGTGCTACACTACCACTCCTTTGTCAGTGAATCCCTCCTGCAGCTTCTTTGCAGTCTGCATTGGGATATCCTCCTTTCACCTGCACAATATTGTGAAAATAATCAATATCCTCTCTCAAAAGTACAATAAAGACTTGTAATTGCTTTTTGGATTACCTTGCATTACCATTAGATTGGACAACTGTAATTCCTTAATATCAGTATGTCCCTACAACAAGTAGCTCATCTCCTCTGTGTTAACTTCTCTGCATTGCTTACTGAATTACAAATCTCCAAATGATCAGGCAGGCACTCTACTCTCTACATGCAGGTCTACAGCCTCATTTCACAGCAGCAACTTTCCCAAAACTAGGAGCCTATTAGTAACTCTGTTCATTTCAACTGCAGGAAACAGGGTCTAAAATTAATTGTGGGGTAGATGATCTACCCCCAAAAAAGTTCCTCTTTAGAGGGTTGAGTGTTCAGGTGAAATCTCTGATCGATCAAGTATTTAATGCATTTTATTTCACCCATGTTGAAAAGCTGCTGCTGCAACTGACGTATTTGTTGTTGTTTGAGACCCGGTTTTACTGTGGTTTGACATGGAGTCCAAAAAGAAAGTGTACAATGTATGACAGATGGACAAGGACTGATGGACTGAGGACAAGGTGCATTTGACAGAAGATGACATCCAGCAGGAACCGGAACTGGCAACATGCAACAAAAAGGTTTACACCAAAATAGCAACAAGCAGCACAGGTCTGGGAGAAGTTAGAAAAACAGGACTACAAAAAAATACCTCCATTTCTTTTCCATACATCATTGCCCTGATTTCATCTTTCTGAGATTTTAGGTCGCAGTGGAAATACAGACAACAGTGACTCACAGGAACCTTTTAGTTCCTCAAGAAGCAGTGCTTTAGGTATTTGGTCAAAATGCTCCTTACTTTGGTTTTAAGAGTTTGCAAGAGGCAGAGCCTTCAGCTATTAGGCTCTGGGTCTAGGAGGCAACATCCTCTCTCCAAAAAATACAAGATTAAACCTGTCCTCCATCCTCAGGGATGGCTGAGATGAGCCATAAATATACCTAAGTTATGCTGCTGCACTTTGGAAACTCTCATGATGTTCTGAGCACTGCCTCTCTCTTCCACTCTCCCTCTCTCTATGTTCCTATTTACAATATAGTTTGAATGTTTCAGCCATGGCAAAATGAACTGGAAAAAACAAATTATGCTATGATATTTAAATTTCAGGTGTTCAGTTTTGGCTACTCAAATTCAAACATGTTTCTAAACTACTGTAGTCTAACATCATCAACAAATTATTCTCCTGATTATATATTTCACAAAAACATCAGCATGTGCAAGTGAGTTTCTGAAACTCATGTAAGACAATAGCAACAACAACAACAACACAGGGGAGACAAGCCCCCGCAAGAACGGTTGATCAATTTTTGATACTTGATCTAAAATTCTACACGGGTGTTTGGATCCGTCTCCATTTCTTGCTTTATTCAGCAATGTGACACCAAATAATGCAATACAGCAAATGCAGCACTGCTGTTCAGATGGAGGAATCTTTCCCACCTGTGTATTCCACTAGATTAAAGACATTACCCAGTATCTCTCACAAGATGAGACACTCACTTCAAGTGTTACAACATTTGGCAGCCATTTTTGACCTTTGTGGAGGAAATAGAAACAGAGAACATGATTCCATAAAATTTGTATTGCCCCCCTCTGGCAACCTTTGTGAATGGCTTATTTTTACCCAGTGCTATAGGTCAGATGGGAGGATTCTCGATGCTGGACTGGATGCAATATTCTGCCTCTATTGAATAAAAAAGACCTTGATCCAAAACCTGGTCATGTTTTGGCTGAGCGGTGTACACTGGTAGCACAAGAGGAAACGGAGCAATGTCACAGCACGAAGACAGAGTGAACGTCGCCAATCACCCAGGACATTTGACGTGGAATGAATACTGTCCGTAACCTATTCTTGCTGCTAAAAAAAGCCAAATGTTAGCCAATGTTAGCCAGCGTTGTGTCTGATTAATATTTAATTGAAATAATGCCGCCTATACCCCTTTGTATAGGTCAGTATATTATGATCATTACACATGCTGTAAATTTCCCACAGCTTATCTGACTGATTGGATTATTTCTGACCATCAGGTGAATCTTTGTCAACAGCCACTTGAGCAGCAAAGATGGGTGAGCAGAGGACTCTGAGGTAGGACCTGGTGTCACAGTGACATAATGTCTGGCACCTCTGGCACTGTCATGAAGCACCATTTTTTAGCCGACTTGTGTGACTCAGTGTTTTAGCCTCACATTTATGTATAATAAATAATACTAGTAGTTGACTCATTTATCTAATTTTGTGGGTATATGGAGGAAAAAAAAAACAGTTTTCTGCATTATCTAAGACAACATATCGTTCAGTAAAACTTACTATCAAACTTGCTTTCTTCATATAGGTAGTAAGAGTACTGCTAAATGAGTACAAACTGGTGACAGACCATCACAATTTCTTAGTGACAATATTAATATGTTTTAAGTATTTGTGTGTGCTGTTGCCACTGGGTGAAAGTACAGCAAAGCCTGTGTTTTTGTTAATCAATGAATACTGGCTCATCCTGAGTATCATTATATCATGACCTGACATTCAGCTGTACCAACAGACATGTATAATTGATCAAATAGCACCTTGATATCAAAATCTACCCATCTATCTATATAATCTAAGCTGTACACTTAGACACTGCAACAGTACACCAGGCATGACAAAGCAAATCAGCTCAAAAGGATTTACTTTGGGTGAAAAATATTAATAATGTGACGACTGTGGTTGTATTTTAGTATCGTTAGTCAAAGCAGCCCATAAAACACAAGGCTCAGAAAAACAAAAGATCACTGTTGTTTCCTGCACAAATAACATGCCAAGAGCCAGATGGGTTTTCAACTGATCACCAGAATCTGAACTGGAACCAGAATCAGAGAAAAAACAAGGGACAGGAAGAAACCATTGTCCTTCAGAGCAGAGTGGAGAGCTATGCAGATTAAAAAACAAACAAACAAACAAAAACGCATACACAGAATCTGACTATATTTTCGAGGGATTTCTTTCTATCGCATCAATGAGCACAGGAGGAACACATTACTAGAAATGGTAAACAGTGCTGATCACACAGAAAAACAGATTCAACATCCCAGCGAAAAGTTGAATCTGATTTCGGAATCAAAGCTGATTTGGTTTAAAAACTTGAGAGGTTTTATTGCAGAAGAAAATAACTCGGTCAAATCAGCATTCAACAGCTCAGCTATTCATCAGGAATATTTGGCCATGACAACGCCACAAAGAGAAAACAAGTGACCAACTAAAGGTGGACATCTCATCACAGGCCTGTTTTCTGCCTGACAAACTACAACATAGCCACACACGATTATTGCTAACTACACACTAAACCACAATAGAGGCCATCCGCAACACAGACGCATCCTTTCTGGATGATTTCTAGAAACTTTACAAAATGTATAACACTCACAAAGTTGGCCAGAGTGAGTTACTTACACAGGACTGGAATTCAAAGAGCAGTGGTCAACCATCATCTCAGGCAGGAAATCCAACTTAAAAGAAGCCATGGTGGAAAAATGTGTTTGTTTTCTTCTTCTTTAACACAACAAAAATAAACTGATGATCGTGAGCGTGATCAGACAGTGGTGGTGGTCGTAAACTCCAGAGCATAAATGGTAAGTCCCTGGTGACTGGTATTGCAAAGACAGCCGACAGAAAAAGTCAGAGAGAAACAGTCTGCCGTGACAAAATCAATCCACGTGGAGAACCCGTCCACTGGAGCAACAAATACGACAAACAAAATGCGCCTGAGGAAACACCTTTGTCTGAGATGGAAGAAGAGTACAAATGACAGACACAAAGTGACAGGCCTTCAGGTTGGCTTTCCAGGTTCTGCAACTGGGACTAACCACTGCATGGGGATCATAGAGACAGAGTGCTGCGGGGATCACTGGGGCCAGAGAGAGTAATGGCCATTTGGGGTCCCACAATCAAAGTGCTGATGATCCACGGCCTTTGTGAACATTTCTCCAAGGCCAGCAGATCTGGCTGCAGCATCAGATAAACAGGGTGTCAGATTGATGGTGATAAGGCCCAGTGGGCAGAGGGAATGAAAGAGGGAGTGAATAGTACTCCCCAGCCAGTAGCTAATCCCTGGACTAGGCACAACGGGGGCTAACAATTAGGTTCCGGCCTGAGGGGGGTTGTGTTTGCCCTGTTGTCCTGCAGGCTGCACTGGTTGGTGTGTGACTTGTGTGTGTAAAAACAATGTCAAATGACATGGCTTTGGTCTTTGTCCACCACACAGTGCACACACAAACTCACATGAAGATACACATCAACATATCTATGAAATTAGATTAACTCAGGAAATGTGTATGTAATATAACACTGGACATGCGTACATGCAAACCTCCTTCCTAATAACCTATTAGTAATGCATATTTCTTTGGGGGGGGGGGTTCATTTTAATAGATCTGATTCTTTTTTGTTGTTGTTGCTGCACAGATTGACACCTATTAACTGTGCAACATGCATTCAGATGCTTTCAGTTACATAGGCACAGATAACAGAAAACCAGCAGTGCCACCACTTGGCACTTGGCACTGACTCCAACTCTTCTGGAGGATGGACACCAGTCTTCCAAAAGATATTCCCTCATTGGTGTTTTGCAGGACTGAACCAGGATAGTCAACTCTTTGGATATTTGGATTGTTGTTTAGTTTTTTGTACTAAATGGAGGCAATCGATAAAAAATAACTGCAAGATACGCTGTGAACCCTACTAGCTGTTGATAATAAACTACACATTAACAAAAATAATGATCCAACACACATACCTCAGTGCAAACAGCTCTTAACATGAGAGCGTGCACATGTTTATAGATGCAGATGTGTGCCTTGAGTAGGTGTGTGAAAGAAGATAGCAAATGGCCGTGTGGCAATGTGTGATCTACAACAGGCTGACCACGGTGGCAGAACAAGCGTGAAAAATCACTGGCCTGCTGTAGATAGTAAAATGTTGTTTAATGCTGTAAAAATCCCCTGAAGTAATCCAAATGACATGTTGCACCAAAAACAGAGAAATGTCTGAGGAACCCTTTCATGTACTGGCACCCTGGAAACTCACTACAAAGCTTTATAAAAATGAATGTGTTGGTGCCTCTTGGTCATTTTAGCTTTTTATCATTGTAAATGAGGGCTTCAGCCTCAACCCCACTGACCGGTGTGCTTAAGACTACTGTACTGTCTGCGGCGTTGTATGTATGGACTGACTGACTTCTTACCCCACTAGTGCCACACCGGAGACTTCCAGGTTAGGGAGGGGGAGTGTGGGCTGTCCAGTCTGCTCTGGAGACACATACAGGGTTTCGGGGTCCAGGCTATCCATCCAGGGCCTTGCACTACTACCTCTGTCATACACAAAGGACCAGACACACACACACACACACACACACACAAACAATTACAAACAAGAACACAACAAAAATATGCTTCACAAATATTTACACATTTGACAGAAACATTAACTAATAACCAAAGGCAAAGTGCAGCACAGACAGGGTGTCAAAAACAGGAACATGGGGTGGCATCCACGTGACCCAGGTGGATCCTCTTTAGCTGCACCATGCTAAGCAAAGTCATGATGATGTGCATTTGTACTACTGTCCCCCAGGATGGCTGTGGAGCCATGATGGTCTCCTCCTACATCAACTCTCTTATGCTGAGCAGCTATTGTGTGTCTGTGCTGGAGACTACAGAGAAAGCTCTGTTTCAAGTCCATCTGTGTTCAGCTCTCACTTATTATACAGCTCCAAAGAGAGTCTGTAGTAGAGTTTCCCTTCGCCACAGTGGCTTTATTTTGCAGTTTACATAGAACGAATTTTAAAACTCAATGGGGCTGTTAACGTTGCTGTGAACACAAACAGTTATTGCTGCAATTGTCTCCCTTTAAAAGCTAACCAGCAGGCTTTTATTGTGAAGGAATCTTACAGCAAATTCAACTAGTTAGCAATTGTATTGTTCAACAGGTCTATACAACACATAATCTGTGTTACAGGACAGGTTTTAATTAATGCAAGGAAGAATGCTTTCACTGTGTTTCCAGCAAACCACTGAACCTTAAACTCATCATCCAGTAAGCAACTTATTCTACCCTGCTGAGTCGTGTGGTCACTCACACTGTGCCAGCAGAGCTTGACCACAGACTAGTCCACCAACACAAAAACATCCTATTAGTCTTATTCCCTTTAAGCTACCTTAAGCGATCCTTGATAAACCGCATCATAAATCCACTTATCAGTGGCTTAGTTACTAACGGTTTCACTCCAGCAAAGATCTAACAACATCTACCTCAGGTATCAGAAACCCTACCTATAATTTGTACATGTTCTGCCGCCAGTATAACATCCATATCCACTGCGTTTGATGTCATTTAACAACATCATGTTTATCAGTTAATATCTGCTAAAACATCCAAAATATGCCTGAATTTGATTACAGAAGCATTTGTTAACAGAGGTTACAACTTTGTGTAAAAACAATGGTCTGCTGCCTGGTCACTGATACTTCACTCAAGACTTATGTTCTTATCGTGGCTCTTGTACTTTTCTGCTCATTCACTGTTAGTTTCTTTTTCCATTACTGTGAGGTAAAGTATTCATCACAACAACAATTTTCTTATTCAGCATATTTCATTTGCATGTATTGACATGAAATGTAGACCTGACTTTTCAATGGATTGTAGTGTTAATAGGTGAATTGGAAGTGTGTTGAAAAAAAAGGTTGATGTGTTGAGTACTATAACTGCAGCATCACGGGCACTAGTTCACATGTTGAGTTTAGTTGGAGATCATGTGAACAGTGGTGTTGAAAATGCTTCTCTTTGGCTATTTATTTACATAAACACTCAACAACTGGGCACAACACAACAGGTTATAGCACATCTAGTACCAGCGTTATTGGGTTGTCAGCTCCTTTTAAATATCTTAACACAATCAAACAGGACACAAACATAAGTCATACATATACTCTCAAATTCTATTATGAAATTCACACTGAGCAACTGCTTCAGTTTTCCCCAAGTGGCAAAAAATTGAAATTGTTATTTCATGAACTAACCCAGAGCAAGTGACATGCTCCCAGTGTAACAATACACTAGGTTTCCAGTTTGCATTAATGGTTTTTCTCTGTTGGCCTAGCAGAGCACACTTTATTCACGCTGTGGCAAGCCCAGCCATACCCAAGCAACTGCACTGGCCCTCCACATTACTGCTCTGTTTGGGAGCAGCAGGGTCAGACCATGATGACATCCCTTAACAAAGTCATGTCATCAGTTTATTTTCATGTTCAGCATCATAACATCAAAGCTGGAGGACATCTGTAACATTGGTTACTCTTGTGTCACAGTGCACAATGCGTTTCCATCAAATAGCACTGCTCACATCTCTCTGTGAATTTATTACACAATTGCAAGTGTCAGTGGTTTACAATGACACATGATTGCTCATGAATGATTACATTAAGGGCTCACATGTACAACCAAGAAGTGAATACATACCTGATGAAGCTAACTACAATAGCAAAGGTTGCTGAATAACCAGTGATCACCAAGACCTTCTCAATTTTGTCCTTACACAATTAAGAAATTAAGACTTAGCAGCAGTCTACATATGCTCTAACTCAGTTGCAGCAGTGGTTAACAACGCTCTCAAAATCAGCAAAAAGGGTATTCATTCGTTTAAAAACAAAACAGACAGGTTCAAACTTTCACCCCATGTATTTTTGCACACGATGTCCTTAAGAGGGCAAACCAGTAAAATGAGAAACAGAATTGCTCATTTAGTTCTTCATTTGGATGCATATCTTTGAGATGTGCCCAGTGCCGACTAACTGTAGGTTAGTTTTTTGCAACTCACTCTCTCTGCAGTGGAGCTGGTTGTGCACTCTGCCATCTTCACCAATTCTTTTCAGGCTGACCTACATTTCATTTTCCATCAAGGAAAGTAAACACTGTGTGACTCTCGTCTGTTGTGAACTGTACTCAGTCTAGCAGCTCAGGTCCATGCCGGAAATCACAAGGCTGACAGTCGCTGTCCTGCTGCTTTTTATTTTCTAATATCAGATATTATTCAGAATCACACGTTTTGTTTACAATTTGATTATGTCATCACATTTACAGCCTTTATAGTAAGTCCTGGTGATTATGAGGTATAGGAAGAGTCATCCTATTGCGAGTAGAAGGAATACTGGCTGTCGGTAAGTGTTTCTGACAAGGATTATCTCAAGTATATATAGTATATATAGTATTATCATTAGGGTTAGGGCAGTATAAAATGCTCTTCACAATAAAATCATCAATCAATCATTAACAACTACTTCGAGGCATAACGTCAATCTAACTCTAACCTAAACTACCAAACCAAGAAGCATAAATATTAATGCATAAATCTTAAAAACAGTGGTGAGCAAGCCTTTGCAGTAAAAATTTGCATATCTTACAAAGCTTATTCAATTTAACTCTGTAGCAGCCAAAAGTCCAAAGACACATACCTGCACAAGTTTTTTGCCTTACAATTTGGGATTAAAGTCTTGAAACTGACTGAGAAAAACAAAGACTTTCCATCCCTAATGAGCAGATTTTTGTATGATAAAATAATCCACATGTATTTAGCCATCTTGAAACAGTACATGCGAGGCTGGACAGAGGTGGAACAATGTGCTGGCCTGGCACTCAGCAGAATAACCAGCTGAGCGTGCAGCCAAGTCACAGGCGAGGTGTCAGTGTGGCAGCAAAGTTAAGAAGACCACATTCTGATGTCTCTGAGTTTTAAAAATGAACACAGCCAAATATAATTCACAGCTGTTATTAATGTATGACTACTGATTTTATCATTTGTCACATTTAAAACGTGAGCAGCTTGATGCTTAAGTTTTACTGTTGAATGCTTACAGTATGGTCACATGGTCATATGTCATAGTGGGATTTGTCTGCCTCGCTGTAATAATATATATATAGCGCTCTGGTTGTCAGGCTTGTTGAAATACTACACACTTTAATGTGTTTAGTGTGTGCTTGTCTAACATTAGATAAACAGATCCTGCACATACACCACAATGCTTGTCTTCAGGGGTAGCTGGCATGCCTTTAGTCTTTTGGACCAGTTAGTGTGATCAGTTGCACAACAGCCCCTTAATATTTTAGCAAGGTTTCTGCATGCGACTCCACGATGACAGGACAGAGGGAGGAGTGACAGTCGCGACTTCCGCGTTAGGTGACATCACGGCCAGACCCTCCTCTTTCGTACATTTATGTATGTTAACCATAAATCTTTGAAAAGCTCTGAGGCTTAAACCCCCGTAGAGGTTGCTTTTGGCTAACAGCACCTGAAACACACAGCAGCTCACTTGTGCAAAACCAGACCAACTCTGTCATGACGTAATTTTGTCAACACATTACTGTCACATTATCAAATCGCCATTCAGACCGTTAAAGTAGCGTCTACATTATAACCAGTAGCGTTAGCTAAATGCACAAGCCAACAACTGCCTAGCGACTGAAATACCGTGGGTATGTTGTGGTAACGTTAGCTTGCTAGAATAGCCGTTGACAACTTGGGATTGACCAACTTACCCGTGTTTTTACGCCACTGTTTATATGACTCGTGCTTAAAAACAAAAAGCCGTGTTGGTTGTTTGGTTATAGTGAAACGCTGTTGACGCTGTGGAAAAACTAGTTTACTACTATAGGCCAATAAGTTGTGGTCAATCACTTTGGTGATTTAGCTAGCTGTCCCCGTGTAAAATGGCAGTCTCTTCTGCTGAACCGTTACCACCCGACAGCTGCAAGTGGGGGTGGGACCGAGGAGGGGGCGGTAAGAGGCAGTGTTATATATGATATTTGCCTCGATGTGGATTTTGATGACTGCGTGTGGGATTGTAATTTTTAAGTAAAAAGTCCTGTCTTGATAAATAGTAGTTGGTATTTCGTGCTCTTTAACGCGGTAGAGAAAATCCAGGTGACAGTTCCCTGGTTTAAAGAGTCATGTGGTACGGTCCATAAAAAGGCATCCTAGCATGGACAATCATTTCCTAATTTTCTACAAGCTCTCAAAGAGGTTTTTTGCTTTAATCCTTATTAAGCATGGACGCATTTAACAAACAAAACAAAACAGCTGCAGATAACGAATATAAGAAAAAAAATCTTGTATCCTCAAAGCAAAACTTCTATAATAGATTTTTTGACAGAAAAACTTAAAAACGTGAGGGAAACTTTAAGTTGATATGCAAATATCTTTTAATTAAAAAAAATAATAAATTTATAAAATAATTTAAAAAATAGCATATCTACATTTGTGGCATTTAACAGTATCAAAAATATTAATAAAATAGATTATAAAGACAAAAAAATCAATTACTACCTGATATCTGTTGGATTTGAGAGAATAAAATTGGGAAATAAGATTTAAACATAATGCAGCATTAAATCATTAGCTAGCCCTTATGCTCTACTGGGGCACAACTGTACCACCTATATGACATTTACACTGGGGCTTGTGCCCCAGTAAAAGGGGTCTGGTGATTCCCATGCATTGAACCCAGTAAAACTATGATTTTACACACACACTATACAGAAATGTATCACATATATGCAGTTCTGTGGAAAAGTATTTGCCCCCTTCCTGAATTCTTACAGTTCTTACTTTTTTGCATATTTGTCACACTTAAATCCTTAAAACACTCAAATATAACCCAAGTAAATATTACGCTCATCAGTCTAAACACACCAAGAACATTTCATTCACTTTCTTTGTGCAGTAATTAATGCACACCTCTGCAATATCACAATCACACTACTGCTTTCTTCTTGTCTATATTGCAAATGCCATTACTGTACATATTGTATCTATTTATGTTTTGTACTTTGCCCTGTTTGTTGTAAATTGGTGACTCTTAAGTGCACATTAAGTGTGAGGGTGTGTATCTGTATATGTCAGCCCTGTGAAAGACTGGCAACCTGTCCAGGGTGTACCCCACCCTCACCCTGTGTCAGCTGCACTGGCTCCAGCCCCCTGACAACACTGCATGGGTAGGCAGAGTTTGCAGCTAATGGATGAATACAACAGTTAAAGATGGCACCCTATTCATTCCCATGAAAATTGCTCACTTGGCAAAAAGCATACACCAGGCAAGCTCCCTCCCACTTCCATGTCTGTGGGCACATAGAGGATGTGCACTTGAGTCATTCCTCAGCGGCTATATGTTGTTGGTGTATGTTCCCATGGGTTGACATTTACTCTTTTGACAGGCACCTTTAAGAATAAGTTACATTCCAGACAGGTCAGTTCAAAGTTAAAGGAAAAACTACTTTTAGATAAATAGAACCATTTTCATGACTGTTCCTGGTACACCAGCAAACAGCACATTTATTTCTTACAATTATACAATATAAATATATTAACAGAATAAATGAAATGTAGATGGAGATGTCTTAAAACAGACAATAGCAACAACCTTTCTACAGTCATTTCCATTAGACAACACATTAAAAATGTGTCACGTCACATTTTTCACATCATGGAATAAAATTATTGTTGTGAGATCACAACACTGAATTTTCTCTGATCTGATGTGCTATACTTTCTACTGACAAACAGTCCAGCAGTTGTCTGATATGACATCTTCTCCTGCACCATCCGGTGCAGGTAGCCATTATAGAAGTCAGTTGCTGACAGCCTTTTTTTCAGGAGCACCGTCCTGAATCCAACCCAGCCATCCTGGAACAGAGGACACAGAAGTTTGAGCAACAACACTATCAGGATGACACATGGTACCTTTATTTGAAACAGGCTTTATTTGAAAAAGGAAAATATATCATTCTGGAGTCATTAAAACACAGCTACTATTAAGCTATTAAGCTACTGGGACTGTCAGTCATCCAGGTCTTAAGGTTTCATCTCTCACCAAACCTTCTGATGCAGTTCCTATTGTGAACACTGGGTGTCACTAGCTCCACATTGGCACTATTTCTGACTCTTAATCAGCCAGTCACAGGACATGGCAGCAGTGCCAAAGAGGCAGGAAGTGCACAGTGAATTCAGGAGACTCCATACACATTGGCCAGGTTATTAGCAAAATAGCTTTATGTATAATTGGGGGTCTAACAATTCTGAATCGGAGATCAAAACTGACAAACATCTGAATTCTGCCACTGAGGACATTTCGCACATCATGTAAAAAAAACAAGTTCAGATGAATGAATACTATTTTAGACAAATGTTGTGCTGAGGCAGTGGAGGAGGGGTAATATGAGAAAATAAATCTAAGTTAGTTTAACAGTGCTGGACAGACCTTACAGCAGACTGCCAGAGTATTAGTCTCCTTCTGATAGGTCACTGTGCCAGGGACAGGTTTCCTCGTTTGATCTGCAAACAACATGTGAGTATATATGACAGTTCAGGGTCATGGAAAATTACTGGGGTAGCACAGGCCAACAAAAAAATGCCCATGCATTTCAACTCTCAACACAGATGCATAGCTAAATTTATTTATAACACTGGGACAATAAATGAGTCAATTTCTCTCAGAAACGAAGCAAACCAGACCGAGGTCATTCTCTAGACCAGGCATGGCCAACCTATTCCACAAAGGGCCAGCGTGGCTGCAGGTTTTCTTTCCAACCAAGTAGCAGCAGACCAGACTTGACTCATTCAATCAACTAATCTCAGTCTTCAGACAGTTGATTGGTCAAACTGTGTGCTCTTGGTTGGTTGGAACAAAAACCTGCAGGCACAGCGGCCCTTTGTGGAAAAGGTTCCCCATGCCTGCTCTAGACCAAAACGCACTCGTTGATTTGATGTTTTTGTGACTTAGGTTGGTGCATGCTCAAATGCAGTTACACTACTGACTGCACCAACAGAGACAGACATGGACACCCCGGTTTTGATCATGTTGATCAAAATGATATTTTATATTCTTTGTACTAAAACCTAACAATAATGGTAAAATGTGTGCATGTACATCAAATTTTAACAAACATACCTGAGAGTGAAATGTGACATTTTCCTACAAAATCCAGAAGTTTGACTGTTTTGCCCATCCATGTGGTCCTCAAAGGCATCTGATGGCAGAGATAAGAGAATTAGCCATCCCCTGCTGCTAATCTGGTTTTATAAAATAACCTATGAACCATGTCCACAAAGATTAGTGTTGAAATAGGCGATTATAACATTCATCAATACACAGGAATGCAATGAACAGCTAGATAGAGAATATGACCCCAGATCAGTCATCATTACCATGAATCCAATGGCACGATACAGATGATCAATTTGGTCACAAGTCTGCTCCTCCCACACCACCCAGCTCATGGAGGTTGTAATTTTTGGGGCTGTTGAGGAGAAATTAATTAAGAATAAGTTTGAAGGATTTCTCTTGATTCATTTTGTGTGTAAATGTGTTTAGACCTACGAACCAAATGTTGCACCAGCCTCTCCTTGCTCTCTTTTATGTGGCAATCTCTCAGTAAGTGTCTTCAACGTGTCAACAAGCTGCAATCATTAATACAAACACAGCAACCATGTTATCATCATGAACTTTTATCATCTTCTAATACCCCATGTTCCTGCTACTCACCAGATGTGCTCCCTTAATGGCTAGGACAGCCCCAAGCTCATCCGCAGCACACTTCTCAGAGACCTGGTGAAGCTCCTGGTTGAGAATGGGGCCCACGTCAAACCTGGGATGTAAAGACATGTTTGATCTGTTTGTGTTTGTAGTAAGAAAAAAACAGAGAGGTTTTTCCACTGCATTTACCTGTGAGGGCGGATCTGGATGATGCTGACTCCTGTCACTGTGTCACCATGGAGAATGGTGTGAAAGATGGGTGCTGGACCTCGCCACCGAGGCAGCAGGCTGGGGTGAACATTCAAAATCCCGCTGCAATGACACAGCATGTTCACACTGTGACTGACATTACAACAGCTTCTTGCTTAAAGCTTGAATATGAACTAAACTTAGTAATTCATGTACAACTTTACAATATAATAAACTACTAATACAATAAATCACATGACAAGAGGCTCTGGTAGAGACAGAGTGTCGATCTCCACCTCTGGAGACAGCTGTTTGTGAATAAAGGAATAAAGTTAGATGCTGAGCACAAAACTACTGGTAAGTAATGAGATATTAATGGTAACATTGCACCACATAAAAACATCGTTTTATGGTCTATCTTTCTTGTACATTATACAGCCTTCTTGTATTTGAGCCATTCATTCTGTGCATTTATGTGGATTTTGATGGTGTCCAATCATGAAACTATAATCTGTTTTAACTGTAGTTTTGTGATTTGCATGGCCACTGGGTTGAAGTTCAGCACTGAGGATGATATTTAAGAGACAACACAACAAAGCAAAGGCAGAGCAAAGCAACATCAAAGCAAAATCTGCTCACTATGGAAACTTGTTGATGAGTCCCTCACGCAGTAAACAGCCAAAAGACACCACGACCCCCACATCAAACTGTCCATCCGCAATGTCAGGGGGCCAGCTGTGGACTGTGAGGTTGTTCTGTTCAGCAAACTTCTTCACTGGGACTTCGCCAGAGAAAGTAACGACTTCAACAGACTCCACAATGCCGGAGCTCCTGCAAACACAAAATGTAGGGCAGTAATGCTCTCATGCTCTTCTTCCAACATGGCACAGCCCCACTGGCTGCAAGTTGAAGATGTCACACAAATCAGTTTTAAAGCTTTCTGTGACTGATATTCAGTCAGTGAACTAAAATCAGAATAAAGATGGCAAACTGATCTCATGGCAATCTGATCTCACCTTTAACAAGGATTGGGATTTAATCAAGAAAATGCTGGTGATGGTGGTGGAGATGGAAAATGAGGATAACAAAAGAAGCAATCTTTTAAAATGTTAAGTGTGATCTAAAGACAAGCAGGTGTGCAGACGCCTTGTCCACATAAATAAATAAAATAAATAAAGCAGAACACCACTAATTTTCTGCATGGTGAGGTATGGACTCTTAACAAATGAGTGAGCCAGTAAACCTTATGGTTGGTTGGTTTTGGCTTTGCTTTAGAAGCTGCAGTATTAGCAAAGCTCCTCTGTAAAGAAGATACTGCATTTCAGGCAGTGCCACTGACATGAAATGTTTTACGCTTCCAGTCTGCTCAGTGCCATGATCATTATTGCTTGTTCAGGTCAGAGCCCAAGGCTGTGGTTCAGGTCAAGATATAACAATACACAACACTGGATACAGTTTAAATTTGCACCTGCTTATACCCTAACTTTTGACTGCTTCACCGGTTGAACAGACAATATACAAAACACTCCATGAGAGATTTTCCATTCAAACAAAACAATGTAAATGTCACGAACATAAAAAAAACAAAAACAAGGAACAATCTAAAAAGGGGGTTGGGGGAGGGGGGGTCAAATATGACACAAATTAGCTTCATGAGGGTGGTGTGAGCCGTGTTGTTGCTCACCTGCTGGATGTGAGGAGTTTTAGAGATTCTGTGGCAAAGTGATCCGTGCCGAAGAACAGTAGCCTCCACGGAGGTCCCGACGATGACATAAACCTGCAGATCCGCCGCTGCAGACGGTCGGTGTCCCTCCTCAGTAGCAGCGTGGGTTTACAGTAGTGCTGGAGGCGGTGGAGGATTTTAAGAGCAGCTCCCGCTGTCCTGCTGTTCGTCCACATGCTGACATAAGCTGTTTAATTGTTTGTTTGTTTGTCTTTATACTATTGACAGGAGGTTAGTTTCTGTGACTGAAGCGAACTCGCCCTGAGTGTGTCCACACAGGGCGCCGCCATGTTTCTATTGCACTTCCGGCCCGGTATTCTTCTTCGTGAATGATTATTGGCAGTCGACAACTAGCTTTCAGGCGCATTACTGCCACCTACCGGAGTTTGGAATCTCAGAATGACAGGAAAGAAAAAAATAAACGAGATAAATTGTGTTTATAAATCCTGTTTTTTTAAGATACGTGATTAGATTAATGACCATCGCCTTGATGCTTCTTTAAGTAGGTTTCTAAGAGTTGTGGAGTCTTTTTTAGGAGGCGGATTTTCAATAATATTAGACTTATTGAAGTTCAAAAGAAGAGGATAAGAAATCAAGCAATAACAGTCACATTATGGATGAATTGGTTACTGTGACTAGTTTTGTTTTGACCCCTGGATGCCACAAGAAAATAAACATACCTACATGATTTTTACTCTTGGGGCATAAATGTGATTTTAAGCATAAATTTGCATGTGAAATATACAGGTAGTTGCTGTTATGATTTACTTATTTATTTTTAATGAGAAGGTATTGGCCATAATTGAGTTTCTTTTTTGTCGTTTTTTGGTAAGTCATTTGGCAGACCATCTATTTCTAATGTCAACCTGAATTGAGTAAGGGCAGGCTGCAGCAAACAAAACACACAACAACAGGTACATAACAAGTAAAAACAATAGGACTACATTTCTTTGTCCGTATGTGACAAATCTGGAATGGACTGATCCACACGTCAAATCATGTCACTCTATCTGTCAAGGACATTAACACAGAGTCAGGGAGAGACATGAGACAGAGACCCCAGGCATTTAGCTTCATGACTCTTGTCTTAAAACCTCGAGGTCACATGTGAGTCACTGTCTTGTCATCATATAAATCATCTGGGAAATCAGGACTATGATGCAATTATTCAGTGTTTTTTTTCCTCACTGTACACGCTCCTGCCTCAAAGTGTTGCTGTGCTTGAAGTACACTGCTGCACAGAGTAGATGAAGGACTTACATGTGTGTATTTATTATTACAACCAGCCACTATCACCTTTTTTAACGTGTTCCTAACCTCTCAGATGTTGTTCACTTGACATAATTGTTGAATAAAGTTTTCATGATTTAAAAAAAAGGGAAGATGCGTTCAGGTCTCCACGTCTCCTCACAACCAGGGGTTAACATAGTCCTCGTTCTTGCGTAGAACAGTTAACATGGGAATAAAACATACTGCACCACCATGAATGCTACACTTCTACATCCACTTTGAATAATAAACACCTCTCAGTATCTTACTGTTCATTTTTATTTGTGACAGTTTGTTCTGATGCTCATGTTGTGACATTTGGAGCTGCCGGTCTGCGCTCTCTCATTCCCACTGTTCAAATAAGGTGAAAATGTTTCGCGTCCACCAGGATGTTGACGGTGTCCAAGTGACCGACATCCAGCAGCTGATCACGGGTCATTGGCCACGCCTGTCTTCCGAAGTGGTGGTAGCAGAGAGCGGACCGTGAATGCACCGTTAATGTGAGTCACATGACAGGCCAGCCTCTCCGACTGATCTGATACACATCTAATAATAATGGTAAGCATTTCTCTAAATACGTGATTTTTTTGTGTATATCAGCGTGTTTCCTTCGGATACCCGCTCGTGCTCGACTTTGCTCGGTGCAACGATAGAAATCTGCAGTGTGTTAAACTGACCCAGAATCAGGTTGTGTGGGTCTGCTGTCTACTGTGGCCTAACGTCTGACAGCGGTTAGCAAAGCTAGCTAGCTACCAACTGACTGCAGCGGTGCAGCTAAGTGTCTCAGTTACCAACGTTATCAACGGATTTTATCACACCATATCCAACGAATGTAATATAATATATGTGTTGGGTTCAATGAACCTTTAAGTAGCCGACAAACTCTGAGATATCCAGGACAACTCGGGTGACAGCTACTAACGCTAGCTGTTGTTTAGCATACTCTTCCGCTTTGCTGTGTCATATATTTTTTACTGTCGCAAAATGTCAACGACCAGGTCTCGTTTCAGATTAAAAAAGTGGGGGCTGTTTCTGGTTTACGCGACATCTTTAAAGGCCAGAGGGCATACATTTGGTAATGTTTTCGCACATGTACGTAAATGAGTCAGTGTAGCCCGGACGTATCTGCGCTAACCGCAAACATAAGGAGTTACGCTACCTGAAACAGTGATGGGTCAGCCAGGCTCGGGGACTTGTTCTGGGCAGCCTGGGTTCCTTTAGCCGATGTTCTGTGTTTGTTTTACACAGGACATGGTCACTGTCAGCTCCTGTAGGTGAAGATGGAACAAGGAACAAATGCATTAGTATTGTCATGTACCCAGATCTTCACTGCATTATAGATTAGATTCAACTTTATTGTCATTGCACATGTCACAGGTTAAGTGTGCACAAAGCATAATCTGAAGCTATATCTAATTTTCCATGAAAAGTGCAAGATAAAATCCTCCCACTCATTTTGTTGTTTGTAAGTCGGGCCTGTTCAGTCGAGTAAAGTCAACTGCTGATACAGCAAATTCTTGACAGATAAGATAGGATAAGATCATTTGGTGAATAAGTACAGAAAAATATATGAAGAAAATGCACAGTAATGATATTTAGAGTACAGACAGAAGAAAGCAGCTGTATTTCATCATAGTGAGACACTGTCTGATCTTCCTTACATCAAGCAAAGATTCATAACATTTTGTTCCTTTTCTCTGACTGCAGCCGACCACACAGCAGTCTCCCCAGGACGAACAGGAGAAGCTTCTTGATGAAGCTGTGCAGGCTGTCAAGGTCCAATCTTTCCAGATGAAAAGATGTCTGGTAGGATGGCTTCAGTTTGTTATTGGTTATTGATTAGTAATTATTTAAATCACTCGTCCTCAGCCTTGTTTTGTTAATTCGCTGAGGGCAAACTGCTGGATTTTTCAATATCACAAATTGGTATTCCTTTCTCCTCATGTGTTAAGGAGACATTATTATCTTAACCCAGCAAATCTATATGCAAGTCATTTAGCCCAACAGGAAAATGGGAAAATAATATGCAACAATATGCAAGAAATAAAAGGGAAATTATTCTGGCAAATATTATGATGACTCATACGTAATTGTCGTGAGGATTGTCATTTTACAAAAACAGTTTGTAACTTGTTATATGTGACATAACTGGTATGAAGTTTTTTTTCTTTAATTTCTGTAAATATTGAAATGCTTTGGTTGTAAAGGTTTAAAAAGGTCGTAGAATGACCGTGTTGTGTGGTCTGCAGGACAAGAACAAGCTGATGGACGCTCTGAAGCATGCCTCTAACATGCTGGGTGAGCTGAGGACCTCCATGCTTTCTCCAAAGAGCTACTACGAGCTCTGTATCCTTTACAGCTGTATATCAGGCTGTGTAGGAATTGCAGTCACTTGCAGCTGACATTACTGTTAAATGTTTTGTTGAATGTTATCTGAACTTATTTGACTGTATGAACGGTTACGCAGGACTTTCTCTAGACATGCTAAACACCAAACATGAGGAACAACCTGATCCTGCATCACATAAAAAGCAGCTTATGCCAGTTACATTTCAGAAAGTCACTCAGTTTGTCATTCCACATTTCTCTGCTGTTGCCCATGTGAGCACCATGTGAGTCTTCCAGCAGCTGTGTGGTAGACCCAACTGGTGCCTGGTCTGAAACAACATGGTTCCATGAAAGGAGGGTGGAAGCTTTATCCAACTTCCACATCAAAAGTTTGATTCGCTAGCTGGCTGCTGCATGAGCTGAGGATCTCCTCCCTCCCATTAGACAGGACAGCCCAGGTTCCAAAAATGAGTTTCTGTTAAAAACAAAAAGCCTCTGCATGTCCTCACCATCCAGCGTCCACCTCACACTGAGAGGCTCGACTGTTAACTCCTCACCTCAGCTCAGTTCCGAGAGTTAGCCACTTATTCATGGCTATGTGATTCTTTCCCGTCCTAGCCTCATAATGGGCCATTCACAAAAGCTGATGTAGCCTTTGTCAGAACTAAAGAGCTGGATAAGCATGCTTCCTCCTTATTAATCTCACTCTTTGAGAAATTGGCCACATGTGCACAGGCCTCATTTCCATGCTGAAATTAGCCTGAAATGGACGAAGACTGCATCTTAATCAAATGGTTTACATTAAAAAACGCTGTGTATCCACCACCAGTGAACAGACACAGAAGAGGAGAAAGAAATGCAGTGTCACTGATCGGCTCTCTCAGACAAAAACCAAAAATAATAAAAATCCGAACTAAAATAAACTATAAAAAGTAACAACAGTTGATAAAAGGCTGTGGGATACAAGTGCGTCTGAAGAGATATTTAAAAGAAGATTCAGAGTTAAATCTGCCAGAGAGCTGCAGATTTGCACTTTGAAGCAACTGTAAGCTATAGATCTTTCATCAGCTGATAGTAGAATAAAATGCATTGCAATCATCCCCTCTTGAAAAAGTAAAAGCCTGTGTGGCCTTTTTGAAATCAGCAAATGAACAGGATGATCTAACTTTAGCCAGCTGCCTCAGCTGAGCAAGGCTGCATTGGACCAAACGTTGTTAAACCAGGTCCCCAGCGTAGAGCAGAGATTATTAATGTTGCTGGTGCAGTGGCCTCATGTTGTGGGTAGACCAAATATGCTGTTCCCTCTTCTCTGTCCATGTTACAGACATGTTAATTTTGGTCCTTGTCAAATTTCTGTTGTGACACTTTTGGATCCGTGAAGCCAATGTGTACAATTAGCAGTTGCACATTTGTAATTGCATGATTATCCTGAGGCATACTGTGCCTGAATGCAAGAAGGACTGAGACTTAAGTTGATACATTACAAGCAATCATTGTTGCCTGTGGATACATTGTAGTGGGTTTGTTCTTAACAGTCTTTCTCAGACATGGCCATCTCTGATGAACTCCACTACCTGGAGGTTTATCTGACCGATGAGTTTGCCAAAGGACGGAAGGTGGCAGATCTGTATGAGCTGGTCCAGTATGCGGGGAACATCATCCCCAGACTGTGAGTAACATTTATTTGTATAGCACTTCTCACAGAGAGAACTCACAAAGTGCTTTACAGGAGTAAAATACAGAACAATGCAGACATACATACAATCACACAAAAATAAAACATAAAACAGCAGCAGCTGTTGTAGAACTATCACACGAGACAGTTACACATTATACACATTAACTGCGCTTTCATCACATATTCAGACTCTTATTTTGAAATGAAGAAGTTTTTCTGTCACAGATCAGCACATTTTATTGGAACATACTGCAGACTGTGTGTTCATCAGTCCTTATTAGGGTTAAGTGTCCAGTTCAGATTTTCACGTACTTTCGTGGGGATTGGTGATTATTTACAGGCACCAGTGGTTTCTGCTAACTTATCACTGTTGTGACTGTCTGCCTTGATGCAGTGTGATTTGACTTTGACATTAAAAACAAACTAAAATCACACGAAATCAAACTGGTAAAACATATGTTCAAAAACAATAATAAACAGAATATTTTAGGGATGATATATTATTGGCAGTGCTTGTTTTTTTGCATCAAGGTTCAAAGAGTTGATGAAGAAAAAATTGAATGAATGCATTGATAGATGGATGTCAGGCTACAGACAGATGTTTGCAGGGGGTTTATACCCATACCTCATCAGACTGAGGCTCTTCGCTCTGCCCTTCTCTCCCCAGCTATCTGTTAATCACAGTGGGTGTGGTCTACGTCCGCTCCTTCCCTCAGTCTCGTAAGGACATTCTCAAGGACCTGGTGGAGATGTGCCGTGGGGTCCAGCACCCACTCCGAGGCCTCTTCCTCAGAAACTACCTGTTGCAGTGCACCCGCAACATTCTGCCGGATGATGGGGAGCAGACGGAGTAAGCAAGTCTCTCTGTCTTTCATCCACTGTTGGATGGATGTTGATGAATGGATGACAGGATAGATACTTGATTTGTTAATCTCCCGAGGGTTTAGGGAATGATTTACAGAGCAGGGGTTCCCAAACCTTTCACCCTGCGACTCCGAAACAAAGGTGCCAGAGGCTGGCGACCCTCACTATCCCAGGAAGTGACTTAAACTTTCACAGGGCACACGCACTAATAAGTGTATCCAAACACGGGCATAACGACAACACAAAAGAAGAGAACAGACTTATAACAAGGACATGATTTTACATATAGCAATTTACTTAAAAGATAAAAGCAGAAAACCTCAGTCCAAGTAATGGCCATGTAATTTATGAGTGAACTCTGTAGCTGTCATGTGCAAACTAAATTTTGACACATTACTTTCATTTCAATGTTGGCAAAAGAATATCTTTTTTACAATCATGGCTAAAATCCCCCTGGGGGTCCAAAACCCCATTTTGGGAACCCCTGTCCTAGAGCATGACACCTAAGCCTAAGCTGTGTCTCCAGAGTTGCATCCTTCAGGTCTTTTTACACCTCCATGTTGTAAAGTTGAGGTCTTTCCTCCACAGGGGATCCGAAGAGATGACCGGTGACATCAACGACTCCATCGACTTTGTGCTGCTGAACTTTGCAGAAATGAACAAGTTATGGGTTCGAATGCAGCATCAGGGTCACAGCCGAGACAGAGAGAAGAGAGAGAAGGAACGGCAAGAGCTCAGGATTTTGGTCGGCACCAACCTGGTGCGCCTCAGCCAGCTGGAAGGTGTCAATGTGGAAAAGTACAAACAGGTCTGTACAACATGTCACTTTGAGTTTAGATTGTGAAAACAGTTGAAATGTGAACAAAGTGAGATCTAAATCAAACAATGAGGTGCTGACAGATCGTCATATCATCTAATTATGACATACATTGTATATTATTCGGAAATCATTGTACTCGCATGAAACCTGCTACAATACCTCCAACCTCCATTTGCACCATCGCCAGGTTCCTCATTCTTGCTTCCTGTTGATTTTCTCCTGTTAACGCTCTACCATATTCTCATCTCCATCTTCACTCTCACACTGTCCCTGCCAAATTGTCACTATAACCTCATAAATCACTGTATGACACCTCATTCTAATCAACTGCCAGTGCCACTTTATATTTTTAAGTGCAATGGAGAACTTAACTGCATTAAGTCATAACATGTGTGAATTGCATATTCTGATGCATAAAAAAATTCAAATTCATAACAAATACATTTTGACAGTTCTCACTCTTTTCCTCTTTACAAATGAATTATACTTGTATTCCAACCCTGTGTGCCTGGTATGGCTTCAGGCGACTCCATCATGGTACAATGTTTCCTCGGGGCAGATTTTTGGAATTTCTTTTGATGACGTGTCATGTGAGGTTTTTGATGCTTCTTTACTTGCCAGTGAAGGTGACAAAAATTTTGTAGGTGATCATCTGGATCAAAATGAATGGAAAATGGAGTTTTCATGAGAGGAAAGGGTTGTGTGACGTGTGGACATGCGTTGTAAGAGGAAGTGAAAGTGACCCTATTTGACCACATTTTTGCATTTTCATTGGTGATAGTATTTGAGGTTCGTTTCCCTCAGAAAGCATTGAAAATTAGTTTAAAGAAGTTAAGATGTGATATGTTGCTTTCTGAGCCGTTGCTTTTCATTCTTTATGGTCCCACATTGACATGCATCTGAGCGCATAACATACAGCCTGTATGTGGATAATTAGATATCTGTCTGTTAAAACAGTTTTCTCTCTGTTTATTTCCCTTCACAGATTGTTCTTCCTGGAGTGCTGGAGCAGGTTGTGAACTGCAGAGACTCCCTGGCTCAGGAGTATCTCATGGAGTGCATCATTCAGGTAGATACGTGGAAACGCATTGTTTCAATCCGTGTCAGTCACACACTCACACTTCACTGAAAAAAGTGACTTAAACAAGTTAATTGTTTCACTTTCAGCCTACTTTCAGTTATCTTCCTCTTGCGCATGAACATGTTTTGATTCAAGCTCCTTTCATAACTAGAATGTTGTGCAGTTGTTCGGCCGTAGAGCCGTCTAAACAAGCAAAGCCTGCGTCATGAGGGGTCTTCCCTAACGGCATTATATATACCAGGATCTCTGTTTAAAACAGGCTCCAGGGGCGCCGTATAGCTCAGTGGGTTGAGCGAGCACCCCATATGCAGAGGCTACAGTCCTTGCTGCAGTTGGCCCCTGTTCGAATCCCGAATATGGTTGGCTTTGCTGCATGTCATTCTCCCCCTCGCTCAACTATCCGATCAATTAAAGGCAAAAAGCCTCAAAAATATACTTAAAAAACAGGCTTCAGAGGGCTGTTCACAAACAGGTCTGTTGGGGCAAGCTCCACATCTGACCACCTGCTACACTCCTACACCTCCCTAGTAAATGGAAAAAGAAAAAAGAAAAATTGCTCATGCAGATGAACTGAATGACACACGCTCCAAACTGAGGCAGTCGAACTGAACGGTTCGGAGTGTTTTCATAAACTGTTCCATCCCTGCTACAGAATGAAGTCAGGACCATCAGATGCCTGCTGCCTACTGCCTCATAATGTTGCATGATGCTTATAAATCATCCAAATTTAGAAAATAAAACATCATATATGGGCCAGCTGTTAAATCTGAAAGAGTAACAGTGAATTTTCCACGGTCAGTTCTTGTCTGGATCTTCAAACTTTATGTTAATTTCATGAATAAATAGATAATATAAAGTGTGATCAGCGTTGTACACTCTTCCTGTGTTGAAAGGTTTTCCCAGACGAGTTCCACCTCCAGACACTGAACCCTTTCCTGCGTTCCTGTGCTGAGCTTCATCAACACGTCAATGTCAAGAACATCATCATCGCCCTCATTGACAGGTATAGTGTGATTCACTGTAAATCAACAACGTTAACTGAAATAGAGATTTTGTAAAATCTGCTAGTGTTGTCAAAGCTTGCAGAGTCTTGGTTTTAAAACTGTGTCTGCATCCAGACTAAAGGAAACTTCAAACAACAGGTCCAGCAGTTCAATGTTTACAAAAGTCTGTGTTTTAGGTTCTTAAAAACTGTGAAAGCATGGATGACGGGCCAGAAGTAGAATTATGTGAACATATTTTTATGATTTAGCCTTAAAAAAAATCTAATTTGCCGATTTCCACTTGATTCTTTTCAGACTCGCTCTGTTTGCTCATCGAGAAGATGGCCCTGGTATTCCAGCTGAGATCAAACTGTTTGACATCTTCTCTCAACAGGTGGCCACCGTCATTCAGGTGGGTTACATTAGGTTTACATCTCTGCTAAAGTGATGATTTGTGATGGTTTGTCTGTGCTGTTTAGTTTTGTGTAGGTCATCTGCTGTGTGACCTCTGACACTCAATATAGACAAGGGATCTCTAGAACCATGGCTTGGTAGATCCTAACCAGGAATCTGATCAGAGATCTAGTCCAAGTAAACTACATAAGCAAAAAAGGACATATCTGATATGATATCAGCAGCATTTTGCGTCACTTCTTACAGACCCGTCAGCTGTTCCTCCTCGGTCCCAGTTAAAGTGTCGAACTAACACTGGTCTGACCGTGCTGATGTTCTTACTGTCTGTTTCCACCCCCCTCAGTCTCGCCAGGACATGCCATCTGAGGACGTGGTCTCCCTCCAGGTGTCTCTCATCAATCTGGCTATGAAGTGCTACCCTGACCGTGTTGACTATGTAGACAAGGTCCTGGAGAGCACTGTGGAGATATTCAACAAGCTCAACTTGGAACAGTAAGTCCTGGTACTCCTGACATACTGGAGTTGAAGGAATACTACTATATTATCGTGAAACCTTTGTAAATTTGCATTGACCCAACATAATAAGGTTGACATGTCTGTTACAACAATACAAACAAGATACACATTCACACATTAGAGAGAAGCTCAAACCAATATGGGGAGAAATGCGTTAAATGAAGGGCGAGAGTGTCGATGTCGGGGCGAGAATCAGTACTCTGAAACATCATGTACTGTCAATACTCTCACATATAAACCTTTGACCTCTCTCTTCCCTATCGTAGCATAGCGACCAGCAGCGCAGTGTCGAAGGAACTCACCCGGCTGTTGAAGATCCCCGTGGATACCTACAACAACATCCTGACGGTGCTGCAGCTCAAGCACTTCCCTCCACTCTTCGAGTACTTTGACTATGAGTCGCGCAAAAGCATGAGCTGCTACGTGCTGAGCAACACACTGGACTATAACACCACCATTGTGGCACAGGAGCAGGTTGGTTCAGCACAAGGGTGTCATCTAATGGGAATGCTAGCTACAAAAAAGACAGTTATAAATCCTGTAATGATAGAGGCTGTAGTCTGAGGTGCTGATAAATCATTTTGCGTCATAGAAACAGGTGTTTCTACTATTTGTCCACCCCATTCGTATCAATGAGTGAAGGCAAAAAATAACACAAACACAGTTCAACAGCAGCACAAACAAATGAATCAACATCTCTGTAAAACAATTTTACATCATTACAGCCTCCATGAAGGTGGATGATTGCAGGACTGTTATATTAATCTGTGTTATTTGAAATATTTCAAGCCTTTTTTTTCCATGCTTAAAGCTTACAGCTTATGACAGTCCAGTGTCTCAAAAAAAGAACTTGAATTTCTAGGAAACTGCCCTAGGCAAGACCTAAACGTTAACTGTTACCATCTCCTACTTGACCTCAGACTTTTTCAGCCGAAAGCAGGTTGAAATCTAAAAAAGTGACTCCTCTCTCTTCCTCTGGTTTCTCTAGGTGGATTCAATCTTGAATTTGGTATCCACGCTGATCCAGGACCAGCCAGACCAGCCAGTTGATGATCCTGACCCTGAGGACTTTGCTGAGGAGCAGAGTCTTGTGGGTCGTTTCATCCACCTGCTCCACTCTGAAGATCCTGATCAACAGTATCTTGTGGGTCATTTTCTCAACTCTGCACATTTATCCATCAGATACAGATAAAACACATTCTGTACTGCTGTTGTACTTTATCTTACTGTTGTTCCTGAGGTTATTCTAAAGGCATTTATGTAGACGTGTACTATGATGAACTACACCTATGGATGTGCTGTATGAAAATGCCTGCTATGTATAAAAAATGTGAATTTTTACAGCATGATATTTTAAACATGTTGACAGATCTTAAACCGTCACTGTTTCTGTTGATAATTCACATTGACATGAACGTTTCTAATTTGTGGTCAGATCCTGAACACGGCTCGAAAACACTTTGGTGCCGGTGGAAACCAAAGGATCCGCTACACACTTCCTCCGCTGGTGTTCGCTGCCTACCAGCTGGCTTTCAGATACAAGGAAAACTCCTCGTCGGTGAGCAAACGTCACCTTCCAGGACTCCTCTCAAGCTGCTTCTGTAGATTTATTCATCCACTTTTTAAATCATCTCAAATTTTGTCTCCCATCAGGACGACAAGTGGGAAAAGAAGTGTCAGAAAATCTTTTCGTTCGCCCACCAGACCATCAGTGCACTTATCAAGGCTGAGCTCGCTGAGCTGCCTCTCCGTCTCTTCCTGCAAGGGGCGCTAGCTGCAGGCGAGATTGGCTTTGAGAACCATGAGACAGTAGCGTATGAGTTCATGTCACAGGTAGAATAAAACTGTCACTTCCTTGAATTTCATGAGCATTCACACTGCATCTGCACAAGTATTGAAACCACAGGACAGAAGTGAAGATAATATAATGATCCCGCTGGCCTCCTGCCCTTAATGTCTATAATAACAGCCTGTTATTCATTCAGTCAAGAGTTAAATGTTTATGGATTAAGGTGAAAGCTACAGGTGCTAGAATACCTTCAAAGGCACATTATATACAGAATAGGAAATAAAATATTTTACTGCACAGATTTCAAAGATCAAAATGTAACTGAAAATTTTGAGAAAGACACGTTTACACACACCCATTATATCTTCAGAATAATTTATTATGAAATGTCAATCAGTTTCAAGAAAAAATTGTTTCTGATAACATACATTATTGGATTTTCTGCAACCTACTATTCAGCAGAGGTGTGTGGTTGGTACTTCTGGAAAAGTAGCACATACAGAAAACACAGGCCAAAAACTGATTCTTAAAAATACCAGAGACAACCATGGTGATTTATTTCATTGAAATCACTTCCCTTTGATTTTAAAATCTGTTTCTCTTCTCTTCCCCAGGCCTTTTCTCTGTACGAGGATGAGATAAGTGACTCCAAAGCTCAGCTTGCTGCCATCACGCTGATCATTGGCACCTTTGAGCGGATGCGTTGTTTCAGTGAAGAAAACCACGAGCCGCTGAGGACCCAGTGTGCGCTGGCCGCCTCCAAGCTGCTGAAGAAGCCTGACCAGTGCCGAGCTGTCAGCATCTGTGCGCACCTCTTCTGGTCTGGCCGCAGCACCGACAAGAACGGTGAAGAGGTGTGTTGTCAAATACATGTACATCCATGTGATAATATTAATGATGTGTGGACACATGAATGTTTCACTTCAGTGTGTCACCACAGCTGCCATTGCTAACTGGTGTGTGTTGCATGTTCAGATCCGTGACGGTAAGCGGGTGATGGAGTGTCTAAAGAAAGCCCTGAAGATCGCCAACCAGTGCATGGATCCATCACTGCAAGTCCAGCTCTTCATTGAAATCCTCAACAGATACGTCTGCTTCTATGAGAGGGAAAACGATGCGGTAGGAGGCCACGCATGACATCCCTACACAGTTAAACTAACTTTATTTATAACACTGGGATGACGAAGCAGTTCCTTTGCTAACCACAGAAATAAAGCATGGATGGCATTAAATGGCCAAAAAATAGACAAACACAGACAGTTGAGCTGTTAAACTGATAATTTAAAATTTCTGGTATTCAACATGATAAGATTTAAGGTTATACTAACACTTATATTATAAATGTGTATATTCTTCATTGTGCTTAATGTACAATGCACTTTCTCTCCACATTTAAACATTTGCAGAGTGAGTTTTTTGATATTTAAAATGGTACAGTTTACATTATGCCACTAGTCTTCTTTGTTGGTGTGTTCTCATTTTGATGATTTGTAATGACTGTGGATACTTCAGTACTCCAAAGTCCTTATTTTTGATATTCACAGCTGCTTATATTTGCAGCCCAGAGCAGATCACAATGTAAACTGTTCCTTATCCTCCACCTGTCCAGGTGACTGTCCAGGTATTAAACCAGCTGATCCAAAAGATCAGAGAAGACCTTCCCAACCTGGAGGCGAGTGAGGAGACAGAGCAGATCAACAAACACTTCCACAACACACTGGAGCATCTTCGCCTGCAGAGAGAGTCCCCCGAGTCCGAGGGCCCTGCCTATGAGGGCCTGGTCCTTTAAAACTACTCCAGGTCGGTGGGATGTCAAGCCCATCCGTAGATGTCTCACTATGTTACCAATATAAAACTACACACACACACACTCACAAGGACACACAGAGGTGAGGAATAAAAATAAACATCAAGAAATGCTAAAAGAACTCAGTCCTTCATTTTTTCTAATCATTATTATTGATTTTTATTTTTATTTTTTGCATTGTTTCCTCCTCACTGTCCCTTGATAGCAGAACTATTTTCTGCAGCAGGTTGGAGATGTTACATTTTAAGACATGTGTGCCAGCAACAGTGTACTTAGCTTCAGTTTGCACTTGTGGCAAGTCTTAGGAATCATTCCTTCATGAGTTCATACTTGACCAATTTACCTTTAACCTGCATCACTTTATTGTCCATAGTAGACTTACTAGCTGTGATAAGTGTACACACACTGAGTCATCCACCCCTCACTCGTCTGCATCCTTCCATGCTGAGAAGTGGATATATAAGCTGAGTGAATATAGTAGTGGCATCACAGCTGTGAAACACACAAGCTAGTTTCCATCAATACCCGTCACGATTTAAACAATTTAAACAGGTTGGGACCAACCACACTCAAAACCTGACCACAACAATAATCCATGAAACGGTTGTGCGTGTGTGGCATGTTCCTCAGTTCTCATGCCGTCCTGGCTGGGCTGTGAAGAAAATAACAATTCTAATAATTTATACACGGGTAAATTGAAAAAAAGATCCTCTCTCATCACACCCTGGTAGTGCTTCTTTTTGATAACATCAGAGTTTCTTTTCCATCTCTGTAGACTCCATGTATGTTAGTTTATCTCTGGACTTCTCGCCAGTGGATTGACACGTTCAGAACTGCAGCATGTGTTTGCATGCGTTGGTGTGCTTGTACCATACTGCCCGGCGTCAACGTCAGTGTACTCTGTATACAGTAGATCCCACCAACTAACTACAGTGTGTCCGATAATAAATCCTGTTGCTCTTGACGCTGCACTTTCAGATGGAGCTGTTGTGGGTTGGGGAGGTGGGGGGGCTGCAGCGCCTCCCTGGATTGTAACCCTGACAAGTTGCCATACTATGTAATAATGTACAAGTTTGTCTGTTAGGTTTCGGGATAATCTGCTGCAGCGTGACACTGTCTGCTGATCTCTTTCTTTGTTTTTTTAGCCATTGTTGATTTGTTGGAGGCGGTGTTCAACGACCCGGCCCCACCCCTTGAATCTGTATGTGAACCCACTTGTAAATCAGATAAAGAAAAGGAAAAAAAGCAGATTAAATAGCAACTATCATTGTCATTTACTGAAATAAAATTGAAATTAACATTGAATATTTGCATTTTTGTTAATTTTACACACAGCATATGAATATAATAAAATCTTATCATTATTAATACAGTGAGTGACTGTCATGTATTGTGGTCTTATGTTATTATCTCATGTTTTTTTTTTTCTTTTTTTCTTTTCCAATGACAGTGGCATGACACTTTCTCTCTGGCTTGTGGATGTAGTGAGTTGTTAACCTACGTGTCACTGTTGCTGAAGTGCATTCTGGGAGAAGAATCAATTCTTCCTGGTTGCAATGATTGATTACCCAAGTTATGCTATTTTTATACATGTAAATGTATCTCTCTGTCCATATTCATGCACAGATACTTCTTTTGAAGTCCTTGATGACTATTCAGCAATTCATAAATTGAGTAATGGTGAGAGATTCAAATGTCTCCCATCATTCAACTGGTCATTTTAAACCTAGTTTGGTTTTATTGATTGGATTATAGATTGGATAATTGCGAGCTTTTACCAGCAGTGATGTTATACTGTAAGAGATGTATTATGATCACCCATGTTAATATGAAGATAAAAGTTAATAACATGATATACCCATAGTAAAATGTATTTTGAAAGTATCTTAAATTTGAGTTTTTCATACAATAACAAGTTGGAGCTGGTTGCATCTGGCTGATGTGGTAGTATTGGAATATGCTTGACTATCTTGCCAGGCAGGGATCTGCACTCAAGTGATCTCCTCTAGTCTCAACACGTTTGCGATTGTAGTTTGCAGTGGTGTTAAACTAGATTATAGTAGTGCTTAAAGTATTTCTAATGTTTTGTCCACCCTAATTTACAAAGTGTGCAACTCCAGCGCTGACTGTGACTTCTACATCTAGTCTTAGTAAATCCTAAAATATTTTAGCTCTACAAACAGTTTTTGTTTATTTGTTTGTTTGTTTTGGATACAAATGTATTTATCTGATGAATGTCTACAATATTAGTAAACATACATAAGCATTCATATTTTTGTAATGGGTTTACATTTTAAATGTTCCCCATAGGCTACTATATTTTTACATACGTGTCATGTATGGCAGTGCAATTGCACGTGCACATATATTACATTTGTGTATGATAGTTCAAATGTGTTTGTACTCAAAAATATTGTTGTACACACAGATACGCAGTTTCCCAATAATGGTAATGTACCACGAAGCAGTCACCGATGCTGCCTGAGGGTTAAATTCTTTTCACAACCTTTAAAGACTGCTTCAGGAACAATAGGAAAAATTATACACTATTCGCAAACTGGAGCGTTGTTAACAAAGTAAAAGCAAAAACATACCCGCAGTTGCGATAAATAAGTAAGTATCTGAACGTGCTTTGTACATTTAGTGATTCTTGAACCCAGGTGTGTTTATTTTTCACCACTATAACTACGGTAACAGGCTCTTAAATATTTCCGTAAAAATTTGCCTTTGCAGCACTGATCCACACAACCAGCTCAATTATAAGACGTTAATGGACTGCAAGTATTTATGTGTATATGGATTTATTTTTAATTACAGTGTGTATTTATTATGATATTTATTTTGAATGGAGCAATGCGACAAACTCAATTTCCCACTGGAGATTTATGAAGTATTTCTAATTCTGAGAAATACATACAGGAATAACACCAAGAACAAATATGTTTCCCCAAAAATAAGATATTGTACTGTGAGTCATATCCTTAATTTTTCTCTCTTCTCATGTGACGACCGAGTACCGTGAGGAACCAGAATACGAAGACTCTACAATCGCCTATTTTTCGTACGCATCCTGAACGCGACGCGCCACCAGTCGGACATCAAGTGCGCATGCTCGCAGCTTTAGCATTAATAGTGTAACTGTAGTATGTATGTGCTTCTTAACGGTTTATTGTCATCGAGCTACACTGGGTCGTGTTTCTGGAGGGCGCCTTGGTCGTCGGTGTCAGTCGGAGCGGAGTCGTCGCTGTCCATGTTTTACTAAGAGAAGTTGTAGCTAACGTACAAGTATCGGTGCGCCGCTGAAGGAGAACAGACTATGTCGGCAAATAAAACAAAGAAAGTCAAAATGGCTACTAAATCTTGTCCCGAGTGCGACCAACAGGTGAGGAGAAGACACCGTGCAAATGTGAACGTTGGTAGCGACGGTGTGACTGTGTGTGTGTTGTTTAGTTTGGTGATGGTCGGCCGTCATGGCAGCTCTTCAGACGGAAACGGGAGTTCAGCTGCAGCTCTGCCGCACATGTA
The DNA here is from genome assembly GCA_021432705.1 of Caranx ignobilis. Taxonomy (NCBI): domain Eukaryota; kingdom Metazoa; phylum Chordata; class Actinopteri; order Carangiformes; family Carangidae; genus Caranx; species Caranx ignobilis. The sequence continues at coordinate 99,689 of MU269998.1, forward strand.
GCATAAACGGCGGTGTCGCCAAACAGCCCAACTTAGCTGCTGCTGCTGCTCTCTGTTTAGCTAGGAGAGCCTCCACGGTCCAGATAATATAACCACACATATCAACCCCATTATCAGCAAATACTCAAATAATATTTTACTAAATATCTAATTTTGTTTTGGCAGTTATTGGTAGAGCATACGAACTTCGCCATATTGGATTTTAAAAGTTGTGGATGGAAGTTGTGGATTTATCCAAGGTGAATTACAGCTACAGCTAATGCTCTGCTACTACATCCTAGATAAAATGGCAGAAAGCACTTCACACTGTCACTGATTAAAATTTACAACAAATTCGCTTTTAAAGGGGGCGTTTAACTTCACACATCAAATATGTGGATGTGATTGAAGTCGTTCATTTGACCTCAGATGTTGATCTTCAATCAAGTTTTGCATTTGAGGTGGTGACAGTATCGTACATAAGTTTCTACGTGCAGGAGTGCAGCCCTCTGAGCCTGTTTACATCAGTAGGGTTCACACCTAAACTGGATCTCTGACATTACGCCCAGGGAAGTTTGTTCAGCTGTGCAAAGGTGAAGGAGCAGCCAGGTTTCTATACAACTATTTCTTTGATCTGCGCTTCACTCTAAATTAAATATAAATATGTTTCATAGTACATTGTATAATCCAGTGTAAATTTCTTTTAATGTGGCCTTGAATATAAGAAGAATAGCTAGTAAAGCTGCTGCTAAAGAATAACAATTACTTAAGAATAATGCGCTAACAAACTGATAACAAAGGATTGCACTGATTGATATCATATTGAAAAAAGAAGTTGCCATAATGTTTGATACAATGTAAGACCAATAAATTAATAGACAGATAATTATATTTTTCAAAAACCCTTGTAAAGTAATTTACATGTGTTGCTGCTGCAGCATCCATGAATCAAAGCAAACATTTCCACTCCTCTCTCTCCAGGTGTAATAATGATGATAATAATAAGAATATAGTTATGAAAGTAGAGCAAAGATATGTATCAGTATAAATTACAAATAGTGGGATCAGCATGTAGATACAAACTCAAACACACTGAAACACATGCCCATGAACACAAGAAATAAAAGGGTAGTATGGAAACAGGAAAATACACATTAAAACACGTAAATATCACCTGAAAGCCTGAAAGAATAATTTTGAAGATGTGATTTAAAAGAAGACACTGATTCTGTCTAGTCTGCTCATCCCACAGTTGAGGGGCCTGATGTAAAAAGTTTGGTCCCCTTTAGATTTAAACCTTGATTTTGGCATGGCTGAAGGAGCCCAACCTGAGGATATGAGGCTGCTGCTGGCTGGCATGTGGTTAATAACTCTGCTCTAGTTCAGAGTCCCTGCCTGCTTTGAAAATGATCTATAAAATCTTTAAATCAATACTGAAATGGCCAGGGAGCCAGTGATCTGTGAATCTGTTGTCACCTGAACCAGCTGAGCTGCTGTGTTTTGAACTTGTCTGTGGTGGGAGAGATTTTTTTTTTGACTTTGTGGTGAGAAACTAAACATGTTTCCTGTTTGTTTCTCTCCAGATTCCAGTTGCATGCAAGTCTTGCCCGTGTGGTTACGTGTTTATTAGCAGAAAACTCCTGAATGCCAAGTTGAACGAGCGCTCTCCAGCTATAGCAGGTAAAAGTCAACCCCCACAAAGCTGATCAGATTTGATTTGATTTATTGTGCCATTGAAAACATGCACTGAAAACAGCAGTGTTGCAAACCAACCTGATGCATCACTCCTGATACGTTTGTATCGTCTGTTGTTTTCTCCCTCAGACAAATTGGACTTCAAACGGAGGAGGACGGAGCGCATTCGTAGAGAGAGGATTGACTCTCCTTTAACCAGTGACATGGAGAACAGGAGACGGTCCCGGGCCAACAGCCAATCAGATCCCATCCGAAGGGGGCGGGGCAGACCAAAGTCAGTGGGGCTGAAGAGACAGGAAGAGGAGAAAGGTAAAAGGAGAGACAGACTTGGATATTGCAGAGAGTGTTTGAAGATGCACATCTGTATGTACTGCATTTTATATTCGCACTGTACAGAAATACCTACTCACATTTATGTTATGTAAGTGTTTATCATTTTTCTTGTTTTTTCTAGATTATGTTTCTATTCTTATTTCATTTCTTTAGATTTTTCTCCTGTGCTGCTGTTTATCTTCTGCCCCTCAATTTTCCTCTGTAGAGCATCAGTAAACTTACATCTTATCTCATCACAATGAGCAGCATCACCAGTTTGGCTATCTGGTGATGAAGCCTAAACTTGATTTCATCTTTATTGTTGTGTCCAAACTGTCACATCTGTGATTGTGTTTTTATTGTGTTCACAGAGAAACAGGAGAAGGAGGTGGATATTTATGCCAGTCTTTCTGATGAGAAGGCCTTTGTGTTTTCTGTGGCCTTGGCCGAGATCAACCGCAAGATCCTGGGTCAGAAACTAATCTTATAGACAAGCCTGAGGGAGCGAGAAACCCAGCAATGAGGACCTATCATCACATGAAAACTATCAAAGAGGACGACCAAAGAGAGCACATCTGGCTGGAGCTCAACTTTGACCTGGACGTGCTTCACCTGATTGACAAGGGAGACTGTGAATTTTCTCAAAGGGATTAAAACCACGTAACGGCCACGTACAGTTCACATCGTGCTTTAACTAGATTTAGTCTGTTGGACCGGATCAGGTCAGATCTCATGAAAGATGGAAAGCTAGACTCTGGGTGATGTCCAGCTCCCCCAGAGTGACGCAGGAACTCAGATGAATATCTTTAAGATTGTGATGATTCATGTTGTGTTTGACGGACCCCAGCATATACACACACGCACATATATATATATAAAAAAGTATATCCACCCAGCGTAAGACAGACCAACTCGGCTCAAATATTCTTTTTTTACAATCATAATTTCTGTCCAGAAGTTTTTTTTTATTACTCCACAATAATAAAACAAATTGAAGTGAGCTCCTCTCATAAAACAGTTTCAGTATCTGGGATTAATTCATCTATTTAGATTCTGTGGCCTCAAAAAAGTTTTTATAATTCAAAGACTAATGAGCAAACATTTTACCATGAAACAGAAAACAAACATATTTGTGCCAAGGAGGTTTACTGCAAGAACAAACAGCATGATTTGTGTGTGGTCAAAACTGCCAATGTGCTGTATTTCTGAGCAAGCTTAGCCTCATCTCAGTCAGAGCTATCGATTGTTTGTATTGAAAGGGATTTCCAATAATTCTTGTAAATCTGATTTAGTTTCAGAAAATTCTGTTCACACAAAAAAGTTTGAAATAAACCTGAGCTCATTTACAGTGGCCTGTAAAGACTGGTGGGTTGTCAGGTTTAGTCTTGTCTTACAGAGATGGTGGTGGGTGGCTGGTGGTCAACCTACAATAGCTGTCCCTGTCTGGGGGTTAAAGGTCAGCTGTGGACATGTGAAACTGTAATGAAATCTCTGGATGCATTTGGAGTTTTAATATCCCAATAAAGAAGCAGCCTCATGTGACAAACATGTGGACAAAGGTTTAATATTTTGGATACTTAAGAGTAATGAGGGTGATGCAGTGTTACCCAGACAGGACAGACACTGGCCCAGAACCAGCGACACACTACAGCAGCTTTTAAACCGTCCAGTCAACTCCACAGGGTTTTTAAAATGTCATTTTTAAGAACTGTGATTAAATGTTTAGACCAGGTACACCACACCACAAGACCTAACTGCATGTCCCACATTTTCAACACAAGGCTTTTTTTATCTGGTCCCTAAATGTGTCACAGGTTATTTTTTTCTCATGTTTTGTTTATGTAACATGTAAGCCCCGGTTTTAACTTTCTTTACATTTAGGTAATATGGTGAATATACACTAATATGGAGGAACTGTGGTCAATAAAGTTTTCTTGGGATTAAAAAAAATGAGGTGTTTTAATTTTTAAACATTTGATGGGTTTCTTATCTGGAGAGGAAGCTGCAGCAGCTCAGTCCCACCTCAGAGGTTCATGCTGGAACAAATGCTTGTTACTGAGTGTCTAAAGCAGTGGTGTCAAACTCATTCCACAAAGGGCCGAGTGGCTGCAGGTTTTTGTTCCAACCAAGCAGCAGCACACCAGACCTGACTCAGTTAATCAACTGATCTCAGTCTTCAGACAGTTGATTGGTCAAACTGTGTGCTCTTGATTGGTTGGAACAAAAACCTGCAGCCACACGGCCCTTTGTGGAATGAGTTTGACACCCCTGGTCTAAAGCGTTTCATTTACACAGTATCTGAAATGTTAAGCCTTCCAAGTCAAAGCATTGCACATGTAACGAACATACACAAAGGAAAATCACATGGGAGACTTTAACTTTTTTTTTTAAAGTGCATCCTTTTAACAATATAAAGCATTATGCAAAAGCAACATAATGTTCGTGAGAAAAAAAAAAAACCCTAATCCTGCTGCTACTCAGCTACACCTCCTTATCCAAACTGTTCAAAATGACAACTTGACAAGATATGATTGGTTGTCACACATCTGAAGTCAGCTGATTACAAGGTGTGGGGTTTGAGAACAAGAAGAGAGGGCTGTGGTTGAACAGTAATGACCCTGAAGTGTCTGAGCAGCAGCCATGATGAGAGCGGGTCCACTTCTTGGATGCCAAGTAGAATGATGGTGTGAAGCATTACATGCCGTCTGATGATCCATCAACGTGACTGGCTGAGGTCTTGTGGAATTATTAGACTACATAAGGAAAATGAAATGATTAGATATCTTGTTGAACATCTGGACTTGAGAAGACGTGAAGTTTAACATCCTGATTTATTCAAGTGCTGAGCTGTTAAAACACCATCATAATAACCGCTCCCTAACATTAAAGCATCACTCACAAGGCACAACACTCACTGAGGTTTCAACAGACGCGTTTAATGTGCAGCAAATTCATTATATTGTCAGTTTAAACTAGAAACTTTCAGTCTGACATAAAACATCTCCCCTCAACCATAAAACACATGATCCAAGTGTACAGAACAAACCAGAGGCACCGCGTGACCGTCACTCACATTCAACTGAACATCAGTGCTTGCCCACCTTCAGGTTAACGTCTTTTATTAGATCCAAAGCTGAGCTGACAAAACTACAAAGTGACAAGTGAATTTCAAACTAATTATGTATAGAAAATTAAAAACATTTAGCGCCAGGAGACTGGAGGAATAAATAAGATAAAAGTTAAAATGTGGATCCAGTCGCTGTTAGTGTGCTTCAGAGACGCAGCTGGCTCAGAGCTGATCACACTGTGCCTCCCGTCTCACCATCGTCTCAGCATGACGTGAAGAAGCAAAATGTGTTCACGACAAACAGAGGAAAACGTTAAAATGTGAAGCTGTCATCAATCAAACGTCACACTGTGGTGACGTTAAGACTTGTGAGTGCTTGGGGGTGGGGGGTCCTCAGTAAAAGAATGTGCCAAAGTCGCCCATGCCGTTGCGTTTGAACTGGTTCCCCTGAATGGAGACAAAGATCTGGTGGTCCATCAGATCCTCGACGGCTCGGCTGCAGGATGTCTCCTTGTTTCTGCTCAGCTGGCGACTGAATTGCCACTTCCTGCCCGAGGTGGATGCCGCATCGCCATCTGCGCCCGTGTTTTCCGCAGACTCTGGCTGAGCAGTCGCTGAGCTGGTGGAGGTTGGACTCTGGGGGTCTGAAACGCCTCCCACCTGTCTGTCTTCAGCCGTCTGTCCACTGGGGTCTTTCACAGGGTCTACTGGGGGCAAAAAAGTCAGTGAGACACTGATTCTGTATGGCGGGATGTTTCTGTGACGGTGAGCTGCCCTTACCCTCGTCCGCAGGAGCTTTTTGTTCACCGTTGGGCTTCACCAGGATCACTCCATAGCACTCGTTGTTGTGGATCACATTGTTCTCCATGGTGATGGAGGGCATCACGTCCAGCTCATCAGCAAAGTCCTGCACACACACAGCAGGTAGGTCAAATCAGGTCAAACTGTCCTCCCAACAGGAGGCTTAAAGTCCCATTAAACGATTACTGCTGTTTATGATTCATTATGTGAACATTTTAATGTCGTCTGGCTTGAATGAAGAGTTCTCATCATCCTGTTTATGATCATCTGTTTTATTTCCCTCTCTGAGGCGTCCTATTTGTGTCTCTTCTCACCTTGATGAGGATCCCGTCCTTACAGTGATGGATGCCATTACTGACCAGACTGCAAACACTGCCGGGGTAAATCTCCACACCAGCCCCCTGCACACAACACAGCAACATGACTGCTCTGCACAGTTAGAATCACTGTCAATGTGACAAAACTGGAGTGAAGGTCAGTGCACAAACCAGTTTGTTACATTACAAAAGGTAGAAAACCAACATGGACACCGCTCCCTTGCCCTGACTGATTGGCAGCATTTCTCATTTCATAAAGGAAGGTGCAGTGTTTCCTCTGTTGAAGAAGATCAGATAGGAGGCAGTGAAGCTCCTTTCCTCACCATGTAGAGAACTGGACCAGCTCTGAACTTAAACTCAGTTCACTCACTTTGAATCTGCCTAAGATTATAAAAAAGACTTGGCGTCCAGTCCAGTGTGCCTCTCTCTTTCAGCTTTGTGTTTGGTCTCCACCACCTTCAGAGCCTGCTGCCACGAGATCAGAGGCTGAACCAGGACAGCGAACAGCACAGCACTCACCTTGGATCCATACAGATCACACATGTTCATGTTGAGCCGGGCAGACGTCCGGACGATGACTCCGGTGGTCTCACACTGCAGCACACAGTTCTCCATGTTGAGGGTCCCCTGACGGACACCTGCCAGGTATCAACAGCAGAGATGGCACATACAGGCTGTCACTGTTTGTCTAACACTGATTACACAGATGTGTGTGGACTCAGCTGCACATGGGCATGAAGATAATAGAAAAATGTAGGAATCAGAAATGTTATGATCACAGTGGACAGGTGAAGATGTTAAGCTGTTACACTCTGTTTCAGAAGTGAAGCTTTCTGCAGTTGAACTTCCTGTGTTGTCATGGTCTTTTCTACACGACACGGTGGGGGACAAAAGGGCTTATTGTGATTAAAATGAGTTCCAACACTGACAGCACTGACTCTGGGCTGTCTGGGCAGCATGCTTTTTTTTTTGTTTTTATTGGCTGATTGATCAGCTATCTGCTTTTTCCTGCTCCACACTATCGTTTTTATATTGGCCTTTAAAAATCCACAATGAGTGCCCAGCCGCATCTTTGAGCGTGGGTCAATATCCATCTTTCTTTCTGAGGAAATACCTGAGTTACCAAATAGGAAATGTCTTTAATGTGTGGTAGTTTGTCATAGGGAGGAAAAATACAAGTAACAACAAAGCACAAAGTGAGCAAGAAGAGCACTGCACTCATTCAAGGGACATCACAGCATCAGAGTGACGGAGCCTCGTTCATCTGTACTCACAGAGGATGCCCTCAATGGCGTCATGTTGAATGAACTTGATGTTGGAGAGTCTGACATCAGCTCCCGTGGACTCCACAAATGAGTCGCCCTTGCTTTTCTTCTCAATCACCACATCATCAGGAAAACCAAAGCCTGGCACACACACACACACACACACACACACAATCAATACTTGCCAAAAAAAAAAAAAAAAAAAAAAAAAAAACTATAATAAGGATATAAAAAATGAATATCTTTTCACATTATCCTTACTCTTATGTTTGCATTTTTACTTCATATTTGAAAGGGGTATGCAAGTCCGGTCACTTCTCTGCTGTTTTGCTAACCCTCCTCCTGGCCACATGCGTTTGTTTTCAACGAAGCCGACGAGAAATCAATCCATGGAACAATGGATAATGTTATTTATCATATACGCATTACGATGTGCATACTTATGTAGACTTATCTGTCATAAACAAGAGATTACAAGTTATGGGGAACATTTGTGTTGCGGTGCCGCCAAGACGACAGCTGGGACAACGGGACGCAGGCACTGATCTTGCAAGGCTGGTGTTCGGCCAAGAGATATTACGTGGAAGGCAGAGAGCCTCCATTCTCAAGTCATTTATTTAACCATCACAATTACTCTGAAGCTGTTTAAATAAGGTAAAAATGTAGCAGAGTCCTTTATTTCTGGCTTTAGTCTTTCTCACAGATCCTCTATACGAGTATTTTATTTATCTTTATCTTTGCTTCACAGTCTTCAGTGTTTCCTCAGTTCCTGTTATTGTTTTATTTCTAGAGTTTTTGTTGATCGCTATTAATTGTTTACTGTCAGTGTGTATATTTACCCTCTACAGTGATGGAGTCTGGTATGAAGATGCTGCTGTTCACAGTGTAGACACCTGGAAGAACAATGACCACGTCCCCCTGATGACTCGACTCCACAGCTGACACAGGCTCTCTGTGGAACTAAACACACAGTAACAGTCTGAGCTTACCCACTGAGACTCACTAACCGACGATGTACATTCAATACACTGTTCAATCCCCTGTGCTGACACCTGAAGCACAAACGTTAGATTTAGCTCCTCTGAGGAGCTAGAAACTAGAACGTGTCCCACATTGTGAATGATGATGGTGTCATGTGAATGAAGACATCAGACTGTTGTGGTTTCAAAGTCTGTCGAGCATGTAGTTTACAAATGTTTTAAAGAAAAGAAACTTACTATCAGACACTGATTGTTTTGTATTCTCATCTTTGCCAACAGAACAAAGTGGTTTGTTTGTTTCAGATCTAAACTCATCTGTTCAAGAGGCCTCACCAAAGGTCCTGTGGTGAGTCTGTGGTACTGACCATGATCTCAGTGTCCCCGGTGGAGCACATGGGCAGGAGTTTGGCATTGAGGAGGGACTGGAGCTGCGTGGTGCTGCAGGGGCCTGTGACCACGTGGACGACCTTCAAGCCTGATTCTCTGGGCCCACGGCTCTGCACACACTGCTGCCTGGCATTACCTTTATAGGCCAGCACATACCTGGACAGAGGGTGATGGGGTGAGTATCCCAGCTTATGGAAGCAGTTGAATAAGACAAAAAAAAAAAAAGACAGTGGTGGTGGTGAGTTTGAAGGAAACACATCTCTACCTGAGCAGGGGGTTCTCGATGATGTGCAGTTTGCGTTTGAAGGTTTCCAGCTGGTCGTACAGCTTCAGACCCTCCACCATGGACACGTTGTCCAGCTCAGAGTCTGAGTCAGTGCTGAGGCCACTGCGCAGGACAGAGAACTGCTGGAAGCACTGGGAGCATTTCTCCAGTAAGGACTGGTACTCTGCCACCAGGCCCACTGGCACTCTGTCCTCCAAGATGTCGTAGTAGCTGAGAGGAGAAATGCACAAGCAGGATTCATTGGAAGGAACCGACACTTTGTACGAGACTGTCACAGAGACAGAGGAAGTACTCACAGTCTGAGACGAGGCTCCACACAACGAACAAAGTAGTCAAAGTCATCATCTTCATCTTCCTCATCCCACTGCCGCCAGATGTGTTTATAGAAAAACCTGGGGACAGACAGGGAGGGTATATCACAGCTGGCCAGTAAATGACAGATTAAATAAATATGTGGACAAGCATTGGTGTGAACCTGAGGTGCTCCAGAGCGAGGGCAGTCTGATCAAAGTCCCCAGACTCTTCGTAGACCACGTGCAGTTCCTGCAGCAGGACTTTGTGTTGAGTGGCCTCCAGCAGAGACACCATGGCGTCTTCAGTGAGTTCACAGCCTCTCATGTCACACTGCAGCGGCAGCACGAGCCTGACGCATGCCTTCAGATCCTTCAGCTCCAAGTCACGCACCTAAAATCATCATCAGCTCTTCAAGAAACGTTGCGAATGATTCACAGCAGCCCTCACTTATTATACTTTAATCCATTTCTAAACAGGCTCAGTGTGACAGTCAGACTGTTTTTATGAACCAGCCTCTTCCTCTCTTTGAAATGAGGACGAGAACTCATTCAGGAATCCAGCATTTTTTACTTTTTAACAGTTTGTGGATTTACTGAGCAACTCATTTTCGACCTTCTAGCATCATTCATCAACAATCCTTTAAATGTTTCTGTGATTTATCAATAACCTGAGTACATGTCCCGATCCTTACTGGATGGTAATGATTAGTGTACTTTAGTATATTTTCTGAGTATGTTCATACTATTTACTATGTTTAAAGTTTGAGAGATAACTTAAGTTTTCTTTAATTGTAAGTATTTGCACTGGTTTCTATTGTTGGTTCAGTTATGTTTTGTTTCTAACGTGTTTAAGTTCTACAGTCAGTTCTTAAGCGAGTTATTTCAGCGTCATTAAGTTTTAGAAATACACTGTTCTTCCTAGTTTAGTTTATTTCACACAAGGCAGACGAACATTTGCATACAAGTATAGAAATATGATAAATAGTGATGTGAAAATGCAACACCCCAATAATCTTCAAAGTTAGTGAGTCCCATATTGTTCACTCATGGTAACTTCAAAAGTTCGTAAGTCCTGTTCTGACTCAGGATAATGGAACATGGTCTCACCTCAACCAGAACGTCAAACACATCAGTCGTCCACACAGCCAACCAATCACATGGCTCCACCACCTTCTCCAGGTAGTCTGCTGTGAAGGCCTTCACCTCAGAGGGCTTACAGTCACCTACACACAAGGACACACACAGATGAGGCGTTCACTGACCCTGACTATTGATGATACCGCACTGGAGTCAGACTCTGTGACAGTGTGTATGCTGTTACCCAGCATGTAGTCCTGATAGGCCTTGAATCTCTCGTAGAACAGCAGGTGGTTGGTCTGAAAGGTGTCTGGAAGACTCGAGGGCACTCCACCACGACGCTCACATCTCTGCAGCTGAGTCCCCGACTTCTCAGTGTTAAAGTGATCTGTGCCGCTGTCGTCATCGTCATCCCCACTTCCATCTTCATCCTCCTCATCATTCTGAAACAGGGCTGTTGAGAAATGCCAGAAAATCTTTAATATTTCGACTTCAATGAAACCAGTCCTGACACTGTCATATAAAAATAAATTGACCATCGGATCTGCCGATTCCTTGAAACCTCCAACAGTCTGATCCTGGTTGAGTGAATGATCCTCAATGAACACATAATCCACACAACAATTTCCCCACAGCCACAGGATGCCTTTCTCTGGTGCCTGCATTTTTTTTATTTAATCACCCAATGGAGCATTTTAAAAAAGCCAAATATAAAAAAAATGTGACGATGATAATCTATCCATTTTAATGATCTGCCACTAGGGTGGAGGGTCAGTAAGGATCGCAAATTACATGTCCTAACATCTGTTACCTGTTCTTCTTCTGATTATTCAGTATAGTTATTTTGACTATAATTAATTATCTTGTGTCTTGACGATCATTCAGTCGTTTCCTTCTACAGTATTAACTATCTGAGCCCTGAATGTACATTAAAACTGTTTTTCTCTGAAACTTGGGTTTTAAAAATGCTATCTATGCTAAGGATCGTTTTCAGGTGTGTCTGTGGTGATTCCTTCAGAGCTAATCCAGTAAATCCAGTTTAACCTGCAGCAGTTTCTGATGGCTGGTGTAACGTGCTGCTGCCAGAGGGGAAATACCGGTAAATGCATAATGAGGGATACGAGCCCATCCTTTGAGGACGGAGCTACTCCACTCTCTGGTTTGAATCTCTGTAGATGAGGATTTGTAGAGCAACAGGAAAACAACCCAAACACTTCAAGTGCAAAGCTTTACAAGAACCCTTGTCTTGTCTTGGACTGTCCCCCACCTGACCTCTGTCTCATTCAACACTGATGGAGGTCACAAGAAGATTGAGAAAGTGGAAGAAGGTCAGAGCTCTGTATTATGATCTATATATTATAATCTAAACTACTGACTGATCAGATCATTGGAAGATAGTTTGGAAGATAGTTCATACAAATTAGTTGGGTTATTTTACTGTTCTAGACCTCGAATGTGTCCACTATTTGTTTAAAAACAGATATACATGAAGAGTTTATCACATTAAATAAATATACCAGAATTATTACGGCTTCATAATTTTCTTCATAGATTCCTCCTGGTGATGATTTTACTTTTCTCCATCACAGCTTTTCTCAACCACGTGTTCACAACACATTTGTTCATCATCAGGGCCCTACTTTACCTTTTACCCATTGCTTTTTATTGTTGCTTTTATATTCATTTTATGTTAATCATCTAAACACTTTTGTACTCATTTTGGACTCTAGTCTGCTCTACCATTTATTTACTGTATCCGAATATTTTGAACGGAGGACTGAAACTAAACAATTTCCCATGAAGGATTAATAGTATTTCTGATTCTGATATTATTTACGTTTCACATGGGCGTGCTGAGTCGTACCGGAGAGGTAAACCTAGGGTTATCAGAGCCAGGTGATAACACTTTGTCATACAGGTTACTATGACAACACCCTTAGGTTTATTTTAGCTAGATAATCAAAAACTATCCTGGATATGCTGGGCAGGCCTCAGGTCATGATGTGAGACCATGGCTCATCACGAGTCAGTACAGCTGAAGTTGATGTTGTCATTACTGATAAAAGGAGATATTCTTACAATCGTGTTTTATAAAGGTGCAATGATAATCGCAGACCTTGTGTTATGGTAGGAACAGGATGTCCCTCTGCAGAATCTCCATCGCGATTATTGTTGTTTTCAGCGTCGAGTTCAACGTTAACGAACGACGACAGATCGACCGCCGACACGTCCGCCGTCACGTTTACAGTCTCCGTCCCTCCAGTGGACGTGGTGTCCCGTGACTCCTGCTCCATGGACGGTTTTATCGATACTTTATAAATTATTTCGACGTTGAACAGTCTCAGGTCAGTCCGACAAACACAAACGTACAGCTCACACACCCTGTCCCACTTTCTTTCAAAATATTCCCGGTCTGCTCCACCACAGCCAATCAAAGCAGACTACCACAGGATGTCCCGCCCCCCTGACGGCCCCGAACACCTCTGCGCCAATGAGAGGACGCAGAAACGTACTGTGCCACTTTTGGGGGCTGCTCAATCAAACAGGGGTTCTTGCGTCTCTGTACTTCTGTTGTTGCTGTAAACTACGATTATCATCATAAGATACTAATTCGTATGACTGCTTAATTAACTACGTCAGTCATTTGTAGCTAACTGTTGTTGCCATATCTAAGTCTTTTACCACCAGCAGCAGAAACCCAAACATTTCTAAGGAGCGACGATTGTTTTCTGAGCCTGGTTGTGACACCTGTTTGTTGTATACACAATTGAAATGGTTACACTTGAATGCAGTGTCGTGTAACAGACCTGACTGCTCGAGGGCAACAGAAGTATTGGTAACAATAAAGACATAGAAAAACAGCCATTTGAAAAGTGTTCTCATGTGCTATATGGTAGTTATGTGTACAATAGGTCAATATCAGTATACGTTTCCTTCTGGTCAAAGGAAAATGTCAAGTTGAGGCCCCTTCAACAACACGAACCTTCAACACCAGCGCCACCTGCAGTTTAGCCTGAAATACCCCAAACCTCCACGCTAATGTCACATGTCCAGTATTGTGAAACGTGCTGACTCACTCTGCCACAAGAGAGCAGGAAAGATCCATCAGAGCAGCGCCTGTCTGCCCACCCTGTGTGGAAATCCTCCTGAGAAGTCACAGACATTGGAATAAGATAAAACTTTAAACACAGCTTGGGTTTTGGTCTTTAATCGTCTTTATTCTTCAGATAATTGAAGTGGAGGAAAAAGCAAACATGTTGCTTAAGATACAGGTAAATAAAAGGACAAAGTAACACAATATGAACAAAGTAACAGTATGGTTCAGTCTATGAGAGAAAAAATGTCACAGTCAGCTCTCATATTCTATTAGTTAGGTTAATTAGCCAGTTATTATGTGTAATATATTATCAGTGTCCACACCTTCATGGAAAGTCAGCAGAGTATGTGTGTAGGGGGTGCAAATCTAAGGAAGCCTCTGAGGTCGTAGCACAAGAGTGAGAGCACAGACTTTTAGGGATTTCATAAAACACATGAGACAGACTTGCTGCACCACACTGATTAGATTTGGTTTTATTCTTTTAATGAAAACAGTCATTCGTCTCCCTCAAATTTTAGTCATTTTAGGCACAGTTGCTCCTGCTAATGTAGCTTAGCTGCAGCTACCTGTGCTATAAGAGGGAAATCATCTAGAAACACACTGACTTCTGATGACAAAACATTTTATTTTACTTTATTCTATAAACTGTCACACTGTGCTGCCGGTCTGATTTCATAGATTATCTCAGGAGCTTCTTCATCTGATTCTCATCAATTGATTTCATTAATCCATTTGTTTCAGGAACTGTTAACATCAGGTATTATGACTGACAGAGACATAACTTCACTCACACTGCAGCTCCTGCATTTTGAAATGTCAAGCATTTTCTAACAGTTCTGGTTTCTAAAGGCCACTTTGATATTTTTCTCATGCTGAGCAAGTAACCATTCACACATTCTGCAACAGTAGCAGACATAAATAGATAAAACCCACAGCAGAGTACAATAAGCCTGTTGTGTTTTAGCTGATACAGATTCATTAAAATATGCCTGGATCAGCCCCAGCACTGATCCTTAAGGTCAGAGACCTGATCCCTGTTCACACATGTAGACAGTAAAGAGGACACTCAGTAACACAAACTGAAGTTCATCCAGACACATGATTCACCTGTCACCGTGGTGACTGTACACATCACATTAGAGCCACACTCCAAGCCACACACACTCTCCAGTAACAGGTACAACACAAGAAACACACAACATAACAGATGATTCAAACTCATTTCATTTTATCAAATTCACTCTGATCACATGTCTCTCTCCTCAGTCTCTGGGTCTGGGGCAGAACAGTTACCTGTCCAGGTTTGCTGATGACTGGTGAGACCACATTTCACTACAGTATGAGTTTTGTTTCTGAAATAGTGAAATTTATGGAGGTTATTGAACCAAGAATCGTGTTTGAATTATTTTGATGTGGAAACTATTGCTGGAATTGCTGACTTGGGGAAATAAATGTTACTTGATCTAACTTTTTTTTTTTTTTTTTTTTTTTGGATTGGGGGCAGGACTTAGCAGTTAAAGGCTGTTTTCCCTGCAAGAGGCTCTGAGGGTCATGCACGGTCATCGCACATGAACTTTTGCAAGTTTCATTTCATTTTTATTGTATATGTATTTTTTTTTTTTTTTTTTTTTTGGCAGTGTAGGTCACTGTTTTTTAATAGGAGCACAGCTCAGTCTACTTTCATAACTCAATCCATCCTATCATTTTCTAAGTCAGCTCCAGATCCACAGTTTTTTGTGACACATCAGCTCAGGACGACTCTATGGTCCGTACATAAGAGGTACAACACTGTTGTGAAACTGTCCAATAAAACATAGTATTTCATATGTCTTCACCTTTATCCAAAGTGTTTCAAACAAACTGGGAAAACAACAAGTATTATATTTCAACTGAGACCAAAGTAAACTCCAGAGGGGATTACAGGATGCATTAAACACTCGACAACAAAGCTGGCAGTAAATCACCGGAGGCCTTGTTGAAATCAGACTCCTATGTGCAGGCTGAGATGCACATCAACGGGTCCGAATAGAAAATTTCCAAAATACTTTGTCTGCATACAGTGAAAAAATCTTACAGTGTAACAAAGGTGGTGGCAGTAACAACAGCATAGGACCAGGAAAATGATCAGAAAACACATTCAAATCAGCCGCACTGCCCGTCCCGTCTGTCCTCATCTATGCAGCTTAACATGCATAAAACTGAGAGGAGCAGAAGCACAATTGATATATTTTAGCCTTTTTGGGACTCACTGCAGATCCAGATCTGACTGAGCCCCTCCTTTCCTCCCTTCCTGCCTCCCTCCCTCTTAGTTAAAGGCTGTGAAGCTGCTGTGAATGTGCTGCAATCTCCTCAGTCAGATAACCTCCTGGTCACTCTGAAGGTCACTCTCTCCCACACATCCGTCCACGGCCCCCCGTCTACACATTGAGTTTGTTTACCCATCGCTCTCCACAGTTCAGATGTTGTCCAAGGCTTCAGTTTTGTTTTTTTGTTTTAATTTAGTTTGACTATTTGGTACAGAGCAGAGGTTTTTCTGTGTTTAAACATATCCACCACACAGACAGTACACTTTTTGTTAACTCCAGATTCACATGTGATCAATTCATTAATGTACCAGACCATCAGAGGCCCCAGAGTTTACCAATTATTTGGTGACTGTAGCTGAGGTCCTTTCTTACACTTCGATGATGACCTCTCGTGCCAACTCCTCAGGTCTTCTTATTCAGTTATTCTTATTTTAATAAACAGAAATGCAAATGCATAAACCCTGGTACAATGACTGTTTGCATTCTGGGGATAAATACATGTGAAAAATAGATAAAGAGATAAATGTAAAAGCTAAAAAAAAAAACAAATGTAAAAGTTTTTCCTTACATGTGTGTTTCCCCCTTTTTTATATGAATATTTGACTTCATAAAGTCATATTATTCTACACATTTCAGTGGAAATGGTTGGACCACACAGTGTGTTTGATGGTTAACATCTGAAAGATAAACCCTGTATGTACGTTTTCCTGCTCACACTAACAAGTCAATCATATTTACAGCATGGTAAGATATCATGTACACAGACAGCTGAGGGCCCTCTCAGAAGAGCAGGTTCCTTGTCAGGCAGGTTTCTGATGACACTGTCTTCTTACCTGTGCTCTAAGGTTCAGAGTCTGATCATGGTCCTGCATTACCTGAGTTTGTTGAATGGGATGATAAGTATCTTACCTCAATGTATCAAATCAAAAGAAATTATTGACTTCAGACATAATGAACATGGTACTAGTGTCACACAGGGCGAAGACTCCTAGAAATGGTCTTATAAAATCTATGAGACAGCGTTTGACTGAAAGTTGATGTCAGTGTGAGTCTATTGTCAAGTGTGGACAACAGAGGTTCAACTTGATGAGGAATTTGAACTCCAACAATGTAAGTGAGAAGATTTTAGGTTATTTAACACTCTCTTTTGTGTGTTGGTTCAATGTGTTATTGAATAAAGGTAAGACCTATATTTCATTGTTAATACCAGCCCCAAGATCACTGGAGTCGGGAAAAGAGACATGTTTTTCCACTGAGAGAAACAGGTGAAAGAGAAGGTTCGGAATATTTACCAGTCATGTTTTGTCTTTGGGGTTCACTGTGATGTCTTCAGGCCACTGCTACCATTCACCTTCAAGGAGAACTGATACTCCAAATTAGGTTACTAAACTGAATCTGAATGAGATCTGCTTATAGACAGCATCCTATCATCTACTATATAGGTCAGAGGCTGCAGCACCCCTCCAAGGCACGTAGGTGTAAATGAACACGTTGTGTTCACTTTCATGTTCAGTTCAGTACAGCACCGTGCTGTATGGACAAATTTCTGATGTTGTGTAACGCTGGTACTGGTCCACTTTGAAATTTCATTGATAAAAAGTTGTTCATCCACCTCTCATCTGATAGAAACTTCATTAGGTTTTGCACTGTTTTCATGTTCAATCATAAACCAAACTAAAATCAAAGTTTTGACCTGATCACAGTTTCAGTCCGGGCCCAGCTGTGACTCTAACATTCAGACGGTGAACGCTGTTACTGTTTTGTTTACATCTTGTTTTAGTTACACACAAAAACAGCTCCAAAAACAAGAATCAAGAGTTAGTCAATGTACTAATTATGGCTATGTGAATCATTCTCCATATATACATGATTTTTTGGTGCTGATTAGGGGTGTTTATTTTGCACCTCTGGACTTCTGGTGATCACCACAAAGCTGTGAGTTACGTCCACTGGACAAAAAAGGTCTTTAGTTTCATTATTTACATACTTCCCTATAGATCGATCAATGTGTTTTTAAAACACAGAATCACCCTGAAACTATGTTTTAGTTCACTCTTTCTGCTCTATACCTTTTTCTTGTCTTTACCTATTTTTTCATTCCCTTATTTCTTTCACTCACACTCCAGGACTGGATGTTGTGCTGTTTGTGTGCTTATGATCGTGTGCATGTGTGTATATGTTGTGTGTATGTTGTGTGTGTGCATGGTATGTGGGTGAAAGTCAGTCTGCCGTAACCCAGGCTAAGTTAACAACCAACTAAGACAGGGTAAACTTTAATTTCATCACTTCAGGTGCTCCAGTCCATTTTTTTCTCTCTCTCTCTTTAAGTCCATCACACTCAGATCATCTATTGATCCTCTTCCTCTTCTCACAGCAGCTCTGGTCTAGATCCAGGTCAGAAGCTCAGGATGAATTGTGTCACATATTTAAATGGTGGTGTCAGCGAAGTCTCGTTTGACAAATCCTTTCTGCAAAACACAAAGAAACAACATGAACAGAACATCATAAAGAGAGTGAACATGATTCAGTGAGTGGGACACTGTGACATCTGCACTTAGCTTGTGGTGAGTTTGTTACCTCTCAGCTCAGTTTATTGTAACATTTCACCCTCACCTACTTGAATCTTAAGTCATCAACAGCTATGTTACTCACACTCACTCTCCTGGCTAACCATTTTTTAAATGATATGTATTTTAATCACTTTAATAAATTATAAGGGAGAAGTTTACAACCGGTGGGCCCACAAGCGGGCCGACTGCACCATGGATGGATGCAGCCTCATTACTACATGACCTTTTATTTGGAGTCCTGTTTCTGGACACAAGTCCAACATTGACTGACTTGGTCTCCACCAGCTCCTGAAGGAAATATCCGCCTCTTTATCTGCTGAAGGCTTCACTGTGTTGGGTGGTGTCCATTTGTTAGACCCATTTCAACATAAAAGAGCTGCTGCTGCTGCTGCTGCTGCTGCTGCTGCTGCTGCTGCTGCGGTTGGAACCAAAGCTGTGAAGTTACAGTTTACAAAACTACAACAATGACTTGAAAGACTTGTTGAAAGACAAAATGCTGTGGGGAACAGCCAATACCTGCCCCACCTAGTCATTATTATGGTCTGTTTTTCCAGATTGCCCAGTAAAGGTCAGATCAGTCTTTCTTTTAAGATGAGGAAATACTCCTTTGGTTCACAAGCTCTAAAGAAAAGTCCATGAATGAGTAATTAAAACAGGGAATGATTTGCCCTGTGAGAACCATGAACAAACTTCATGGTGTTCTCTTCTCTGGTTTGGACCAGTTTGTTTGCATGGTGATGTGTAGCTACAGCCAGAGTGTGAGGTAAGTTTTGTTTTGTCCGTGAACAGGAGGAACATACCAGCGACTGCCAAGTCCACTAAACCAAACTGCCCCTTTCATTCAGAGGGGACAAAAGAGACATACCTGTCCCTGCTGAGAGACCAACACTCAACCCAAAGCAGACCCCAGCAACAACTGACACAAGTAGAGCATTCAGTGGATGAAGCAGGGATGACCATGTATGTTTTAAGATCTTTTTGTTCCCAAAGTCTCTAAAAACAAGTTATGATGCAGTTTGTAATCAGAAACTAGCACCGGAGGAGTAAAGGATTAATGAGTATCATTAATCAAGATGCTAATACATCCTTGTATTAAAGGAGCTGCTTCTCTTGCTCCTGTCCAGGCTGCTGTGATCCTGTGATCACCCTCTCAATCCATGTCATCTTCAACCCCTTTAAGTTGTTTTATCAAATGAATTCCAATTTCCACCAATGCCACTGGTTTTACTCCTCCAGGAACTGGACAGCTGATATAATCGACTCTCTCTTGCTTTGTTCAAACACACAGTTGATGGGGGAGCGACATGATGTCATCAATCAGGCAGCAATTTTAAAAGCTGCTCTGATTAATATTAAATATTTTTACACTGAAGCCGCAGGAAGGTCCTGAGCTCTGTGAGCAGACTGCATGTTTTCCCTGCTGAGAGTTATGATGAATGTGACTGAATGTATATAACAGAAATGTAAAATGTGAACGTCCACTGATTTCCTAATGTGTGATATAACTGTACGATTCACGCTATCAGTTCCAGAGAAAATATTTGCATTAGCACAGCCAAGTATCCCTAGATAAGGCATGGATAGAAGCTAACCAGGTCCAGGCCTTCAGAGCAGAGGGAGGGAGGAGGAGGGCGAATGGGAGGAGAGGAATGGAGGTCAAATGGGTTAAAAAGCAGATGTGTACATACATAAAGCAGAAAAACATCTGCTGGAGATAAAACGTTAGAGAACAATGTCAGACAACACCCACACATCACATCCTGCACTCCATTATAACCTCAGTCTGCAGTCTTACGTAAAATATCTTACTATGAGACCCATACAAAAATGTAACAAATGTCCCCATATCAAGAGTGTAATGTTGCCATACATGATACAATCACAAGTATGAAGATGTAAGGTTATAACATATATGAAATATCCATGTAGTGTATATTATAATATACATCTACATACAACGTATTTTATAGTTATAGATTAGTTCTTCTATGGTATAACATGTTACAACCATCTATGTTACTATATACTTAATTCATAAGATATGTATGTTTATTAAAGCAACATGATACAAAATGTTTTTCATATTCATTTTTCATTAAGTTTAAAACATTTTCTCATTTTGGGAAAGTGGTCTCTGACCTCTGACCTCTACTGTTCATAGTATCAGCTCGTATTAGCGGCTTAGCTTATCTGGTTCTGGTCCCTTAAGTTCTGCAGTTTCCACTGCACCAACAGTGATCACTATTCAACACAGCAGCTAGCATCCAAGACGATTTATCAACATGTCAACATCTCAGTGCTGTTTTGTTTCAGTTCTGAGGAAAGGAACTCCTTTGTTGCTCCCAGAGTTACAGAGTTAGTTTAAAGAGCTCAGTGTGAGTGCAATCAGGTTCCCCCCACACTGTGTTTTTATTTCCTGCTCACTGCTCATAGTTGCTGTTGTCGTTCCTGTCTGGTCTCTGTTCATGTTCCCTGAGATATTCCTCACTGCTCCTGTCTGCTTGTATCTTCCTTTGTGTGTCTGGGAGCAAAAAACCCAACTGATGAGCAAACAACAAGTGAGCTGTTCACCTCCAGGGCCGGGATCTGCTTGGTGCTATTCGGAAGAAAAGAAAAGATGGACAGTCTAACATCTGGCTGTTTTCAAGCACGACTGCCAAATAAAGCTGACATCTGGGGAGATGAGTTCAGATCTCTCCAGCTCCGTCTTTGTTTCTTTCTCTCCCTATCTGTGCTACCGTGCTGCGAGCATCCACACTTCAGCCCTCAGATCTCAAGCAACTATTAAAAGATGCCAGGAGGTTAGAGGTGGAGTTGAAAACTTGGTCTCCCATTTCTTCCTCTAATCCTCTGTCTGCTCACTCTCACACAAACTCACTCCAGCTTGCTCACTTGGTCCACTCCCCGGAAAACATGTTGCTGAGGCACCATCTGTTTGATAATGTTGTGTTTTTGTAAAAACATGTTTTCAGGGTGAAATGTTGTTATCAGCGTTGAGCCATCAGCTGACTACACACGCTGGGCAAATAAAATAAACATCATCTGATACATAGATACAATGCTGAAGTGTTTTTGATATTCCTTGATTTCAAGAAAAAATAATTACTGTTTCATGTGTAGTCAACTACACTAACCAACAACAAACAAATAGGTTATTTGCCATTGATATTAAGTTAAAAGTAGGTTGACATCATGTACACCTGCAAAGATGGTGGGGGGCCGGGGCCAATCCCAGTTGACGTAAGGAGGGGTACACCCTGGACAGGTCACCAGTCTATCGCTAGGGAAAAATATAGAGACAAACAACCTCACACATGGGCAATTTAGAGTCGCCATGCAACCTAGTGCGCATGTCTTTGGACTGTGGGAGGAAGCCAAAGAACCCAGAGTGAACCCACACAGGCACGCAAACTCCACCCAGAAAGGTCCCAGGTTTGGGAATCATCAGTGTTTACCACTGAACCACCGTGCCCCGTGGTCTGAGCTACAAAGTTTGAATGTAAAGAGTGTTTCTGCTTTTATTGTTTCCATTCTGAACATGTATGAGTAGGTGTGGATCTAAACTACGACCTCAAGTGTAGTATACTTGAGGTACACTCACAGGTAACTATGAGGAATTACAGTGTCCAATCAAAGATGGTGGCATTTTCCAGTGTTTTCCTGTGACCTTGTCAACGGTATACAAGTGTGTATGCGGTGGGGGTCGCTGAAAAAAATGCCAGGGACCACTGGGAAAACAGTCACATGTCTGAGACTTGGGCCAAATACTGAGTCAGAATCACCACTGGCCACGGACCCCTTGTGTAGATATAATGGGGAAAGTACATGTCCTGGAATCCTGTCTCTCAACAACAATTTCACTGAAGCCTTTTGTGATTCGATTTCTGAGCCTCGACTTCAGTTTACCCAGAATCACTGGGTGGGGTGAGCACAGGTCAGTACACATCACTGAGAGCAAGTAATGAAGCCTTGGCTGCTTCCATCACACAGGAGCGAAGCCAAAGAGCTTCCACTTGCTGTCAGAGGACTCCTCTACAGAAGCTGAGGAATGTGGCTCTGGTCTTCAATGACTCTGAGGGAACCAGACACATGGAGAGCAAGTGCGGCACTCACTGATGCTGCTCCTTTACTTCACAGTTTGGTGCATTTTAAGTAGAATCACAGTCTGGGTCTCTGATTTTAGTGGCTGCTGCTCAATGTGTGCTGAGTCTTTGCCATTTGTCATATATACTGTAACTTCATAAGACCAACAATCCTGTCAGTGTTTGTGTTTTCTCTTTGGACTTTTATTTTGAAGGCACCACACTGGGCTCCAGGAAATTCAGGAAATGATTTTCACAATTACCTGGAAGTTTATTGATTGAACAATTGATAATAAATAAACAACTTTTAAAACCCAATGATTAATCATCAATAATATTTAAGGTAGATGCAAATTTCAGTTTTGATTTTGCAAGAGAAAAGTGTTTTTCAGCTTCTGCTGAGTCATCATGTTTTTATGTTCTCACATCTGGACTTAAGCAGCAGACTTTACTCTCACATCAGTCTGAGCGCCAATTCTACTCATCACATATCAAACGGCCTCAAACCTGAGTTATGTAAAGGACCAGTTAACTCTATATGTGCCAAGGTTTCTGCTTAGACCAGTGCAGGAGCTCAACTGGTGAATGTTTCATGAGTCGTTGTGTCACAGTTATTCATTTTTCTCATGTTAAAGGCAATCGGTATTTTCACTTCACTCACTTGATGTCTTTTAATTGCTGTTTTAATGCCTTTATCAGCACATTCATTACTTATACCCGTTGTTTTATTAAAGTGTTGTATTTGCAGCTGTGTGTATGCGATATTTGAGTGGGTTAGGGTTAAGGGTTAGCTTGACAGCTGGGTCTCACCATCTTGTAGTCTTTGTGCAGCTTGTTGTATTGGAACATATTGCAGAGCACAGTGGAGGCAGCCCTGGAGGCTTTCAGGCTCCCAGAGCTGAAATGAGATGCAGTGACAGACAGTGAGAAACAAGGAGGAAATACCAGAGCATAAACAGAGGAGGAAACTCAGCGATAAACACTTCACAATCACAAACAAATTAGCAAAAGGTTATAATTTTGTGTGACCTACTGCCAGAAAGCAGCACCAAAATATGTCCAATCACAAAAAGGGCACGCAGAGTCACAGCTCTGCTTTCACTCATACTTGTTATCGTGGAATGACTTTATGCCGACCAGCTTCGGCAGGCCATTGAAGTACGCGATGTCACGTGCTGCCATGGAGCTGCAGGTGACCAGGTGGTTGAGGGCTCCGCAGATGTTGACCACCACCTCGCTGGATGGTGTTCTCTGGAGGCCGTCACTGGGCAGCTTGGCAACCAGAACGTTCACCATGTTTTTAGCTGCAGGGACACAAAACACAGGCAGCCATAGTCAGGCCCAACTCATCAACACTGGTTCTTCCCTTTTGTTACTGTACAGGTAGAAGCGATTGTGTGACCTCATTAAAGTCAAAGGAAACCTTTAACTTTTTTGTGTCATGGCTTTTTTGTGGCATCAGTGTTGCTGCTTTTAAACACTATCTTAAAACAAATTTTTATTGATTTTACCAATAACTGATACACTGTGGGTCTGTGGCCATTTTCTTCCTTTGAGATTTTTTATCTCTAAATTTGATTCATTGTGTGTGAGCATGAGTGCAAATATGTTTGTATGCATATGCATATCACTTCATTTTTCATACCTCTTGAATTAGTTTTTAATGTTGATTGTTACATCTTTGTAAAGCATGGAAATTGCTCTAATAAAAAAATAATTACAAGAAGAAAACCTTTTTTTACACATGACTGAACTAAACACTAAAAATTTGGTTTCACTACAGTATGTGATGGTCGATCATTGACCATTTAAAATCTTCAATGTCATAAATTGTTTAAAAAAAAACAATGGTGCGTGGTCTCAGTGGTCTGTGTCTTACCTGTGTGGTCTTTGTTGGTGCAGTGTCGGGCCAGATTCCTCAGCAGTCCAGTCAAAGACTTCAGTTCCATGTCACTGTCGGTGTCTAACAGGTTGAGCAGGAGGGGCAGCATCCTCTCCTGCTCTATCACCACCCGGCTCATCACTGATGACCACTGAGAGGGAGACATCACACATCGCATGAGCCTCTTCTGCTGATTCTTAATCAATTTCTCAATTTCCAACATGCACTCATGTACATGGGTCCACCACGATAGTAACTACTCTTTCTGGGGTCAATGCAGTTAAACATTACAGCATAGCTTAGTACAATGACATAAGTTCAAAATGTATCCATCAATCAAACGAAATCATTTCTAAAACAGTCCTAAGAAGCACTGAAACTGCAGCATGTGCAGTGAAGAAAATGACTTCTTTCATTTTGAAATATGAATCGTATGAACAGCGGACACCTACCCAGGCCTCTCCTGTGGTGATGTTCTGCAGCGCTCCTATAGCGGCCTCACGACAGGTCGAGCTGATGTCTCCGTTTTCAAGAACAACCTTGTAAAGTGCTACCACCTTAGGGTGCCAGAGCCACTCTGAGCCTTTAGGCTGTCGGGAAACCTCAGGCAGCATGGACAGGTTCTGGTTACGCTGCCGTGGAGAAGGTGGAGCAGGATCACAACCGGAATCACATACAAGGAGTTTGACTCATGGTGCTCATATAGACAGAGTTAGAAACGAGCATAGCACAGGAAAAAACAATGAAACGAAAGCTTCAAAGGGATAAAGATGCAAGAAACACACAACACTTTACAGTAACTAATTATTATTTGATATTATTATTTTACCCGAGGGCTGTTTTCAGTCACATAAGGAGCAATGATATGAATTTAAAACCATATTTCTTTGAAAATAGAATAATACAAAAACTATTTCAAAATCCAGGTTGTGCTTGTTTATAAAGGAAACTGTAGCAGTGGTCAGGACATTAAGACTACGTTATTTATAACAATGTTAAGTTCTCTGATATGGAAATGGATACAGGAGCTATTTCATCCCACTTGTTTATTTTCATTTATCTTTTTATTTGTGACTTGGATTGAACTGTGGAAAGTTTTATTCACTCATATCTCATTTATTAAGAGATGAAATTAGAGAGATCTGTTGTTTGTTCTTGAGTTTTGTGAGTATTGATGATGAAATGAATGTGTGTTAATGTATCTGTTGTTAGTGAAGCATTGATTGTGAATTTAAGGGGATCCTAGGAGAGCAGCCATCGTTGTGTCTAATGGTGATTTAACTAAATAAAACAAATCACTGTATAATGGCACACAGTTCAATCTGCAGGATTTATAAAACACACACCCCAGGATGGACACACCCAGCTGGAGGCGTGGCCAAACGGCAGGAAAACCACTAGGAAACACACACTGCTGCTGTGTTATCGGCCATTACGGCCAGTTTCCGTCAGGACTCCAGAGGCCATGAACTCCAAAGTCAAAGTTTAATCTTGTAATTCATTTTTCCTCTTTTGTGATTGACGTTTTCTTGGAGAATTGTGTGAAGGCAGTGTGATGAATTGTACCTGAGTGTTTTTCTTGCTGTACATAGTGAAGCAGTCGATGTTGACTGCGTCCCTGGGGGCTGAGGCTCTGGTCTGTCCCTCCAGGCGGAGTCGCACTGAGGGAGGCAGCTCTGTGTAGAGCTGGTAGGACAGATTCCTCATCACGCACAATGAATTCTCCAAACCCTGAGAGAGAGAGGGAGAGAGAGAGATAGAGAGAAAGAGAGAGAGAGAGGAGGGACGTGTGCTTAATAAGGACCAGTACGTAACCTTCAGGACTGATGTTCAAACACTCGGATCAAACCTGATCAGGTAAATGGATCTAACACTTTTCCCCACCGCTCACACACCAATGCTACATCATGAGCAACTTGACATTCAGTATTTTGTCCACAGACACTTCATTGATGACCTGCTCTACCTCCTATTTTAATTTAAACTTGATTTTAAATCATTTAAAATCTTTGCACCTGCCAACATGTTGACAGGGACTTTAGAGTCGCCAATTCACCTAATGCGTACGTCTGTAGACTGTGGGAGGAAGCTGGAGAGCTTGGAGAACCCAGACCCCGCCCAGGCCCAGGGTGATAACCCAGCACCATCTGGCTGCGAGGCCACCATGCTAACCACTGCAGCACAGTGCCTGAGAGCAAAACCTGAGGTAAGCCACTCACAGAGCTCGTCATGATTCCACTGATTATGTAATTAACAAACACAGTGATAATATTTAAACAACCGAAGCTCACTCAGAACGTAGAACCAGGGAATTTCAGTTCATGTAGAACCTCAGACAGATGTTAAAATGCTGCTGTTACCTTGTCGTCACCTCTGTCCTCTTGTTGAATGTAAGACACCAGAGAGTCCACCAGGCCTCGCATTTCTCTCATCCTCTGTCTCGTCCTCTCATTCACTGAGCTCAAGTTCCTGTCACACACACACACACACCAATGCAAACATACAGTTGTGAGTCAACGGTGCTAACCACTGAACCAATCAAACTTTTAGATGTTACATGAAGACCAGGGTCACCTGAGGCAGCCGGTGGTGTTGTTGAAGATCTCTTTCTCAGACGGGTTCAGTGGGACACTGTTGCACAGAGGAACCAGGACTTTTTCTGTCAGCTCCGGCAAAGCATCTTTGGAGAGCTTCTCCTTCAGGTTGTCTCTGGAGGACAGATTCCACAGGACGCCTGCAGCCACAGCAGGGATTCATGGTCAGAATAACTCACACCTGGACTAAACCCATGAGCTCACACACAGAGTTCAAACCAGAGGACCGTTGCTACCTGTGATGGTCTTCTGAAGCTCCTCATCCGGCTCACTCAGGATGCTGACCAGACGCGTCACTCCATTGGCATTTATGAGCGCCACCTTGTTGTCACTGTTCTCATAGATGAGGTTCCGCGTGGCACCCGTGGCGTAACGCTGCACCTCTCGGTTCTCACTGGTGAAAAGCTGAACCAGAGCTGGAATACCATGCAGTGCACGCACCTGAAAGACAAACACTGGGCTTCACTCAGATTTCAGGACTCTTCAGATTCTGTTCACACACATTGTGACCTATGGACAAGCTCCTTACTTGATTCTTGGCATCGCTGCTATGGTAACACTGGTGTTGTATGTATGCAGCTCCCAGCACTTGCAAAGCTGTGTCTGATTCAGACAGATATCTGACCGCTGTGGTCATGTCCAGACCATGCAACCTACACACACAAATCACAAATTACCACAGTCATCCTTGATTCAGTTGTTGATTGTTCTTTTCGTTTATCAATCAATTATTTTGTCTATGAAACCAACAAAAGTGAAAAAAGTAAAGTAACACTCTTTTGTCACTTTGATTTACCTTTTCACCAACAACAGGACTCATATGTCAAATAAAGCTGATCTGAATCACTGGTGGTAAATGGATGTTTTAAGGTGTGTTAATGAATAAAATGTCTCACCCTCCCAGTGGGTCATTGCTGTGTATCGAATCTCCATCTAAAATGTCCACTCCTTTCCCAACACTCCTCAGACTGCGGAGTGACGCGGCCCGGTGCAGGGAGGCTTGGTACTGCCCCGACCCCATTGCATGGTTTGACCTAGACACATGCTGCTGCCACTGTGCCCCCCAGCCGTCCCCTGCCATGGGCACCACCCTGCCAGTCCCCTGCCAGCCGTCCTTCTCAAAGGTGGAGCCCTGCTGCTGGTAGTGCTGCTGTCGGTTGGTGATGCGGCTGATGGTGCGGTGGGAGGGGCCTTTGTAGGTGTACTGAGACGGTAGCTCCTCCTGCCAGTGGCCTCTCTCCTGGGCCAGTATCCCACTGAGGCTGCGCCTCATGGAGCCTGGGGGGGGCACAGTGACTGAGTAGGAGACATTCTCCGGAGGATCCAACACAGTGAGTGGAAACCCCTCCTGGTCAGCCTGGCACAGAGACTTAGAGCGCCTGCTTCTGCTCTGGGTCTGGTAGGTCTGGAAGTTGCTCTGTACCATGCTGGTTGCTTTGTGGTTCACCTTTGAACCAGTTTCCACCGCAGAGCGTGAGGAGAAACCGGGGGATTGGAGGGGTACCGTGGGAACCTGGGGTGGGAATATGAAATAGATAAATATTATTTTTTCTGAATTCCTGATATAAAAAGTTCATTTTCCTCACTGTTGCAAAAAGCTGTTATACAGGCACACAGAAAAATACCACTCATGTCTTTTTTCTTAACAACTGAAGATAGTGCAAGAGTTTCCACATTCAGCAGCTCTTTCCCTTTGCTCTTTATTAAAGCTGGGTTAATGTAACCTGAAGGAAGTGCCCTGCAGCCTTTGCATTGTTAGACTGAGCTGCTAAAAACAGGCAAATGTCCTGTTTATATTTTTCTTGTGTCTTTACATTGTTCTGAGTCTGATCGGCCTCCTGGAGCTTCCATTTTCCCTCTCACTGACTCAGATACAATTAGAGCAGAGAGGAAACATTATTCACGCACAACACTGGCTCACTGCTTTTAAGATTGTGTGTCAGCGTGTGCATTTGCCTCAGGTGAAGGAATTCCCCACTGCCCCAGAGTTTTAAAGAAACAAATATGTTTTATATCACTGATTGAACTGTTGTTAAACTTAAACTATGATTAAAACATACTTTTAATTATGGACAGGGAACATGGCAAGAAACAACACAACATTGTACAGTGTATTTATATGCATATGTTTGTATGGTGTTAATGTGGTGGGTGGTACTCACAGCCATGACACGACTGGGTGTGTGTACCATGGACCTGGAGCTGAAGCCGTGGGAGAAGGTCTTTCCTGCAGGAAGGCTGTAATCTAGACAAAACAAGAGACATAAATATCAGTACTTTGATCGTTGTGTGAGTTTGTCAAAAAGATTTAGTATTTCTATTCAGGACATCAATTCATCTCATCGTCATCATCAACTGAAATGATAAAAAAAGAGAAGTTCCGTAAACTGTCAAACTTTATAACTCAGGACAAGTGGAAAGATAATTCACCTTTGTTTTGGTTTCTCGATCATTGAGACTGAAGTCCAACTCACAGCAGAAGGTTTGGACTCAGTTATACTTACTTGTGAGTCTACTTAGTGTTATTATGATCATTATTTTATCATTTTTATTAATATCATAATCATCATTAGTATGCTTGCAAAAGTGGTTCTACAGACTGAACCATGGGGGAACCCTTAGTATTTATTCTGATCACCATTGGAGGAGTGAAGTAGCCAGCAGTCCAGACTGAGGTGGTTTAAAGATAACGAACAACCATCAGACAGGCAGCCAGCACACACAGTGCACTGGAATGACTGGACAATGTTGGAGAGGCATTGTGATGACCAGATAAGCCCTGCTCTGACTCATAGTCATCTCCCTGCTTGAGCTTCATGTGAGTGAAAACGAAACAGTTCCAGTAGCTGCTGTTCATTCTCCGAAGCCGTGACTCTGCAGTGTGTCACAGAACAAAGCAGCATCAACCGGTGACACCCTGTGACTGAATGGGTGTGTTCACTGTGGAATCTGATCACGCCTGGTCAGGCCACCAGGCTTCAGCAGGGGGCGGCACTTCAGAGCCAGGCTGGGCCAGTGTAAAGTCATTTAGAGTGATGGAGCAGAACCACTGTGGCACAGATGGATTCACCTCACTGCACAGATGGAGATAATGTGCACAGACGTGAACCGTGGCTGAAGGAGCTGTGTAGATTCAACAGACCAAAGAGGAGAATGCACTGTAAAACATTATATAAAGGAGCAGCTGTGACTTCATCAGAGAGAGGGTGAGGGTGGGTGAGGGGGGCCCATCTAGTCCAGGAAGGAAGGAGGGAGGGAGGAGACTGTGTTGGGAGGGGCTGCATGCCTGAACAGAGGAATCACCAGGTCAGAGGTCATGGTAGGTATGCTAATCCACGACCACCACAGTGAGGAGAGCAGACACAGTAAATATCAAATGTAAGTGGGATCTCTCATCAAACAACATTATAGTAAAGGGAGTGCTTCACTATGGGGAGGGGTTGGGGGGGGGGGGGGGGGGGTATTAATACTTAGTTTGAAGCCATCTCTGCTGCAGAAAGAAGAAATGGACACTGTATGTGCAGAAGCTCTGTCCATCCTGCACATAGTGCTGCTTATCTGACCTGCCAGTCAAGTTGGAGCAGGACCAGCTGTGAACAGCTGTGTGGTTGTTTGGTCAAAGTCTGTGTGCAACATTTCTTTGTACCATTTTGAGTGGACAAGTCAAAACAGCACATAGTCATATGTCCAACTGGTGGTCCGCCGGCCAGCTCCAGCCTGTAAATCAAGTCCAGGCGGCTGCTGATCGATTGTGTCATTACAAAATAAAAGTTTGCTACAATAAAAGCATAAAGATGCACTATAGAAACCTACATGTTTGCTTCTGATGAAGTCACAGTTTTTTGTCTCTCTTAGTTAATAATGAGGCCTGAGTCTCAGAGTCTTGAAAATGTGGCGCCATGTTGTGTCAGGTGAACCCACATAATGAGAACAGATCATGTAACAGGCTCAAGTAGCAGTGATATATAATTTATGTATGTGTTACGATTACACAAAATCTATGTATATATTTATAGCCTGCCATGTTCATCACCAGAGTGAGTATGAGGGACAATTGTTATGCCATTTCTGAACTTCTGTTGGGTCTTCATTATAAAGAGGGACCTCCTGCCCTGACCTCAGTGACAGTGTGGTCTGAAACCTGAAACATGCTGACATCGTGTGTTATTTAATTTGTGTATGGCTAACTGGAATAGTTGCTCCTTTTTTGTCAGAATGAATGGAGACTGTCTTCAAAGGTTTTCTGGTCTTGACCTCCTCATCTCATGACACCAACTGGTTACAGTGAAAAAAAGCTAAACAAATATGTGGTTCATTGGTCAAGTCTTCAGTTCAACAATTTATGAATATTTGCACTGAGGTGAGTAAAGACACAGGTCCTTACCTTCTCTCACTTTTTTTCATCCTTGACACATTTATGCCACTTTTCACATGTACAGTCAAGTGCAACATGATAAACAGCCAGGTGGGTGGGGCTTTAACAATGCTGCATCTCCTCTCCATTTAGAAAAAGATAGTTTATGAGTTTGTGATTTGTCTGTTTGCTCATTTTTACCAAGCTGCAGTGTGTTTTCCAGTCAGTTACACCCCAAATATAACACTTGCAGTTCCCGTAAACATTAATTACACATTTTCAAACTGTTTATGTGTGTTAATCTCCCATTGTTTGATAAGGGGTGGTCACATTTTAATCCTGTTGTCTTACTTCAAGTGTGCGCCAAGCTCGTGAAGCTTTTGCCAACATGGAAGACCATTTGACCTGTATGAGGTAAGTGTTGATACTTGAAGCCTTGTCTCTATATCTTTCAACATCACATGGCTGTTTTGGTGGTTGTGGTTTGAATTATGTAGCAACAGAAGACCTCTGCTTACAATAAAGATGCAGTGATGGTTTCCATGGTTATGATTGATACTACAATCAACAAAACATCTGTATTGTCGCCATTAGCCATTGTGTTAAACTAGGTGTGCTCTGTATTTAGTTATACTTGACTTCCATTGGTGTCCACTACATGTGCTCCCCCACATCTCGCTTTGTCAGGTCATTTAGTTCAGCTAACACATTCTTTAGCTCTGATCCTGAACACAGTTGTGATTTGTTGACCTCTTTAATAGGCCTAGTTATTATCACACTGTTGCCTCACTATCTGGTGCCAGACATAACCCTAAACCATGAATCAAGCTTTTGGAGACGTAGGTAGAATTTTTTGGTGGGGGTGGTGGTAAAAAAAAAAAAAAAAATCATGCCACAAGGATTTCAGAATAAGGGAGTGGTATTATCTAAAAGTCTCTGTCAAAGTTTTATGACTGTGATTAAGCCCATCCTGACACTGTTTTTTTTTCTCCGGCTTCTACAACAAGAAGCTTTTCAGTGATTTACGACTGCAGCTCCTCTCCTTCACTATGAGGGCTGTGGTATGCAGCCAAGCCTCTCACTGCTTTCCATCATTGTCAGGAACCCATCTCCTATACCAAAATCTCCAGTCTTTGTCCCATTATGCAGAAAAACAACCAGCTCTCCAACAGCCTGATCTCAAACACCCGTGCTCCATCCACACCCAAACTCCAGAGTGTAACATCCAACCCTCTGTATGCTAATTACAGCCCACGGTGCAAAAGTGTGGGATGAAAAAATCCAAAAGATTTTGTGTCATATTTTCATTTATAAAACACCAAACCATAGCAGAGGGGTTCTTTAAAATAGAAGATGATATGAACCACAGACATGGGTCAGGGAATTTCAAACAACAAATCCACCCACCAACAGCACCACTAGATCTCACTGATTATGTTTGTTAAATCCAAACAGAAACTAAAATACGAACCAGACTCCTTAAACTCCTTGTTCTGGGACGACAGCAGGAAGGTTCCTCTGGACGGAGCCTGGCTTCTTCCCCAGCCTTCATGTTAAGCCTAACTAATCAACCACTTTGTAAATAGTACACAGACATGAATGTGTTTAGGGATGTTAAGAGATTGTCAGTGATCATTATCATCGATTAGCTGAGAGCAAAGGAGAAGGAGGAGGAGGAGGAGGTGGTTTTCATTTAGTTAAACTGTTTCTACGTTAGTAAGCCTTGCAACAGTTTGCTACTTCAGTCATTAGACATTTTCCTGCACAGGAGGATAAATACAGGAAAAATGAACTTCTTTTCATTCAAAAATAAAAACAGAAACATTTGTTGCAGCCCACTGGTATACTTTAATGGGTCACAGACACTTGTCCATTCTAGTAGATTTTCATCTTGTTGATCAATAGTTAATGAGCACTTAATGAGTGTAGGCTATCAGTTAGCATCCCTCGTTCTGGGACAAGAGGTTAAGGGAAGCTCAGGCTCAAAGCCTGCGCACGTCTCCAACCAAACACAGAGACAGAATTGTTGAAGAGCTGACTCCTGCTGTTCTGCTGGACTTGAGGTTTGCTGTTGTCCTCACTGGTTTTGATTGTGGATTCATTCCTCTCCTGTGTCCTTGTGCCCTTTGACTCTTCTCTCAAGTGCAAACTGAACCGTTTCACCCACAACAGTTGTGGAGAAAAAAAGTGGATGAAGGTGAAATAACAAACTCCTCTGAGCTGTTTATCATAATGAATGTATCCAGTGTTGTTTGTTTTTGGTCTCAGGACAATAGAAACACTACAGATGGGTAAGCCAAGTGCTGAACTGACGAAAAATAACTCTTTTCTGAATGCTCAAATCATGTACTCAGATGTAGTACCACCCACATTTAGCCGTCAAATCTTACAGCCAAATGAACTTCAGACCCAGCAGGCCTGACCCCGGTGGCTGACGTACGGTCCAGGCTAAAATAGTCTCTGATAACACGTTGTGACGAGGAGATTGGGAAAGAATGTTCTCCACACAAGGTGGTCAATGAGCTCGGGGTGTGTTGCACCAGACATCTGCCCACTCACATTTGTCCTTCAACAACACATCCCTGTTCATTCACACACTTGTACAGCTTGCATTATTTCACTCTACACTCAGCCTTTGCATCTGTTTCCTTTGTTTTTACTCTGAATGTGGCTGGACAGCAGCCACTGGCCACTTTTAAAGACAAGACTAATTCTAACTCTGACTCTCAGACATAATAAACCTGACAAAGCAGTTTAGTTCTTGACTATCTGAAGGTGTGCAATGAATTCTGGGTAAATACAGAGAAGGTTTTACAAAACTGATAAAAAATGGCCGACCAAGGGACTGCAGCCAACTGCTTGGCTCCGTTTACCCTCAGCAGATGATGCTTTTGTTTTGGAGGGATTCAACAGTTAAGATGTTTTACTTTGAAAATTCAGTAATGAAAACACATGAAAGTTAAAATTTTGCCTGAAGAAATGTCAGCGGTTCTCACTTTCCTGTTTCACTGATCTGTCCATGACAAATTCAACAGATCACAAGTTTTCTTGTCGTTGGGTGATACTAGTCAGCACAGATTGCCATGGTAACACAGGTCTTAGATGTGAGTTGCCTGGGGGTAAGGTATCTAATGTTTTTTGTCTTAAAATGAGTCAAACTTTCTTAGTAGTAAAACAGTCTGACTAACATTAGACTGATCAAATGAGCCAAACTAAGACTGGACCAACATCACAGACCAGTCTGAGAGGTCAGTGTGAAACTGACCCCAGATCACACGACTACCGATCACACCGTGTGTGAACTTCCAACCACAGTTCACATCAGGTAAAACAGAGACTTTAAAAAATCTGCTCATTATACTTATATATTAGTTATATATTGAGGAAATGTTAATTACACACACTCTAAGTTTGGCTCCAAAAGTGGAAGCCAGTCTATCTGTCCAATGGGATTCCCCCATGTATGTTGTTTCCGTACACTGGTCTTTTCCAGCTTCCTGTCCCTTTTCCAGGATGTTGTCAAAAGTCAATAGTCTGTAGTTGTCAATAATCAGTGGCTAGCCAATGGTAGTGTCAAGACACTGATGCTGAAATTGTTTTTTCTTCCTTTATTTATTTATTTTTTACTGAGAATCAAATCAGATAATAATAATAAAACAAAGTTTCTCTGTGGTTCATATTTATCCTGAGTCAGACCACAGAACAAAGACAAAGCGATCACATCACGTCCATACAGTGTTAGTGGTATATGCAAGTTCAGGACAACATGGTACCAGAAAATCTCTATTACTCAATTAGTTAAAATGGGAAATTCATGAGGGAAGATCTCACACACACACACACACACAGCTTTCATACCACATCCTGACTTCCTCATAGGTCAAACTGAGGCCCTGTGGTCTTATCAGACAGAGGCAGGGAGGCCGTAGTAAGGGGGGAGGGGCCGCTCCTTCCTCTATTGTATTCTCCTCCTGGACAGAAGATCCAGGCTGTTATCCGGTCTGCAGCCAGACAGATGTGCATCATCTGAGCGCTACAGGATGACTGGCCACTGACACAAATCTGCACATGCCAAGACGGACACCATCAAACCAGATGCTCTTTTATCTGACACTTTTATATGTGCTGGGTCAAAATGGAAAGGCGGTTCATGTGCAGCATGTGAATATGAAAAAAAAACAAAAACCATCCTGAGTGGAACCTATGATTTATATTTTCCATACAGTGAAGGGAAAAAAAACAAAACAGGAAATGACCAGGAAATAACACATTTCCAGGTGGACCCAGTGCACAAAACGTTCGTGTATAAGCTGAACAATACACCGGCATGTCTGACCTTATGTTTGATGCACCTTCATTTTTTCTTTGTTTTCATTTACTAATTTCTCATCACCCTCCAAAAACTGTCATAGTTAGAATCAACATCTTTATAAAGCCAGCTGACGTTCCAATAAACTGACCGACATTCATGAGAAATGACTTCATGGTTTGGCTGCAAGTCCTGTGATATCAGTTCCTCAGAGGAGCCTTGGGACAAATTGGACCCCAATAACAAGCACACGCCCGAGGTGCATGTTCAGCTTTAACACAGGGATGTTACAGCTCTGTTATTGCATTCCTGCCATGTGTTTCAGCCATTATCAGAGCTAAAGTTAGCCCACTTTGCAGCTCTCCATTCAGCTGATCACTGAGTTTAAAGTTTCTACAATGAAAAAAAAACATAATGGTGAAGTGGAATTTCCCAAATTCCACATGAGCTTCCTGCAATCTGCCTGAGCAACAGATTTCCCACATCTGTCACATCTGTTATTGTTTTATGCTGAGAGGAGTGATCTTCCTGACTGTGTGAATAATGGCGTTACTGCAGTGAGTGCATTCACTCAAGACAGATTAGTTCCTGACACTGAATCAGGTACCTGGATGCTGAGTCAGGTAAACAGTTTTCTTTGGCTCAGTCTAGAGCTGGACAGATTTATGCTTATGAAATACGGCAAAGAAAGTTATCAAATTTTATTTTCAATTATGGTTTTGGCTCCCTACAGTTATGAAACTAAATCAAGATTATTGCACCACATTCTTTTTCATAACACATCGTATCTCTCCAACAAAAACCACCCAACGACATTGGTTCAGTGCAACTACTTATCAGCCTTTTTCCATCCTGTAGTAGCTGAAACAATACATTTCCCATAATGCCTTCTGAATGCCCACTTCAGTCCTACTTTGTGTCACTTCCAGTTGAGACATGTTATCTGTTAAAGATTTTCAAGCCTTTGACCCCTGGTGACATCATCAGCTCTGTTTATTTAAACCCTGTGTGGACCATTAGTGACATAGTTTTGCTTACTTTCTCTTTATCGACCGCATGTCAACATCTTTCTCTTCCAGTAAGAGGCATTCACTGGTTTTGTTTACCAATGTAAACCCCCCCCCCCCCCCCCCCCCCCCCCAATGATCTCACTGATCCATGACCCATCATCCTCTCTGTCCAAATATAACAGGGAGAATTTCTCCTGAATTTAGTTTTAAGTGACTGACATGAGTAAGAGGATTTGCTTAAGGGGTTTTCAGATGTGTTTTTTTTTCCAGCCAGGTCCCCTCTGCTGGTATGACTTCTCCCTCTGGATCAAAAACCCAGAGCCTGTCCGTGGTGTTCAGTTACGTCGGGAAAGTGGAGCGAGGACTGGAACAATGAGTGATGTGGTCATCACTCAGATTACTGTTTACAGAAGAAGGAAAAATGCCCTGTATGCCTTAAAGATGATCCCCTGCCCTCCTGTCCTCAACTGGGACAAAAGTCAAATGACCGTGTATGACAGTTTAAAGTTCACTGAGCCGCTCGGTGAATGAATGTCGAACTTACATGCAGACACCTAAGAAAACAAGTCGAGTAATGTTTCATTACATCTTTGGTGTTAACAGTGGTTACATCATAGAGAAGAATCTACATATGAAAACAATGTTACAATAAAAACAACAAGTCGTCCTCTGTTTCATTTTTTTTCCAACCCTCTTATACAGTCCATAGGAATGTCTACTGAAATAGCTCAACCTCTGGCAACCAGGGGACCTCAGTTGTCACGGTTACAATGGGCTGTACTGGGAGCAACGCACTTGCTTTGGTCACCATGGTTTCTGTAGTTAAAGTCGTGGTTTTCTTTGGGTTTACGCACATTAAACTGCTTGGGTAAGGTTTAGAAAAGACCATGGTCTGGGTTACAATGAGTCCTTCCTTCAGTCACTCATGAGCTCACTATCCATAGATTTCTAAGCACAATGCATGACGGTATGGCTTATACTGTTTGGTTGATGACTGTCGATTGTACACCACTTTTCATGATGCAGAGTAACGCTTGATTCTAAACATAGCATGTTTTAACTTTGCTGAGCAATCGACATCTGCTCCTACATAGGAAGTGAAGTCTGCTGTCCTGTGTCACAGTACAAACACTAGGTGCCTAGCAACAAAACAGCATATGGGCTTACTTTTTAAAGGAAGATTGATTAAAATGTATAACGCTACACCACTTACCCGACAACTACAACACAGAATATAACACAGCTACGTACCTGCTGCCATGACGCTATTGTAATATTCAAAATCAGTAACATTAGTATGACGAAGCTACATTAAGCACCAAACATTAGATTCTGATCATGTGAGATATTCAGTCTGTGCTTTTGCTGATGATGATGAACTCTTCTTGTCACACTCATTCACTGGTTTCAGTCACTTGAATGTACTGGCTTTTTAGAAAGAGCGTTTTTTGCACATTAGATGTTTTTCATATTAACTGACAAACAAATGTCACTTCAAATCTGCACAGATCAACATTTTATACTGTACACATCACGCTGTAAACAAACTGTGTGACTGTGATATGAAATAAACCCGTCACACCTTGGAAAGTACAGCCTCTAACAGACTCATGAGAATACTTAGTTTCTGCACAAGAAAAATAATTCCTGCATAAACAGACAGCAAACCTCTGATCACACAAGATCATTTTGATAAAATAGCAAGGGAATATTAAACATACAGGTCTTGGTGTATGATGAAGGTTTTCTAAACAGTGTGGTCCCATTCCTCCATTATGCTGGTACTGGACCACCAGCCATAGTGTGAGGGGTCCAGTGGACCACAGCTAAACATATAGATTCCTCCACAATCTTTATTTATCTACATTGTGTTTCCTTCTGGTTGTTTTTGTTGATCCCGTGCTCTTTTGGTGTTGCTGTTGGTTCCTTTTCTGCTTGTTTGTGTTGGTTTATGTATTTATGTGTTAATGTGTTTGTGTTTGTGCTGCAGGAAGAGAACTGTGACAATGTCATCGTGTCATTCTTGTTGCCTGTTTCTGTATCTTTTTTGTGGTTTGAAAAAGTCCAGTAAAAGATACAGTAAATAAACCCTTCATGGAGAGGAACCCATCAGAAGCTGTCGCCCAAATACTTCACAAAACCTTTCAGCGTTCATCATCTCATTGTTTTGACGCCACACAGAACTGTTACTCAGTTACTCTCCTGAACCTCATTTCCTGCAGCAGCAATCAGCTTTCAGCACGAAAGCCCTGATAAACCCACTGTACACTGCCTGTCCAGTCCAGCACAAGACCGCAGACAGTTTGGGTTGAAGCTGGTGAACAGATGGAGGCATTTAACGGCTAAAGAATCCAATAGTGTCCAGGATATTAGTCTGACAGAGCAAAACACACAAATGCTGACTAACACTTTGACCACATGATTCATGAGACATAATCTGCAACCAAACCGTAACCAAAAATAATAATCACAGCGGCTTCAAGCTTTCACCCCAGTGGTGAAGCTTATTGTTTCACTCCATTCAGCCTGACTTGTGGTCGATCACATCTACAGGGGGTCAGCTTTCCTTTGCAAAACAGGGAGAGTGAAATTAGGAGAGTTATCCTACATTGTTTTGTAATAAGATGAGTGAGTTTGGTTGGTCGGTAGAGAACCACAGCACTGACTGAAGTACAACATGGATGGATTAATGACTATGGCAACAATTTGAGATACTGCTGAACTGTTTCCTTCTGTTTCCTCCAGCCCATCATTTCACCACAGACAATAAAGTGAAAACAGAAACAGCTCTTCATCAGAACAAGTGTGGTTTGTAAGCTGCCAGCTGGACCCACTGTCCTCCTACTTTGTTTCATTTTGGTTTCTGGATATAGGTTTTCCATGCATAAATAAACAACAATCATCACCTGCTAATGAATCAAGCAGCTGGTGGGCTATTGTTTTAACGGGATGTGACTCACCTGTTGATCCGACCGGCGAGTCGTCTAGTCTGGTCATGGAGGATGACTTCTTCTCGGCCAGTCGCATCCGGACCTGCTCCTGGACTCTCCGGGCTTTAGCCACGGCGTCCGGACAGGGACCGTCCGAGGGAACCATGTAAGCGGTACAGGAGGAGTTGGGCTGCAGGGCGGACAGAAAGCAGCCCTCCGCCACCGCCACGCTCATACTGACAGCGGGTGACACAAACTGTTTCACCCCGAGAGAAAAGGCTTTAAGTCCGACAGCAGGCGATGCACGTCCGACGACCGATGGAGAGGTTTGGTTTTAACCGGGTCGGCTGTGAAATGGCAGGAGCCCGGCGGTCTGGGGGCGGGACCTGCAGGGCCTGGGGGGTAGGGGGGGGCGGGTAACGTGAGTCCACCTGCTGTCATGACACGTCTCTTACAGAGGAAGTTCATCTGTGGCCAAGACTCCCAGTTAAACCCAGTTTGTTTATCATGTATATCTGTCAAACTCTGAAGTTACAGACCCCCCCCCCACCAAAACATTTTACTGAAATGTAAGTTGTTGTTTTTCTATGGTGGCCATGAGGTGCAAAACACGACAAGACTTCACAACAGCAAAGAAAACACAATGACAGACAAACACACTACCACATTAAAGGAGAACTTCTCAGATCTCAGATGTTTTGCTCACCCTCCTCCTGCAGCATTTGTTTTCAATTAAGCCAGCAAGAAAGCAACCCAGGGAGCACTGGTTATTTATTGTATTTTATTTTATTTATGTGTATATTTGTGCAGTCTCATCTATCATAAACAAGAGATTAAGGGTTACAGGGTGCGTTTGTGTCTGGGACACTGGGTCAGCAGTGATCTTGTTTTTTGGCCAAGACACGCCAGGTGGAGGGCAGAGAGCCTCCATCCTTCTTCTAACAAGTTACAAGTCATTTATTCAACCATCACAATAACTCCAGAGCTCTTTACTGAAGGGAAAATGTAGCATGGTTAAGGTAAAAACCCTACATATAGTTCCTCTTTAACTTCTAACTCAAAAGATAGATTACCTGTTGTCGACAAGGATTGTTGCTGACCGGACGAATTCAATTTTGGCAAAACCTGGGTAATAGGCTACAACACTTATATAAGTCTGATCCTCTCCTGCTGATCCCTCTCTTGTGTATATGTAGTATATCCTTCCTGTGTCAGTGCTGGAGTGTACATTCGTTTAATCAGTGACAAATGAATCCTTTGGCGGGGCAGGGCACCCAGCCTTTCCTGTGTTTTCTTATTTGTTGTTGTGTTTTGTGTTTTGTTAAGTTTTTGCACTACACAGCCACCACAGTTTGTAGTGACTGCCTGACATTATCTCTCATATTTAGCCAAGAAGTGTTTTAGGAGGATCATGCAGGGGGTATTTTACATTTAATGACCTTTTTATTGTCCTTAACTTTAATCAAATGGCCGTTGTTGTGTAAATTAATCAGGAGTCTTGATGTGAACCGTCAAGCCCCCGGACTGTGGGGGGCCCTGTGCTGTGTCCTCACTGACCGCCACAGATACACAAAATTAAGCCATGTGAATTCTGCAGAGATAAACACTGAGAGGTAGTTGAGAGTATAAACAGCTGTTCATGAAACAAACAGAAACTCATGCAAACTGTGTTAAAAAAAAAATCACAGGAAGAATCACTTCCTCCGTTCTGGATGATGCATGCTCTCTCTGGGGCACAGACACAGTGTGGCTGACAGTGCCACTATCATCAGTATTATTTTTGTCGTTGTTCCTGTACTTTTCTGTTTGAATCTTCTAGGTTGTGGTCGTTATGCTAAATGTACCTGTAAGTAATATTATGAACTATGACATCATCGTATGTTATGTAAAACCTTGAAAATATTCATTCTCATCCAAACTCAGTTCTGACTGGGGCCAGCAGGAGGGACCGGGAGGATCGGGTGGAGTCGGGGTCAAACAGTTAACAAGCTGAGCTCATCTGAAGTGATGTCTCTGAAAAACAGTTATGTGACGTCATGACAAAGCCCCGCTCCATGGTCAGTGAGGTGAGGCATGTGGCGCAGTGCAAACTAATCAGAGTCACTCTCTTATCCCTATATGAATAGTGAGTGGCTGAGTGATGTTATGTATGTCCTCTGTTGGGCTCTAACATTAACTGATTTCTTCCCAACATTTTTTATTTTGTTGAACAAATAGCACATTAAACACACAACCTGGAGCAAATACATATACATTATATATGTTTTTGTCTTTATTATTTCTGATATAGAAATGTAACATATGGTAGTATGTAATATACAGAATTTCTTGTGTCACTGTGTTACAGACCTTTAAACTTTCTCTCCAATGTAGTTAATGTGTGTGTGTGTGTGTGACAATAAATGAGAGTAATGGTAGCATTACAAAATCAGCACAGTACTCCTGTTAATGGGCCAGTTGTTTAAGGGCCCAAGAATGTGGAAATAAACTCATCACCCAAAAGCTAACATGAGAAATTCTTTGGGGAGGTGTGGGAAACTAAGTCTGAGTCTGAGGAGCAGTGATAAGTCAGGAACAGGGGGGCTCAGGGAGGGAGGGAGGTGGGCGGAGGGGGGGGGCTGAAGCTTGTCTCACAAACAAGCCTCTGTCAGTACTGAGACACAGACCTACAGAGAAACCACAGACTCTTGTGTTGGGTGGGGATGTAATGACGATTGCATCTAACTGGTAATTTTAGTAACACACACCCACAAACACATAAACAGAGGGAGGTGCAGCAAGATCTGCTGTGTGAAAGTTCTTGTTTTGCTAATTGTAATATATATATATATATATATATATATATTGTCCTGTATTATTTACTACTACTACTTCAACATGGATGGATGTGGGGACAAGGGGACAAGAAGCCATTCTGTATTTTAGTAGAGAGGTTGCCATGTTTTCTTACATCCCCCCTTTACTGCCATTGTTTTTGTGTTAATGGAGGGTTCTCCTACAAAGACGTGTTCTCCATTAACCTACGTTTAAACTGCTACATCTGACAACAAAAGACTAAAATGCTAAGAAAACTGACTTCTCGCTCATCATCTACGTTTGCCTCTCCGCCCTTTCTCAAATCTCCTGCCAGCTTCAGTTTGTCACATTAAATGAACGGAAATACCTAACATTAATAGTTTTATAAGAACATTTGACCTGACATCTCGGAGGAAATCCAACATTTTTAAATCCTTTTCTCTTTCAGATAAAGTCTTCCTCCTTTCTTTGCTGGTGGCTTTCATTAGGGTGGAGAGCAAGTGCAATCCAGAGCATCCAGGACAAATACAGTCAGACATTAATCACACACACTCAGAAACTGTGTACAGAGAGAAAAAGGAGCAGGGAGAAACCTAGATTGCACAGGTCTGTTGAAAGACAGCCAAGGCAAACCAAGAGTCATGAGCGTGGACAAAAGAGTAGCTGGGGGCTATAAGTCAATGAGACCAGAGACTTCTGCATGGAGCTGAGGGGAACTGCTGAGTCAGGTGATTATTCAGGGCCCCTGCAGAGGGAGTGCAAAGACAAAAATAGGAATTTAAAAAAGAAAAACTTGATCTGTTATTTACTTTATTTCTATTACTGGCTAAATACCTGAAACTCAGACCAAAAATAACTCAGCTTTCCTGAGAAAAGTAGACACCCCTCTGACTCAACCTCCAGCCTACCTCCACCGCATGCAGCTCCTCTTAGATTACATATGATATGTCCACACTGCTGTGTTATCATTTGAAAACTCACCTCTTATGCAAAATTTCCTCCCATCCACATGACAGAACATTTTAGGAAATGCTGCTGACCTCATTTTAACTCTACTTTTCTTCTGGAAATTGAAAACAATCAATGGCCGCCCAGGGTCATTCCTTTTGCTGAGGATTTTTTGCAAGTGTTGCCCTCTTTAACAGACAAGTCTCTGTCTTCCATTTGGCAGCTTTATATTTCTAAGTTCTTCCATATTGACGCACACATCAGTCAAAAAAAACAACAAAAAAAAACAGTAGACATCTACACTACTACTGCGCTGACTGATGACCCCAGCATGTATTCTGAAATATGACCTCTTGAACTCTGACTTCTTGGTCATTATGTAAATCAAAA
The DNA here is from genome assembly GCA_021432705.1 of Caranx ignobilis. Classification (NCBI taxonomy): domain Eukaryota; kingdom Metazoa; phylum Chordata; class Actinopteri; order Carangiformes; family Carangidae; genus Caranx; species Caranx ignobilis. The sequence goes on from MU269998.1 coordinate 143,416, forward strand.
TAATGAAATAAATTACACAATTATGTACATTTTTTTTATACCTCTAGCCACTAGCAAACCATCATCAGCTAAAATAACAGTTCACTTGCTAACTCAATGATATGACAGTTTTGGACAGTAGTTCCAAAAGAGGTAATAGTCGTTCTCTAACTCCTTTTACATGATGAACAAACTGTTTCAAATTGTTCGTTGGCCTTGTGGTTCTTATATTTTGGAGCAGTATACAGGCTTGACCCATTATGACCGGGTATATTGGCTGGATTTGTTTTTTGTGGGGTTATAACCCCTCTGACTCCCACATAAATGATGCCATTGGGAGTTACAGCATTTTGGTCTAGAAGGCCTTTATCAGGTAGCGTTCCAGTGTCGACTGTGAGAGCATCTAAAATAGATTTAGTGGGCCACGTGGGCAAAGCAGAAGACACACCGAAATGACATAATGGAAACACATAACAAACAAAAAATCGCATCAAGTTCCTGTTAGTAGGCTACATGAATGAAATAAATAGAGTCCATCAATGAATCTGCCAATACATGTATATTTAAAAAGAAAATAAACTGTAAAAGCAGGAGTTAGGGTTATTTTTAAGATAAGACCCTGAGGTGAACCCAAGGAGAGCCAGAATGAGAGAAAACATAGAGCACATACTTATATATTTATATATAGAACAAAGTCTCAACAACTACAACATAAGTAAAGCAGATAGTATGACAGTGAACATATCATAAACAAACATTAAGAAGGACTACATCGTTAAGGCCTTTTGGTGCCAAAGTCTGAAAGGTGAAGATCCAGAACGCCTCAACATTTCATCAAGTCATGATCTCCCCCTGTACATGATGAGCTGATCTAAATTATCACATTGTAAATTGTGCCAAATATGTCTATGTGGCAACACGACTAATCAGCTGCAGAGATAATCTTCTTCCTGTTTACAATGGCTCACACATGTTCAGTGCATGTGATTGTAAAGGTATGTGTATGTTTCAGGTGTGTTCGTTTGGACACAGATCGTTTTGTTTTTGTTGTGTAAAATGAAAACATACTGGCACTGATGCAGCCTCAGTTGTTGAGATACAAATATTGATTAGTGCAGCTTTAATGCAGCATGCCACAGCTACCAGAAGTGGTGACATAGGAGGGGTTTACTAAAGGGATAAGACAAGAGTCTTTCCATGAGAGTCGGATCCGATTTATTTATGTGATTTGCTCTAAAGTTGACAAAACCATGCAGGGTTATTGTTGGATACCCACACCCAGCTTTTGCTATACCTCATAGTTTAATGAATGTTTGCTCTGCATTGTTTATTTAGCATTGTTCTATCCTGTATATTTGTCTGTCATACCTATGATTTGAGGTTTTCCATTCTGCATTTAGAGAGCTGCATGACAGTATAATAGAAAACAGAATTCAGGTGGTTACAATAAGTTCATTATAATCTACTCCCAGCTCTACATAACAGCTTCAAAGATCCCTGGTGCTCTGCCTGAAGAACTTTCCCACCTTTTACATCAAGGAGTTCTTAGGAACCCTGACACAGAGAGGTTGTTTCACTTCATTTTCTCAGTAAATGGTGGGAGTCTCGCCTCTGTGCCCTCTGTGAGTAATTATATCTGCCCCACATCAATAGCTCTGTTAGAGGAAATAAGATATTCTTTTATGAACTGGTGGCAAACTGAGGGAAAACATGAATAAATCAGACGTAAAAAAAAAAAAAAAAAAAAGAATTAAAAAAAACCCCAAAAAACAAAAACAAATCCATTTGCTGCAGGTCAGAGAGGTCAGGGGGTCAATGAGTATAATATGAACCATGCTATTCACCAGAGCTCAACCCGAATAAGCACTAGATTCAATAGTAACATGTTAAAACTCATTGAAGTCACACACTCCTGTGACTATGACAACAATCACTGAGGTCGACTTGAAGGCTCATGGAGGAACGCCATCTTCCCAAGACAGTGCTGTTATCTGCTTGGTTGCTGCGCCCCCTAGTGGCTAAGGGCAGAATCGCTTCTACAGCTGCCTCCATTAATCCAATGGCTATACAGCTTATGCAGGGTCACAGTAGCATGTTGTCCGTTGCAGCAGCAGAATCAACATAAACCTCTGTGAACCAAGCCAAACAGGTACGTCAGGGAGGAGAGAGAGAACCAGGACTGAGCTGCAACATGGGTTTTTAAAGCACTAGCACACAAAGCCCAGGTGAGTCAGGTGTGGGCAAATTGAGATTTATATAATATCCCTGGTAGTAAATACATTTTTACTGACAGTTCTCAAACTTACACTGAAATTTGTGAAAGTTACATTTAAACTTTTTCTCAGTCTGTCTTCAGGTTGAATAGATACATTTCTTCTATAAATCAATTACAGCAATTTGATATCTGTCAGTTCTGTTTCCTCAATTTGCACATTCACTTGCTTCATTACTTCATTATCAAAGATCCAGAAGTTATGAAACTGTAAGTTTCTATTTCTTTATGGGAGGATGACGTAAAGGTGTATTTTTTCAGTCACAATATCTTCTCACCTTATTTAATTTTATTTTGTCACATTTTCAATGAGTTTTTAATTTTTCTAAGTTGGTAACATGGACCTTATTAATAAACTTAAAACCTTATTTTCTGCCATTCTGTAGGTTTACAGAGAAAAAGACAAGACCACCACAAGTGTTTATTTGTAAAATACATTTAATCCCTTTATATTTGGGCAAACAGTCCAGAGAGTGGAGGAGCTGAGACTGAAGGGGCAGTGGCGTCTGACTGTCAGTGTCAGCAAATTCAAAAGGCAACAACATGGACAGAGAAACACAGCTATTACTGAACTGAATAATGTCATAATTTTTTCTATACTGATCAATCGCCACTGCCACCGAATCTTTCGCCCTCCCCATTCAGACTCCCACGATGACGTACCAAAGATATCACAATACAAAGAGAAAAAAGGCATAAATTGTCTCTTTACAGCCTTCATTATTTTCATTAGTACAATACGTCAGGGCTGTAACTATTACAAGACACTTTTACGGTTTCTCAGTTTAAGTATGAGATGTTAACAATACAAGGGTTTTAGTTGGTTGACAAACACTGTGATAATATGGGAGGTTACATAAGATGGGATGGCAAGATTTTATGCAAATTTGTGGGTTTGTGATGCGTTGCAGTGCTGCACAGTTAATGTCAGTGGCAGATGCATTGAGCAGGAACAGACCTCATGGACCAAAATATGTTCAAGAGCTTTTGGTGGAATTGATGAAAAAATAAAAATCATGGTTGAAGGTGGTTAAAGTCCAACATCGTATGAAATGAGATTTCCATGTGTTTTCTTTATACATATGAATAAAAGTCAGTTATGTCAAAGTCACCTGGATGAGATGTAAAACTTCTTATGGATCAATATTTCAAAATAAAACACAGGAGAGGTGGAAAATATGGGACTTTTCAGACTGATTTTAGTTGTAATGAGACTGCACTGCCCTCTGCAACTAGAACATCACCACTGCAGTTAGTAGCCTGAGACTATTACACAATCAACTTGAAGGGAGCTGATACAAAAGCATGAACACTTGTAATATCTAATCTAATCTAATACAACAGCCCGGAACAACACCAGTCGTTTGTGAATCTGACAAAATGGAACAACATGGGGAGATGAAGATGACTTTGTTTGGCATTAATTTTGAGCTACACTTGTGCCAGATGTCACTGCACTGCAAGTACTTCCAGTAGACACTGCCCCTAAACTCAGGTAGGCCAGGCTAATCACCTGCTGCCTGTGGCTTCGTATTTAGTCTAAAGACACAAGAGTGGTGTCAGTCCTCTCAGTGATGTATGGTGTGTGGTGTGAACCGAGACAATGACCTGTAGGACGGGTGGAGAAGTGGGTTTGTGTATGTTCACCTCTATGCAGCATGGCAAGCCAACACTAGTGCCGGTCTTATATGCCATCATCTGGTTCAGTCTAGGGCAAGACATATATAAGCATAGTGCAGGAAGAATACAGGAGAAATTACTGTAGTATCCATGCTCATGCAGTCATAAAGCACTGTTAATATATATATTTATATACAGTTTATACATAAAACAGTGAAAAAAACATAATTAAAACCAAGAATATAAGAGCATGTTCATAGGCAAGGAGGCAGTAAACAACTAATGAATCCCTAAAGGATTAGAGCACCAGGACTGGTGGAAGTAACTCAATGTGACAGTGTGATATAATATCTACATATCAGGTTAGGATAGTACAAATATGCATAACAGCATCTGTGACTAACAAAAAAAAAATATCAACAGTGTAATTAAAACGCTCGGTGGAGGATGGTTTAACGGTGTCTTCTCGACGAAATCCAGCAAGCAATAATATGTGACGGTTCCTGCTTAGAAAAAGAAAAGGAAAAGGGAGCTAGGCGGAGACCGAGAGGTCGTCCTTCCTTGGTTCATTAGCCCTGTGCCTCAGTACACAGGGCTGTTGCGGATCCCGCAGCACAACACCATGCTGAAGATCATCTCAAAGATCTGAGGACAGACACAAACACAAGGGAGTGGATTAGGTAAGTCAATCAAAAGTCAAAAGCAGATAATGACTGGAGGCCTGTTTTAATAGTGTTTGTTTAGTGGACTGGAATCCCGTATTATTAGTAGATCAGCTCCCTGACCTTTAACCCCTACACTACAACCAGGCCCCTTGGGGCATCAGTCAGGGTCCTCGATCCTCACCGTGAATAATGAATAAATTTGATGACATACACAAACAGCAGTGATAGAAGAAGGAGGGGGTAGAGGGAGTTACAGGCTACAGCTACTTACTGAGAAACAACCCAGTGACTCACTGTCTGACTGTATACGGCCAGGAAACAGCGAAACCACATAGTTCTCCGTAAAAAAGTAGTTTATTCTGATTATGTCTGACATCAACACACACACACTTTAAGTTTGCTAAAAACTTGATATATAAATGAGCCTTTTATAAATATGTTTGTGGGAAGGAGGTCAGACCTTCAGACCCCAGATACTTCATACTGTACTCAGTGTTTCTGTGCGTTCCTTTGCTTCAAGATTCATTTAAGGAGCCAATTATACCATGTTATTGAAAGTTTTGACGTGTTCTTCATGTCCTTACCATAATTACAGCAACCACCAGAGCGGCAATACCGATCAGATAAATCTTATCTGAGAACAATTCATTGATCCTGGTGTGGCAATTCTGCAATGAAAAAACAAAAAACCCATCAACATTTAATTTAAGTGATATCAGATCCAGAGCAGCAGTACGTGTTGATTTCACTGTGTTATTATGTGTTAATATTTTCATCATTGTTTCTCAACCCTTCCCGGCCCCTGACCACAAGGACTTTCTCACAGTGAAACTTTCACCAGTCAAAAAATTTGAACTGACAACATTACACACTGGGACACTTTGTTTCTCTCTTTCTTGCTGAATTGGATGAGAGGATCGAAATCCATTCTTACTCCTGTGTATTAAGCATGGAGCTGGAGCCAGATCTTTTCCTGGCATGAAGCCTGGAGGTCAAAGGAAGCAGCTTGGGAACACAATGACCTCCTACACACCGATTAATACAATGTATCCTGTTCATTTGCACACATGCATCAGTAATGATACATCTCATGGCTCCGGCAGCAGGAATGTGAACTTTCTGATCCAAATAAAACAAGATGGCTGCCCTGTGGACGGTCCGTTAATGGTGTAAATGTAAAGGTGCCGCACGATTGAGGGCACGGTGTCAATTGCAAACCTCCTTCTTATCTGCATCTGAATATCACACAACTCCAAAGGCTCCCCGTGGAGAGGGCGAGGAACACAACTTTACCTTTAACATTTGACCTGAAATGTAAAGTGTTACTTGCTCTCTAGCTGAGCTGTAGTTGTGTGAACCTGGTAATAACCCAGTAAGGGCGGATGATCACACTTACAACTGATTGTGTGCCGCTGGGGCAGAGGTCGGTCACGCCGAGCGCATCTGTGATGTGTGTTAGGATGGAGGTGCCTCCGCCTTTACCACAGCAGCTCAGCTGAAACACAAAAACAACACGGTAAACACCTGATTTTCTGACCTAACTTTCTACTGCAGCGAGCTGCAAGAACACACTGCGGTCATGTCAGTTCCCCTGGTTTGAAAGGATTCAGAATGCATCTGTTGGATGGATTTACAATGAGTCATATGATAAAACACCAACACATCATTGTTTTAACAGGAAAAATAACAGTGCTCCGTTAAACTCCTGCACCTAAACCATTAAACTCCTGCTATACACACAAAGTCTAGACTGTGCAACCACCGTCGCAGCATCTGTCTTCAGCACAGCTCCGCCTGGTGGTGATAAGCATGTATTATATTTGTTGTATGCCTGTGGGTGATGCTCACACCCACTCCTCTCTTGTGCCTTGTCCCAGCCTTAAAATAAAATAGACTCAGGACCTTTGATAACTGAAAGATGAGATACATTTCATTTATTATATCATACATAAATATGAACGTATGGTGTGTGCTCATACCGTCTCATGGAAGACCTTGAGCACAGTGGTGGCAGCCTTTTTGCTGTTTGGGTCGGTGAGGCTCTGCGTCATGGCCTTGTCATATGCAGAGTCGTAGAAGTTGATCATCTCCTTTGAAACCTGGAGCAGAAATGAGGAGGTTGTTAACCACGGTATAGGTCAGTTATAGTCAGCTGTTTTTCAGATTCAGATTTGGAAGTCTGGTGTGGTCCTCTTTCTTACAGTGTCTCTGTGCATGAAGCCCCAGATTCCAGCTGCCACTTCGCAGGCGAACAGAATGACGAGGCAGGTGAAGAACTGCAGGAGAGGACAGAGACATCACATAACTGGTCCATTTAAGGATTTAGCTAACTGAGGTTTTATTTGATTACATAATGAATCACAATAAGTTTTTGGAAGCCCTGTGGAGTTTTCTTGTAAACAAACCAAATGCTGTGTTACTGACGAAATGTTGAGTGCATTTCACTCCTAATAAAACAAATGAATCCAGCACTGCCTATCATTGGCTCTCAGTACTCTTCTTCTTCTGTGCTTATGCTGGTGCACTGCAGCAAATAAGGGCACAATACTGTCTCATGTTGATTGATGTAAAAATGTAAAACTGGCCAGCGTGGTCCTATGTCCTATGTGCACGTGTGGTGTGAACAAAACCAGGAACTGCTCATGGACACACAGCTGCACAGGGGTCAGAAACTCCACAGGGACCTTTAAATGTGACTGTGACTCACGGTTCCCAGCAGACACTGAGACTCCTGGATGGCACCATAGCAACCGAGGAAACCGACCACCATCATCACAGCACCAACAGCAATCAGGATGTGGACACCTGGACAGACAGACGGGACAGACGGACTGATTAGGATCCACAGAAACACACATACAGTACATGAACAGGTAGAAATAAGAGGGCTGCATAAACATGATGTAAAAACACAACACTGTTTTTGAAGTCTCCACCCTTTTAATGACTGCATGCATACAGTAACCTCTGACGGGCAGCAGGGGGTGCAATGCCAGTAGAAAGCAATGAGTCATGTTTACAGGAAGTGGCTATTCATTTTCTTATCTGAAGCTCCTGCTCTGTACTTCAATAATACAACAGGTTCTGAACTTGTTCCTTTTTCTTGCACATCTGCAGAGATTACCATTTGTGTTCTGGGTCAAACTGTCTGCAGATTTATATTTATATTAATAATATATATTAAGGACTGTCTCTTTAGGGATGAGTCATTTGTCTGCTTTCTTCTGTAAAGCAAGATGGGAAGAAGGGAGTGGAGAGGAGAAACATGATTACTTCAGATGTTCTGCAGTTTTAAATCTAAATTCACAGCACAAATAATGGTTTCATGAAATATTCATTCTCTGAATCTGTTCAGTAGAAACTGTTTGTTCTTTTCCTAAAGACCAATCTGCTGTTTCTGCCAGTTTCACTACTATAAATATAAACGACTGTGTTCCAATGTCATTAAATTGGCTTCACAGCAGTTTAGTTTCCATTCTTTGCAGTAAATGTAGAAGAAAAAAAAACACTTGCAGAGGGTTTGAACAGGATCATTTATTACTGTGATTACATCAGATTGTAACACTGTGGTATCGCTGTTGAACAGGAGAGGTCAACCGCTAATTGGTGGTCATTAATGTGCAAATCAATAGGTCAGGAACGTGACATATTGGCATGAGCTGGTGCAGGTGGTTAGTGATGCTTAAAAAAAAAAAAAAAAGACTATTAATCTAAGAGTTGTCCTGCAGCTGATGGAAGATCTAAGCAACATAAGAACAAGACAAGGTCAGAACCTTGTATATGACTGGACTGTGTGTGGTCATCACAGTTGGAAACACCGTAAACAACCGGGCACCACAGCCTCAGACCTCATGGTGCTGACTCTTATCTCTGCTGCAACTGAGTGTATCAAAGTCTAAATCTCTAGATTAGGCAATGAAGGTTACGAATGATATACTCACTCACTCACTTTTGACATTAAATTCAACCAAATACAGTAAAATTTTCTCTTTCTGCTTTTGTTTTCAAATTAAATTTATCGGATTGATTTTGATTTGATTTTATACCCTTTCCCAAAAATATTGTATATTCTATTGTATTTCTTTCTGACAGTGGTAAATGGTCTCTGTTTAACAAAGCATACTCTTCTAAGCACATTTCTAAGTGTATCCAGGTTAATGCCGGTTTACCACAGCAACAACTACAACAGTGTCAGTGTAACTCTGGATCAACCAAAACAATGTGCATGGGCACAATGAGACCTCATCTTTTATTTAGTCTAACACATGGTTAGAGTCCACATGGCAGCTGACTGTCTGGGATGGATTAACTGAAACTGGTTCATCCTGAGTTACATCTTCACATGGCTTCGTGTCACAAGCTGACTCAGTGAATGTGACAATAAGGGGAATCACAGAGAACAGAGGAGATATTTTTTTTTAACAGCTAATCGATATTGATATTGATCACCTTCGGGCAACATAAATTAAGAATTGTTTCATCCACCCAAAGCCGATGTCAGCAGGACAAACACTGAAAACCTGAAGCACAAACACAGATGTGAGTGAGCAGCAGGTCTTTCTCCCACAGTCTGTCTCTGCTTTATCAGGTTGAGACTGCAGCTCTCTGTGTTCAGTCTCAGACATAATGTAGACTCAGACATAATTAGATTCTGGACCACTAACTGGTCCTGTACCTCGTAGACCCCATCCCCCAACCAATTTCTACCCAAACAACCACACACACACAGACACACACAAAGACACACACTAAGGCTAATCTCTAAATTGATATCTTGGCGACTGACCAAGTGCTCCCTCCATCTCCTGTATTGTGGCGCTCTAATCGGACACAGTCCTGTGATGTCGTTTGGCAATCTCGGTCTCTTGCTCTCTTGCTACAGCACCACCCATCCGCCCTCGCTGTGCTCCTTCAAAATTATGCTCTCCATAATTTCATTTACTTAAATCGCTTCTCCTGTCTGTCTTGATTCAATTTTCCCACTGATCCATTCACCCGATGGATTACAAGACTCTCAGCGTTACAGCTTTGCCACAAGATGTGTCAATATCTTCTCTATGTCAAGACTACTAAAGACCATGTGACGACCCATTACGTAATAAATGCCAGTATTAAGAATTGGTTTCCAAACTGCTTAACATTGCATTTCTATTATGTCTCAAGTTTTATTTGTCCTTGTGGTGCCAGTTTAAACCCAACGCTCCCAACACCACTCTGAGGCTGGACATTAGCACAGCAGGAGCTTCACTATTTCATTGTGTGTTCAGGCACTGAGCCGAGCGTCGGTCACCAGTGTGTTTTAGGAGCATCTACAGTCCAGCACACAATTATTTTTTTTACACACATGAAACAAGGTAGAACAGACTTGCGGGTTGTGTGCGGTGCAACTAAAATGAAACCTGGGTAGACGGTTGGATCAATAAGAATGAGAGTATGTGATGGGACCAATTTAAAAAACTGCAGACTGTGTAAAGTGCACACTGTAGTACATAATAATACATATAATAATACTAATAATTAATCATATCTTGCTTCTCCCTGTTACTGCAGGCTTTTGCCTTCATCGTGTTCATTTGTGGTACACCCTAGTCTGCATGGCCTCCTGCATGCTAGCTCGACTTGTTAATGACACTACACCATAAGTGTTAAGCTCAACAATGCTATTACAATTTTTTCTTTTTTTAAGTATTTATCTTCTGGAACCACAAATGTCCAGCTTTGAGCAGCTGGTGGCACCAAGTGAATTTTTGGAATATATTAAAATATGAAGTTACATTGCTAGTGGGAAAACAACTGACCAATCAACACCGACATCCTTAGTGCTGCGTCTACAGCCAGAGACGGTTCAAAGTCACAATACTGGTGGATCAGATGTAAGTTGGTGTCGCAATGTACAGTATAATGAACCAACAAACTTACTGAAGTTCATTGTTAAACAAAAAGAAGAAGGGACCAGTTGAAACATAGTAGAGCCCGTTTGTCTGTTCTAATGAGATATCCATACTGTGCAGTAACTACCTTCACCTCTGTTCTTGAAACTCAGCCAACCGTGTTTGTTCATTAGTGGCAAATAACATGTGTACAGGTGGAATTTCCTAATGATGACTGTATGAAACAATGAGTCTACGAGGTAATTTTTGAGCCGAGGCATGTAGCTGATTTACTTAAGTCATCCGACTATTGTTTATTATTACGAAGGAAGGCTTCCTCTCTGCTGCTGCTTCCTGTTCCCTGTATTATTTTGGAGGTACATTATTTATACAGCAGTCAAGCCATGTGACGACATCAGAAATTCTGATGTCATGTTGGACCGAGTCCATCATGTAAAATCTTTAAGATGGCAATTTATAGAGAACACTGAAAAATCAGAAGGAGGAGGAGTTTACAAAGACCTTACTTGGGCGATAAATCACAATCACAAAGTGCTTTGTGATATATAAAAAAACATTTTATGCAGTTCAGAGCAGACATATAACAGTTACTAAAGTAATGCAACAAACATCAAACATAAGTAACTATATACCGTAGTGCAGGGGTGGGGAACCATGTGCCATGGAGAGCCATGTGTGTGCAGGTTTTCCTTCCAACCAAAGACTTCAACAGGTGATTTCACTAATTAACACACCTTCAGCCACAGACGTGTGTTAATCAGTGGAATCACCTGTTGAAGTCTTTGGTTGAAGGGAAAACCTGCACACACATGGCTCTCCATGGCACATGGTTCCCCACCCCTGCTGTAGTGTATAACTGTATAGCTCCACATCAAAACATACACAATCATGAGAAACATTGCCAACTATCCTTTAAACAAAATAACAGTTCACCTTTTTCTTGGCTGCATCCATGAGGGCAAAAAGCATTTACGTTAGAAACAAAAAAACTCATCTAGTCATGGATGGACCCTCCTACAAAGACTGTGAAATACGATAAAAGCCAAATATGAGTGGCCATGTGAACCCAGTTGGTTTGGTTTAATTAAACGTAAATAGTGGAATTCATCTGACTTCGTGTGGACTTGTGATAATCTCCACCTGAGAACTAGGCAGCACATCTGTGCTGGCTTCACATCAATGCCCTGAGTGCAAGATAAAGCTGCCAGGAGAGGAGGAGGAGGGCAGAGGGTGTGTAGATGGAGAGGGAGGATAAGACTTGCAGTAGAGCCTTTAGTGACCTGAGGGGTCCCCCTGACTCCATCAAGAGGTTGGAGCAGATGCTGTTCGAAAGAAAAAGTGTTGAGGTTAACCTCAGTGATAATATTATCATTTCATATTAAAATCATTTCACATGCTTACTAGGCTATAGACTCATAGGAGTCCCATAAAAAAAAATACCACTGTAAAAGAATAAAAGATGATCATGTATGCTTATATTCATTTGTTTATATTTTCACTTTTTCTTATTCTTGTACAGATTTATTCGTTGTCATGGCACTCCCGTGACTCCATACTTTTTCACCATTATGTTTGAAATGCATATAATATGCAGTACGTAACACAGAGATCTTTCCATTAGTTTATTATTATCATTATTAGATTTAAGACAAATTATTTCTACCATGAGATCATTATATTTAGTCCACTCCTGTGAAAAGGTGTGATGGTGTGGTGACTGCTGCTTATGCTTCTATGGCATAATGAGTTCTTGCTCTGCCTGGGTTATATTTACCAGCTGAATATTTAGATGCAGTGCAGTGAGAGCAAAGTATTTTAAGCACAAACCAGCTCACTGAGGACTGTAACCCTCGGATTTTCTGCTAGATACTATAAACATTACATCACGTTTTATTTGTTTTTCCTGCCACTTGCTCAATATGGCAAATTCACATTACATAATGAATGATGAAAGGGTCAGAGGTTGAGGCACAGATAGATCTGCTACATATGAGCAGATGTGCAATATAATTAGGCTCCATGGATTTATAGTTAAAGTAAACTTAAATTACCTTATCAAATAGTGGACAAAACGGCATGCTGATGCTAGCAAGTGTCAGCCATCATGTATTATCATGTGGGTTTTACATAGACTTCTCTAGCTTAGGATGTTTATTATCATTACCTGACCCTGCTTTGCCTGACTAGAAGTATAATGCTACAGAAGAACACTTACCTTACACAGATGACACTCTCGATCAAATGGATCTCTCATAAACCCGTTGACTAGCACCAGAGGATTTTCGCTGGCACGAGCCACAGTTTCTTCAAACGTCTAACATGAGTAGAAAATTAACTTGACCTGGTTCTGACTTAGCAACAAACTCTCATGAGATGCCACAACATGTCTTCTCTGTGTTGGTTTTGGTTTCACTGCAGCAGAGAACACTTTCCAAGCTCCGAAGTTTAGAGGAACATACGCTATGAAACCATGAATGTTACTGAATTTAAACTGAGACAAAACTTTCAAAGAACTGCTCTCTTTTAGCATTTTATTATCTTGTTATTATCTGTCATTCATTTAAGTCAGTTCCACTTATTTCAGTTTTTAGTTCTTTTATTACAAATCCTACATTCGATTACTTCATATATATTTATATTCATCATCCTGTCATTATCTTTGTTTTGTTATTGTTGTTTCTCAGTATGAGTGTTTGAGCGTGAGTGTGTGTGTGAGTGTGAGTTTGAGTGTGAGAGAGAGAGTGTGAGAGAGAGAGAGAGAGAGAGGAGTTTGAGGTTGATTTCTTCTTTTCATTGCTCTTATTCTCAGAAGCACTTTGTGTTGTGTTGCTTGTATGAAGAGTCCTGTATAAATAAAGTCTGTTTGATTGGTGTTGACTGACTTTTCTTAATGAAAATGGAAGGATTTGCCACAAAATCTATAAAGATTATGTAACAAAGAGGGAATTCAACCCTCAACTCCGTGGTTACTAAAAAAACCGAAATAAGTGGAACATGACTAAACAGGAACTGCAACAAGAGTAAAATTTTCTAAATTAAGTTTTACAAAGAAGTAAGGAAAAAAAAACCTACATCACACCACTTTGAAGTGAGCTCACTTCTGTTGTTGCTGGGGGAGAACAGACTGCAGTGATTTTCAGGCTGTATGTGTTTTAAAGAGGAGAAAAACTGGAGGCTGGTCACCACCACCGGGTAACTGTGTGTGAACAGGCTGGAGTGAGAGAAAGGAGAGCAACAGATGTAGGACCTCATATTGAAAAGTTCCTGGCAGCAGGAGACGAAAACAGGAGGGGAGGGGGAAAAAAGGGGGAGGGGGCAGACAGAGATGGAGGGAGGAAGGGAGGGAGGGACAGAGAGAGAGTGAGGGAGAAGTGAGACAGCACGACCCGAACACTAACCACAACCAGATGGGGAAGTAATGGGGAGCGACAGTGGAAAGAAACTGAGCGGAGTGAGGGAGAGGAGGGAGGGTGAGGGGTGGGGCCCTGAGAGGACGGAGAAAAAGAAGAAGGAGGAGGAGGAGGAGGAGGAGGGGGAGGGTGAGGAATTTTTTCCTGAACCAAACACCCTCACCCCCACCCCCCTTGGAATGAGAGGGAGGCTTTATGTAATGGGTAGGATGCAATCATTGAGGCTGTTTGAGAGAAAGTCCCTCAGTAGTTCCTCTCTGCTCTGCTGCCTCAGAGGACAACAACAACAAAAACACTCTCACTTTTCACACAACACACTCTTTCTCTAAAATATTTTCTCAACTCTGCCTTTCGCTTCTCTTCTCCGACGTCTTCCTCACCACTTGCAATTCGCGCAGACGGGAGGAGCCGATCGGACTGCTGTTGGATGCTGAGGCTGGTTTCCACAGTTGGAGACATGACAACGTGTGGGAGTGCCAGCTTTTTATAGAGTCATATGATGAGCCGTGTGTCCTCTGTTAGACCTAGTCACAAGCTGACGGTGATCTGGGTGGGGCCGGGCAGCCCCCGCTTAATCTAATGTATTTCACACCAGTCTAATACCCTCACATCCAGGTTACTGAGGGTCAGCTCTGTGCATCGTGTACTGTAAGTGTGAAATGGCCATGTCCAAGACCAATCATCCAGACAAACACATGTAAAAACACACACACACACACACACACACACACACACACCTGGGGGTATTCCTAAAAGGATGTTTAACAAACTCTGAGTCTCTCCCTGAACTCTCAAAACAGGTAATCTGAGTTAGTTCAATCGACTCTTAGTGTTAACTCAGTGTTGAGCTCGTGTCTGAATTAAAAAAAGCCAAATGATATGTGAGTTATTTCTTTTTTTTGACTGCTGGGGTGGGATCTTCTAGACTGGGGGTTAATATGCAAAGTGATAAAAACAAAGAGCAATGTAAAGAATTAGTTTAGATGTGAGAGCACGTCAATGCTCGTTCCGATAAATGATGGATTACGATGAGAAGTGGTACCATTCAATTAAGTCCTCATCAGGGAATGAGAGCTCAGCAAAAAAAAAAAAAGGACGAATTATTCTCCTGACGTAAAACTAAGTGAATTATTTCTGCTTCAACATGATCAGACTGACAAGGAAAGGACAGCCCCTGTCAGACAGCTCAGGGTTTCTCCGAGTAAACTTGTCAGAGAGCAGGTTAGGTTTACACTGTATGTTACCATAGTAACTGATGCAAAGTTTAAGTTACCTCTCTGTGAGGAACGGAAAACCCAGAGTTTCCCTCATCTCAGGGCCAACTTAAGAGTTTTCACATAACCTGCTTTCTGGAATACCCCCCTGAACAATCACCTACATTGAACAGGAAGCAGATTACTGATAAGTTTCAAAAAGATCCTCTGAATGAGGAATAGTAAAGACTGAAAACTTATAATGCAGAATTTAACTGGAAAACAGCTGCAGCAAAGACGATAAGGTCAGCGACATCATCATATCGTCTAGACTGACCATCCAGTCAGGGAGCCACTGTGGCCATTAGCACCATTGTTTCTAAAGGCCTTTGTTTTGCTGCATCACTGTCAATTATAGTGGACTGAGCACTTCTATAAATATGTTTATAGTGGTGCTAGGACACCTCCCTCAGTACACCTATACAGCTGTATGCATTTATTTTTCCAAGTACGTTGTGGGCTATGTCTATCTTTTATCAGGGATTTCATTAAGATGTGTAATGTTTGTAATGTTTGTAATGTGTTCGTTTTGTAGGTTTATGAAAAAAAAAAATCCTAAGTATGTGTAAAACAAACAAACAAACCAAAAAAACCCTGTACTGACCCTGTACTGACAGACATAAACTATTTCTGCCAATAAATAGTGTCTATGATCTGCACATGGGCCGTCCAGATAACACTTCACCAACAAACTCACATGACTGTGACAAGTACCTCAGGATACCTGACACAGTGTCTGTACTCCCTGTAATAACTTGATTTTTACTCGACAGATATCTGCATGAACTGAAATTAACTGAATTAAAAATGTATTATTCAACACATGAATAAAATGTTCAGGTTTTAGAACAATAATTACCGGTAATATTTCTCATCTGATCTAATGAGTAGCATTTTGTCCTAACCACCATCTTTCAAAAGACTATAATGCTGTAACTATTTGTCAGGTCTATAAATGTGATCTGTTATCTTTCATTCATTTATAATAAACATCACCCCCAAGCTGATCAATAGGGCCTCAAAGACTGAAGGAGATCCATTTGTTCTGGTCATTAATAGTTAATGCAGAACTATCAGTACTTCTGTTACTTCACTGTGACTTGTTGCAGAAAGTCAAACCAACGTCTGAGTGTTCAGACATTAAAGGAAATGAGTGATCAATACTGTATTTCTTCATGAGATGAAATCATAGCACGATCTGTCATGGTGAGGCGTTCACTGTCAACTTGTATTTTGAAATTTATGCTCAAGTCAGACCTTATAATAGATTTGCACTTATTTTATGCTGTAGCATGTCCCCAAATATTGTGCTTTTAATAATAATGCGTTAAAGCATGTTTTATTCATCATGTGATTTCCTTCCTCTGAGCACTTTAATAACATATCATTCTCTGTACAATCAGTCTGTCCATCTAAAAACAGAGAGTAATCAATTTAGCATTTATGTGAATAAACCTACTAAATACCAGCTCACTGGGCCCGATGACGCAGCTGAACTGCACCCACCAGGAGACATAAGACAGGGACAGTGTGAAGACAGACCCAGAGACAGACGGAGGCGGTACAGATACAGAGATACGTACTTATGTAGAAGGTGTTGGGGGCCTGGGCTCCATCAAGTTCCAGGTCCAGCAGGTTGCTTGTCTTGGGATCATGTCTCAACCACAGGGCCACGCCCAGGATCACTCCTCCGGCAAGCTGCAGCACACAACACAAGTTGTCATTCTGTCAGTATGTCTCATTGCATTCAGGACATCGCTGTACACATTTTCAATGATTTTTGTCTTTTCACATTCACTAGGTCCTGAGGCAGAGCCACGCCCTGAGTCTCACTGTCTTATGATGTGTATCAACACAGCAATGTCGCTATGGAAACTAAGTGCAACAAGAGCCGTGCCTGAAACTGAAATGGCAAAAACATCCATTAGAAAGGTGATGTTCAAAGAAATACACTCATTTGAAATATTTTGGCACTACTCTCAGTGTTTGCTGTTGCCTTAGCTTAGCAAAACCACAGCAAACAACAGGCTGTCATTCAACCCCTCTGAAGTCACTGATTAACATGTTAAATCCCATCTGTCTGGCGGTTGGTTAATGTGTAATTGCCATACAGTGGAGTGGTATCTGTCCCCTCATCTGACCCTCTGAAGTAAAAGTGCTTTTAGGTACTTTTCTTTAATCAAAATGAAAGTAAAAGCAACAAGATTTTACAAAATGAAAACGTCTAAATCGTTTTGCATTTAGGGGAAAAGAGCCGCCGTGCAGTATCACATGGAAAATGTCACACATTTACAGGGTGGTGGTGTTGTTCAGCTGATCACTGGGGATTAGATGTAGGCTTGGGCAATGTTAAAACTTTCCAGCCAGTCAAGCGACCAGCAATTGGCAATACAGTTTTGCAGGGTGCAGGGAAGACCCACCATTTTCGGGCTTTTCTGTACCAACCCACTGAACGACATACAGAGGTGGCCTGATGACATTTAGGTACTACTCTGTTTTGTAAAAGAGAGACTGTACATAATGTGGCCCAAGAGTTTTCGTTGAGGCCGAGAGGAGCTGAATGTTGCGTTTATAAACTGCAACGAACAAACCTACGGACCTTTAAGCTGCTGTTGTGGGTTACAGTGGATTATAGGAGTTATTACTGAAGAACACACAGGTCAACGTATAAAAAGAGACAATATGTTCAGTGTCATTCTCACATCATCAGGGGAAACACTGCACATTTAGTAATGTTGCTATAGAAACGTATTGTTCTTTAGGGAGACATGAGCCTTCCTTGTTTGGCCTGGGACAAAGAAATGCTAAATATAACCAGTTAGCGTATACCAGAGCAGACGCACCGGAACAAGCAGCAGTGAAATAAACCACTGACAGTCACAATAGACGCCCTTCCACTGCACATGGGTCTGGATTTTTATAAATCTCATGCTTCAGCACGTTCAAAATACACGACGTCTGTATCCAAAAACATTTTAGCCTAAACAGGCTTGACCATCCCATCCCTCTCCTCGCTAAGTGAGGTCCATTCCAGAGCGAAGGCCAGCCGCTGCCTAGCAACCAGATAAACACCATAACTGGGAAGAGTGTAGAGCGCACACACGCACACACACACCACATACCACAGAGTAACTTACTGACTTTAGGAAAACTCCCCACCACGTGAATTACCACTAAGATGAGTCACTGAAATGCTTGAAGATGGTAAACTCAGACTTTACTCAGGCTTTAATCTACATCATCTGTGTGGATGATGAACACAGGGACCAACAAGTTTGAAATGCATGATTTTGTAACTGGTCTGAAAAACCATTCCTGTTTCCATTGCTGCAGGACACTGTTTCCATTGCTAAGGACATTTACTAAGGTGTGACTCACAAACTCAAATCCACCGGGCGCTGGTTTCTATGAGACAGTAATAAAGCAGTTAATCACAAATCCACCAGACGGCCTTTGAGACATTATCAAGGTGCCTGGGGTGACTTTTCCACCGATCCAGCAATTAAGAGATAGCTTGGGTTATTTGAGATGAGGCTGTGTGGGGTAATTATGTGCAACAATGCCGACTGATGAGTAATGAGTTAGTTTGGTAACAAACCCAAACCCATCAAAAATCACATCATCATTCATACGTTAGTTTTTTTTTTCTGTGACAATGAAAATGCAAAAATATTATTCCAACTCAAATCATTATCAGTGTCCATTGTATTGTTTTGTTTATTTGACACTTCATGCAGCCCCGAGAGTTGAAACCATGTTCTTTCTCTCTTTCTCTGGCACTTAGTAATCTACCTGAAATCTCAGCACACCCTTCAGGTGAAGCCAGCTGTTGAGCTGTAAACCTCTGCTGGATCACTTGTTTTCACTTTCTCCAACTGGGGCATCTTGATCTATGTGAAGGGAACTTTGAGCGAGTTGTTGCACAGCACTGTCAACTGGCTCCGTCCATTTTTTTTCTACTTTTTACACAGATGTTCCTCCCCCACATCCTGTGAACTCATACCTGTCATACAGCGATGAGGCAGAGAAACCACGCAATTTCCCTGCTCTGAAGAAATTACAAAATGGGGCTAAAGATAGGTGCCCGGCCCAGTTGTTTGTGTATCTGTGTGCTCATGCTGCAGTGTTTCTTTCCAAGTACAAGACATCACAAGAATGATAGTGAAACAATTTCCCCTTATTTGTCCTTTTGCACAACCACAATAAGCCTCACCATAGTTGTGTAAGCAGCACTGTTGCAAAGTAGCTCTCATGAATAGAAAAACAAAGGCTCCATCTTTTATCTGTAGCTGAATTAGCTAGAGATGAGCCAGGCCAAAGCTATCCCCCCCCCCACCCCCACCCCTCAAAAAAAGATAAATACACACTTTCCACTTCATTATAATAATAATAATAATAATTATAATTTTTATCATCCTTGTTGTAAAGTCATCTGACTTTGATGAGTGGTGAATAAACGTATTTTTGTTATATCATAACTTGTCTTTGATGAGAAGGGCTACATCCAATACGACAGACAGACAGGCAGACAGGCAGACAGGCAGACAGACCGACAGGCAGGCAGACAGACAGACAGACAGACAGACAGACAGACAGGCAGACAGGCAGACAGACCGACAGGCAGGCAGACAGACCGACAGACAGACAGGCAGACAGGCAGACAGACAGACAGGCAGACAGACAGGCAGGCAGACAGACAGACAGGCAGACAGACAGGCAGACAGGCAGACAGACAGACCAGTTACTGGCCTCCGATGTCAAACATATCATCTGACCATCTGTTCTTCATTCACCCACTGCACTTGTTTCTGTTGGCACCTTTCACACCCAGGAAAAACACATGGGTTGATATCATCATGTTCAGTGCAGTCTAGCGTCACTGAAGAGAGTGCACCTACTTGTGGCTGACAGTGTGGGCTTTATCCCACAACCTCTGACTTGTGATTCAATATCAAACAACTTTAAGGACGGGAAAACAACTCAGACCGAGTCATCACACTGAGTCACTCCCAAGTCGGAAGAGGTGCCAGACAGAAATCAGAGTGAAACCCCCAAAAGTTGCTTTAAATATCATCACGTGAGAGACAGGCGGCATAGCCCAACTTTCCCTGCCAGCTTTGTCCCTCCAGAGACTATTTCTGCCTCCAGCCCAGAGGACAGGGGGTTGTAGAATGCTGGGCATGCTGGGAGAGAGGGTGTGAGGGGGTGGGTGGTGGGTGTTCCCATAAAACTCCTCCATTACCAGACGCTCCCCTCCCCCCAGCCCATCTCGGTCTCTTAACCCTCTCAGTGTCCAGGGTGATTTATGGAAACAGGAGGTCTCCTTTTTAAAGCACCAACATCCATGGCAAACCGCTCGGTGACCACACATCACATTCGGAGTATCTTCAAGGATGGACTGGACTCGTCTGCTCTGACAGATCCTTTCAAAAAGCTCTTTAGAGCAGCCAATAAAACTGAACAGGCTAATGCGTTACAAAAAAAGAGAGAGTGGAAGCTGGAGTGATACTGTAACACAAATCACATTACAGACACTTTTTACCAGTGCTTCTTCTCAGTGTCTAGTTTTATTCACACATACCACGTATAACCAAATACTGTGGTCGGAGTGAACATGCTTCCCAAACTAAATACAGTATTTCCTAGGGATGTCCTGATTGAGTTGATTTTGGCTTGTGGCCCTGAGGCATGTCCTTCAACAGTGTGTATCTTCCCATACCGAGTTCAATCCACTATTCGGACTCAGGTGAAAATTGAGTATGTGACACAAAGAAGACTCGGCTGTGGCCGACTGCATCCGTCGTGCCTTATTTTTCACAAGACTCTTAATCCACATACTGAAGGTCCTGGTTAAAAGTATCAAGTTCCATGCTTAAAATGACAGATGAGGCGTGTGAAAATGTGGATATCTGTGCCTGTGTGGGATTTGTCTGAACTACTGAAACACAACAAATGCACCAACACTTAATAACAATCCTTTATCCATTAATTGCCCTTCAAAAGAACTTCCTTGTATCACAAACACGTACTTACACAATCAGAGCTTGACCCACTTTCATTAGAAACTCTGTTCAAGTGATCAGTTAGATCAAAAGCAAAAGCTTCAGTCTTTCCCATTGAAGGAATGCCCTCTTACAGAGTTGTACTGAGACACTGGGACATTATTAGACACCACAACATGTGGGTTCAAACATTACCAGAGTCTGACAGCATCGTACAGGACAAGCGAGTGCAGAGGAGGATCACCCTGACTGAACTGAATGACCCACAGGACAACAGATGTGTGGAGGCCTCAGAGAGGATGGCCACCAAGGATGGTCAGGACCTGGTCCAATAATACAGAGCAAGGATAGTGGGCTTATCTATTCCAGTTGAGGGGCTTCCCAGTGAGGCTACTGTGTCAATCATAAATCAGATAATTTAAAAACAGATGTGCAACATGATGGTGTAAGAGCCATCAGCTCAGATCAGGCAATAGGTCTCTGTGGCACAATGGTCAAGATAAATCCAGGTGGCAGTCACAAGACAAGTTAAGACCAATGAGGGAATTTCATATAATTAATCTACTGCATCTGCCAGCAATTTTCCAAATTGCGTAGCCAGAAGATACATGCACTTTTTCCTGGAAAACCTTGGCCTTAAGCTGTTGTGGCCGTAACTGGAGAAAGGGAAAGAGGCGCTGCAACTTCCAAAAACTGACGGATGCTCTGAACGTCTTCAGTTTGTCCAGAAATAACTGCCTCAGCTAAAAACCCTCACAACATCAGAATGATTCTCTAGGTTTGTTTTCTGTAGATTCAACCAAATCTAATCAAACGATCCTAGTCCACAAAACAGATGTCTGTTGAGTGATTTCCTGAATCAATTATGAAATTCAAACAGAGCTACAGTTGGCACCTGAAAGAGGAACTCTCGGCAGATTTTGGTTGGAACAGACTTTCAGAGACTGTGACCTGACATAGCAGGGTAGGGGGCTCCTGTTCCGTTGCATCAGTTCAGCTGACAAGTCACACAGCACAGAGGAAGTAGTAGTAGTAGGCCTCCATCCTGGGGGAGTGGAAACCAAGCAGCTTTGCAAAAACACTGAGGATCTGACAACACCACACATGAACATCACCAGCTCAGCAGGAGAAGGAGCCAGCAGAGAAATTTACCCTGTCTGGAAAAGTAGGGTTCGACCATACTGACATGCCAAACTGTGAATTTTGTTGGTCTGTTGGGAGGCTGAACAAAATAGAACCGCACATGATCCAGAACACTGGGCTTGTAGACCGGATCCTGGTAACAGAGGGAGTACCAAAACTTTTCCACCCGGCTACAAACTTCTGAAAGCACAGACTTTTTGTTGTAATGGTACTTTTCTTCAGCCAAATGACATGTAATGGGGTTGCTATCGGAAAGTGCTGACATAGTCCAGCACATTATGCTTTGTGCAGCTCTTGATCGTCCTTTTTCTTCCAGGAGCCAGAGGGGCCCGCACACTGTGAGGCCAAATGCAAACACAGTGGATGAACTCAAAAAGATTCCTAGGTGGTTTCTCTTTTACTATCTCTTCCAGATAACATTGGTGCTGTAGCTTTATTATTAACTCTCTGGTTTCTGAGCAGTGAGACTGAAGAAAAGTGCAGTGATGGGGAATAAAGAGCCTCACTTTTCCACACCAGCACTTTAGCTGCCATTTATCACTGATAATGGCTATTAGGGTTGGATGGTCATCAGGAGAAAGAGCGTTTCCTGTTGGACTCTGGGGACGAGAACTGTGGCTAACCCACTTTGCTTTCACGTGCCTGCAGGAAACACTAGAATTAAAAGAACAAAAGCCTTGAAGTGTGTGTGTAAAAATGGCCTGCAATACTCTGTTGTTTCTAAATACCATCTAATACCTGTTTAATCATGAACATTTTCATATGGAAATTTACATTTTAGAAATATTCTGTTGGATTTTCTTTTCTTTCTTCTTTTTTTCTTTTAGATATTCTTTTTGGTTCTGAGACATTGACTTAAACCTCTAAGAGTTTGTTTTTTTTTTTTTTTAGTATTTCACAGAAAATAAAAATCACATTAATTGTCATCAGTAATGCAAATAGTAACTAGTTGAAAAACCATACCAAATCCATACTTCAGTCCGCTGTATCTACAGCTGTCTGACTTACAATGACACAGCACAAATGTTAGGCGTGTATAACTGGACAACACCAGCAGGACAAAGCAACGCAAATTTCCAGTGAATGCACCACGGTGTACCACATGATGATTTGAGCAGTGTGAGACTCTCATCACTGGTGGATGAATCCACTGAAGGACCTGCCTCTAACACGTCGGCCCGTAGAGCTTCAGCACACTGAGGTGTTCTGAAATCACTTCACCCAGCACTGACACAGTACTGACGTATGCAGGTTATTTGATTATTTCAAATAATTTCAAATGCAAACTCCAGCTAATAATGACATTCCAATTAAACTCAGTTGAGCCTAATGCAGAGGTGGCGCACTCTCTTACTTTCTTACTTCTGCCTTCAGAGCAAGAACAGCCACAGTTGGGAGTGGCCTTTGAACAACTCAGGACAAATCCCAATGCTGTCAAAGTCCATAGAGGTTTTACTGGCCCTGTCACCAATCAGCATTTGGACCACCCCAGGGGACAGAACAGTAGTTCCTTATGAGGAAGCCGCCACACCAACCAACTATTCTGGTGGACACCCTGACTTAGCGCTCACATGTGGTGCAGCCCTCTATTATTTCAATGGGGTCAGTCTGGTGGGATGGCTGATGAGCTGAAGTCCTAACAACAGCGTCCCCTGGCAAAAAACTGTGAAGCTAACTCCCGCTGTATGGCAATTTAACACTATCATCTGTCAGAGTGCTGCAAAGGCCAATCAGTTAATGAAAGCACATATTCCTGGGGTATTCATTTTTAACTTGAAAACCATATTTTCTAAAAACCACACCCACCTGTGGCAGCATCGCAATGGCAATAAAATAGTTGTCGCCATGATGTCATGACGTTAGATGATTTTCTTCACCACCATACAGTGCTTTGTCATCTCGGAGCCTTTTAATGGATCGATCTGGTCCCCCATCCAAAGTGTCTGGATTGTAAATTATCTTAACAGCATACCGTCTGAATCCCAAATTAAAATGTGTTGGAGCAGTACCAATCTGCCAGTCGGGATGCTCACTGTTAAATGTACCATTACAAAATATAACCACATTTAAGAATCCATCTTTTCCCTTTAAGGGAATGATGACTAATTGATTTTATTATGGACATACTAATATTTATTCATAGATAACCTTTCAGACCCTAATCCTAACCCAAAGTGCGTTTCGAAGCAAAATGCATAAAACCAACACAAACGTTTAAAGAGATTTTAAAAAAAATCAAGTGCAGATAAAAGCAGGAGAAGCCCTCAAATGAAAGTGTGTTTTAAGGAGGGACTTGAGAGAATCACAGCCGCTCTGCCAATCTGATTTCCTCAGGCCTTTCTTAAGGAACCTAGGAAGGAAGGGGGAAAAAGAAACCACCAGACGCACTGGAGATCACTGAAGGAGTTGTTTAAGAAACTAAACAGCAGCTCTTACATAAGAAGAGTAAAAACCAAACACCCACAGATGTTTCCATGATCCATCACTCAGCCCTGACTCACCAAATGAAAACCACCAAGAGCCCCCCACCTCCTTGCACGCACACACACATACTGGGTGGAGGATTTAATCCAAACAAAGCCATCTCCCAAACCTTCAACCAGCAGCCCAACACACTCACATGTGTCCACTTACTGGCCTAAAACCCCGGACCCAGAACTGTTGAACCGCGTGTCTGTGCCACAGCAAACTAAAACTAAAACTCGGTAACTGGAGTTGCTGTGGAGACACACGACAACACCTGAACACCTAAGGTGACTCTGGTAGATACTTGATGTCATTTTTTATTCATACAAATCATTACATCGACTGTTGCAGTTAACGCACGCCTTTGTGAGCGCGTCTGTTTTCGCCCTGGTCGCCCCTCGCGGTGACGAGGCGGCACCGCAGCCATTCAGCGGCTCGTAACGGTAACGGAATCGAATCTGCGAGATGTAACGTTCATGTTCACTTCATATCCAGCGTCATTCATCAAGGAGCCGCCGGCCATAGATTAAAGTGCTACCGGCGATGAGGAGGAAGGAGAGGAGGTCGAGGAGGAGAAGGAGGAGGGGGTGAAGGAGAAAGAGGAGGAGGTGCTGCGCAGCGACCTGAACAAACACAATGAGTGAGATATTAAAAAAAAAATCAAGGCAGCTTACCCAGAAGATGAAGTTGAAGAAGAAAAGCATATACTTGATGCATTTGGTGCAGCCTTCGACTCCCATGGTCGGTCGGGGAAAAAAGAAGATATATATACTCGGCAGAGAGTTCAGGGAGACGGTGGCGACGACTAATCTTGCTCCTCGGCGTGTAACGGGACTGAGTCTCAACTGGGAATCGTGGACTTCAAGCTCGGAGACCGAGGCAACACCCAACTCCTCCCTCCCTCGCGCTCACAGCACCCCGCCATTGTCCACTCAGTGTCGCCAGATTTGACTGACAGCCCAATCAGAGGCCAGAGAACGCCCCCCTCCTCCCCACCACCACGGAAAAAAACCCACTTTTTTTTTTTTCGTATAACACTGAAAAAAAATGTTGTTGTCGTTTTTCTGCGCTATGAGATGCTGTGTGAGGAAACTAAATGCTGTGTTCATGTACCACAGGCCATGTGGGAATGGAGTATATCAGAGAAAGGCCTACACCACGAATAGAAAAAATGATGTACCATAATGCACCATTTGCTGCTCTGAATTAATGTGCCACAGTAACAGACATCTGAACACACTGCTGGAATTGAGATCATGAGCCAGAATATAAACCATAGATAAAGTGATATGACCTCTGTGGTTTGCTACTGCACATGAAACCTTTCTATTTCAATACTGTGTTTAACCTACGTGTATTATTTTTGAAACCCATGTTTTATGTGAAATGATGTGTGATGTGATCCATATAGTCATAATTTGATTAGTCATAACAAGAGCAAGTTATTGATGATTCATAATTTGATCAATTGCTTATAACTAACTTAGTTCCACCCCAGTGTTTCACTCGGTGACTGTTTCACTCGGTGACTGTTTTAACTGATTCTTATATGATGTTGGACATCACACATACTAGTTTAAACTCAGTCATAATAACACAGGCAGGAAGATACTGTTTATGTTCTCAAAGAAAAATATTGATGAAGTTCTACAGAATCTGTGGAAATATGACAAAGTATGTGGTGACTTATAGCCTGGAATAGGCTGGTATACCACAGGATGTTTGGTCAACCACAGCTGGTGACGTGTCCTTCATGAGTAGAACAGTTCAAGAGTGTCTGACAGCAAATTGAACTCACAAATATCAACATTAACACTAGAGTGATAGGACCTTCCTGAAAATGACAGAAACAATCTTTGTAAAAACTTTATTTGATGTGTTGCCACTTCAAGTTTTCAGTTTGTCACATGGAGTGGGTAGGGTTTATGTCTCATACTGCAGTCATGATGCTTCACATTTTTGCTGCTTATTATAAAGGGGTCTCTTATAAAATGGCCAACACAAAAAATTAAAGTTCCCAGATACATACAACAGGTGGCTGGTGAGCCCCAACCCCTGAATCTTTACAGCAGCTCAAAGGTCCTGACAATATCGTCTGTGTAGACTGCAGACACAAATAAGCAAGTTAGAGTTGTTTCCACCACATCATACTGTAGGAAACATGCGCTGACAGCAGCTCCTCTGATAGCAGAACCGAAGCTACAGTTTTCTGAGAAACAGGAAATATGTTGCCATGGATACAGTGACTTAATTCAGCCTCATTTTTTTTTTTTTTTTTAGCCCATGCTGGTTTAGATCATGGAAAAATAAGTGAATCACATGATCTTTTTTAATTTCCTCTTTGTTATGTACCATTGATCCATTGATATACTTAACTTTCACTGACCTAACAAAACAACTAGTTTTTCTCAGTCACTTTGGTGCAGTCCTCACAGAGTCCAGAAACGTTGTTCTCAGAACAGTTCATCTCCCTGCCACATTTTTCATTGCATTTGTAGAAACTTCCATCATGTCCTCAAGTTTGACTATTCAAGACCCATTTCTAATATGACTCTGACACCTCATTAAAACAGATTGTTCCATGATGAAAAACAGACCTCTCACTCACTGTGCTACAGTCCTGTGTTGCTTTAGTGTTTTCAATCAAAATGTCTTCATATCTCTGAAAAAACAAGGGCAGTCATGACCACCCACACACCCACGCAGACACATGCACACATTTGTGTAGATGCCATCTTCTAAGTTAGATTGTATCATTTTGCTTGTCCATAGCTGTATCATCTTGTCCTCTGGGAGGCATTACGGGTCTATGAAGGCCCACACTTCCAGACTAGTGAATCGTTTTTACTCATGTGCCATTAAGGAACCTGCTCTAACAAATAACACAATGTAATAATATAATGTACAATATAATGCGCAATGTATTTATTATTAATAACTATCATTATTGAGTTATTTTTTTATATTCTATTTTTGAATCACAGCTTTTCACTTTGTTGTTCTGGATTACTCATTGTAAGGACACGATTCATTCATTCTGATCCAATTAGCTTTGTTGTCTTTTAATCCTTTCCAGCTGTTGCATATGGCACGGCTCAGAATGTTTCACATTAAAGGCACTGGTGAAAAACTGTAGCAGGCTTTTAAACTGATATTGTTACAGAGTTGAGACTGCTACTTAAATTAGAAGTAACTTGAGTAAAGGCCTACCATTTATACAGATGGCAAAACAAGTCAGATCCATACTTAGCCGTTTTCTCTTGTTCTTGAGTACTCCTAGTTCCACAGCCACAACAGAGTGAAAGATGCCATTTCCCCATTTTAGAGGATAACAGTCAGGACCAGTACAAGGGGTGGACTTGGGGTGACAACACAGGCACAGGTTTCACTTAAGTTCAGGTAAATAAAGTGCTGGCCTGAAAGAAAATGTGGTGATTTACTCTACGTTGAGTTTTTTGCTGGTGAGTTACATGCAGGGTCTGCATTTTTGTTCTACCTTTAACCTGGCTGTGGAGGCACAGACCCAACATGAAGGCTTTTGACCTTTGACTGCTAACTACTTACACATGGGGGCGACATTATGCCAACTTTCTCCTGCTGTGCACTGATCCATCAGTTTGATGATGTGCAGAAGACGGATGAACAGAATGTTGAGATGATGGACACATGTCATTTGACCAACATAAAAACGGTGACTACAATAAGCTGCCTGTTTAAAAGTTTATCTGGAGTTAAATAAATGTTCACATCGCATCTCTTCACTTGGACAGTATTTTCTTTGTTCTTTGTAGTGATGAAATTCAGTCATGTTTAACACAGTAAATATCACAACTTCATGCATGTTTCTTTAATTAAAGAAAATTCAAACGTGAGCTTCATGAATCCTCTTATTCATCTTTATCTATTGAAGTGTCTTTAGAACACTGAAGAGTTGCAACGTGGCTGACAGTGGAGGAGTTGGCTGTGATTGGTTTTACTCCTATGATCAACACAGTATATGGTCAATCACATTTTCAGAATAAAAGACAATAACTCTAGAAATGTAGTAGAGACAAAGAACAATATTTATCTGGCATTCAAGTCGTGGACTTATATACAGTACTCAAATAATTACTGTTCACCTGATACACATACTATTTACTGAACTGTCTGGTTCAGAAACTCAGATGATCCTTACTAGAAGTGTCCCTGAGCAATTATTGCTATAGATCTTGAAATGCTGGATAAAATAAATGTCACAGTGCAGAACTCTACATTTAAAATCCATCAATAAATGCATAACATTTAAGATTTGATTTATGAAAACAGCATAAAATGTTCATCAAGCTGAATTAATTACTTACATTTTTTTTTAACAGAATTCGACAAAATACTCAAAATACATTTTAAAGTGTGAATAAATATTTGTGTCTGAATCACTGAAATGAATGTAACTTTTATTTTTGTTGATCAAACAACTGTGAAATACAGGAATACACACAACAACAACATAAAGCTGAGTATGAGTTGGAGAGAAAGCAAAGCAACAAGCAGTAATTCAGACAGAAAGCAGAGACCAGGATCTCTGAGCACTTAGAGGAGATTAAATTAGAGAGGAGAAATGACTCTTTGTACCACTTACTCCAGAGGGAAGGCAGGCAGGTGGTGGTGGCAGTCATGTTGTGTCTGTGTAGCAACAGCAGGTGGAAGTTTTGAATAAAGAGGCAAAGGTTTTGAAGGGAAATCCAGGACTAATGTCACCACCTTTGAGCATGGAGAGTATTCAGATGCTTTCAGAGAGATGAGCATGGATTTGGTCACTAACAGAGCAGAGTTTATAAAGCCACAGAAAGAAATTAATGAAAGAGACTATTCTAGGCCTTCAAGCACATGGGCTGAGATATAATCTTGTCTTTACTGGTATCCAAAAGAAAAAGATCCAAATGATCCAGACAAGATAATCAAATGGTTCATTGTCAGTTAGCTCAAAATTACACCATCATCACCTTTTTCTGTGACTTTAAACAGTTTAAGGCAACAAACTGTCTCTCTGTCTGTCTGTCTGTCCAGGCTGGCCATGCTGCGGCATGGTGACTGTACAGCTTGTGAATGCAGCATTTACTGACCATCTCTAGACCTCATCTACAAACGTAACTTTCTACATTATGGGATCTGTAAATGCCCACAGAGCATATGTGACCTGAAGACAGTAGCTCACAGACACTTCTCATCCAGTCTGACAGAGTTACAGAATTACAGGGATAAAATCAAATTTAAGTGTTGAAAACTTGTAGAAACTTTACAGAGAAGACTTAAAGCTGTAATTGCTATAGACTGACATTTCATTTGAAGGCTTTAATTTCAAAGCATTCTTTAATTTTGTCATTGGCCATTGTCAAGTAGTTTTCTATATATATATTTAGATAAATATGGATATGAAACATAAGGGGAGGGGCTGAACAACTGCTGGTGAGTGCTACATAAATGAAATTTACTGACGGGGTGGGTACCAGATTTGATTACTTGGATGGAGAAACTGAAGCAGGATTTGGCAGCCCAAACTTTGTACCCGCAAGGAATTGGATTAGGATTAATGTTATTATTTATATCATTGTTGATTAATATTATTTGTGTTTTTATCAATTCTGTATTAAACCACAAGGAGTTATAAGTGTACTAGGGCCAAAGCCAACGTTATATTCCATACTGTAAAAGGACTTCCACAGATTATTGCAACTGGTGAGATGAATTCATCCATCCAATCTACTCTTTGTAACATACTGTATAACAAGAATCTGAATCAGAATAACAACCAGAATAGCTCTTACTGCAAAGTAGGTTTAGGAATTTGACATAGTGCAGGCTATTTGTGCAAAGAACAAAAGGAAATACAGAAATGCAATAGGCTCATTTCATTTTTTGTTGAATTGCTCATCACGAAAAGCCTGATGACTTTAACTGATATTATTAATATTAATCTGGTTCTGTTACATTGATATTCATAATTTACAAGGAGTTTTACCTATTGGTGAGAAGGTCAGCCCCTTTTAAGCGGCTACTGTTTGTAGACCACTTTTCGGACTCTGGAGAATCCAGCAGCCATATAAACGCGGCTTCTGCATCACAGCTATTCTTCTTCAGACAGATGCACTTGGAGGAAACGCAGCCTCGGTTCAGTCGGTGACTCCACATGAATGGAACGCGGCCCTTCGAGGTTGTAGGTGTAACCCCGGAGTCGTCGGACGCAGCCGCAACGTGCCTTGTTCCTGCCTTCGTCATATATCGGGGATCCCTGTACCAAACAGTGCTTCCCACAGCTGTGGAGCAAGAACAACTCGGGGACAAAGTTAGTGTATATAGTTTTAAATACGGAAGAGACGTAAACAGGGAGCGAACAAAATGCCCGCGGTGTCTAAAGGGGATGGGATGCGTGGCCTGGCCGTGTTCATCTCTGACATCAGGAACTGTAAGTTTGTTTATCACATTCATAGACAGTTCTTGATTTTGCTAGTTTAAAATTAGATGGCGTAGCGTCCACCATTGTCATCGATAATGACAGGAGGTTTCGTGAACATGGGAACGAATATAACCACTGTCCTTTCTGACGTTAGGCACAGACTTGGTAACTTTTAAACGTGTCCAAAGTGGCAGGAGTCAACCGCTCAGCTGGCTAGCTCAGACTAGCGTCAGTTAGCTGCTAGGCTCCAGGAGCTAACGTCATGTCGAAGGGCGTGGACCGCGCCGCTAACCGGCGATAACACCAAACTGGCATTTTTGTAAAGTCTGTGGCTTCACTTTTACAGTTGTCCAACAATGTCCTGTCAGAAATCTAGCGAGTTCTTACTAAAACCATGCACACATTGTTGTACACCGTCACAACTGACGGTGGCAGCAGACTGTTGGGGATATTTAAGGTAACGTCTATATGAGTCGCGCAGCTACAACTGTGGATAGCTCTGGTTTGTTTTACTTTTTACTTTGTGGCCCACTATTGCTCTTAAAACCACCAACCTAGAGCATTAAGCGGCTAGCTGGATATTTTTACTAGGGCTTTCTGTCTGTCTGAGCAGATTTATACATAATTAAAGACCCCATTATGGCCCCATGCATAAATGTCACATATTCATGGTGCATTCAAGTGTGTTTATGGATGGGCATGGTGGCTGTTGCAAAACAAGTTGTAATTTCCATTTCTCTTTTTTTGTGGTCTGTGTAAGGCACCGCCATGATGTAAGACAGTTACCCAGGCGCACGACCGACCTTCAGTGCTGAAATGTGGCTGAAATAATCACTTGACATTTTAACAGTGAAACAACCTTGAAACATAATTTAATGCTGACGATTGTAAAAAGGTTAACAAAAGTCTGATGAACTCACCAGGGCATGAAATAAAATCATGCCTTGTAAAGTACTGTTGATCACAGTAATTATTTTATACTTATTTTATTATGCTTCGACATTAATGACTAATTCTTTTTTACAGCCAGAGTTGGCTGTTTACAACTCTATGATTATTATTTCCTAGGTTTACGTATACTTTTGCTCCCACAAAATAATGACAAAGCCACTCTCAAGATCTGTTCTAACAATTTGACATTGTAAAAAAATATCCATAATATCTCAGTAATTAGAAACAAACAACAAAACAAAATATAAACAAAGTCACTTTTTGAAAGTGTTGCCATATATGGTATCTAACTCACAGTGACATGTTTATATGATAACTGTTAGAGGATGATTTCTCCCACTGCCCTGTTTCAGTGTTTCCACAGTTATTTAATTCCAGTGAAATAGCTACAGTGTGTAGTCATCAGAGAAGGCCATCAGTTTGCTAACACTCATTACTAATGTAGCATCTGGGCTTAAGAGCATTTTGCATGCAAGATCACTCTGAAAATAGAAATTTGTCTTTGGATTTGTTTCCTTAAAACCAAAGCAGAGTTCTTCAAGTTCTCAAGCTTTCTTCTTATCATGAGGTCACTTTCTCATCCAGACCTCACAAAACTTTCACAAGTTTTATTTTACGTGAACGCAATGTGCTTGGATGCAAACGAGAAAAAGTTATGCCATTTATTTACTTAACTGTGTGAGATACACTCAGTGATCGTTGTATAAGGCACAGCTGTGCTCCTGTTTGTTGATGCAAATATATAATCAGCCAATCATATGGCAGCAGCTCAGTGCATTAGAGCACGCAGACGTGGAGGAGGGGCTGAACTGCTTATACTGTAGGACTGTCACACACAACGGTCTCTAAAGTTAACATGGTGAAAAATCAGCACATGTCTGGTGTGTGTGGGGCTACAGCAGGCACAAGTTCACCAGCACTGGACAGCTGAAAACTGGAGAAAGGTGGCCTGGTCTGGTGAATTTGGATCTCTGCTGGAACACCCTGATGATCGTGTGGCATAAACACCACACGTTCATGGGTCTGTCTTGTGTTGTGATCAGCCTGCTGATGTTGCTGGTGCTATGTTGTGGGGTATATTCCCTCGGACCCTTGAATATTAATCGAGCATTGTTTAAAATGCAGCAGCCCATCCATCTACCCATCTGCTCATAGCAACTTCAAATCACATGATGCCATTAAGCGCATGTCATCTCAAGCTGGTTCCATGAACCTGTCAAAGAGCTCAGGGTTCTCCAGTGGCTTTCACTTCCCGTCTGGGTTGTGATGAATGGTCAGTCTACAGCATGTATGTGCAGGTCTGCAGGAATATGATGCTATTATGTCACTGTGGAACAAAGCATCTTAGATGAGTGTAGCTTGCATGTTTCCATCTCACGAAGCGCCACCGTCCTATATAGAGGTTTCACAGAGTGACCACTTTATTCTATAGTCAGACTCAAGAAGCTGCACTTTGTTATTTTCATCTTAAAGCAGTGAAAACACAGAAGAGTTGTGTATTGATGACATCATTACTAATGTCCACAATGTCTTTTATTCATTTCCAGGTAAAAGTAAAGAAGCAGAGATTAAGAGGATAAACAAAGAACTTGCCAACATCCGATCCAAGTTTAAAGGTAGGTGAACAATTCCTCTGTCTGACAAAGGTTAGACATTTACAGAAACCTTTTGGCATGAAGACCCACAAGTTGAGATTCTTGGTTGTTTTCTGCTGCTACCGTTTTGCCAACTCACAGCTTGACTGTGTCTTAACTTTACTCCTTCTTTTTAATGGCTGTTGCTTCATGTGCAATGTTAGACATTCACACACCTCACTGTGAATGTATCTGTCTAAGTCTCCTGTTGGTGTTGTTTCTCCTGCCACCTGTTCCACACTGCCTATAATTAGTTTGCTCCAGAATGAGGCTGCCTCCTCTGCCCACAGTGACCAGCCCTCTGCCCCGTCTTCTCTTTAGAGCGCTCTCCTGCCCTGATCATCATTGTTTGTCCTATGTGCCTGTCTTTTTATTAAAAATTAAAGTTATAAAGATAGCCAGCCACAGTCATGCCAGATCCAACACAATGTGATCTGATGTGGTGAGAGAGAACAACACATCAGAAAACTAGAAAACTATCCATCCAGGATTTAGCACAAGAATTAGGGCAAATGCAGCCAATCACTGCAACAGATCAGTTTCAGGTCATTTTTGTTTCAGCACAAAAGTAAATGTCAGAAGAATGTTTGCAAAATGTACCTATTGCTGCTTTTTCCCCATGATATCTGGTGCCTTCATGTAGACATTGAAATCATGTCATGCAGACAATCAAATCTGTCTTTGTGTGTGTGGGTGTGCATGTGTATATTTGCACATGTGTGGACAGGAGACAAGGCTCTAGATGGCTACAGTAAAAAAAAGTACGTCTGCAAGCTGCTCTTCATCTTCCTCCTGGGCCATGACATCGATTTTGGACACATGGAGGCCGTCAACCTACTCAGCTCCAACAAGTACACAGAGAAACAAATTGTAAGTTGGTCTTTATGTTGATCCAGTGTCTCTTGTTCTTTGGTTGAATGGCATTAAAGAACTTTACCTTGTCTCCTCACAGGGTTACTTGTTCATTTCAGTGCTGGTGAACTCCAACAGCGACCTGATCCGTCTGATCAACAACGCCATCAAGAATGATCTCACCAGTCGTAACCCGACCTTCATGAACCTGGCTCTGCACTGCATCGCTAACGTGGGCAGCAGGGAAATGGCTGAGGCTTTTGCGTCTGAAATTCCCAGCATTTTGGTGGCAGGGTATGTTTACGTATAAACATTAAAACAAAGAGATTTTAACTGGCTCTCAGTCTCAAACAGAACACAGTGGAAATCAATCAATATATTAATGATTACCATAAAATATAACAATGTAATTATATTCATCCTCTTCATGCAATAATGTTCCATATCATGATATCTCAGCTGGATTGACCTGCTAGTCTTGGGATGTCACCGACCCAAGCCTGTACTATTACGGAAGGGTTTGTTCTACATGTTACAGTTCTACGTCACTGACACTACCAGTTCATTTTTATCCGTGACCATTTGAATTCTATGTTGTGTCTGTAGTGGATCATCATGCATGATGACCTCCTGTGCTGTGCTTCCATTAGGGACACCATGGACAGTGTGAAGCAGAGTGCAGCCTTATGTCTGCTACGACTCAACAGGACGTCTCCTGATCTGGTGCCCATGGGCGAATGGACAGCACGGGTGGTCCATCTGCTTAATGATCAGCACCTGGTGAGGCTGTACACATACAATGCACTGATTCTTGGCAGGTTTTCAGTTTGTAGAGTCAGACTCTGATACATTATTGATCATTTATTGGGAGATTAGGTTTAGTTACAGTTGCTCCCTCTGGAAAGAATAGAGAATATGAAGTGGGTTGTAAGATAAGGATGAAATATGAAGATAAATATATATACATAAAATATAAAAACATGTCTTATACTGTAATATATTTGAGATAATAGAATATGTAAAGTAATGTGTGAGGGTATGAGTTTAAAGACTATGCAAATCAGAAAGTATGCACACTCAACTCAATGTTTTGAGTGGGCTGAGGAACATTCCCACAAAGCTATGCTAACAGGAAATGGAGTTTCTACTACGTCTTTATTACTCACTTGCTCACCCACTTGCTCTAATGACTCTGACATACTGTGTCAGTTGGTCTGTATGTTTTTTATTAATGTTTGTTTTAATGTCTGTTTTCAGGGAGTGGTCACAGCAGCCACCAGCCTCATTACCACGCTGGCCCAAAAGAGTCCCGATGACTTCAAAACCTCCATCTCACTGGCTGTGGCCCGGCTCAGCAGGGTAAGTGTCTTAATGTGACATAGTATCTTCATCTCACTCAGGTCAAAGATTAACTCTGACACAGGCAACGTCTAATGTGTTATCTTGTTCTTTTCTTCTCCAGATCGTGACTTCAGCCTCCATCGACCTACAGGACTATACGTACTACTTTGTTGCCGCGCCGTGGTTATCTGTGAAACTGCTGCGCCTCCTTCAGTGCTATCCTCCACCAGGTGGGCTGCACCACATGTTCTCTGCTTCTGTCTACATCTAGTTTTTTTTAAAAATCATTATTCAATAGACATTTTGATTTTTCCAATGTTTTGGTCCACAGCAAAATATTTCAACAGCTACCAGCCAGATAAAAAATGAAATACATATTTTATGATATAATTTATGGTCCCCCAAATGATCATTCCTGATTTGAATATTCCACTTTGTCTTGTTTCTTGTTTTTGCCTTTTTCCTCTACTGCCAGGTCAAATTATCAGCTTTCTCCACCAGGTAACTAATGGCCACATCATCAAATTTAATGTGGTACTTGCACTGTGGCTCCCAACCTTTTCTAACTCATGGCCCACTGGACAATCTTAAAAATGTTGGCACTCCACATGTGTATGATGCCACAACAAATAGGAAGCTTAATTATGTAGTTAAATGTACTTAATAGTGAAACATTCAGGACTCAACTGAAAACAGGGGAAACATGTAGCAGACTCAGTTTTTCTTTTTTGTTTGCATTTTGTATTTCTCTGTAATCGATTCACCTTCTGTCTCCCTCCCTTTTTTTCTTCCTTTTGCTAGCTAGAAATCTGTTTTGATACACCAGCTTCTTCTTTTAGCAGACAATCAGGCAGTCAACAAAAAAGTTGGCTTACCACAGTAACACGTCTTAATTTAAGGTGAAAAAAAAACAAAACAATAAAAGGAGTTTTTTAATTTCTTAAAATGTTTTTAAAGATGATTTCATTTTAAATGTCATTATGTTTTTCATAAAAAAAAGTTTATGTAGGAAACTTGTTACTTCCAGTGCCCTCATGGTCCACTGGTGGGCCACGGCCCCTTTAACTTTAGTACTGTCTACACCTGGCATTAGTCTCCTTCTCAGGTGATCTGATCACACTGTTCAGCTCTAAGTTCAGGTGTGAATGCACCCAACGTACATGGAGGATGCGGCTGCAATTTGATCAAGAGATCTGATCTCTGGTGTCCAGACCATGTATCCACAGTCCCTTAGCAAACTGACTGCAAATGTGTCCTGACAACATTGAAAAGCTGTCCTTGGACTGACATCTCTGATAGGCTTCCCACTCCACTGACGTCCTCTGTCAGTTTGATTATGAATAGAAAATATAATACTGTTTTACTGTGGATAACTGTTCTGGACCATAGGTGCGCATCACCCCAGGCTCAGGCCTGCAACATATAGAGAAATATCGGGACAGAAGTTCATTTCACTGTAAGAGCTGTGTGCAGAGAATTCATTTGCTCACCCGCTCCCACTGACACCTTGACTTAAGTAACTAACAACCCACATAAAGGGTAGGTAAATGACTCAGGACCACCCTCAAGATGACAACCCCATTAAAGGTTATAGACCTGGGGGTACCACTTCAGCTTTTTAGACAGAAGGATGCCTTTTGATTGAGAGGGAAATCATTTGCAAGAACCGATAAAAAGTTGTCTTTAACTGTAGCACTTTACAGCTACCATAATGGATGACTGACATCCTACTTAGACATACTCACAGACCCTCCCACACTCTAACTCTCTTACTTACTCACACACACAAGCACAACAGACCCGTCTGATTGGAGATCCGATCACAAATGGTCAACAGAGACTCATTTTAAAGTAGGTATGAACAGACACTGTGATCAGTTGCAGAAGATGCAGGTCAATACCTGGCATTAATATGGCCTTTGTTAAACCACAGCTTGCCAATACCAGTGCAGTACTCAGCTTGACAGAGAGCAGCCAGCTGTTGTGGCTCCTAGATGCCCTCAGACGGTGGTTGTATCAACCAATAAACTTGGTCTCCACACAAAGGCACACAACATCACAAAACACACAGCTGACATTTAGGATGTGTGTGTGTGTCAGCCCCCTGACTACCTCTGCCTATGACCCTCCATTGCCCACGACAGCTTTACAGAGATGTTTATGTGTATGTTTGGAGAAGCAAAATACCCTCCAGATCACAGTTAGTACCTTTTATGTTTATGTTCATGTACTGTTTGAATAAAAAATCATGTGAACAAGACAGCTGCAGAAAACTATTGGCATAGGCCTCCCACTGAAGGCTGTACACAAAGTGATTTATTTAATTCTTCACTATAGAAAATGAATAATGAAGCTCTTACACTGAGTTTGTGGAAGCAGTGATGTTCATGAGATTTAAAGTGAGGGCTATGTGTTGCTAAAAGCAAAGTCTGTGTTGTTTCAGAGGATGCAGCCCTGCGAAGTCGACTCACAGAGTGTCTGGAGACCATCCTCAACAAAGCCCAGGAGCCGCCCAAGTCCAAGAAAGTCCAGCACTCCAATGCCAAGAATGCCGTGTTGTTCGAAGCCATCTCCCTCATCATCCACCACGACAGGTTGTTCATACTCCATCGTTGGGTCACAGTCCCGCGTTGTTTGACACTTGTGGGTTTGTGGATGTTAAAGCAAGACTCTGTCTGTTGTCCCTTAGTGAGCCCACCCTGTTGGTACGAGCCTGCAACCAGCTGGGCCAGTTTCTGCAGCACAGGGAAACCAACCTCCGTTATTTGGCTTTAGAGAGCATGTGCACACTGGCCAGCTCTGAGTTTTCCCATGAGGCAGTGAAGACGCACATAGAAACTGTGATCAATGCTCTTAAGGTGAGTCCTTCATCCACTGTGTGCCTTTGATGAGCTCTTGCAGGTGAAAAGGTGTCCAACCACACAACTTCAAGAAGCTGCTGGTTTCTCCCACATTGATCAGTGAGGCTGAATCATGCCACTGGTGATATTATTCTCTTTTCAATGATCATTAGTATTAATTCAGTCATTCAAAGTTATTGAGTGTGGGAAAAAATTAACTCTTGCAAAACCGGCAGACCCAGTGAGCAGCTTACATATAGTATATTTAGAGATGAGAATTTGTATGACTCTTCACTACTTGAAAAGCAGAGAAATCCTATTTGTAAAACTTGAATTATTACATCTATTTGCCAGAATTTTGGCTTTTAGCTTTTCAGACATGTGTTTGTTCATCAGCTCCTAAAGTGGAGACAACAGGAGTTGCGTATTTGAACAGTGACACAATTTAGCAATTTTACTGAAGTTGTCCTGAAATAACAAGGGAACCAGTCATGACAGGACTGTCAGCCAATGAGTTCTGAGCATTTGTAAATGAAGGGACTATCAACACCCCATGAATTCAAATGGAAATCTTCACCTCTGTTACTAGGAAGAAAAGTCTAATTGTGTGTGCAGCATACAAATGCAGTTTGATTTAAGATACAATCTTCTCCACCAGTAAATATGATCAGTTAAGATATTTATTGTGATATAGATCTATCATTCATCTTTCAGTTTAATTTAATTTGATCATTTGTGTGATTCAATTCATTATCTTCATTTTCACTGACAGAGTGTTCACCTGTCAGCCAGTCTCAAAGATATTGTCATTCTAAGCAGCTTTGTGAAAAAGTCAGTGATGAGGATAAGCTGGCAGTAGGACATGATCCTTATTTATTGACTCATTTCTGCATTTAATTGAAGTGTTTATTACTGGCCACATTTTGACAACAGTGATTAATCCATGTACAGGTGAAGGATGTGAGATGGAAAAATGTTTGTGTTCCTTCTCACTCTCATTGTCGTTAAAAAAAAAAAGTCCTTCAAAAGCATATTCATGTATATTAATGTAACACTACACACTATTATGTTTATTCAAAGCCAAGCCTGAAATGTAAACTCAGCTAACCCCCACCCACCCCATTATATTTCCAAAATATTTTGTTCAAAGTTTCATCTTTTGACACACCAGATGATTCACATGATCACATTTAAGTTTTTATTGTTTTAAAGAAACTTTTTAAAATGGGAGCAATTAACATTGGTAGAAAATATATTTACTTGTACTTGAGTGACGACAGTAAAGTGAAAAGAAAACCTCATGTTCACTTAAGTTTCTATGTTGAGTTGAAAATCTAAGTACGTACGATTTTAATGAAGTCCAAAGAGATCCCAGTACGAAGTCTGATTCCCCAAACCACCTCCAGTGTATTTAGTGAGCATAGACTCACACGATGCCTCTCTGCCACTGCATTTACTCAGGTTTTCAATCCTGTATGTTCAGCTCAGAATCGTTCTGAAAACCATGCACCCAGATCTTTGATAGCTTTGACCTACAACATCTAACAAGTGTCTTAGATACTACAAATGTGGACAGTGATATATCACACCATGCAGCCTGGTTTTCATGTTGTAGCTTGGTCAATCTGATTCTCTATGCCAGTGTCTGTCATTTCATTTCTTTTGTCCATGTGTGTTTGCTATACAGACAGAACGAGATGTGAGTGTTCGTCAGCGGGCTGTGGATCTGCTCTACGCCATGTGTGACCGCAGCAACGCCAAGCAGATTGTAGCAGAGATGCTGAGCTACCTGGAGACTGCCGACTACTCCATCAGAGAGGAGATAGTGGGTCATCAGTCCGGGCCTGTACGCTGGTTAGCTCTTCTGTATGCTGCTCTCATCCTTACCCACTCGCCTCTCTTCCTCAGGTGCTCAAGGTGGCAATCCTGGCAGAAAAATATGCTGTGGACTATACCTGGTACGTGGACACCATCCTCAACCTCATCCGCATCGCTGGCGACTATGTCAGTGAGGAGGTGTGGTATCGTGTCATTCAGATTGTCATAAACCGAGATGACGTCCAAGGCTATGCTGCAAAGACTGTCTTTGAGGTGAGCGCACAGTGGGAAGCCAGTGAGCGAATATGGTGGCTGCACTATGTGAGGTCACATGCACATGTTGGCTGATTAGTTGCAACCTATTCCAATCAGAATCTCACTTGCAGTAGATAGCAGTGTATGGTTTCTTCCATATTGTTCCTAACCTACTTTGTGAACTACTGTAGGCACTACAGGCTCCAGCCTGCCACGAGAACCTGGTGAAGGTGGGGGGTTACATCCTGGGAGAGTTTGGTAACCTAATTGCTGGTGACTCACGCTCCAGGTAGAAGCAGACAGTCGTATCATTCAGTTCAGCTGATGCTTCAGCCCTGTCTTTTTTCTGTTTGTTACCCAGTTTATAAAAGCAAATGTTTTCTTACCTCCCTCAGGAAGTGTCTGAATAGAGTTTTATTTGCTGTACTTTCAGCACTGGAAATAACATTTGAAAATTTCTTCTCCATTGACTGTTACTCACAGTCCCTCCTGTTAAAGTTTTCATCAGGACACAAGACATTTTAAGAAAGTGACACTGTTTTCATGTCTACTAGATGTTTCTTCATGAAATCTGGGTGAACCAGAACTATAAATATACTGCCAACGCATCTTGTTCTATGTACTTAGTTTCATGTTATGATTTTAGTTTAATGATAAGACTAGAGCTGAGCTAATGTGAGGATATTTCCCTTGCGTCCTCTCCCTCAGCCCCCTTGTGCAGTTCAACCTCCTCCACTCCAAGTTCCACCTCTGCTCTGTGCCGACTCGGGCGCTGCTGCTGTCGGCCTACATCAAGTTCATTAACTTGTTTCCAGAAGTGAAGGCCACAATCCAAGACGTGCTGCGGTCGGACAGCCAGCTCCGCAATGCTGACGTAGAGCTTCAGCAGAGAGCAGTGGAGTACCTGAGGCTCAGCTGCATCGCCAGCACTGACATACTGGTTGGTAAATTATGCAGGGAGTGGACAGAATACCAATAAAATCTATTAGTCTGTCAGCCACACATTGCTGGCAAAAATCCCAGTTGGAATTGTAATGCTACAGACACAATTCAGTTAAGGGAACTGTTATCACTAAGTGTACAGTGGTCCAGTAGGTGTGTGTTGCCCAGGACTGAGGATTTATATTACACTCTCACTCCCTCTGTTCCTCCGCAGGCCACAGTCTTAGAGGAGATGCCTCCGTTCCCAGAGAGAGAGTCATCGATCCTGGCCAAGCTGAAGAGGAAGAAGGGTCCAGGCAACCTGCCCGACATCAATGACGCCCGCAGGAACGTCAATGGCAACACGGAGCACAGTGAGAAAACAGAGACCACCAACAAGGTAACTCCACAGGAACAAGTAGAAGTCTGTCGCATACCACCCCCCCCACCCCCCCCCCAAAAAAAATCCTGAACATCCATCCCTAATCCCATACACAGCAAGCCTGCATGACACTAAAAATTTAACAGTTACAATCTGCGTATTATAATATATTACAGCTTCATGGTCTTTGCCTTTATTTTCTTTCCTTCTGGTGTATTTCCTTGATCTTCACCTTTGCTTGTTCTTTCTCCTTCCTTCTCTTTTGTTCCGTCCCCCTGTTGTTGTCCTCTGTCTGCTTTGTGTCTCCGTCAGTCTTCTCTTACACTGTTGGCCGACCTTCTCCCTATCAACAGGCCCCGCCCTGCCTCCTCTAGCCCCGTCATGCTCTCTGCTGGGACCATGGTATATTGATAGTTAGAAACAAAACATCCTTGTTTTTTTCACACTGGAGTGGCAGCTGCTCTTGTCTAGTATTGTAATTATGTGGTTTCACCTTTTGGGAATGTTTGTGATGTTTGTTTTGTGGGCAGATATTCATCAGTCATGTTATTCTTTACGTATTCGTAATCACAGTAGGCTAGATTAAAGCCGAACTGAAATTGCATTTTCTATAACTGAATTGACCTCACAGTGTAACCTCCTGTCATAAAACCAAACCTTTTAAGTATTATTTAATATCTAATATTATTTATTTATTTATTTATTTGTCTTGACTCATACATATAAGGTGAGGGGAAACAGAAAATTGTGTTTTAATAGGAAAATAGCAAATAGCAAAATAGGACACAAGGTAAATAATTTCAGAACAAAATAGGAAATTGT
Source organism: Caranx ignobilis (assembly GCA_021432705.1). Taxonomy (NCBI): domain Eukaryota; kingdom Metazoa; phylum Chordata; class Actinopteri; order Carangiformes; family Carangidae; genus Caranx; species Caranx ignobilis. Next base: position 186,369 of record MU269998.1, read on the forward strand.
AAATGCAAATTTCAAACAGTCATTTTAGGGGTAAGTTATAAAAGCATCTTTATGAACTGACATTCAGAGGCTGTACTGTTCTTCAGTGAACAGTCCCTCACAGAAGTTGACAGTGCATGTCCTTACAGTGGTGGCTCACGGCTCACAGTGAAACGCTCAGACACACAGTAGCTAGAGGTGTTTTGTATCATATTTCCCAGAAAGTTTCAGTTTGACTTCACTGTTTACAAAGCAGGAGAATAGATTTGCATTTAACCTGACACTGTGGATTTAAGTAGTTATGCTGAGTATTTTTATTAGTGGCACTTGAGGCTGTGTTAAAAGTGACGTTTGCTGATGTTTCTCTCCCAGACCTCCAATCAGACCTTCACAGACCTGCTGAATCTGAACATGCCCCCCTCAACAGGACCTAGTCTTCTGGTCGACGTCTTTTCAGACAACTCTACGCTCATGTCCACTGAAGTGTCTGAGGAAAACTTTCTCAGGTTGGAACAAAGTGTGAGCTTGAACTGTGAGAAACTAAATAGTTACACTCCCAGTACAGCCCTGTCTGTGCTTATATGTTTACTTACATCATCCAGGGATAACAGGTGATCCAGTCACAAGCTGTCCACTTCTGATTGGTTTACCTGGGACAGATGCTAACTCTCTTAGGCTGTCTGTAGATTTAGAGCTAGAGATATGGCATTTGATTTTGCTGTAAACTAGAAGACCATGTTTTATGATCATTCTCATTCACCATCTTTGTTATTTACGTATAGAGTCCACGTCACATCTTTCAGTGTTCCCGTTGTTGCGTGGTCCAGCAGTAATTTAAAGAAAGGGGCGACAGTTGCAAACATAACAAAAGGAGAAATATTGTGAATGAAGTGGTCAAAATTCTTTTTCGTTTCTTTTTTCTTTTCACTTTTCATTTGTAATTGCTTGTTTGTATGTTCCAGGTTTGTTTGTAAGAACAACGGTGTCATCTTTGAGAACCAGCTTCTGCAGATTGGACTGAAGTCTGAGTACAGACAGAACCTGGGTGAGCAGCTTCATCACACTGACTCAAGCTCTGCATCTTTCACTGCGAGGAAATCATCAGTCTTCATCAGTTTTACATTTTGAAAGGACACTTTCAAGAATGATGTTGTAGATAATATAAGGGTTATAATACAGGATGAACTCAAAGACAGTTTTTCCCGCTGTCCTCCTCCAGGTCGCATGTATGTTTTCTATGGTAACAAGACCTCCACCCAGTTCCTCAGCTTCACCTCATCAGTGTCAAGTCCTGACTCACTCAAAACCCATATCCTTGTGACATGTGACAGAACTTGCTGTCCCATTTGAGCCACCAGGGGGCACCAGAGGTTTATTTAACAACTAAATCAACAAGCACTGCTGCTGCTTCACAGTAGTATTTGTCAGCTCTGCATTACATCTGTGCATCATGAATTTATACAGTAAGTTTAGTAATATAACGGTGAGTACTTTTCAGTGCTGTTGCTAGTTTGACACTTGATAAGTTTTGGTATTTGTAGGATCCTTGACCATTATCTCCACAGCTCAATGTCCATGCAAAGGCAGTGGACTCTTTAATAGAAGGTGGGGCTCAGGTGCAGCAAATCCTCAACATCGAATGTTTGTCAGATTTCACTGATGCACCGGTGCTCAACGTCCAGTTCAGGTTGGTGTCTGCATCCAGAGTCATCTTTACTTTCAGGGGTGTTTCAGGGGTGTGTGAAATATTTGGTTCATTTTTTGAGTTTGTGTGTGTGAACAGATACGGTGGAACCCTGCAGAACATCGCAGTGAAGCTGCCAATCATGCTGAACAAGTTTTTCCAGCCCACGGAGATGACGTCACAAGACTTCTTCCAGCGCTGGAAGCAGCTTGGAGCGTATGGCTCACTTCACATTATCACCTAGTTTTATATATATACATATATATAATCAACATATATATATGTATATATGTATATATATATATAAAAATATATATATATATATATATATATAAATATATATATATATATATATGTATGTATGTATGTATGTATATATGTATGTATATATATATATATATATATATATATATATATATGTATGTATGTATGTATGTATGTATATATGTATGTATATATATATATATATATATATATATATATATATATATATATATATATATATATATATGTACATATATACATTGTCAGCAGGAGCTAAACTGATCTGAGTTCGTCCCTGTCAAAAAAGGCAGAAACATCTGCTTCCATTAACCGTTTGACTGGATCAATATCAATCGGAATGTCACTGTATATTTAGTCCATAGAGGTTAGGGGTCACTGATAATGCAATGGGCAAAACAAAAACTCTCTTCACAACACAGTGAGGTTCACATAGGTGGAAAAGGTAAATAATTATCTTCTCTTACTTTGCTGTGTCCCCAGTCCTCAGCAGGAAGTTCAGAAGATCTTCAAAGCCAAACACCCAATGGACACAGATGTCACCAAGGCCAAGGTAAAAAATCTGTTCTTTAAGAGGAACCACCAAAACCTGCACCTCAGTCAGTATGAGCTGCTTAACCTCACCACATTCACATCTGGGAGGTTGTATACCCTCTTAGTGATGCGTTTAGTTATCTATCTAGCAAAATATTTAGCTTGATTGATGTCTATAAATTGCCCCTAGGTGTGAATGTGACTGGTGTTTGTCTTTGTATGTCAACCCTCTGATAGACTGGTCACTCCACCTGGTGTTAACCTGTGTCTTCAATGATTGATCACACCAGCTCTGAGTCTCTGTAAAATGAATCTCTATTGATCACTTGAATTTGATCTTACTACAGCTTTATATGTGAGTGGTCAGGTGTTGTGTTGTTTATAGGCAATCAACAGACAGATCTGTGTGTGTGTGTGTGTGTGTGTGTGTGTGTGTAGGCTTGTGAGATATTAGAAATATTTGGGGTTCATAACGTAACTGTGGCAGAGGATGTCAGTAGAGTGAGTGGACCTCCGATGTCAGGCTGGTGAATCTAATCACTGTGATTATCAACTGTATCTGCATCCACTAGTCTCTGGTGTCATTGTCTGTATTTTTCTGTTCTATGAACTGTCATGCAGATCATAGGTTTCGGTGTCGCTCTGCTTGATCGGGTGGATCCAAACCCTGAAAACTTTGTAGGAGCTGGAGTCATTCACAGTAAGAACTCTCAGGTGGGCTGTCTCCTGAGACTGGAGCCTAATACACAAGCACAGGTAAAGAACCACACACACACACACACACACACACACACACACACACACACACCCATCTTCATACAGCCTGTGTGACTGTGTGTATGTTTCCCTCTCAGATGTACCGCCTCACCCTCCGGACCAGCAGGGACTCTGTGTCTCAGAGACTGTGTGACCTTCTCTCTGAACAGTTTTAGACTCACCAGCGTGTTTTTCTTCTTCCTCATTTTTTTTTTTTTTTTTACACTGTTACTCTCCTTAGATTGGAATGGACGTATTGTACTGTGTACATTATTTTTTATTTTACCTCCTCTACATTTAAATGAGGTGAAGCATATCTTTCACACATAGCTTTACTAATACGTCACTGGTTTAAACCTGGATCGTGTGTATGTCTTTACTCACACAGTTGTGAACAGTGGCGGACGCTCTGAATGCTCCTCCAGCTCATAAGTTTTGAACAGTTTAGAAGTGTTTTTGGCTGCTTTTGCTGGGCACCACCTTTCTCACTCAATGTTTTGAAGGAGTCGGTGACGACTACAGCCGATCCAGCTGCAGATCTCAGCAGGATCCTGAGCTTACTTTTAAACTCTGATCGTGTTTCTATCAGCAATTTATTCTCGTAGCGTTAAAAAAAACAAAAATGCTGCACAGGACTGGGAAGCTTTCCTCAACTTCTCACCCACTTGCACTTTTGTAAAAAAAATAAATAAATAAACAAATAGATTCACAAACCTAGACCTAGCCATATTTAGAGAGGGAAATTAGAATTTCCTTTTTCACCAGTTTTACTTTTATTTGTCATCTCAAGAGGAAAATCACCCCTTTTTTCATTGTGGTATTTATATTAGATGCTATCATTCAGCTACGTTTTACATTAAATTTACACATATAACAAAAAGCAAAATGGCAAAAGCCATAAAACACTAGCTAGCACATGAATCGTTTACTGATGGTGAAGAAGTCGTCGTCTGATTTGATTCTGCCTCACATTTGTGCCTTTGAATGTTTGTTTCTCTGTCAGGAACACAGAGAGCCTTTGAACAGACAAAAGTAATAATCCTCACATGTAAAGCACTGACACTATTTTTGCCTAAATAACACATTCACAGAGCACTGCCAAACTGGTTGTACATCAATATTTACATCTTTTACAAAATATACTTTTATCAATATACTACAATATACTGTTTGAAACAGCACCAAGACGTCATTACACCCAGGAAATAGCTAGAACCCCTCATGAAAAGACAGCTTACTATTTTTACACTCCTGCTTTTGTATGTGATAAACAAGCCAGGTATAAGATGTTGTCTAATGAGCTTTAGAGGTGCAGGTAGCTGGATTTGATTCGCTGCCTCCTCCTGTTCCCAGTCCTTAATGCTAAACTCACCTAACCTTCATCTTTTGTAGCTTTTATGAGAATGATATTGATCTTCTTCACCAAACTCTCAGAAAGAAAGTGAGCAAGGTTATGAACCAAACTGTCTAGCTGTTCTTGAAAGAAACAGGGATGTGTTAATCTGGACCTGCAGAGCTTTACTGTGACTCCCTGTCATTTTACCAAAATTGTTGCCGTGTTAAAACGATGTGGGCCTATATCTATAAACCATGTGGGGGGGGCAAGATTTAAAGAGTGTGTGTTTCTGGGGGTGATATTTCATTTTTGCAAATACTAAAAATAACTATAAACAAGCACAGCCGTAAACAACCACTCGACCTAAGCACTGATGATCTTTCTATCCGGTCTTGGATACAGTACCATGGAAACATGGGCAATGTGTCATATGAAAGATGCTCAGACAGAGTTCCTCTTCCACCTGTGTGTGTTTTTTAAAGCAACTTTCGTTTCTTTATTCTAGTTTTACACCTGCAATGTTTCTGTTACAGCTCAGGGTCGCTGCTCTCACTATAGCCATGTAGAGATGTGGCTGTGGAGGTCACATGATGGAGCATGTTGGCATTTAGCATTACACACGGCAGAAATATGACTCCAAATAAATCCTAATGTTTTTGCTGAATGAACTAAGTTACTATTTATCTTAACTTTGTGTTTACAGCTTGTTTATATACATAAAAATCAGTTAATGCTTGCTTGAATCAGCTTTGTTATCTAATTACCTGTTTTTTGTTTCCATATCTTTGCCTAACTCATCTATTGTTCATCTGCAGCATTAGAGATGAGGTTATGCCATGAATGGGCCTAATCTACAACATTAGATCTGTGTTTAGTTTCTGTCCTTGGTACTGTATCCATCGCACTTAGTGCTTGTACTGACTTCAGGCCTTGTCACAGTGCTGGTATTTTTTCGTGCCTTCTATCAAGCGTCAGATTTTCAGTGGCAGACACTACGCCACACTGCATTAGACAGGAGAAGAGGCTGGAAATGTTGTTGCTATTTAAATGTATTGTTGTTTCACTATCCACATCCAAATGTTGTTTTTACAAATTAAAAAAAAAACCAAACAATTTAAACAGATGACCTGTCTTTATTGTTCACACTGACATTATACTTTACAGTATGCCCAGTGTAATTCAACTGACAGAATCCAGTTATGTACTGTTATAACACAGTTGCCGTTTCTACATATGACTTTAAGTGCACTTTTAAAACTTATAGATTAGACATAGGAACTATTTGATATGTTGACATATATGTTGATCCCATACAAATATGGATGTTTTTGTGTGTATGTTTGTATGTCATCTAATACATGTCCATCCCAAAGACAATTGCATTTTCTAAATATATAGATGATGTTACATTTCATGTCATACATAACAGTTGATATTTTGCACCAAAGTATCAAAATGAGATCAAAGTATAGTAGGAGAATTTATATATATAATACATTAAAGTTTTATATATAGTTTTCATTCCTGATCTTCAGAGTCACTTCACTTCCTCCCTCAACCATCATGACATATTGTAGGTCTTGCCCTCATGTGATATATCACATATATGTCTATCTGTCAAAAGTCACGTTGCCCTGTATGTTACTTAAACATCCTCATAAAATACCCTCAGTAAAATCTGCATGTGACTGATGACTGATGCTTTTTTATTTGGTTCAGTATAAGATATTATAACTGTATCTTTTAGTGGTATTCAGTTTATACATGCAGGTTTATTAACCAGCAAATACATATGAAAATGTCATTTGCCTTTAATGTTTTCTTTTTAATCTTAAACGTGTCTATTCTCACACTGTGGGAGCATTGTCTCAGACTTTTGGAACTCCCCATATATGATATACACATATATCTATATCTAAAATCTAAGCACAAAATGCATAAACATGGAAGCTAGACATACATGTCAATATATCATCATTTATTTTACTCATTCAAGTGTTGCTGCCCAGTTTCTGATGAGTTCTCTGGTCTCAGACTGATTTCTACTCAGATACAAAGTTGACTTCAAAGTCTTCCTTGTTGTCTCTACATCCTTAAATATATTTCAGAAATGTTGACCAACAGGTCTCTGAGGTCTGCAAATGATGCTGAGTTAACGTACAGAATTGGTTCTGTCATTTCTCATGTGTGTGTACTTCTGTTCCTTTGCAATCGTAAGCAAATAATCATCAGTCCAAATCATCACAACAGCTGCAACTGAAATTTTAATTTTGAAATTCATACACAGAGGTAAAATGGTGTGAAAATGTTTTACGTACTAAAAAAGAAAGCACATATTCCTTAAAAAAGATAAGGCCATGAGTAGTTTTTATTGATCAATAACCTTCCTACAAATGCACAACCCTGCTCCCCCCGATTCAAATCAAAAATTTGGCACCAGTTCTCCTTGGTTGTCAACTGCTTTTTTTAAGGCAGTCAGGCATCACTGTCTGTCTCTGTCCTCATGTGATCCCAGACTGACTCCATCATACTGGGATCACTCAGGACAGTAGCTGTGTGTCCAGCTCTACTGTCTTGCTGTGATGCAGAAGAAACTCAAACACCTAAAGAACCTAAAAGTTTGGCACAAGAGTGTGTATTTACAAACACCCTGATGCAAAGTGTATGGATGAGGACAGTGTTTACACTTTTCCACATGAGCTGGTTCCAGTGATTGTTCGGAGCCGGACTTAGCACCAGACTTACCACCAGTTCTTTGCTTTTCCACCACTGACCAGTGGAAAATCAAACTGGTTCTTTGGAGGCACGAGAGTTGAACCAGTTAAGCAATGTGTGTGGCAATCCAGAATAATGATCATGATTGTACAGAGGTTAAAAAGGCAGGGATAGAAACGTGATTACTATCTGTCAATTCCTCAGTTAGACAGATAATGATCCCTGTGTTCAGACAATGAGACAGCAGAGACCGACTCTGCAATCTGACACACTAAAGTGTGAGAGAGCCTAATACAAAAACAATTGTGTTTGTCAGATCCAGAAAAGTCCACTTGTCCATCTCTCAGTCTTCATAACGGATCTCTGCTCTCAGTTCTTTTGAGATGTAGTTCAGAAGTGCAGCAGTGACCTGCTGCTGGAGAGTTGCATTCCCCATCACGAGGGCAATGAGCTGGGCCGCGTCCGTCCAGTTCAGGTTGCCCAGGACAGCCATGATGTCTTCGTAGAGCTTCTTCTGCTGATTGGGTGGCAGCTCCATCAGAATCTGAGGCAGAGGCTTGAACTGACCTCTGGCCATCCAGCTGCCCAGGAGACCTCCTGCAGCTCCACCTGGTGAAGACACGGTATAAATTCATCACCCACAACACAATCGCTTTAAAAGACAAGGCTGTGCTTTTGTGTTTTCCTCTGAGGTAACGGACCCTACAGAATCCACCTGACTGATCCAGGATCAGTCAGAAACCTGTTGGACTCTTACCGACTGCGATCCCCGCAGGTCCACCAAGCAGGCCGCCCACAAAGGCTGTGCCTCCCGCCAGCGCTGCTCCTCTGGTGGAATGTTTCACTGCGACCTTGATCTGTTCGTGAGCTGATATTTCACAGCACAGACGCATCACATCACCCATGAGAGGAGCCATCCCGGCTTTGAGGTGCTGGAAAGACAGGAGAGCAGACAGTGAATCTACTGTGGCCTGTTGCATAAAAAAAAAAAATAGGGAGATCCAGCATTAAGCCTCATTTAAGACTAAGAGAACCACAATAACATAACATAAATACATACAACAGCATTAGACTGCTTCAGTGCTTCTTCCTACGGTATAATGTTAAGTTTACCCTGAAATTGGTTTGCAGAGATGCAGATTCAACTACATGATCATTTTGCATGTAGTTTGGGTCCTGATATGTCAAAATACCATAATCATCACATCACAGCTTCCAAAAAGTTGAACCGGCACATATCTCAACACAAGCTGATTGTTAACTTCACAAAAGAATCTAGGAATAATTAATACTCTTGTGTGAGACGGTTTCATATATTCAGGTTTAGCCAGGGGTTCCTGATAAACTGCAGGGTGAGGCATCTGCTTATTAATGAAGATGAAACCAAAGCTACATCAGCCACTTCGTGAGGATCAGAGGAACTGCTTTCACTTTTACTTTGAAATTCAACTTAAACATAACTAAAGACAGAATGAGTTAATTTGTGTATAAGAATTGAGTGTGACGTCGTTTTACTAGTTTTTCTTACTCTTACGTTTCTAACTATTCTTGAGTTACTTTTAAATAGAATTAGGTCATGTGTGAATGTCATCTAAAGTGAAATTATAGTCACTATGCTTGTCAACGCTCACTGTTTCCATCATTTCTTTTTAATGCACCTGTTTCTGAATAGAGTTTGGTGTGACAGTTGGCAGCCTCTAAACCACAAACATCTGTAAACTGAGAGTCGATTGACTACTGGGTTGTTTATTTGTGTCACGGGAGATCAACTGATAAATACAGGAGCAACACTGTGAACTCAGGGAGGACTTTCAAACTGCTGACTCGATAAAAACGAAGTAGGCCTATCCATATTAAGCCATTAGGTCTGTCGTCTTATTTCAGACAAGATAACCACAGATTAAAAAAACAGCGGAAATTCAACACTATCTTAGGTTTTGAATCTGTTTCAAACAACAGCCGAACAACAGAGGACTTCACGGGCTCCTGGAGGGTCATTTTCTTCTTCTCTGTTTATGGTGAGACAAAAAGTCGGCCGTGTCCAGACTTCTGTCGAAAAATATCTCATCATTACAAAGCTGGGGTAAAACGGGTGTTTCTTACCTGCGGTCCTTAGCAAAGTGGCAAATCTGGTCCTACACATGCATTCGGCTCTGCTTAGGGTATAGTCCTACTTCCTGATGAAATGTTATCAGAGAGTAAGTAAGAGACAGTTGACGCAAGATGGTAAACACCGCGGTAAAGATGGTGGCGACAGAAGCCGCCACCATCTTGGATTTTGACCAGCCAATGAAAAGTTAGCAGTCCAACATTTTTTTTTCTCCTTTTTTTAATTGGCTCTGACAGCTTCACGAATGGGAACAGCTGCACACAAAAATAAAAGAGAAATTAGAGACTGAAGTGAAATCATGAAACATGCCAAAACAATAGTAACAGTAATCATATTTGCTCTATAGCTAACTAGTGAGTGTCAGCAATCCCTCCTTCTTTTGATAAACGTTTCCTTATTAGCATTTGAAGAGTACATCTCGTTAATATATACTGGCCTTATATAATGGAGTATATAAAATAATTAAACATATTCTTTTTTATTATTGTTATTTATTTGTCAAGAGTCCAGGAAAAAACATAAATCCCAAAAGACAAAAACGTTCAGCGCAGGAAGAAAAAGAGGGAACAATTATCTTGTCTTCTTAGTTCACTCTTTGATTTGATCCGCTCGGGTCCGGCAGCCACATATAATGATCACATCATTAAGCCTTATTGAAGCGATCATTCGCTTCGATAAGGCTTGATTACATTCTAAACAGCCAACGCGCATGACCGCGAACTCTGTTAAAATGTGTGTGCGTTATCGTCTCACATATACACACCATAGATATTAGCTCTGGCATACTGGCTGTTTGATCCTGACGAAAGCGGCCGTACAGCCACATTAACTTGGCTTTTCAACTTTAACAGACTGTGCGCGCTCCCGCGGACCGAAAATCAATTTCTGGCAGCAATCAAATTTTGGCACGACCCTCCGCAGTCAATGCGGCGTCTATGTATAACTCTAACCCATAGGGTTGCTGGCAACCATATGAATATGATATTTCCGTCTTCGCCATAGAAACGTATACGCGGGGTTGATTGGTTGGTTGACACGTGACGCTGCTCGCCCCGCCTCTTTCGGGCGGTGTTTGTCGATGACGTCTCAGGACACGGGGAGGACTCTTTCAGACAAACAACTTTGAGATCAAAACAATCTGAGAGAAACAGCAGCAGCAGCACAGACGGACTGATTCGCCCCTACGACCCCACCCGAGGAAAAACAAACTTTTATTCAGGCAGGTGAGTCAGAATTATAATTATTATCGCCCGGGCCTTTTCGAGCTACAGATGCCTTTCGTCTTTGTCTTTATCTTAGCTGTCTATTGTCTTTGTTTACTGTCTCAGCTGTCTCTGCCTTTGTTCACCTGTGTCTGTTTGAGCTGAGTATCATCATGTTAAAGTGAAGGACGACTGCTCCACTCAGATTGCTTGGTTTCCTGAAATCAAACTCTGATCTCTGAGCACACAGCTGTTTTTGTGTGTCTGTGGACAAGTGGCTAGTGATTGGCCTGCTGCACTGAGACTGTCATCGACTGGGGTTTGTGCTGGATTAATCCATCTGAGTGAGGGTACAGTGTCCTCCAGTTCCTCTTTGTTCACAGGGAGGAGTTTGGTGATATTAGAGCCCAGGCAGACAGCAGACAGGAAGGCATCCAGACCCTGGACAGGAGGGGGGTGTCATAAATCTAGCCTCCTGTTACATGTAGTATGTAATGGTGTGTTTGTTGTCATAATGTACTTGGATGCTTGATGATACTTAAAAAAAAAACTGAAGAAAAAAGTTTACTAAGCATTGTATAGAGGATGTTGGCAAAATATTGTGTTTGTGTTCAATAACAATAAGTAACATAAAGAGACAAAAAAACATTGCTCAATCATGGACACGTCATGGGAAACTGTACCAACAAACACTGTTGACAAAATGTATTTCGAGTAATGTTAGACTAAAGGTTGCAGGGTCAAACTGTCAGTCACAAAAGTCACTCCTGTTTTCATGGCAGAAATCTTAATCAGAATCACAGATTATATAATCATGCTTCAATCAGTGTAATTCAATCACCTCATTGACCTCAAGACCCCCGGCGTTACAGCAATGTAACAACCCCGGTCGCTCAAGTTTCTGAGCCAGTGTCATAGAAGCAGCTGTTGATACAGAGTAGGCGCAAGGAGCAAACTGTATACAGGTTCCTCAAGGAGTGTTTCCATAAGACAACCTCAAGGGGGAGTCCTCTGCACTACAGACACAAGCAGGGAGGAGGATCAGTTTAGTGCTTGATTTCACATCTAAATCCACCCACTTGTGTTTGTTGATCAACAGATCGCAGGTAAAGCCTAAAGATGATCGGAAAGATTCTTTCTCAGCTGCTCGGAGGCACCGGGGAGGACTTTGAGGTGGTGGAGGACACCTACGAGGAGCTGATGGAGTTTGAAGAGGGAGGATGGGTCATCGTCAATCTCCCAGGTGAGGTTTCAAATGTTCCTGAGTTCACAGCTCATACTGGTTGGGGGTTTGAAAACTGACCTGTGTTAATTGGGACATTCCTCATACAGACAACGGGCCGCTGTCAGCCCCGCAGGTGGACCCCCTGGAAAACCTGCTGATTGAGCACCCAAGCATGTCTGTTTACCAGATGAGAAGTAGGATGAGTGGAGAGGAGGAGGAGGAGGAGGAGGAGGAGGAGCTGAACAGTGATGAAGATGAAGAGGATACCTCCAGGTTACTTTCCATTTATATACTCAAGTTCACTCACACATTGTCCTGGACCTTGAACCCAACTGACACCACTCAGTATTGAGAAGATAATAATAAACTTTTCATACACAGGATGCAGCTCAGAATAGAAAATCATTAAAAACAGGGAAACTCATAATGTAACGTAACATAATGTAACGTAATGTAACTTAACGTAACATAAGAGCCTGCCAATCTGTTATGAGCCACGTGCACTATTCAATCGGCTTAAAAATCAGTCCTAAAAAATACAGAGAACCAGTGTAGTGCAGCCAGAACAGGAGATATCTGCTCTATTGGCACTGAGGTGGAAGAAAGCTGTCTTGACTTAGGTAGGATTTGAAACTTGAATCAAGGTCTAAAATTCATAAGGGAGTCAAGAGGGACCTGAAAAAATTATACACAATTATATGGCAAAACACTTTTACAGCAGCTAGTTGTCTAACGATGATGGAAGATGATGTAAATAGTTCAATAGTTTGAGTGTAAGCTACTATAAAATAAAAATATCAGAACTCTACATTTGGTTTGCCATCTCAGGGTTGCTATCCATCTTAAAAACTAAAATGATCCCACACAGGCAAGTCAAACATGTTCCCTAAGTCATAATACAATAATAATTTCATGATTTAAACACACTTTGATGAATGTGAAATGAAAAAAGACTACACACAGAGCAGTGGCAGTGGGTTTCATTACACAAAGTTGTGTTTGTATCATGGCCTCTGTTTCAGAAGTTCCAGGATCACTGCCTGCCAGTGTTCATGAATCAAAAGGTTTCCGTCAAAAAGCAAGTTTTGATAAAAGCTAAAATAAAACTTTAGATGACACTCCAAGTCCGGCTGGGAGGGAGGGAGCAGGCAGGAAATCTTTCTAATCCTGGAAACACAATATAGACAGACAGAGCTCAGGCTGTGTGAATCATGACGCCCTCTGAGAAATGAGGACCGTCCAAAACAGTGCAAGATATTTTTTCAGAAGGACAAAGAAGCCAGATCATTAGAGCTGGTGTCCAGTTTGCTTTATCATCCATGTAATTATGTTCCACCTAACATGTTGTCACCATGTCTGACTGTGTCTGTCCAGGCCAGTGGCAGTGGGGACGCACATATCATGGCGTCTGGCTGCATGGGGGATCCCCCTGCCCTGCAACGTCCAGCTGCTGGCCGTCCAGAGGGCCAGGACCCAGGCCGAGCGGAAGAGGCTGAGCCGGGGCTCCCTGCACAGGCAGAACCTGGCTAAGCTGCGGTTCTCCCCGGCAGAGAAGCGCTACGGCTTCTTCAAGCAGCCCTGCCAGCGCCTCTACAACTACTGAGGAACACAGGGGTGACACTTGTTTGTTGAGGGTGTGCATCGGAAGTTGCCTCTGCCACATCCCACTACGGTGCAGCACGGTGCCTTGACTCTGAAATGCTCTGATTTCATTGCAACACAAGTTTGTAATTTTACATTTTTAATCTTAGGCAACTTGCACTGCATCCCTCGTATCTGAAAGCACCAAGAACAAAGAATCCTGATGTCGTTGATGCGTTGGTCCTTTGTGTTGAAAAGTAACGGATGCAGTTACGTTCAAACAAAACGTTTGTACAGAATTTGAGTTGTGAGTTGTTTAGCTGGATTAGTTGTGTGACGTTATGCTAAAGGAGCTGTTACTGTTAGAGTGTGTGACACTGTTCCAAGAACAAAAACTGAAACCCATTTGAATGCTTTGCTCTACATTATGATTACGGTGATGATGATTTACATGTCTGTGTGACAAGTTTATTGAAAGCTTATGTTCACCTGTACAGTTTTCCTGCCGTGTAAAAACAATTCTCTGTGAACTGTCTTAATAAATGTCCTGTTTGTTTCACATCAAATCTGCTTAAGGAAAAATTGCCAAACCACTGTTCAAGTTTTTTATCGAGTGTAAGATTTTGTACTTTTCAGGAGGTACTCACTTTTTTCATGTTACACAAATGTTTATTTTGGACACGCGAGTGTAAATACAGTCAAATACTATGTTTTTTCTATTTGTGTGTATTTATAAAATGTACAAAAAAAAATTAAAATAAATTTTGTTTTCTTAAGGCGGTGTGTGTATGTGTTTAATGTGTGACAAGTACAAACAGTGATTCTTCCCACACCCAAATGTATTAATACATCTGCATATATAGATTTTTTATATATATGGCATACGTACGTACATATAGAATGAAATATATACATATAATAATATATATATCAACATAGGCCTAAAATATATATACAGTACATATATATATGCAAACTAGTGGCTGTGGCTCAGGTGGACTGGATCAGTGGTTTGAGTTCTGGCTCTTCCAGTCCACATGTCTCTTAGGACACGTGTTCATCAATGGTGTGTGTGTGTGTGTATGTGTGAATGTAGGTTGTGGGGAAGGATTGATGAGACTAGAAAAGCTAGACTGGAAAAGTTTAGTTACATAAGTGCAGTCAAACGGTAATTTATTGACATCTATATGACATTCTTCGCCAGTACATGACAGAGCTGTGTATAAGAATTAACAGTTGTAAGTTGAACCTAGATGCAGAGAAGTGACTAAAATCAACACTTGACAATGTTACTATCTACAAAAGGCAACAGATAACACTGAAGGCTTTTGAACACCTGAGACGTTCTCTGAGGAAAGACTTGCACATATCCTGAAGATGAACAATAAACATGTTCAAGACACTGGCTTGTGGCCCTTTCATTTTCGAAGGTCGTGTATCTTTCCCATGAACCTTTTCACCCGCTCCAGGTTGACCCCATTGGCCCAGTGGCCATCCTGCTTGAAGTGAGAACCAATGATCATTCCACTTGCGCTGAGGTAGCGTTCAACATTGTTGTAGGTCACTCCTGAACCAATCAGCACTGGGATTCTCACAGACTGAGAAACATCTGCAAAAAACAGAGACAGCATGACAAGTATGAGAAACATACTTTATACTGGAAATTTCAGGAACTTTAACAACATTAATGTTTTATAAATGTATGTTTAATACATTTTTATATGTAAAAGTACAATATTAAAACCCCCATCTTCACTTTAGATCTTTATATGGTCTATTTTTTCATATATTTTTCTTATATTTTATGTGCATATTTATTCTGTATATTTGTCTACGTATATATTTATCTTTAACCACTTATTATTCTCTATTCTATATTCTGGGGATCAATGAAGGATCTGATTTTGATTTCCAACCCACCTCTCAGCAATGAACATGGATGTATATCAAATGCAACAAATCACAACACGGAGTAACAACAACATGTGTTTATGTATATATATATATATATATATATATATATATATATATGAGACGTGCTCATAGCAGTGCACAAAGCCGATTTTAAATGTGGACTTGTTTTATTAATGTGTCACACTGCTTCTGCTGTAACAGTGAGAGGGGGTTAAACCGATAGAGTCTGTGATACACCCGGTGATCTTTGAACACCTCCACTTTGGCATGTGAGCTATGACCAGTGGCTGCATGTTTGTGTTGACAAGACAGAGAGAGAGAGAGATAGTGTGTGTGCACGTGCGTGGGAAAGAGACATGGACAGATGAGATGGGATCTGCAAATGTGTGTGTGTGTTTGTTCTCATGTGGTGCGTTGGCACACTTGTGTGTATGAAGCTGAGGCTGTGTGCCTGTTTGACTCTGACTGTTTACAGTCTTGTGTGACATGTTGGAAACTTCTTAAAATAACAGCTCTGATGTTGCTGTGTGAGGGACCTGGTCCAGAATTTACACCCACTGACCCTCGGCAGATATGTTTAAACCCCAGCACCTTTTGTCCCAGTTCCTTCAGCCAGTTGATGAAATATCATGGAATAATAGTAAAATACTAATATCAGATAGTTAAAAGGTCTACTTATCGTTGTACTATTACCAAATATATATAACATATAGGCCAATGTTAATGTTGGAACTATTCGAGGTGAGGCTAATTTTAACTACTTCATACACTGTATCATGTGTTATTCTTATAATATCATTAAGAAACTTTAGTTTTACATAGACCTATTTTACATATGCACATATGTGACAACATGATAGTTAACAACAATCAAAACAATGAGCTAAAATAGGCAGAGAGGCTCTGTAGGGTTGAGGGAAACAGCTGAATGGGGTTTGTTGCTATGAGCGACACATTTCACACCACACATCATCCAGCCACACATCATCTGTCACTGTGACTCAGCCATTTGCTATGACAGTGTGCTTGCATGTACAGTACCAGTCTTAAGCATGGTGCTCGGCTAGAAATGTGATGCAGACACATAAAGTTAATTTAAGTATTGGGCACAAGAAAAGTCCCTAAAAACTAAAAAGTGTTGGTGTTAATGCAGTAATTTGTACAGGGTTTGCCCTACATGCAGCCATCCAGCCAGAATAGTGAGAACAATCCCATATAAATGAGGCAATTTCCTCAATTCGACACAGTTCCCACAGCCTGTAATGTACAGACTGCTCAGTGTTCATAAGGTAGATCGCAGGCCAGAAGGTGCTGAGGCTTCCTCTGTTCCCACAAAGTGGAATTTGCATGCACTTTACTGTATATGGTGTGTGAATGTGTGTGTGTGGCAGTGAGAGAGCATATTAGACATTCCTGAGCTGAGCCACACTGCAGCCGGCCTTCAAACTGCTGCCATATTGGATGACTACGTATCCCTGGTCTGAATGCTCCCTGTCCTGAATAACGGAGGACATTGAAAACTGAGCTCTCATTAAGAAGTTAATCCTGTCAGGTGAGGACGCCCTCTGCTGGACAGTGACAGCAAAGGTGGAAAATGTCATATCTGGGGAGTTCTTGGTTTTATTCTTTAAACTTGATCAAGAAAATCAAAACAAAATCAGTTATGAAAGCTATCAGCTGTAGCCCGGTCGCTGGTCATAACTGTGCTAGATCATGAGGCTGGTGGTTGTGTGAGATGTGTCTGTAGGCACTACCTCTGAGCTCCCTCGGGTCGGCCTCTGCACCAGTGGCTGTTCCTGTGATGATGAGTCCGTCTGAGAGAAAGAACTCCGCAGCACGTGCCGTCTCTTCAATGCTCACGTCTGATGTCAGGGCATGGGAGCTGCAAAAACGCACAGACACACAAACACCATGAGCATATACAAGAATGCACAGGCAAAGGGTTAAAACTGAGACAATCTCTGGACAGTGGGCTGCACCCAGGGATAAACTAAATCAAAATTAGAATACAGCAAAGTTTATTTAGATTCAGAAAACTGTAGTTATCCCAGAGGGAGTGATTCAGTTTACAGTCTACCAGTCACATAAAAAATAGAACAAGACACACAATCAGCAGCTGTATATATTAACATGGGGCCTGGGAGTGACCTATTTATAAGACATATGGTATTAAAATATGGCACTGTGGACAAAGTGGTCTGAACCTTTATTTTTTTTAAACCTTAAAAACACTCCAAAAAACAATTCTGTCACTATAACTGATGGTATAGTTTTCATACCTTTGTTGTAGAGACAGTATGAGAGAGGAATGACATTAGAGGAGAGAGACAGAGGGGGGATGACATGCAGAAAAGGGCGACAAGTCGGACTGGAGCCCTCTACATTGTGAGCCAATAATAAGTCAGAAACATATATCTGTGGCTTAGCAGTATGACTACTGTAAGTAACCTGAGTCACAGAAAAGGTTTTGATCTACATCTGCGCTGCTCTTCTTACATTTAAATGAGTAATATATAATACATTACACTTTACTAAGTTAGCTCCATACGTGTGAAATCCTTCATATTCTCATTAGTTATTAACATGTGAATTCTCATACATAATGTATATAAACAGAGGGAGAATAATGGCTGAGATGAAAACAATAAGAAAACCAAACAGCTGCAGGATAAAGTGCAGCTGTACCTCACAGACAACAGACTATATAATAATGAGGGAGATTTAGTACTTTGCTTTATCATCATTTACATCCCTGAGACTTCAAGAAAAAGAATGTAAATTGAAAAACACATAAAAGTTGATTTTGTCAAACCCAATTTGCAAAATAAATGAATAATAATAATAATACATAAATAATAATTTTGAGCTGACAAACTAAAAGACCTTAAATCTAGCTAACTGATATTTGTGCTGTCGTCATGTCAAAACCATTGTACGGATCAGTTGTTATCCCTGCCATTTGCAATTATGTTGGGATCATGAGAGAAAATATAACTACACTGATTTGTGTATTAAAGTGTCTTGTATGCTTTTACGGTGAAGATGGTGGTGATCTCACCTGTGCTTCTTTTTGATGTCAGTGAAGATCTGCACATGCTCAGCTCCAATCTGTCGGCGATATCTCAGCAAGTCTCCAGCACAGGCGTTCAGGAGGCCCTCATCAGCCACGTGAGAAAAGACGAAACCCTCAGCTCTGATAAAATCCAGACCTATCCCCACATAGTCACATTACAATGAGTTAAATACGGGTAGGTCTGATGATAACAGGTGGTTATGGCCTCATGCACAGCATAACAGTGAATGAACCTGAAGCCAGAGCTACGGCCAGAGCCTGTTGGTTACCAGAGGACAGTATCTGCACTCCGAGTGGCAGGGCCGGACAGATGCCTCTCACAGCAGTGCACACTGCAGTCATACATGCACACACCTCAGGGCCCAGGGAGAATGAGTAAGGGATGTCATGCATGTTCTCAATGATCAGACCATCCTGAGAAAAGTGGTTACAGCAAATGGTTACTGGTAAGACCTGGATGAAAATACAGGAAGAGCTCACACACTGTGCAGTAACTTACAATCCCTGCATCACGGTAGACTGATGCTTCCTTGCATGCTTCTTCAATTATTTGGGGCATTTTCATACAACCCAAGGGTGTGCCTGACACAGATAAGGAACTTGGTTACATACAGTATAAAATATCACAAAGTACAGCTGTTTAATGTACCTATTCAAATACTGTGCTTAAGAGCAAATTGAAATGCTTTCAGCATTCACAGTAAATACTTCTGCTGCAGCAGAGAAATGGGCAAATATACTCAATATTTACTTTATTGTGATTCAGACGACACACAAGACAAGTGCATAGCAGAATGAAGCGTTGTTGTTGTTGATTGTTGATTGTTAATTGTTAATTGTGGACCACATCAAAATTAACATGGTGAACAAGGAGTTAAGTATGTGGGAATTGCCTGTAGTTAAAATCTGACCTATAATAACTGAGAATATTAAGACATGACAATGATTCACAGAGCAGCTTGAAGTGTAGTGAACACTGGAATGTGTGTGTGTGTGTGTGTGTGTGTGTGTGTGAATCTAATACAGTATTATGTGACAGTATTTACACTACAGTCAGTATTCTGCACTTTGAGAATATGTTGCTAACGATACCGTGACATTTTCACTCCAGCAGAGTAGTCATGCAGTAATGGAGTACACTTCCTCCACTGAAAAGTTTGCAGTCAAACATGGAGGATACTGGTTAGTGTAATCTCGCGTTACCTGGCAAGGCTTTAACGTGAATCATTCCTATAACCACGGACTTTAAGCGGCCGAAGAGATCCAGAAATTTCATATTTGCTTCTTTGCATCAAGTAAAGGCGAACAAATCTTGTTGTAGTGTTTTTAACAAGGGGGATCACGTGACGGGCCAAAGGGCAGTTGTTTTTGGGGGAGGGAGGGTATGACGCCTCTAGAAACGGGGGGAAAAGGGAGAGGCATAAGCAGCTTAGCATACTTCACTATTTTGCTTGGATGACAGACGGAGACAGCGACTGACAGTCATTTGTGGGGTTTAGACGGTGAAAAACGTGGATTACCTCGCGATTCTTGCGTCGGTTTATGCTCTTTGTATGCTCAATCTGAAAGAAGCACGGTTTTGTTTACATCTGACAGACTAGCCACGCGGTGCCCGGGTACTTCCTGTTCGGAAGCTCCGCCCCTTCAGCTGTCACTGCACGCCTCCCGGTTGTCGGCTAAATTTATAAACTTGTTTTTACCTCCGTCTTTCATTTTATAGCTCAATATAGGTAGATTATATAAAACGTAGGTGCTATAGATCATCCGCAGGTGTGACACTGTGGTTAATGGAGGCGAGGTTAGAGTATAAAGAGGGGGTAAGGTTGGAGGTTTAGCGCCAAGTTAAATCTACTCCTCCCTGCTAAGGCGCCAGCTCAGAGGAACTAGCCCGGCCTGGTAGTGGGTGCACGGACACACAAAGAGCACCCCCGTCTTCAAACAACAGGCAATCAAAGTTATACAACATCCGTATTTATTTGCCATTTTCTTAGATTTGGATAAGAGTGAACTTCAAGGGAAGAGGCTTGAGGTGAGTGGATGAATACAAACTTTATGGACTTCTTTATGTGGAGCCATACTCTCAGCAGCGCTTGCTTAACCTGAATGTGAACCAAACAGGAGATTGGAGGGAAAGTTTGTATGGATGGCCACGTTTAAAGTATCGTCTGTGTTGCATGTGTTTCGCTGTTGATGGTTGATTTAATGAAACAGGCGTCCCAGCTGTGCCGGGGGTCGTTCGGCCATTATGTGGTAAGGCAGCTGTTCAAAGTTAGTAAGCGGCAATTTACTGGGTTCCTCTAAAAAATATACAAAATAACAACACTCAGAGGAAAATATAGCACCTGCTGCTGATTGTCAGCTGGTTTCGTGGATGTACTTGTAATACAGAATACTTTTGGCGGCTTTTAACACCGCGTACCGTTTTCGTTTCCCCGCGCCAGGCTGACTCGGGCTTTGTCGGCAGGAGGGAGCAGAGTGGGGGTTGGGGAGTAGCAGCTATGTGCTTGTTTATTTTAACCTTCCTAGATAAAACTTTTCCTTGAAAACAACATGTCTCCTTTCGCAGGTTTACTCGGGGAAACTTGACACAGACCTCCTCTGAGTATAATGAGAGGACAACGGTGAGTTTGGTGTGAGTGTGTGTGTGTTTTTAAATCACGGTCGTGTCAAGTGTGTCACTCAAAGTGAGCGACGACACCGGAGGAAGAGAAGAAGAAGAAGAGTTGATGGAGCTTTAGCCGTTGGGCTAGTTAGCTTGTCGCTAGGAGACATTACATATATGTTAGCATGTTTATCCTGCCTTGTCCATCTCCTCTCTGTTGGCTGTAAAGATGCACAACCACCTGTTTGTTTATTTGTTTGTTTTTTAATGATGTTACAGGGAAGACACAGAACAGAAGTCTGTTGGTCCCGAGGCGCCCAAAGAAAACACAGCACGACCGAGAAAGAGGAAGGCAGATGTTGCTATTGTGAGTGGTCCAAGAGGCTTTCAGACCGGCCTTTAACTGACATAATGAGCCCCCCCCCCTCCTCCCTCAGTTCAGCTGTGTCTGCCAGGCCTGATTGAATAACTAAAACTGAAAAGCACACTGTACATTCATTGCTTGTTGGAAAGTTAGCATGTCCTCTGCTTCACTGGAGTATGCCTGATTGATGCAGCTCCTATTGCCTATGAGTAATTTAATACTAGCTATTATTAATTCCTCTTAATTATTAATCAAAACTTTATTTATCTTCAGTATTTACAGGATGTGGATGATGATGAGGTAGCAGAGATGACACGGAAGAAGCAGCGTGACTCTGAGGTAGGCTTGGTTGTCTGGTATCAATGCTCATGGTCAAGCTTAGCTCCACTACATGTTAACATACTGTGACTTTACACTCATGATTCCCACGTCGCCTCCTGTGCTCGCTCTCTCTCTCTCTCTCTCTCTCTCTCTCTCTCTCTCTCTCTCTCTCTCTCTCTCTCTCTCTGCTGTGAAGCAGGTCTGGAGTCCTGGTGCTGGATACAAGAGTCCACACAGGTGGATTCCCACACCTGATCAGGAAGAGGACCAACCTGTTGCCCTGATCAATGCAGGCTTCCCCCTCTACAACTTTAACAACATATTCGTAACCCCCGTGCATTGTGCCCCCTTCCTGCTCTGTGGTAAGTACCATTACAGTGGCGAGAAAGTGTGAAACTAACAGCCATAAAATGTGACCAGGGCCCGCACTCATAAAGCATTTTATCTTGCCACTAGATAAGAGTACTCCTAAGGCACATTAAAAGTTTCTAATTAAAACATTTTTCCCAGATGCCCTTCACATATCCACTTTGAACCAACTTTTAAGGAAAGGAAGCAAAGAGCGTGACTCTTTGCTATGGCTGACGGCCAAGTTTGTGGATACCAACTGAGACTATAAGAGACTGTTGAAAGTGTATGAACACCCTCCAATAATAATAATAATAATAATAATAATAATAGCTGAGGGCTAAAAGGGTGCAAATGAAATGATGACAGATTAGTTACTGTTAAAAAAAAAAAAAAAGTTGTGCCCCATGGTACAATGCAAATGTTTGACTATGATTTATGTTTACAGTTTTACAAGTCACTCAGTAGGAAAAAAACAGACTTGCCTGTCAAAGGTTGACAATTAAGTAGCCACTTATGTGAGAGGCCATGTCTTGGTCTCCACAAAGTGACCAAGTTCAGATGGATTATGAACTGCATTGGTTGCATGATAGAATACAGCCTGTGTGATTATTGTGTTTTATTTAGCTATTTCCTTCCTTTTATGCTGCTGATCAGTCTGTGCCCATTTATAGACAGTTTGTCTTGACTGTGGATTAAAGATATAAACTTTCCGACGTGACTGTTTCCAGGCTACGTTCTGGCTGTTTGAATGATGTGTTCAATATGTACAAAAAATGCAGTGCTTTTTGTTTTATGAATTAACCTAATTTGTTCACTATTAAAACTCAGTGACCACACTATACGACAAGTTTATACTAGAATAGAGGCATTTACAAAGGGTTTTTTATTTTTAGCATGTGAGTGACAAATCAAAAGCAACACCTGAATAAGTGAGTTCATCAACAATGAGAGATTTTTTGTTAGACAACTCTCCTCCATCATCTAAACTAAAATGGTGGAATATCCTAATGAAGGATGATATTTTCTCCAGACCAAGGCCAGGGAGTTGGCAACTTAAAATCACTCCCACCCCATCTAGGCCCTATGTTGATGTACATGTCAAGTGAAAATCACACATGAAATGCAGATCATACCATCACACAGATTAGTCAAAAGTTGAATCCTTGACCAATGTGCCAATTTGTGCTTTGTTTACCAGCTGGGCCAGTAAGGATGTGGTGTGGAGCAACATGTTGGAGAAGGACAAGACCTACACCAGGGATGTCCATGTGATGGAGAAGCATCCCCATCTTCAGCCCAAGATGAGGGCAATTCTCCTGGACTGGCTGATGGAGGTGTGTAGCATATCTTGGTGACCAGTTTAACAACTTGGTGGCACACATATAAACAATGTATTTGATAACATTTTCAGCTGACTTGCTCTTTATGATTTAAATTGGCCCTGGTGGTTTTTAGACCTTTGAACCAGCAGCACTCAAAGTCATTTCCAAGCTGCTAAATCCTAATTTTTATGACCACAGCATTGTCTGACCCAATCACCAAACACACAAGTTAAAGACAGACTGTTGTGATTTATGTGACGTCCACTGGCCCCGCTCTCACAGTCCTGCCAAAAAAAAAAAAGGCTTGAACTTTGCAGGACATTAAATTTCGTGACTACAGACCCAGATTGAGGGTTAATGTGTTTCTGCTTTGATAATCTAGTTTGTGAGAAATAGATTTACTGCAGATGTGTTTCTTGCTGCTAATTATCAGTAAACATCCTGTGGCATAAACGGTTTAAATAAAAATTCACTGATATCTTTTGTGCCAGAAAAGATACTTTGTGCTGAAGGTGAATAATGAGCTGCTATAAGTTCTCCTGTCTCTGAGGGAGATCTACCAACCTGATTTGGTATAATCACATCGAGCACAGACCCTATCAGCTTTAGCCCTTTGATTTTTGGGTCCTCTTCATATCAAAGGATAAATTGCTTTGAATAATGGTGATAAGAGCTGGGAGATCTGAGATCTGTTACAGTGCAGCTCCGTTTAAATTTAAACACTGAGATAAGTTCCTTTTGTCTCTCTGTAATTGTGTAGCTTGAATATGCTGTATTAGACTGGAGACCAATATGAAGGTGCAGGAAACTTAATTTAAGTTTGTATTAATTTCACATCTGTGTGTGTGTGGTTGAACACAAAGTACTTAAAGTTCAAAAACAAAAACATCAGAAATCTGTTAAATCCACTATGACAGATACCAGGATGATGGAGATGTTTCAGTTAGATGCAACAAGATTTGTATTCATCTGTCAATGGGGAAATTACCACGTGTCAGAAACTCAGTGGGACTTAAATATAAAAAGTACTTGTAAATAAGAAAGAATATTGCAGCAGGTGTAGGGCTGCAAAGCAGTGCATATGTCAAAATTGGAGATGATAATAGAAATAGGACATGGTTCACACATTAAAGGTAACCGAGGGAACTCAAAACTATAAACAATATATTGGACAGGGATGAGGCCCTCAAAAACCACAAGTGATAACACCACAGAGTAGCTTCAAGTTCAACCCAATGAAAAATTTAAGGGCAGCTTTGTTTGTGTTATTGTTTGTGTACAGTATCAATAATCCAAATGTAAATTATATATCCACATAATAACAGCTACATGCTACAGGCGTTACATTACTCCTGCCGCTCTAAAACTTCTGTATGAAACTTGAAATTCTGTAGCAGTTTACAGTCAAAACTTTTTGATCAGGGTTTGAGTTTTACTCCCCAGATAAACAAAGTTCTTCAGTCCTGTTTTTATCATAGAGGAACATAGTCAAGGTCAAGGCAGCTCTCTCTACACCTGCCTCAGTCAAAAATCCATCACATTGGCTGCATGTTTATTTAATGATTGATTTTCAGAATTCTTTTTACTACTTTTTAGGCCTGAATTGTGCTGAACTCTGCTTTTTTTTTTTTTTTTTTTTTTTTTATATTTGTGAGCCTTTATCCCCTCGTAAACATTGATGCAGTCTGAGATCCTTGGGTACTTCACTACTTGCTAATGCCAAGATCAAAGTAAAAAGCCATAGGAGTTGGGGGGCCTTTGCTTTTAGGGCCCCTTGACTTTTAGAGTCTGATCTCCTCTGGCAGCTGTGAACTTCCATATGAGGTGACGTTGTGTCTGTTTGCACATTTCAGGTGAGTGAAGTGTACAAGCTGCACAGGGAGACGTATCACCTCGCTCAGGATTACTTTGACCGCTTCATGGCCACACAGAGGAACGTCTTCAAATCAACGCTGCAGCTCATAGGCATCACCTGTCTCTTCATTGCTGCTAAAGTGGAGGTACGAAGGGTTGGACTGTATGGGATGTGAAGTTAGACACTCAAGAGTCCCCCTTGCCTGCTTCTCTGTTAAAATGTAACATGTATTAGTTGGTAAGATTTGGTTGTGGTAATGTTTATGTATGTATTTTTGCTTCTCCCAGGAAATGTATCCTCCCAAGGTCCACCAGTTTGCCTATGTGACAGATGAGGCCTGCACAGAGGATGAGATTCTCAGTATGGAAATCATTATTATGAAGGTAAAGGACATGCATTGAAACATCACTAAGAACTGCCTGACATTCAGTAAGATCTTGATAATCACAACCAAAAGTTATCTTTTTGTTTTGCTTGTAACGTGATTGTTTGGAAATGTACATGCATCATAAAGGCTTTTATTCTGTTGTCACAACCTTGAGTGTATTTGCATTTAAGTTGTAAATAGTTTAGTTGTGTTGCTATTGGTAACATTTTACTTCTTTGACACAGGAGCTGAAGTGGAGTCTCAGTCCACAGACTCCCATCTCCTGGCTGAATGTTTACATGCAGGTTGCCTACCTGAAAGAGACAGAGGACCTGCTCATCCCCAGATACCCCCAGACTACCTTCTCACAGATATCAGAGGTGTGTGTGTGTGTGTGTCTGTGTGGTATCCAGTTCTGTTTTTGTAATTTTACAAGCCAATTTAGTAGTTCGTCTGATGTAACAAAGTGGTGGTTTATCTCATGTTTATTGTACTCCCCTCAAGCATTTATTTGAAACACCGGCTTCTTGTTTTTATTCCTGTTAATTCTTTTTTTTTTTTTTTTTTCTTGAGTTGTCCAAGTGGCCAATCATGTGGCAGCAGTGCACTGTGTAAAATCAGTTTAGGGACCTCAGTTAATATTCCCATCAAAGTGAGGGAGGGCAGATGTGATCTCATGCCCCTAACCCAAGTAGCTATAGGTTTTTAAACATGGATAAACAAGCTAATGAAAGCACATTGAACCTCTTTTTACGGTGCCTGTCGAGTTTACCTTTCTGTGTGGACCTCGCACACAGTGAGCTGCCAGCTGCTGAGCAAAACTGTTAAAATGTCACATCTCATCCTGGTGTGTGCCTCCTGGAAAATAGAATATCTGATCGTCCATGTGTGAATATTTGATCCAGGACTGTTTTCAAAATAAACAGCTGGGCCGGTTCACCCAGCTGTTATGTTTACACCAAGGCTGATTGGAGCCAGAGCTGATTTTCAAAACCTACATGTAAGACAGAATCATTTGACCCAGGTGTGATCGCAGATTAAACCTCGCTGCATTGGTAGAAAGAGCTAATCGTTGGCAGGTATTTTGACCACTGGACAAAAAAGGGATTATGCCTTGACTGACCTTGCCATCAGCAGCACTGAAATCTAGAAAACCTTTTGGGATGCAGTTGGACAGATTGGCAGCACTGACAGATTTGCAGAAATGATGAGCTCCACTCAGCAGCATTTGAAGTTATCGTTGTGTCCTGATGCTAATTACAGTGTTTTTTCCCTCGCCATCTAGTTGTTGGACCTCTGTATGTTAGATGTACGTTGCCTTGAGTTTTCCAATGGCATCCTTGCTGCTTCAGCCCTGTTTCACTTCTCATCTCTGGAGCTGGTGGAAAATGTTTCAGGTAAAAACGAAACAGATGTATTTCACTGATAGTTCAGTGTGCAAGTTTTTTTTTTTTTTTTTTTTTATCAAAGCAAACTGTTCAATCTTCTGTCCATGCAGCTCTGAAGTGGGTTGAAATCGAAGAGTGTGTGAGGTGGATGGTGCCTTTTGCCATGGCTCTGCGGGAGGTCGGCGGCTTGCCCATGAAAACATTCCCAGGAATCCCCACAGATGACATGCACAACATCCAATCCCATGCCCCTTATCTGACATGGCTGGTAAGCTAGAGCATTGAAATGACAGCAACACTTTTTTTCTTCTCCCAGTTGTAAAATTTTGAGGAAAATTGGAAAGTCTTATCTTATTGACTTATTCATCTTATTGAAAATAATGATTTCAAATAGCACATTTGGTGCATTGGAATTTTAAATCGACAAATTTGCTGTTGTGCCATAACTCTACAGTCAAGACCTACAACAATGAAGAGAGAGAAATCAAAAACTGAAATCTCTTATATAAAACCCTTAGCTGTTGCTTTTTGTGTTCACAACATTCCTGTGTGCTTCAGTCATCTGTGAGATGTGTTTAGAAATTGGTCAGTGTCCACTTGTTGCAAATTAAATTGATTGGACAAAGTTTAGAAGTTGCAGTGACAATAATGTGTTTTATATAGCACCTTTCAAAACAGTGACAAATTGCTTTACAAGATAAAGTGGAGAACAAACAATAAAATGGGGGAAAAAAAGAGAAAAAAACTGGTTTTGAGGTTGGGGTGTGAAGTTCTGTCAAAAGATGAAACATCAATCATTAATGATAGATTCAGACCCAAAGCTGTGAGAATGCACACCTTCTTAAAAAGAACTTAAGACCTAATTTTCCTGGATAATCTCAAAGGTTCCATGGAGAAACTTGTGATACACAACTCAATATTTTCTACAAAAGAGCTACAGAAAACATTTAATATGCATATATAGTAGAGAAAATTCAACCCGTTACTTCAGGAAAGATTGTCATCAGTACAAATAAATTGTTCATTTCACATTTTTACAGTATGGTTTTATTCTGCAGAATAAACCTTCAGTTCAGATGTAACACCTCAAACGCACTGCTTTCCAGTGTCTAATCTGTGCATTACGTCTGTTTTGCAGGAGAAGGCTTACTCCTACCAGGAGGAGGAGTTGGAGTGTCATGGCCGCTGCTCTGTTCCTTCAGGCGTCCTGACTCCACCTCTGAGCAGTGAGAAGACTGAGGAGATGGTCCGAGCGGACGCCACAGTGGTGAAAATAATACCGAGGATGCATGCATCGTCTCCACAGCGGGCCCCTCCGAAGTAGTGAAGAAGCCACTGGGAGTGAGACGATGCCAAATCCTCAGTAGGTTTTTGCGTTGTAGCTGCAAGAAGGTTGCAGCTTCGACGTGTTGCCTCTTAACAGTGACACCTCTGCAGTACCAGTACACGTATGTGATGGATAACTGGTGGGGAAATTGTATTTTCTCATTTCAAAGTCACACAGATTTTTACCTTGGGTTGAGATGCTTTTAAATGTCCCTGTGGGTGGGGGTGCATATACACTGACTTTGGATAAATTGGGAAAGTACTGACAATCTGTGAACAAACAGTTTTGATCCCCACAGGAATCTTAACGTATTAAACCCTCCACACAAAGCTAAGGGTCCAGTAGGGATGGGATGGCCTGAGAGGAGAATATATAAATAGATATATATATCTATGTATATATTTTTTGTAATGGCATTGCACCCTCATGCTTGCATTAATTACCCACCACACCTAAATGTAATGGTCACCATCCATATTTGCTATGCAGAGGCCAAATTGAATTTTATGGAGTCTGTATGTGATCGTGTTTGTGAGTGTGAAAAATAGTGTTTTGTTTTGATTTGGGGGGGGGGGGGGCTTTTATTTTTTTTTTTAATAATTCTCTTTGTGGCCTCATTTGCCCAAAAACTATTCCTAGAACCAGACCTGGTTCTATGTGCTGCTATAAAGTGGGCTTTGCATGATGGAGGGGGAAAAGAGTAGGTGTGGGTGAGAGTGTGTGTGTGTGTGTGTGTGTGTGTGTGTGTGTTTCTATTTTTTTTTTTCTCTAGTAGTATGAAATGGGGTGTCGCTCTTGTTTGTGGTTGTACTCTGTACATTTTATTGGATAAAACATGGCCATGTTTTACTTGGGGACCAGTAGCTCGGCTACATAAATGGACAAGTGACAAAGCCAGGCTTCAGAAGCTAATCTATTGATTGTATTTAACTTGGTTCTTTTTTTTTTTTTTTTTTTTTTTAATCCCAGACTGCAGTTCCTTTGCCCACCACCAAAATGTAAGATTTCTATTTTGACTTTTTAAAATAAAATGCTGCTACATATTTTTGAAGACTTTTGAATTTAATGATCCAGTTGTCTTGTGGCTCTGTAGTTTCTGAATCAGACATCATCATTGCCAATTAGGTTTTTCTACTCAAGGAATAAGTTTTGGTGCAACACAAACATTTCAGAAGAAGAAGGCTGAAGAAAATCAAGCAGTTTGAACATACATACATATTCATTTAATATTCATTCCATATGAGAATTAAAAGAGTTCTTTAAGGGAGACATGAATATAATAGCGTGGCGGCCTACTATGACCACGTAGTCTTGCTGACATTAAATTGTGTGCAACAAGGGAATGATTTGCTGATTTCATTGTTTATTTGAATATGCCAACACAAATAGTTCCTTCATCCTCCTCTGATGACCACACATCATTTGGTTCAGGAAACTCTTCATGTCTGCAAAGTTTGTTACAATCTAAGGCAGATAAAACCATCAATGTGATGGTAATTAAAGTTTACAGGACACTTGTAAATCCAAGTGATACATGTAGTTTTAAGTCTCAGTGCTCTTGCAGTCGGCACTCAAGGATCTCTCCCGTTCAAATAACTTGGTCAGGTCAAACGTTTGGATAAAATTTATCATTGAGATCTTAGTGTTAATGATATCAAATGTTGAAACTGAGAAATTAGATGTCAACATGTTTCTCTTGCCTCACCTCTCCCCTTGGCAACACAACAGTCCACAGAGCTGAGGAGACCAGTCACTGTAAGTTGGAAAAACAATTTTTCCCATTCATGCTTCATGTATCATTTCTGTTGATGCTTAACAGTGTTTCGACTTTGGAAACATGGTTGTAGATGCACACAGGTTTTATTCCACTAGATGTCAGTGTCATACTCAGTTTGAATGCATGAGAAATAAACAAACATCACATGTAACACACAGGACAGTGACTAGATGAGATGTGGAAAAAATGATTACAACCTCAGTGAATTTCAATGACAGAGCAGAGCTGTCAAGTTTTCAGTAAATCAATGCAAGTCCAAGTAAAATCGTCCAAGATGTAAGTCCTCAAATCTTGTGTTGTTATTCCAAAATGGCATTTGCACCTACAAATCAGAGTTCAGCATGAAATAATACACTCACTGGTAGGATGTGTCATTTGAGAAGTGTAGGAAATCCATAGATTGGTATTAGTCCATTGATTTATCACCTGTCAGACTCAAATTTCCTCAATAGACCAAATGGGTCCACTGTGTGGTGAGTTGTTAAACCTAGTAATTCAGCTATAATCTGACAGAAACTGATTTGACTGCTGGCACTTCATTAGGAACAACGAACTGAAACTAATGGAGCAACTCCCTTCATGAAGGTTATGATCGTACTGAAGCTGTTTCAGAGAGGTGTTCTCCAACCATGGTAACACTCAAAGCTGCACGCATCATTGCCAACACTAAGCTTAGCAAACATGACCCATCTCAAATCAGCTTTAAAACATATTAGTTGATATACTGGTTTATCAGATTTGATCTCATTTACTTCTCAGTTCCTGTAACAGGCCTATAGTTACTTTCGCCTAGAGGCTTGCACTTGCTCCTGGTACTGTCAAGTAATAGCCACATCCTTTAAATGACTTTATGAAGTGATCAGTTTACAGCATTCAGATGCTGTAATTACATCAACAGATTCTTCATGGGTGACCACGTATTCTGAGTGCAGTGAGTGAACAGGATGTGGTGAAATACATGACAGATACAGAGCTAATGTAAAGAGCTATTCAAGGACAGTGGGCCACTCCAGTTGAACAGCAGCAGACCTCAGTGTCCTGCACTGCTTAGTCAAAGACTTATAGAAGGTGGCGTCCTGTCAACTAAAAGATCTGGTCACCATCCACTTGTTGGTGCAACACTTATTCAATATGTGGCTTGTGGCTCCTGTTGTTTTTCCCCTCTCCTTGTTTATTCCTTTAGGAGGCTGTCAGCTGTTAGATCTCTATCAGAAGTTGAAGACATGGGAACTGATCCAATCCAATCGCTATCAGGTCTGAAATGTAGTTATCAGACATAGGACTTATGGTGTTGATCCACATCACTGATCCAGATTGGACTGTGTGTCGAGTCAGTATCGGCACACGTGTTTTAGAATTGTATCGATGCGTTTCTAATCAAGGATATAGTCACACCTGAACACACCTCACCTTAAGGTTATTTTTAGAGAGCTGAAAGATATCAGCTCCGAAATAACAGACTTCACTCTCCCACTTATTCATGCACTCACTTAATCACTGATCTTATTGATAAACATATTACACTTTAATCCTGATTAAATTGAAAACACTTAACCTCCTGATGAGGGGGAAAACGTATAAGTGGTTGGTGTATGTACACTATAAAATATAATCTCCAGGTTTATCTATGGTGGTGGGTCACTTCCTGCCTGAGTAAATCACCATGATGCAAATCTTGGGTGAACTGAAGAGGATCAGCTCAGGATCAGATTGTTCACATCTGTGACCAGCAGGTGGCACAATAAGACAGAGCTCATATTTGTGTTATTGTGCCACCTGCTGGTCACAGATCTGAACAACAACAGTTCAACCACCTCAACTTGGAACCAGCTCTTACCACAGTAATCATTACAATATTATTTAACTCACTAAAATA
Organism: Caranx ignobilis; assembly: GCA_021432705.1. Taxonomy (NCBI): domain Eukaryota; kingdom Metazoa; phylum Chordata; class Actinopteri; order Carangiformes; family Carangidae; genus Caranx; species Caranx ignobilis. Next base: position 218,310 of record MU269998.1, read on the forward strand.
TTGTTGAGTTTCTTTAATTGCAAAAATAAATAAATAGTAATAATTTATTTATTGTTTTTCCTGGTTATGACCACAGTGGGTTTATTTTACCAGACACCGCATGGTTCAGCTTTCCCATTTTTGTCATCAGCTTATGGTGAAATAGAAGAAACAAGAATATTAATGAGATATAAGATCTTATATCTTAAATTATGCACAGCATGACTACTACTACTACTACTAATAAATAAATAAACAGATCTATCTTTCTCTTGCAAAGTAAAAACAATGTAAATTTTCAATGTTAAGTCAATATATGTGAATACATTTGTGTTTATTATTTCATTTAATGAATAGATCCATGTTGTAATGGCAGCCTAGTTTGTACAAAACATTATTATGTCAACTATGACATATCAACAGGCAAAGCAGTGTCTGACATTCAAAGACATTACATCAAAAACTGCCAGCATTCAAGGACATCGTCTGTATGAGCTGCACACGATGACAGTGGAAAGTGTTTCACAGATTGTAATATCCACAAAGGTAGCAGCGCTCTTAAACCAGAGTGAACAGATCTCCTCTGATCTGCCAAGCAGCTGAGCCAACCTACAGATGTGTGTTCAATCACTTGCAGGGCTGTGTGATCACAAATGTTTCTGTTAAATACATAATCATTCAGTTGGCTCACGGCAGCGAGCCGCTAAAGATTGGCTGCATCTGTGCAACAATCACAGGGCTGAGGGGTGAGGGAACGTGACGGTTCCCCCTGCCAGGCAAAACCTCAAGGCAGCACTTTGCTCATATAGCAGCAGGGTCTCATCCATGAAGACGACTCAGGCATCCAAGAAAAGAGAGGAAGGACCAGGATGGAAATATATCAACTTCCACTCTGTGTGACTTGTTCAGTTAAATTCAGTTCAGTTTTATTTGTATCACACCAATTAAAAATAAACACCATTTTAAGGCTCTTTTACAAGGTGAGGTGAAGATTTCATGTTATTTGGAGGAAACCAACAGAACTGAGCTCTGGTGGGTGTATGTGGGGGTGGGTGGGTGGTGTAGACCAGTGAGTGAGTGTGTATATGTATGTCTGTAAGAGAGAGCATATACTGATGACTGTAAAAATAACAGTTAAACCTATAGATTATAGTACTGTATGTGCTGTTAGAAGAGAAGCACAGACAACAGCACAGACAGTGGTGGTAAATAAGCTATCTATAGACACTGAAGTGGTTCAAAGAGGCTTCCTGCCATCAGTGTGACATTAGAGGAACATGGCCACTGTGTGGATACAGTCAGTTGCTGCAGGTGCAGATGAAGCAGCCTCTGCAGGGAAATGTCTTGTAGTCACAACATCTATTGTTGAAGCACGGCTTAAGGTAGTTTCTGGAGCCGAGGAACTTTCATGGTTTCAACGTCTTCCTGATCACAGGAAACAAAGTATGTGTGACAGACCAGACCACTCAAGGTTTCAGTGACAGCTCTGCAGCTACCATGCTAACTTTTCACCAGGTGCAGTTACTCTCAGAAGCAGTAAGATGTGGGGAAAACCGAAACAATTTTTAGATCCCATATCTCTCGTTCCTCCTTCAAAGGGCCACAGGGCACGAACGGACAGACTGATCAAGGACCCGTCTTCTTCACTTAGGCACAGGGAGCTTTCTCTAAAAAGACAGGAAACTGTGGTAACAGCTCCCCTCTGCTCACACAGGCTCCTGAACATGTGGTGTATCAGAGTCACACCTTGTTTCAGCTGCTTATATCAGTTTGTCTGCAGGGACCTTTGTCTGTTTCAGGATTTCTTTAAGCGTTGCTGGTGAAGAAAATGACTGTTCTTCTGTGTGAGAGGGAGATCAGGCAGAGCCTTAGAGGAGTCTTTCACAAATCACTTGATAGTGTTAGCAAAACGTGGATAGTGCATCCAATCTACTTCTCCTGTCGCAGCCGCCACGCTGACACCATCACCTGCCACTCTTATCATCTGCCTGAACTCTCACAGTTAGTTTTCAGCTGCGTTTTGTGAAATGTGACGTCTTGAGGACATGTGCATGTCTGTTATGAGTAGCCTATTACCCAGAGCATTTTTGTTCTTAACTGTCACACATTGCTAGAAATGTAACTTTCCACCTTCTTAGAAACATGGGTCAAGGTTCTTAACAAAACCTTCATTTGCAGCCAATAAGAGGTAGAGGTAGAGTGTTGACCTCTTGGGGTGCCTGTCTGTCAAAGAATAAAATAATGTGTTTTTTGCCTTTAGTAATTTACACACGACTCCTAAAACATCTGCAATCATGCAAGACAAGAAAAAAGGAAAGACATCAAACCATTTCCGTACCTGTCTGCTGTACAGGGCTCAGCTGAGATCCACTGATCAGTTTACCGGCCCATTTCACCGCTTGATTTTATGTGTGAAGACATAACTAAATCAACTAAATATTAATCATGGCAGAGGAACTTTGAAATGTGTCCCCAACTACTGACCAGGGACTGTTCCAGTTTTTTTTTTTTTTTTTAACATAACCCATTTTTTTAAGGCAAAACTTAAAACACAACAAAACAAAAACAAAACAGAGAACACTAAATACACAATAATGACTTTGGAAAGGATCAAAGATAAACAAAAATATTGCTAAAATAAAAGAAGAATAAAATAAGATTGACATGTAATAATAATAATTCACATTATGTACATGTACTTTACTCTTAGAGTTAAACAGCTTGACAGCAACAGGCAGGAATGATATCTTGTGTTGCTCTGTGGTGCAGCGTGGATGGATGCGTCTGCTGCTGAATGAGCTCCTGTGGCTGATCAGCACATTGTGGAGAGGGTGTGAAGGAGAGTCCAGTATTTTCCAGACCGTGGACAATGCTCTCCTCTCCAACACCCCTGTCAGTTCCTCCCCCACTACATGTCTGGCCTTCCTGATGATCTTGCTGAGTCTGCTGGTGTCCTTGACCTTTAGGCTGCTGCCCCAGCAGACGACAGCGTACATGATGGCACTGGCCACCACAGACTCGTAGAACATCTGCAGTATCGTCTGGCAGATGTTGAAGAAGGACCTTAGCTGCCTCAGAAAGTAGAGATGGCTTTGACATTTTGTGTAAACAGTGTCCAAGTTTTTGGACCAGTCCAGTTTATTGTCCAAGTACATCCCCAGGTACTTGTACTCCTCCCCCATCTACACACTAACCCCTTGGATATTAACAGCGGTCACCGTAGCTTCAGTCCTCCTCAAGTCCACCACCATTTCCTTTGTTTTTGTCACATTGAGCTGCAGGTGGTTTCTCTTGCTCCAATTGACAAAGTTGTCCACCACTGTCCCATACTCACTCTCAACACCACCAGTTATACATCTAGGTAACCATACCTAACCTTGTTCAAAAACAGATGTGAAAACATGGGATGGCTTAATGAAACTGATTGTTTGACTAATTCAGCTTTTCAAAAATCAGCCCAGATTTTCTGAACAACCTTTGCAAAAACACCATTTTGGTGTTTGACACAAGAAGCAGCTCTGTAGTCGAGCAGTGGTCCCTGTGAGTTGCCCCACAGATGCTCGACCAGCCACCACACTGAGGTTCTTGTTAACCACCAACATAGATCTGAGTTGTTTGTCTCCCGTGGTTCTTCCCTGTATGTTGACACTGCCATGGCTGTTGTTTGCTCGAGCTGAGCAGAGTCAGAAACAGGCCAGACCTCCCTCAGGGCCTTGCCACCATCCCATGTAAACAAGTTGCTCCAGTGTATATTAGCAGACACTTTGATGTCACCAGCTGACTTAGTTTCTCTTCTCTTACTCTTAAATATTTTATTGACTTTGGATGATTCACAACAGCGAAGTGAGACATCGACTGTAACAAGGCCCAAAACTGCTGTTTTTCAGAAAGGGAGGAGGTTATCTGTGGTGCACCGCAAGAACAAACATGGCAGCAGCACATGCTGTATGAAAATCCTGTGCTGTAATTTCAAGGACTCTTCATATACGGACCATACTCTCTGTAACATTATCTTTAATGTGCGTCTGCCTCCCTCTGCTGGCTGTTCTTATTAAATACACGACAACCAGGCAAAACACACATCCCTTGAAGGGAGCCTTGTGGCCTCCTTTGTTTGTTTGCTCTTAAAACACCATTAACTATACACCTCTCTGACAAAGTCAACAAAAATAGACACAAAGAGAACGGATGTATCTGGCTGTATTAAACTACTGTCATTTCTCAACATAAGTCCGATTTGTTTATCACCAGTGTTAGTCTATATGTTATGCACTGTCATCTCTTTTACCAGTTACTATTGTTCCACTACATAAAGTATGTTCCTACACATAACAACAACAACAATAATAAAATCCATAAAAAATATAATAGTTAATAAACAGCAAGTCAATCATTTTGTAATTCTGTTATGTAAATCCAGTAGCAACAGTGCAATAAGCTGACCTCATACAAACACACACAGCCAGCAAATAACATCACAGGCTCCAACAATGAAAATAAAATCAATATAAACACCAAAGCATGACCATAATATTTTAAAGAAACTCCACTGATGCAAAAACAAAAACATGAATGAATCAGCTCATGTTGAACATCTGATTGAGATCATAAGTAAGACATGAGGATTTAACTTATTGTTTTATTTTAAGCTATTTCTTTTCTCCTGTGCCATTTTCCAATGTAAGATCACATATAATGTCAACAGAGACTGTTTCAGTTCAGCAAGTAGCATTCATTAGAAGGATTTAATTATGTTCCAGCTTTACATGTGAGACAAACATAAGAAAATGACGTCTAAGTATAAAATTCTTAAAAAAAAAACCTTTTTGAAAACACAAAGGTCAAACTGGGACAACTCATATTGTCTAATGTAAGACAAAACTCCTTAAATGTTCCAACTTTATTCTCAATTGAAACACAATAATAATCAAATGGGAGTATTAAACACATGTAGGCCGACATGATGTCAAATGTGTCCTCTCTTCTTGGTTTCTTGAATGGTTTGAAAAGGAACTCTTTATAAAATCCACAGAGGAAAAACTCAGTCAGTCATTCAGTCAGTCAGTCAGTCAGTCAGTCATTCAGTCATTCATTCATTCATTCATTCAGTCATTCAGTCAGTCAGTCAGTCAGTCATGAACAAGAACTATAACTATAGAGCACTGCCCATTCAGTATAAAAAAATATCTGCCTCTGATATCTGGATATTAATTTTAAGTTAATTTGTTTTGGAAATGTAAAATACACTTTCTAACATTGTGTGTGACAGTGTAGTCTGGTCAAACCACTTTGGATCTGTCTGTCAGGCAGTTTAAACAGTTGGCTTGGAAATTCCCTTGAGCCTATAATTATATTTACTAGCGACCGATCCCAAATACCAAAAATACCAAAGTGTGAATTTCCCGTTGTTACTGTGGGCTTGATTACAATTTGTTATTTTAAGACAATAGAAAGAAACAAAAGCTCCAGATCTGAAGTTAGGGACAAGCAGCATGTTATGAAAGTACGATCAGTAGAATAGATGGTGACCTGGACGACGGGGCGTCTCTCTAGGACCGGTTCTGTGCCCAACGGGACTAATTAGATAACAAGTCTCCTCTGTGAACAAATTATCCTGTAATATAACAAAAGATATACCACATGTTTTTCTCTTGTTGTTTTGTTTAGCTTTTTTCATTGTAGAGGATTCATATGCTGGAATCTGCCTCCATGAGAGGCGTACCATGATGTCATTCTTGTGGGCCACCATGTACCAAGCTTTAAAAAGCCTGTTAGTCAGTTAAAAACAAAACAAAACATAACACATGATAAAGACAAGAGCTAACCTTGGTGCTGCTTTCCAACAGAGACAGCTCTGGTAACTAAGAAGATGCTAATGCTAACACTGCTACATAGCAATAGCAAACCCAAATAGCTCCTTTAAACATTATACCTGCTAATATAATATCAATATGTCACTTTGAGCTAATGTTGAGTTAATGTTTCATTGTACCTGACGTCAGTGACCTCAGCCACTGACTGGTCTCTTCCTCGTTAACTTGCTGGTTAGTTCTCAGCCTCATTCAGGCAACTTGTCTCTACCAGCAGCTGCTCATATGTCCCACTATATTTTCCATTAATGTGAATTTATATGACAGGGGGCATAAATCTAATCTGATCATAAACTCCAGGCTGATTAAGGATACTGTCATGTAAGTTATGATAAATGATTGCACTTGAGTACCAACTCTGTCTCCTAGAAATTACATTTGTATATATCTCATTTATAATAGAAAGTGCTTTTTCTAATAACATAAAGAGGAAATGCCATTTGTGTGTTTCGCAGTTTGCAAAAATGCAGATACTAAACAAAAGCAAAACACTAATATCCGCAGCCATTTAAGACATTTAGCATTTTTATTTACATTAAACCAAAATCAACCTGACTTAAACCATAAGTGTTCATGTGCTTTAAAATACATGAACGTGGAGCTTAATTCATTCATAAAAATGTTGCCTGGCTCCATTTGCAAACACAATGCCAGTGAAAAACAATAAAGTGATATTTGGGAAACAGGGTTGTGTCAGGCTACTCTCATATACAGCACACAGTGTACGCAATACACTCACTGGCATAGTGTGAGAACAGGGTAGGCAATGCAAGGCAGCTTTATTAGAACTGTACATTTCATACATGAGTGCAACTGAAAATGCTTCACAGAACTATAAGATATAAAACATAATAAAGGAAACATATTTACAATAAAGGAGGGAGAAGAAAAAATATAAAAGGTAAAATCAATCAAAGATTTATAGTTTTAAATTCTCAGTTCCACCTCATTCATCAAAGACAGCAAAGTGCAGACAAGAGGTAATCCACTGTAAAGATCAGCTGGGCATCATCACAGAGTGGCATAGACAGCGTTAAAAAGAGGTGGGGCTTGTATTACATCATATGAGAGGTTATTCCTGGTTGGTGCTGCATGATTACAAAATGCTGCTTCACCATGTTTTGTTGTGACTGTTGGGACGGTCAGTAGGTTATGGAAGAGGCCACTCATTATGCACTTAAGTCAAAATGTTGAGGAAAAAAGTTGAAATACAATGTTGAGAGTATGGTCAAAATGACCTCTCTGCTCCATCAAATTAGGAGTGGAGTGCGACTGACAGTTGCACGTATCCTTGGAGTGTAACGGTAAGAGTAAGTTTCTGAAGTTATACAACTAACTGATATCATGTGTTTTCAAATTATTCTCCACATTGTATTTCGACTTTAATCTCAAAGTCCAAAATGAGTCCTCTCATTTTTTTTTTTAACGAGTGGCCTTTATAGTTCTCCATAGTAGGTGGCCACCGTGTCAGAAGTCAAATGCTGCCAGTGTACAAAATGACGCCCGCCATTGTTGCCAGCTGTTGGCTGCTTTACTCACTTAACTTAAAAATGAACACGTCCAATATGATGGCAGTGCCTCCTCATCTGTTACAAAACCAAGATGGCAACCACTGAGGATGAGAAGTTTGCTGTTGTTTGACACTCAACCTTTTTACCTGTTTGATTGAATCATTACAATGTACTGCATGTTGCTATACTTATCAGTACAAACATTATTACACACCCAAAATAGATAGTGTGTATGAAAGCACACAAATTTAATTATTGTGTTACATTATGTTACATATGTATGTAAGTGGATCAACATAAAAGTGTAGAAAACACTTAGTCATATTTTGTTACTGCAGTTTACCACTGTGAGGATATATATGCAAATCCCTGTATGACATTGTTTCTACGTGTGAACAACAGAGACTGTTTTGCTTTTACAATAATATTCACCTACATGTCATTTGGGAGCTGGATCTGGATGTGACAGTCGGTCGAACTTCTGAGAATCCTCCACAAAGTGCTTTTTCCATGTATTGCCTTATAAAATGTTACATAAAACTTGTCCTTGTTTTCGTCAAGCAAACAAATACCTCATGAAATTGTATTTAGAGATTTGCCATTTGTCCAAGACAGTTGTGTTTTTGTTCTTCGGTGGGTGTCACACTCGCAGACATTGCTTAAGTGTCTGTATCTTCCCTTATAATGTCGACTCAGGGGGACATATTTGGAGTAAATCTTAGAGCTGTATTGTACAATAGAGCATGTGTGGATTAGACCCAGTTAATAATGCAAGCACAAAGGCACTCTGTTCTTTTAAGTCTTTATGGGATTTCATAGTGTGTGTGTGTGTATGTGTGTGTGTGTGTGTGTGTGTGTGTGTGTGTGTGTGTGTGTGTGTGTGTGTGAGAGAGAGAGAGAGAGAGAGAGAGAGACTATATGTGTGTGTCACACATGAGAGGCCGCTTCCTGTCGATACTACTCCACACATCCCCGGTTCCTTTTCCATTGTAATTCCTTTAATTAAAGTGATTTTATTCACAGGCACACAGCTGGCACCGGCTACTTTCCATTAGCCATCTGAGTGGACGCCTCGTTCAGTGGGAGGACCCGCACTGGGGCTGCTTCCTATGGAGCGCACAATACTATTTTCATCTCCCAGCTGAGTTTGTTGTGTGTTTTGAATTTATTAATCATTGATTTTAATGTGCTGCCTCTTGACAGTGGCAGCTACCCTCGCATTAATTAATTCCTGCTTCCCAGACTTACAAAATGGCATTTAAAAAACAATGAGAGGTCGGCTGGTGTTTCCTCTGACCTATAAATGGAAGGCGTCAAAAAGCAAAATGTCAAAATTTGCTTTTATTTGTTCTTCTCTTGGCAGATTTTATTGCCTCCTTTTATTTGATAGAGCAAGATAGAAATGGGGTTATTTTAGGTATATTGAAATGATGTGTAAATACAGTTGTGTCACCTTTAATATTCCGCTCGTCTTTTTGGAGGTTGTGAAATGCAATAATGTCTCTTTTGTTGGGCATGTTTCCCTCAGTGCACCTGCTTTGCATACAGCATCTGCCAGGAGCACTCTCAAAGGAACTGTGGGTCTTAAGTTGAGGATAAAGGTGCATTGCCATCAACAATAGGTAGTCTGTGTTTATCCTTTGAGGTCTTAAACAACTACGTGTACAAAGATTTGCCTTCTGTGAATTGGTGGAAATAGAAAAAGGGAGATTAGATCTTAAATTAAGCATATGGTGGTGGAATTTGAATGGAGTTGGGATTTGAATGTATTTATGGAAGTATATTCTTTTTTATTTATTGAGCAGACCTGAATTGTTCATCCATTTAAATGAGTGACTGGTCTCTGTGTTTGAAGAGATAAAAGCTCACTCTCGTAATCCTTATTGACACTCCCGGATGCATGAAGACAGCTACTGCTCAGTCCTCGCGGTGCCCTGCCCCGTGGAAAGGGCCTCATCCCTATTCTCGCAGGGTTGTTTAAAGCTAAAGATTTCCTGACAGATTGCTCTCAACAGATTGATTAGCACATGTTCAGAGTGAAAAACTTCCCAAACCGAGTTTGTGTACATTTGCATGTTTGTGCATATGTTTTGTGGTGTGCACACTGGCGCTGCTGTGTGTGCGTGCAACCCCAGAGTAAAAGGGAGAGCGGGGTGGTGGTGGTGGTGGGGGAGTTGTGGAATGCCTATCACACGCTTCAAAAAACATTCCTGCTATAATTAAAAAGAGCAAACAACCACAGTTGTAACCTGATGGCATTTAGTGGGGGCCCCGTGTGGAGCTCCGGCACAAAAAAACCACATACAGTGCTGACAGTTGCAAAAGATAATGCACTCACTCCTCTACAGCTCACCTCCATCATACTTCAAACGGCTTTTATGTGGAAAGAGGTAAATAGATACTATATCCATACACACACTTACAAAAAAGTGCTTATGCTTCACAAACCTCCAGAACAGTGTGGCTGGCTGATCTGTTTGGATTGCTGCACAAAGGTTTGTCTGATACACACAGAGCTGTGAGGTTGTGAACCTTTTTTTTTTTTTTTTTTTTAGAAAAAATAAATAAAGACAGCCGTAAAATAATCAGCCATGTTGGTTCGATAACGAATCTGTGACTTCATTCACTCATCGTCATCCTCACTGTATCCTCCACGGCGCCATGTGTGAGCGCTGAGCTGCTGTGCTTTGGTACAGATGCGAGGCCCCTGGCTCAGCCCCGCTACACAGTAAAAAATAATCATTCTCATGCAAATGCACAGTTTGACACGTTCAATTAGACCCTTGTGAAGAAAACGATCTGCGCTTTGAAGAGAGGCAGTTCCCACTGTTAGAGCACCTATGAAGCCCTAAAGCTGCTTGGCTTTTCTGCCCCTCCACCCCCCTCCCACCCCCACCTCCCCTTCTCTTTCTCTCTCTCTCTCCGCTGTCCTCCCCTTCCTGTGCCTGGCCTCTACAGAGAGAGAGAGAGAGAGAGAGATCCATCGATCAGTGGTGATCATTGAGCACCCGCCCCGCCTCCTGCCTCCTGCCTTGCATTGTTTTTATCTCATCTCACAACCCTGTTGCCATGGTACTGAAGATGGCACTTCAACCCTTGTGCTTAATGATCTCTTGGATGATAGCCTACTTGTCAGGCATTCATGCCCTGTTCTGTTAAAATGCAAGACAGAGAGGAATGAGCTGCTGCCTCTGCTAGTGGACAGGAGGGGTAGTTATTTGAACATTTCATTCTAAGCTTAACTGGTAGTGAACACAGTGTTATGGGTTATTTACCAAATGAGCTGTCTTAAACAGCTGTTTCGTTTTCTCCTCCTCGTCGGCTGAGCTGTGCTCTCAGAGATGGACATTCAGAATGACAGAGAAGCCAATTTGCATTCATTTAGTGTCTCCTTTTGTTTTGTGGCATTACTTTAAAAGCCATCCCTCTTTTCTGGCAGTTCAGTGCTGGTTGAGGGATTACCGCTCATATAAATAGCTGCCATTGATTTGACTAAGAGAATACTTTGTGTCATTATGAAGGCAGAAAATCCTAATTTGGAAATTGGAACACACAAAAAAAGAGCTGAGCGTTCAATTCATATCCATAATCTGCCACATTGCATGAAATCAAGGGTGTCGCGTTACAATGCTTGATTTTAGTCATCACTGTGATGGAGACAAAGGTAGCGCCTGGAGCCATCATGGTGGTGCTACTCAGTGAGGAAACGTGTCATTTTATGATGTTTTATCTGGCAACCTCTCAGTGTTTTGCAGCATGGAAAAGCCTGTGTAGGGAGTGCGCTGGGGTGATGATCCTGGAGGACTGGGGTTAAAGACATTAGCAATCTTTATGAATCTCTGATATTTAAATATGGATCCAGGCGTCTCACTCTGCCAGAGACATTAGAGACTGCTTATTGATTGAGATTCCTGGAAAAGAAGAGATACGCAGGCTTGCCATCGCTGGAGATGGAGCTGTTCCATCACATCTGACCTGTTATTCACATGTGGCAGCCCAGCGCTGTTGTTATTTTGTCCTGTTGCATTTTTTTGGGGGATTCACACTTATCTGCGTGCTGAACCATGAAATGAATGTGAAAATGATCAAAAGATGTCTAGTGCAGTTTAATTTTTTCATCCATCCTCAGCTCAAGGGTTAAAACATGTTGATCCACTTCAAGGTGTAAGTTCGATGTGTCTTTCTTTTGAGCTTGAGGAGTTTAGTTAAACGTGTGCGCTTGTGTTTTGTCTCCTCAACGCAGACGGGCAGCAATGTAAAGCGACTTAATTCTCGCCTCCATTACAGAAGGGAACACAATGAAAAACACACTCTTTCTTTTTATCTGCTTTTATCTCCTTTTCTGCCGAAGAGCTTTAAAGAATCAGTGTCTTTATCTCTCCCCCAATCCATATAATGCAATAGGGTAAATGCTTCCTGTGTGTCCAAAGTAAGGTATTGAAAGGTCCAATTGAATTAAAGTAAAAGATCTGGGAAGAAAATGGGAAGTACTCTCACTTTTTCCCCCCTCTCACTTTTGACAGTGGGAATTGCTGTAAATTGACACTGATATGGTCCGTCTCGCCTCAGCCACCCTCCCTTAACCCCCCCCACCCCCCCTCGCCTCCCACATACACACACAGACACACACATACTAGGCACAAAGCAGGCAGATAACGTGCATATTAACTGCATCTGTATCCATTCTCTAGCAGATAGCATTTCCCATCATCAGAGTGGCTGGCTTTATTTCCTCCCCTACTGATGTCTGATGGGTCTATGACTTAGCTGCTCCAAATTAACTGACCTTGGCCTTGATGTCTGCGCGCACACACGCGCGCTGTATTCAACAATCATGATACTGGTAGTAGAATAGTAGTTATACTATAGTGGAAATTGATTGTTCACTATAAAAGCAGCGATCGGTCTGAGACTTAAAATAGCTCAAATCAATATTTTCAAATTAAAAATGGATGAAATGATTGTGTGTAATGTAAAGGGGGAGGTTTTTGGTGAAGAACCCAGAGGAGTCAAACAAGTCAAGCCTGTTTCCCGCTGGTGTTGATCTCAGTCCGAGTTGACTCCAGGTTCCTGTGTGAGTGTTCAAGTCATGATAAGAGTTGGTCATATTCTATTAATGACCAGGGTAGAAGCTTCAGTGCTTCCTTCTGGTGGGGGGGGGGTGGTTACAAAAAACAACTCCTTTTGGACCATCTTTCAAAAAAGGATAGGAGATAATGCTGTCCCTAACTTGCTGTGTCTGTTGTTACATCACCAGTCGCCTCGTGGATGTGCACTCAGGTTGTCTTCAGCACCTCAGCATCTCTTCCTAAGGCCACATCCACACTCCTATGTTTTCATTTTAAAACAAAACTGATCTACGTTCAGACAAACACACCTGAAATGCACGCAGACCTGAGCAATCACCGACACTGAGCATATGCAATCTGGTAGGAAAGAACAGGAAGTAGACTGTCTCCAGCTGATAAGCCAGTTAGGCAGCGGCCACATCATCCCAGCTACACAGCCCTAAGACAGGATCAGGATACTCAGTCTTTAGAGCTTGTGAACTCCAGAGTTGTGTGGACAGAGGAAATTTGCTTTAAAACAAAACGTATAATGTTGTTGTAGCATGCGTCTCAGGGCAGGACACAGATGAATAAAAGGTAGGAAAAGATGCTGGAGAGCACACTTTTTTGCTTCTTTGGAGCAAAAAGATTAGCTCTGGAGAAGATGCTAGTCAAAACGTCAGCACTTGCACCTCAGTAAACTGTTGAAATTTACCATGTGCTCCAACATCTTTTCCTACCTTTCAGGTCTTGCGCTGTGTTCAGGGACACAGTGTGTTGTGTACTTTGCGGAGTTGAGTGCTTCGTATTTTAGTAATTCTAGAGCCTAGGCTACATAAGAGGAGCAGCAGCTCTTGGTTTCATTGTTCAACACTGAAGACTTCTGCTTGATTGAAGTCTAAAAGATAATTCCTTGATACACAATTGTTATAACTCTGGTTCAGTGTTGCGTACTGACTGTTTGTGGGCATTTGCTTTGTTGTTTTTCCCTCTTGCTTTTCCCTTTCGTATAGCCTAGTTTTTGTTGCTGGTTTTGCTATGTTCAAGATAAGTTAGGCCTACTTTTGGCATCACTGTCTGGCATCCATTTTACATCTACAGCCTCTGGTTGAGCTGGTAGTTTGATTAGGGAAGCCACAACAGTGAATGGCAACATTACTGAAAGGAGCACAAATGGGATGAAAGGGCATACTCTCTGACAGTCTCTCTTAAAAGTGATTCAGGGTTTTAAACTGACTGACACAGAAAATGTCAGTTTAAGAAAGAGAAGTTCAAAACCAATGGGTTGTGTACAAAGGCAATGCTGCTTGTGTGTAGTTTGGCATCTTCGTGCTCTCTTTATGTAAATAATGTTTCACACCAATGCAAAGGGTTTTGTTGTAGAGAGAGTGGTTCAGTCTAAGATGACTATTCAAGGAAAAGTTATGGTATATACAGGAATATCACATGTCATTCTGCACTTGCTGTATCTGCTGCATACAGAATCAGTCTCTGCAGTCTGACCTGCATCACACTATAACTGTGTAAGGAATGGACTGTGATTCGAACACATCCTCTTTTTTCAGATGCTGTACATCTCTGTGTCTCAACATTTCTCTCTTTCTCCCTCTGTCTCATTTGGTCACTCTCTCTTCTCCCACCCCCTCCCTTGTCAGACTCTCTTGTCTCATGATATGCCACAGAGTGACACAATTATCCACTTCATTTGAGTCGCGGTGCTAATGGTTGAGACCAGCCTCTTGGGGAGTTGGGGTGGGGGGCTGATAGGTGATAGGTAGCAGTAATTGTAAATGGTGTAATGAGTGCGGAATGGCCACAATGTAGAGCCAGCTATTACAGGTGACCCCCCCCCCCCCCTCCTCCAACAACAAGGGTTCAGCACAGACAGAGGAAATATCAGCATCAAAGATCATCACTCCTCTGATTCCCCTTCTTGTCTCTTTCTGTGAGCAGCCCCCTCTTTTCATGTTTCACTTCTCACCTGATCTCACATCTTTTTAGTACAATCTTTGGTCTTGACAGATCAAACTAACCATGTAGCTCTGGTTTGGTTAAGGTCTACATGTTGGTCTGCCTTCTTTTTCATCTTCATCACTCTTACATCCATTTAGCATTATGAAGGTATGAATCAGTAACCATCCTTTCCATCCATCTGCTGATTGGGAAAATCACCTATCTGGCCAAGGGGGCTGCTTTAAGTATGTCTGAAAAAAATCAGTTAAACCCACCGGAGAGGATATTATCATTTGATTAGATATAAGTAAATCCATTCAAATACTTAAAGGGGAACTACTGTATTGGCCACTTTTTTTTCTCTACAGAGCTCCCTCTACAGTTTTGGAGTGCATATTTTCACTGTCGTAAAAACACACGGCTAACCCTCCTCCTTCCCCCCTGGCCATGCGCATTTGTTGTCAGTGAGGCCGGCAGAAATCAATCCATGGAACGATGTCTATCGAGATGGGTAACGTCAACAAGAGATTATGGATTACCGGGTGTGTTTGTGTCAGAGAGCCGTAAAGCAGTACATGTTTTTCACGAGATGAGATCTGGGACAACGTGTCGGAGGCGCTGATCTTGCAAGGTTGGTTTTCAGCCAAGAGACCCTAGGAGGAATGCAGAGAGCCTCCATTCTCCCCATAACAAGTCATTTAACCATCACAATTACTCCAAAGATGTTTAATTAAGATGCAAATCTTGCAAAGTTCCTCTTTAAGCTATTATAATAATTCACATTTCCCAATATGATCTACAGAGTTAGTTGTGGGCAGGTCACGAAATAGTAAGAGAAGTGATGCCAAGATGGGACCATATTGATGCCAAAGCTTTGAAAATACAACTCTACTGTACATAGGCCTACTGCAGGTCCTGGAGATGGGCTCATAAGGGCAGTGTGATAAATCTACGAGTGTCCTAGTCTGATGACCATCTTGATGAGAAGAGGGTATAAGCAACTGTGGGGACAGCAACAGGCCCATCGCAACAAAAGACATCAGTGACAAGTTTTGACGATATAGAGTCGACTGTCATGAGAATTCAGTCTGGGAATCCAGTGAGCAGCAGTTTCTTTGGGTGGAAATGCCTTGATGGTGCCAGAGGTCGAAGAGAACAGACAGACTGCTCAAGCTGATAGAAAGACAACAGTTACAGTAAAAAGTAAAACTGAAGCCTATCTCTGAATGCACAACATGTTGAACCTTGAAGCAGATGGGGCAGTAGACTACAGTGGGTGCCACACAGCGGGAAGAATGGGAAACTTACAGTACCATTCGCAGGGACCAAAACTGGACAGCAGAGGATTGGAAACATGCTGCCTGATCTGATGAGTCTTGATTTCTGTTGTAACTTTCACATGGTAGAGTCAAAATCAACATCATTTCCAGAAAGTTAGTGTAAAAGGTAAATAGAAACAGAATTGACACAATGTACAAGCGAGTGATGGAAAACTGTTATAAAATGTAATTTTTTTTCAATTGCAGGTGCCAGTGCTGCCACCAAGGTTTGGGATATTTTACCATTTGCCTTTGTGTTTTGGTGAACATTAAAACTTTGGCTAGAAACTGATAAGAGATGTCATCATACCAGGAATTTGGTTGTCAGTACTAAACTGTTAGTAAGGAGGCAGAAGCAGCACGATATGTTTGACTTGTCTCCTCAAACTGAAGGTGGTCTGAATTATTTTAGGCTGCTGCTTGAATGGAGAGGGATACAATCTGTGGCCACGAGTTACAGAAATGAATGTTTATTATGTTTCAACTTTGGAACTTTGGAAAACCACAGTATCAGGACAAGACAGAGGGAAAAGATAGAGCTGTCCATGTCCATACACAAACCAGTCATATCCAGGGTCAGCAGTGATTTTCCGTGGAGGAGCAAAAGCCTTTGGAGGTTGGAACCAGTGATCCTAACTAAGGCCCCTTGTTTAGTGGAGTGTTGATGGGAATCAGCAGCTCATGGGACAGGTGTAATGTCCTGAGATGGCATTAGATGGAAGCACATAAGCCTTTTTGAGGATTGAGTTGACACTAGACTATGCCAGGTCCTGGAAGATAAACCCAGGATTCTCCAGGCAGTGCAGTGCTCTCCAGTTTAGTTGATGGGGGGCAGTGTTGTAGGGAGGTGTGCTCCTAAGGTCCACTGTCATCACTGTCATTTAGAGGATGTCCAGCTCCAGAATGCTCCATCAACAGCCTTTCCACACTTGAAATCATCTTGTATGAGGTTGGTGACTCTTCTGTTGTCTGAAAATGTTAGGAGTGTAACAGCTGGATCACTGGATTGTGTAAAGTGAGAAAAGTATTTGGACAGGGGGTGGGATGGGCCAGTACAGACTGTACTATGGACTGTTGTGTCCTGTCTGTGAGGACATCAATGATCTAATGAAAGGTGAAGGTGGGTGAGTCGGAAAACTGCAGGAGGTCCTGTGGTGTTGTGGTGGTGTTGTCCAGGTGAGGCAGTAGGATTGGGATTGGAGAGGAGCCGTGGCTGGCTGTGATGTCTGGTTTCTCTGCAGGTTATGTTTCCTGCAGGCCTCTTCACACTGATGCAGGGTTTGATAGCTCAACTCCACTGACCAGACAAGGGATTTAGCTTTGTATTATACATAATCTCTCTCTCACTTACCTTGCAGAAAATACTCCAGACAAAAAACCACAAAGGAGAAAAGTAAGAACAGAGATTTCTCAGAAAAGGCAGTGATGGCAGCTGAAAACCTAAACTTCTCCAGACTTAAGTACAACCAGGAGTTTTTTTTCTGTTGTATTATTCTTCATTCTTCATTGTATTATGTAACAATTCTTAAGGTTATGGACCCGAGGAAGGTTGTCTAGGCATCAGCCAATGGGGATCCATGTAATAAACATAAAGTGTCAGTGGAAGGGATTGAATGTGTGGATGCCAGACATAAACATGGTGAAAGTAATACAATAATAATAATAACTAAAAACTGAAATGCATTAGCGTGGGCATAGCCTTGGTGCAGGTCTCTGACCTTTTGGCCTTGTTGGCATCGCTCTAACAGAGGCCTGAGTAAAAGAGAAAATCTCCATGTAACAGGCTGTCCTAGGTGGACTTGAGCAAAATTCTAAGAAGCACAAGGCACAGAATGTGAGTCAGTCTTTGATTGTTGAACGGCGGCAGTTCATGCTGGCCAGAGAACAGAGATTTGATGGTGGATGGACAGAACCAGTGAGTGAAATCTCCTCTATCGAGAGCGCTGATGCTCCTCAGACCAAAGCCTCCACAAAACTTTCTACACCAGTGAAGTTACATGAAAACATTGTAAATAGCGGACTGGTGCATGTTAAGCTGTTGTTCTCTGGTGAAAGTAAAAGTATTAGAGCTTCAAAAGGCCTAAGACCTGATGAAATCACTGGGTGGAGCTCTGACTTTAACCTTTTAAAAGTCTTGAATTTCATATTGTGGATACAAAAGTCAAATCAAATTGAAACAATCAAGTTTTGAACCTGGTGACAGGTTCTTCACTGAGGCTACAATATAATGTTGCCCAGCTGCAGGTTGCTCTTTGTAAGTATTTAGTTATTACCGGGGACAAACACAACGTACAGAGTGGATGGGCCTGTCCTGCAATAAATCATATTCTTACCAAGTGTGTAATGCTCAGTTTTTGTGGAGAAGGAATTTATGTTCAGAGAGGCTCAGCTTGACATATTGTTCTTACAGATGTGAGGTGTTCATACTATTTTGTCCAACCACTGTTCCCCTCTGCCTTTGTTGCCTGGGACAGAGCAAGTGCCAGTAGATCCGTTCCTCCAGTAGGGGGTGGTATTAGCACTCGCTTCTCTGCTGAGGCCTTGTGGAATAGAGACAGCTGAAATGCCAGCACTGCCCACAGAGTCAGAAGGATGGAGGAGGGGGGTGGCATGGGGGGTTAGGGTGGTGGGGTCTAAACAAGCCAGCGATTTCAGACATGTAGTCTTAACAGAGTCAGGACAGGCTGATTGTTATTCAAAGTTCTGTGTGTCGAGGCCGTTAAACGAGTCAATGAGAGTGATTTCTACCGCAGCCTGCTGCTCAGTCCCAGACCAAACCCACCGCTCACATCCATCTCAATTCCCTCAACATATGTGTTTGAATGGGAAATAATTCATAGTTCATCATCGTTGTCTCAAAACACTGTCAGTCACTCCTGCTCATCAAGGTTCCTCTATTCTATTCTATTCTATTCTATTCTATTCTATTCTATTCTATTCTATTCTATTCTATTCTATTCTGTTGTTAAGAGAGATGTCTCACCTATAGGCATTAAATCACCCATCTTTAACATCAACAGCCAAATCCAGGTCTGGTCATTTAATAAAAAAAAAACTCAGCCTCACTGATCCACAGTTAAAGATATGAGCTCCCCCCCCCCCTTCTGTTTCTTTCGTTCTTTCTGTCTTTCTTTCTTTTTTTTTTTTATTCCAGTGGATTTAAAGTCAGTCAGGAACATTATCAGGCTGGGCCCAGCCGAGCAGAAACATTCCATAACCCCAACCTTCCCAATGACCCCTCCCTTGCTTTTAACAACTGCCGACATAGTTTGGCTCTGTTATGTGATCATGCTTGGATGAAATCTGTCAAACAGCTCCCTGAGTTATTAGGCTGTCTGCGCCTGACCTTTCCGCAATCAAAGATATATGACTTAAGGGCTCAGATTTGCCATGGCAACGGCTCCAATTTGCCGCCGTGAGAAAAGGTCTAATTGTTGCAGAAATTTAATGATCTAGCCCCGACATCAGGGGCTGTGAGATTTTATGAACTGTTTACGCTATAATTTTCTTTTGTTAATGCATTCCGCCTTAACCCCTTCCCCGCTGGCTGCCTGCAGGGAGGGGAGAGGAGTGTGAGTGCATGTGTGTGTGGTGAAGTGGTGGTGATGGGGGGTTACTGGGTGAGGGAGGGTGGTGATGGGGGGAGGTGGGGGAGGTGGTGGTGGTGGAGGAAGAGGAGGAGGTAAATTTCTGCCCCCCAACCTGTTAGCTTGTGTGTCTGGCGCCTCTTTAAAAAGGGCAGTTTTGTCTTTAAGAAAAGCAGCTGCCTGCCGCATTATCTGCTCTCAGCGATGTAGACATCAGTAATATATTCTACAAGGTCAAAGACAACTGAGATTAAAATGTCTAATCAGTTAATTTGTTTTATTGAGAAGGACTGCCGTGTGATTGGACACACAGAGAGATAGAGGGGGGGGGGGGGGGGGGGGGGTGTGTGTGTGTGTGTGTGTGTGTGTGTGTGGGGAGGGGTTTGGGGGGGGGGGGGGGGGGGTGGGGTGGAATATGGAGAGATGGAGAGATGGAGGGGAGGAGGTGCTCAGATTTGCACATTGGTATTTTGACTGAGCTTGATGCTGGAAAATATGGCCGTGCCACTCAGTTATAGCATGTTGATGAAGCTCTGACACCCTTTGTTTTTCTCCCTAGTCTCCCCTCCCTCCCTCCCTCCCTCCCAGTCCTCCTCCCCTCTTCCCTCTTGTCTCGCCCTCTCTCACCATTCAATTTCAATCTATGGCACATTCATACAAGACTGATTTTATTAGTTGCTGAAATAGACTTATATTTTATATCTCATTAAATATTCAAAATAAATTCAGCATATTTGAGCTGTTCATACATATTCAGTTTCTGTAACTAGGATCAGAATATTTTGATTGAGCCCGTACAGCAGAGACACTTTGAATTTCTTTTTGTGTGCAGATAATTCCATTCAGAGGAATGAGTTGAATCACAATTGATCTCATTGTTTTCTTTTCCCCCCATTACAATTAAATGTGGAGGAATATATTTCTATGGATAAAGTGGCTGCAGAAGGTATTGGTTTGTGCAGGACAACACATTTAACAGTTTGGCTCAGCTCAGGATTTCTGAAGAAAAACACCTCTGTAACGACAGCGGCAATTGATCATCAGCAGCTATATACTATATATACTATATATATATATATATATATATGTACAGTATGTAAGGGTAAACTTACTTCACACTGTAAGGATTACTGTAATGACTAATGACCTTTAATGCTTCATAATTAGCTGTATCAGTGTGTAGGTGAGGAATGTGGAGAACTTTCTAATTAATTTCATGAAATAAGATCTTTTAATTGGTGATATGTTACTTCTCACACACTGTTCCTCTTTACAAATGTGAGCTTTAAGCTTCGACTGCAGTTTGAACACGAGTGCACGGGACAGCAGGAATCTGCATGGAGCAGCGGTCATAAATAAAAAGGTGAAATGTGCTGTTGAAATAGAAATGAAGCAATTCAGCAATTGACCGCAAATGAAATTGGTTTTAATTTTAAAAATCCTTCATTTGTTCAAGCTTCTCATGTTTGAACTTTAAACTGCATACCGTTGTCAGACAGAAGAGGAAATCTGAGCATGTGATTTTGACTTCAGGAAACTGAAGCAGGCACATTTTCACTAATTCTAAACATTTTGTAAATGAAAGAAATGATTAGTTACTGAGAAAATATTACTAATAAAAACTGGTGATTATTAAAACTAGTCACTATTACAATGCTTTCTAAGAGGCTTTAAAAAAAGAACAGGTTTTTTTAAGGATGCTGATGTTAGAGTCTCTGTGAAACAAACAGACATCAGCAAGGCTCACTTGCAGAGTAGGCTTCATGTTAGTTACAGAGGATGATAATAATGTAGTTTACAGTATACAGGTAAATACACTCACCAAACACCATACAGATACAGGATACTTCCTGTCTTTGCTCCACAAGATGCTGAAAACTTTCCTCTAAGGCTCTGCTCCATGTTTACATGACTGTACCACATCCAAGCTACCAATCTCCTGTTCTAACACATCTTCAAGATGATCTACTGGATTCAGGTCTGGAGACCGGGAGAGGCCCCTGAAGTTCGCTGATGTCACTGTCATGTTCATGAAACCATTACATCCAGCAGGAAATAAATAATAAGTGAGTCTACTGAAGCCTGAAGCCTCAGGTGTCAGCTTCAACCAGTCTGTCAAGTCTCCTCTGACCTCTGAGACCTTAAAACTCAATAGAGACTGTTTCATGCCACAGCTAATGACAGCCAGTGAAATTTGCTCCTCATTCTGTTGTTTCAGGCCTGTATCTGCAGGCTGTCACACTGCTGTCACATCATTGTCTACTCACATGTTTGCACCAACACACAGGTGCACAGTACATTGTACTAATTCATAGCAGACACCAGCTTGACCTAGTTAATGTTTAAGACAAGTGTTTTTTTTCATCTCCCTCCACTTTACACTTTACACTTAGATGCAAAGATTCTTCTCTCAGTCTCATCGGCATATGTGTTGTATTTTCTTCTTCTCCAGGCGTGTGGGTATGTGCATTTGTGAACGCGACCCCCATTAGGAGCAGCTGAGGAGATCCATCCAGGGGCAGTTTGTTTTCCAGAGAGGAGCAGCAATGGTGGACAGGCCTTGATTTATTAGAACCATGAGCCAAGTGACCATGATGAAGTGCATCTCAATTTTAAAGACTATACGGCTTCATCTGGAGAGAGAGGAAGAAGAAAGTTACAAGAGCAGAGAGAGCGGGCTGTTTGATGAGAGTGGAGCAGACACACAACAAAGTAGATTTTTAGTGTGTCAAATTTGGGAGATATTCTGAATATATATTAAAATAGAGCATATTTTTTCATATTTCTTAATATAATGTAGGTGTGGGTGTTTGGAAAAAGCAAGACGGGGTAATTGTGATGTAGAGAGAGAGAAGGTAAACCACAGGGAGATGGAGGAAAAGATGTTTTTCGAGGGGGCACTGATATTAGATGTTTAATCCAGAGTGAAGTTGTTAACATAGAGTAATGCCTCATACTTAAGCAGGAAAACATTTTGGCATCAGTGGTGCCAAAACCTTGTAATCCTGCAAGGGTTGTGTAATGAAAGTAGGGCTTTGCCATTGAAAATCTACAAACATCTAAATGAGAAATAAAATTGCAGACCCCGTCCAGACGCGCTCGGTGTCCACCGCAGAAGCCTCGCGTGTGCATCCTTCACCAGGAGGACGTAACAAACAGGCTCCCATCCGCAGACGTGATGGAGTGTTTCTTAAATGAAAATACACCTGTCTTTAGGACAAATACGTGCCACTAATTACCTGTCTAACCTAAATCTCTGGGCACCAGATGTTGCTAAAACACAGCGAGACAGAGACAAATTGCGGCATGCTGTTGTAGCCCTGCACGTAAATATAGTAGAGGCTTAAATCATCTTTTCCTTGACCCTGTTAGAGAAGTTGTTCAATGTGATTTTGGAGTGTGGTGTGCCTGTAGGAAACTAATTGTAAAGATAGGGTAAGGTATTTACAGTATCACATAATCTCCCGCTCTCTCTCTATCTGCCTCTCTCTATCTGCCTCTCTCCTCAACTTGACCAAGCCATAAGCAGGATTACATTTTGATCTGTATCCCTGCTTCCAATTCAGATTTCTATTTCAGTTATGTTGACTCCCCACATCCTCCTCCTCCTCCTCCTCCTCCTCCTCCTGCTTTTTTCTCCTTTTCCTCCTGTTTTTGGAGAAGAGGCAGTAAAATTTTGTGCTTGATGACTTGTACAAAGCGATGAGGAATTCACCAAGGACCTTGAAAAACTTTCCAGGTAACCCAATACAAACCCGTCAGTACATATCCAGCCCCTCCACACACACCCTCAGTACTCTTAATGCACTCCTTCTTCCTCTTCTTTACTTTCCCCTCCATTTTCACCTTCAGCTTTTTTTTTTTTTTTTTACCTCACATCTCTGGTTCTTGCTCTTCTTCTTCTGTGCAGACCCACTGCTTATATTTGGCATGCAAGAACACATTCATCTTTTTCTGCTTCCAGCTTTCAGATTTTTTGGGCCGAACAGCAAATGATACAAAGCAGATTAGTTTCTTTCTAAGCAGTGGGACCACCCTTCGGCCCCCCGACGTCCTACTGATTCAAGCTGTCCTGGGTGCTGTGTTTGGAGCAACAGAAGGAGCTTTACTTCACACATTAAACACTTTTTTTTATGAAAGACATCAGGTAGCTCTTTAAATCAGTGAATGAGCTGAGTAACCTCTGGGGCCCAAGGGGTCAGTGGGCCTCTGTACCACAGGCTTTGTGTGCACTAACTGTGGGGATGTCCCAATCACATTTTCCTCTCCTGATCTGGATCCAAGTACGTGAACTAAATGCTGAATGGAGCTGTTTGGCTCAGGCTCAGAGGGACCAGGACAGAGTTGATTAACTGTGTGTCGTCAATATTTCTTTGTGGAAAGTAAAAAGGCTCAAGATGTCCTGATCTGAACCAGATCTGAGGTCTTAGATATTGAGTATCCACTTGTAACTGGTCTTTATGGTCATTACTTTTGTTCTATTTTTGTTTAATTATTCCAACATAAGGTGGCACAGTCATACAGTCGACTCAAAGTCCTGGTTTCGAACCCTGTGCCTGGGTCCTTTGAGTGCAGTGCTCTGACTGTAGCATCTCTCCGGACTCCTCCCACAGTCCAAACACATGTATAGGTGTGAACATGAGTGTGTGAGTTGTCTCTATATGTTGGCCCTGTGATAGACAGGTGACCTGTTCAGGGTGTACCCCGTCCTCACTCTGTGTCAGCCAGGATTGACTCTGGTGTGTTGACTATATTTCCATAATATACAGAGAAATGAGTGAGTGTGGATCTGATTTGGCAGCTTTGAAGATGTGGATCATTTTTAAAGCTGTCTGTCCATCACTTCATTGTCATCCATTGTTTATACCCACTGTGTCTCGAGTCAGAACAAAATAGTGAAGCTCAGGTTCAGATTGAACCTGAACAAAAACACACAGTACGAAACAGAGTCATGTATGAAAGAGAGGTCTCATGGTCCAACCACAGACTCATGTTATATTGTTTAGTTTTTTTAGTTGTATTTTCTATATATCACAAACCAAACACTGCAGCAGACAAGACTATGTTATTCCCATATCCAGTGTAAACTCTGTTGTCACATCATGGTGGAAAATCTTTCTCTCAGAGACATTAACAGTTTCAGTATGAGCGACCGGTTCATCTGTGCCATTAATTCACATTTAAAATCCCATTCTAACCTTCTTTTCTGGTACAGACCTCACAGAATAAAACCTTTCTCTCTTCACAATCCAGGTTCAGAACCCAAAATCACCAAGGAACTCCTTTGACCTTTGACCTCACTATGGACAGAAAACAACTATTGCACTACATTATGATAATGTCGTCTCAGCATCTGTATACACTCTCACACTGTCAACACAAACAGCTGCACGTTCAACCTGTACACTGGTAAATGCAATTCTCTTTCTTCTTCCCTCTCTCTCTCTCTTTCTCTCTCTCTCTCCCTCCTGTCATCTCCATCTTCCTCTATTTCCCGGCTGTCCATGTGTGAATTGTAAGAGAAGGGGTAATAACAGTAGGGGCACCGCACGCAGCCATATTCAGCTTTTACTTAAAGGACGGGATAATGAGACAGAGTATCTATTTGCACAGAGTAATGTGTGTGTCTCCAGACACTGTTAAAAGACACGTGGACCTTTCTCTCTCTTTCAGCCCTGCTGACAGATGGGGATGGTGTGGGCTCATACACAGCTGTGTTTCAACTTGATTCCACCACACTACTGGTGAACTTCTTCACTCATTTTCAGGTATTGGAATGTTTTTTTTTTTTTTTTTTTTTTGGGGGGGGTCTGGGTGGAGATTCCTCTTATTAAGAAGAGCCCAGTCATTGGTGCATCAACCTGCCAATCTTAATCACAGATAACCAATATGCAGCAAAGATAAATATGTCCATTAAAGGCCCCTGGAGGCGGGATTATAAGCAGCCAGCGGCCTATGAAATGCAGATTCCCCCATTCAGAATGCTACACACACCTCTCTCCTGTGTGATATCAGCCATGAGCGCTCATTCTAATTATTTGGGCAAATGTACTAATTAGCTATCAAGTGCCACCCCCCCAGCCCCCACCCTCTCCACCCCCCCGCGATCCCCACCCCCACCCATCCACACTTATCATCCTCCCCCGACATCTTTTGTATTCAAAATAGGTTCCCAGCATGGTTGGAATTTTTCAGGCCATCAGCAAATATTTACCAGTTCCATCTCATTATGTTCCAGGCTAAAATGCTGGCTATGAATATCTTAAGGCCCTTGGTACACGCCATCTAAACTTTGCCTTGACCTTTTACTGCTGGCCGCCTGCACTGGCAATTGAGCTGCAGTTTCAATATGTAGGCACACATGCCCACACACACACACACACACACACACACAGACACACACACATAGTATCTGTGTCATCATGTCTCAGTGCTGTTTCGCTGTAGACTTAAGACTAAAGCAAACTGATGATTATGCATATGCACCTTCCTCTGCATGGTTAGCCTCGCCGTCCCTGCCTCCTGCTCTGATCAATCCATTAACTTACATCTCGTTGTATATGTCTGGTTTAGCACGATCAACGGAAATGCTGACAGCGCTTATTTCTTTGGTTTTGGCGATTAGCAACTCGGTTCTTGTCAATACAATAGTAATGAATGGGCGAGATAAATGCGATTTGGGGGCATAATCATTTTTTGTGATTGCTGGTCTGCATTTTTGCTTAAAAGGCAAAGTGATTAATCAATAATTAATTTTGAAGCAGGGGCACTGATAGAGGCGAAACGATGAAAACATTTGCCGTAAATCTGCACTTTATTGCTGTTACTATTGAAAGGTTCGTGGCAACACCTCGTCAGTCTTGGTATATTGTGAGCATTTTCTGTATGGTTTGCAAAATGGCTGAGAGAAAATATTCATGTGTCTTATTTACTGCCAAATGTCTTTTTATTCAGGGGATATTTGTGCACTTATCAATTTTATTTATTTTTGAGAGCTCGACTCTGCTGGGGCGGTGGTCAGTGAGCTGGAGGAGGCGGATGTTAGAAAATGATTCTCTCTCCTTCAGGCTTTAGGGAGCGAGTCCTGCTCTTCTTGTTGACGACTGACGGTAAGAACTGTATGTGATACTGCAGGTACTCATATGAAAACTTTTTTTGTTCACTTTTTGGAGAGTATGATTCATTTAAAGGAACACATTAACACCTGAGGGAAATATTATTCACGTTTCCGCCCAGAGAGGGGAGATGAGCGTCAGTGGAGGCCAAAAGGTTATGGGGTGCAAGCTTGTGCAAGGTGCCAGTTTGATCCTGGGACTCTTAAATCTGGGTGGAAAAGTTAAAGAGCAGCACTTATCTGACTCTTATCAATGCCACTGTAGTGCTCTCAAGCAAGGCACTTAGCCCAGCTGCAGGGGCCAGCAGATCAGACTGCAGCTGTGTTTCTGTAAAAGACCTCTCAGTGAAACTACCCCGGATAGAAAAAGGAAAGATTGTTCCTACATCCGACATCTTAACGCCAGGAGACGGTCAGCGTCTTAGCATAAAGATGAGCAGCAGGCTGATACACAGCCTCGCTCTGTCCAATTGTTAAAGGTCCCATATTGTTAATAGTGCATTGTCCATGTCTCTTTTGATTATAATGCAGGTCTGGGTTCTACATTAATACTATGAGAGCATCAAAGCGCTCAGGCAGTGTTTTCCACAGGTACTTCTGGTATAACACCGTAGAACACCATCCCAATCCGCCACCCGGTGAAAACCATTGTTTTTCTGCCACCAGTTTGTTTCTTACTGCACTAGTCACCAAGGCAGCTAAAGCTTTAGCCTTTGTCTACAATGTAAAAGGGAACAATCAATCAAAACCTAGATCCAATGACTCTGCAATAGATGCAAGTACATCAGCTCTGGCTTCGATTGGCATTGATGCTGCAGCCCCCCCCCCCAAAAAAAGTTTTAACATGCACCAATCACCATTTGAGCACCAAAGTGGGCATGAGATGTTACACATCCATTTTAGCAGTCTTCACTGCAGCTAACATCTAACTCTCTCCCCTGCGTCTTGATCTGTTAGTACATGTTCACCTCTGTTTAAAATACTCACATACTTTGGTTGGTTTGGAATTAAAAATATGGTTACCATATTGGTGGTTTTATGAGGTTGACCAGCCTGTGTACCATCTTGGCTGTCTTCTGTCTTCAGGTGTAATTGACAGGTCATTTCTATCTCTAAACTAGCTTATCAGTGTCTAATATCGACTCCTCTGTACCACATCCTCCTGCTGTACACTGGTGTGTCTGACTCAGAATCCACAATTACAACACAAAAAGGGTTTTTAGGCCCAAAAATACCCCTCCACATCATCACTTTATATGTATGGAGGTGTGTGTGCTTGTGTTTAAAGGAGACAATGGTGTGAATTTAAAGACAATGCTGTGTGCTTGCCAGGCTTTGATGCCGAGCCAAGCCCCATCATTCCCAGAGGTATTTACCCCCGTGTCTTCCTACCACATTGTTAAACACTACCTCTGTACGTTTTTATAACACCATTGTTAGGCTCAATAGATTTTTATTTGGCTGCTTTACCCCTCCCTCACTCTCCCATACTCCAGCTCTCTGGCTAGCTGTGTTTGCATTGCCCCGTCCTTTCACCTGGAAGTGTCTAGGTGTGTATTTATAGTTCCTTAGACAGCAGACATGAGAACCAAGACCAAACATCCTCTTCCCCTCTGGAAATTGCAGAGACTGGAACAGCAGAAATGTTGACTCTAATGTGCCTTGCGCCTCCTCTTAAAACAGTTGGTTTGTATGTGTTTGTTTTTAATCAAACCACCAGCAAGCTCCTCGGTGGGGTGACACTTTTGTGTGACCTTTTATTATTTAGCTTACATATACTGCTTTTTACATCTAAAGCATTAGACAAAATGTAAAAAGATAAGAGTTTGTCTTTTTTAACCAACATTTAAAAGTAACAGTAAAAACTGTAAAAAAAGATCTACCCTGATGTATGGATGTAGCCCCGGTGTACAGTCTATATAAATATCATCATGGCATCAGGGCGTCAACAACTCTGCAGTTGATACGACGCAACATAGTTGTGTACTGAGAATTGAGTAATTTATAAAAAATGATGGATTTAACACAGATTTAAACAGGATATTGCATTACACTGCAGTTCATGTGCTATACATCTTTCAACTTGATAAAGTTTAATGTGTCGCAAAACAGAACAATTTCATGTACTGACCTATACCTATGCAAAGACTGTATGTTACTGACAAAAATATGTATTATATTATATACACAAGTGTATGATCCTAAACAAATTCATAAACATATTAATAATTTAATTATACATGTGATAAACTAATATATTGATTTAACATGTATAAGATATGGCTTTTGTACACCCAGAGAATAACATATACCATATACTGGAAACTACCCAGTTAGCCCAACTACACTGGTATGAAGACAGATCTCTTGTGGACACATATATATGTTGATTGGAGTCAATAGTGTGAAGAAAGTTAAATCAGAGCTTCCTAGTTTATGTGAAGCTCCACCGAAATGTAAAATATATGACAGGAAATGTTATTGTATGAGCTGCAGACACAGAGAGTCAGAGTGTATGGTGTTTTAGTCATTAGCAACAATCAGGAAAAACTGTAAAACACATTAAGAAGAACTGAATTTCTTTTCAGTGTGAAAGACAAAAAGAAGCTTCTTTTTCAAAAGTTGTCAGCTCTATATCTAAGCTGACACACAAAATGGATATGCCAGTGTGATGGTCACCAAAGTGTTGGAGTGATGCACCTGATTCAGTTTCTCTCAATGAAGGGAACCAGGAGTCAGGTTTTTGAGGAATTCAGCATTTAACAACACACAACAGGAAACCTGCGTGACCACGCTGCCAAAATGAAAACTGAGATTCAGCATTGAATGATGCTGATTATTATTTCAATACATCAAAGTCTTAATGTGTCACTTTGCCTTTTGTCCAGCTCTCTGTGCTTCGCGTCGAACACAGAGGGAGTGAGAGTGGAAAACCGGATGCGGGAGGAAGGATGAATTTGAGAGCAGAGGAGTGGAGAAAAAGAAGAAAGTGAGAATGGGGTGAAGAGAAAGGCGACTGCGTTTCAGCCATCTGGTGTGTGTTCCCCAGCAGCAGCAGCAGCAGCAGCAACAGCAGCAGCAGCAGAGCAGAAGAAGGTGAAGTCTGTCCGCATCTATCCTCTGGCCGCACATCACAGGCCCAACGTTTGCCCAGTATTGGCCTCGCTGTCACTCTGTGTGTGTGCGTGAGTGTATGTGTTTGTGTGTGAGTGTGTGCCTGCGTTATGTGGCCAGTGTCAACCCCAGACACAAGCTGCTCTGCTGATTTAATGAGAAGGGCTAGATTGCCATGGCTAGGGCCAGACACTGCCCCTTTTTTTTTTCTTTTTCCCCCCCCCCCCCACACACACAAATACACACTCGACACTCTCAACATGCCCGGGTCGCTCCCCATCGCCACGTCACTCATTGTGGCTGCGGCTCATGTAGCTCTCCTGGAAAGTCACATGGAAAATCTGAATCTGAAGAAGTCCCATATCCTGACTGATTTAACCTTTCTGCATTTTTGCATCTTTGTCGAGTGTTTCAAAAAAAAAAAAAAAAAAAAAAATGCTAATGTGCACGAGTAGGAGGAGGCGCCTGGTCTCTTGCCTGGCCAGGGTGGTGGCAGCGTGGCAGTGTTTTAATGATGCATCTGCTTGTGTCAAATGATTCTGGGCACACGGCGAAACCCAGGGCTGCTGTCGCTGAGTCGCCTGCACACACACTTTTCTTGAAAATACTCATACACAAGCACTTCTGCATGCACCCACACACACCCTTTCCTTTCACATACTCTCACCAATACACACACACACACACACACACACACAGGCGTGCACGCTCTCATTCAGCTATGTACCGGGCAGCGGTTCACTCGGGCCCCCTCTGGTGCTGTGGTGGCTGGTTTTAATGTCCTTGCCTAATGATCTGGCACACGTCGAAAGGTAAATGATAATTTGCTTTAAGTGGAGCTTTTAGGCGGAAAAGCCTTATAAGGCTTAGCGGTCTCACTGAAATGACAGTGTTTGCCACAAGCAGCTCTCGACAGATTTCATTTCAAATATGATTTCTTTATGAAAATGCATCGGACCAACACCCTGACTCTGCTGACTGTTGCATGAACAGACATAGCCTACATCTGTATTTGTGTGTGTGTGTGTGAGAGAGAGTATGTTTGTAATTCTGAGAGATCTTCCATGAAGGCGTCCAGGATGTGACTGAAGATGATTCAGTTGGAGACGGATGCCGGTAAACGGACACAGCAGCAAGAATTACCCACAGAGGCAGAGGAGAAAATCACTTTTTTTCAGTGGGAATGATTTTGAAGCTGTGAAAGCACATTCTGAGGAGACAGCGCAAACATCCAGCCTTGGTGTCGTGTCTCTTTGTACGAGAAATCTGGGCAGTTTCTCATCACTGAAAAGGGGGCTCATTATCACTTTTGTATGCTCTCTCTATTCAATTCTTCATCAGGCTTTGTAAGCACAAAAAGTGCTAAAACAGTTTTTTTTGTTGCCCAATTCTCCTCACTTGTAAATCAGTCAGGAGAGTTACTTATGTGATGAGCGAGTGGGGAAACTACTGAAAACTAAATGTCTTTAACACCACAACATGTTGAGATTGTGACAGCTTTCTGTGTTTTGCATCTGAGTGAAAACACAATTGATCACATCTGCATTGTGCCAGGCGCACGAACCGTAAACACAAAGTGTTAAACACTCAGTGCCTGATATATATGTATATATAGTATATCTCTATGTATTCACAGTACTTTCTACTCATCAAATCAAAATCAAAGAAAAAATAAAACTTTCTAATGAGACACCAGTAACATCGCCCTGCCACCACAACTCAAGGGCTTTTTTACAATGTGAATGAACTGAGAGATAGGAGGAAGGACGTCAGTGCAGCAGAGAACAGAGGAGGAGAAGAGGAGGTGAGACTAAACATCAAAGAAAGGTGAGGAAAACAGACGACGGCTAAGTAAAATAGAAGCCAGTGTGGATCAGCAGAAATGAGACAAGGAGGTGAACGCTTGACAGCTGATCACAACACGCGGCTGTAGGGTGGATGTCTTGTCCCCTCGCCTCCCCTAGCTGCCTCCGACTGTACGTACTTTCATCCCTTCCCCTTTTCATCCCCTCTTCAACAAGTCGTTCTTCATCTACCCCCTCTGAAAAAAATCAGCTGTATCCCTTTTTTTCCCTACACCTCTCACTTCTCTCCTGACTCAAATATTGCGTGTTCAGAATCATCTTTCACACATCCGCATGTTCAACCTTTCAACGCTGTTAACGTGCCATCTCCACTGGAAAAATGTCTATTGTAACATGGCATTTAACCTATTTGGCAACTTTCTGTCTGGTAGTACTCAGAAGTGGAGCCTGATTCTACAGAGCAGGCTCATCTGTGGAGGTTTGAACCAAAATCATCCGCATTTAGGTCTGAAATTTTGTTCTGTCGTGTCCTGTGGATGGAAATGTCACCCTGTACCACAGAGTAATACCTTCTGACCACTGTATGTGGACTCAACTTTATAATTCTTCACTGAACTGCATCAATATTTGGTTCCTCTGATGAAAATCACATTTTTAACATTGTCAACATGTTCATATGGTGTTTTTCATTTATTAATACAAGACATATTGTTAGTGAAATAATTAGTCAACACCATGACAGAGTGTTTCCATCTCAGAGCTGCAGTGAAACAAGAGCAGTAAAAAGAAGAAAAAAAGGATCCAGACAGAAATGGTTTCATGAGGGTTTCTGAAACTCTGTCAGCAGAGAATGAGAGTTTGCATTTGCACAACATGAACTCATATATAACGCTGCGTTAAACATTCAAACATGTGAGTCTCTCTGACGTTTCCCTCTCTAACCTTCTCGATGCTCTCTCTCTTTCACCTGGGCACCTGCAGCAGTGGGGGTGTTTATAAACAGAATTAAAATGAGACGCTTTAAGAGATTTAATATTTATATTAAACCAATATATATCAATAGTTAATTGATTTATTATTTTTGACTGGAAAAAAGTAAAACTAGACATTTACAAAAAACAAGACAAAACAAAAAAAAAAAACGTGTGCACAAACATACAGACTCAGAACAAAGCAGTTTAAACAGAGTTGTCACTCAAAGACATCACATTTGTGATGACATCATGTTTTCTTCCTGATGTTGGTCCACTGGCATATGTGACTTCCCACCCACTTCAAATGTCTTTTAGGTAGGCAAAAATATCTGCAGCTCCTTTGAAGTACTTCAGTTAATAAAATGTTCTTGATGGTCCACAGGTGCAGGAGTCTTGAAAAAACACATGGAGACATTAGCGCTTATTTTGACCTGGACCGGTGCCCTCATGATTTATCTACATAGCTTGTGGAGGATCCTGTGTCTCACATACAGAATCAAAAAAAAAATAAAAAATAAAAAAAAAACAGCAGGAAATAATAAAAGGAAACAGCGTCGCTTTAGTAGAACCATGTCAGTGCAAGGCTCTGGGCCCTGGTAATGCACCAGTTGTGGTAGATAGAGTGGGCATCCAACTTAGAGATGCTGCAGCTTAAGTCATTCATTAAAATGTATGTTTGTTTTTTTTTTTTTCATACAGATCTCAGGTCTGTCTGCCGAGTGTCAGGGTGTTGAATTCTGCTCTGCGTCTCTGACCACAGGGGAGAACAACGCAGAAAACACATAGACACAGACAAGTGAGAGACAAGTGATAGACGTGTGATCATACAACACAGTTAGCACGTCAGTCACTCACTGCGTTTCTACAGGGGCAGACTTGTCATTACCTAAACTATTCTCTCACTCACTCAGTCTGTCAGTCAGCGGATCCCCACCCCTCCATTAAAATAAAAGTAAACAGGAAAACAACCATAGTAGGAGGAAATCCCATTAAACCCATGACAACACCACCTGTAAATATTAACTATGTATATATATATATTGTTTATTACCATTGACAGGGTACATTTTTAGATCTCAGACATGGGTGGGGGGTTAGTTCAGAATATGGTTTACTATGGAGAGATGTGTGTGTTAGACTATAATTTGCTGAGGTGTTTAGTGTGTGGATGTACCATTAAAGCCTGTGTGAACGCAGCCCCCTCTTGTGAATATGTGCTTATTTTTAAACATTACATGATTTATATATTATATGATTCTTACATCTAACACCATCAGGTCATTTGGATTATTCTGGCCCATTTGTCAGGAGCAGAACAATTGCATTTCTTTTCTCCAGGACAAAACATCTTTCTTCTGCATTAACTTTTTGAAACCTCTTCACTTGTCTTAAACTGGTGGAAAAAGACATGCTTTTAAGAAGCGATGGTGTGAAAGTGATGGGGAAATGTGATTTGCAGGCATTAGTGCTACATGTGTATGGTTGGAGTAGCTGCAGGGAAAGGAGATGCCGTTGCTTTAGCTGCTGATTTCTTCCTGCCCAGGGCGAAGAGAGGGGAGGCCCTGGGGAAACAAAGCCTCAGGAAACGTCTGGATATCTCTTAAGAGGCTGTTTCCCCCCAGCTGTAATAGAGTGTGGAACATAGAAAGACGGTGTATTTGTAGCATAAAGTTCACTTCATGATCACTTAACTGTGCAGATCAGGAGGAAGACGCAGTGGAGCTGCTGCGTCTCGACACTGTGCTTGAAGTTTCGCTGTGAAGGCATCAGAGGCAAAACACTGTGGGAACATTATAATTATCATAACCAAAGGATGATATTTTACAAATATAATTAGCACCATGGCTAATGGGTATTTTTCATTTGATTTCAAACAAAACTGAACAGCATACAACAACCGACAGCATATTTGCATTGCCAACCTGCTGCTTAAATGCCTGCTTCTTCCAAACTCACATCCCCAGATCACACACTTTTATTTATAATGTCCAAATCAAAGTCGTTGATGATGACATAACCAGGGTCCAGAATCAGAGGACGTCATAAAACAGCCCAGTCTCATTGTGAATTTCAATCGTGTTTACTTTTTGGCTGCTGAAAGCTAAAAATGCTACATTCACATATGGCCTTATACTCTTGCTATGGCTAACGTGCTAGCAAACACCTGCTCTTCAGATTTAAAACAGTGTATTGATTCAGTTGTCACTGCATTTGTGTTTATGTGGTTTAATATGAGTCCAGTGTAGTGCATGTGCAATTAATGCTCAAGTCCTAACTGAAGGGGCCCAGGTTTGTCTCTTACCCACAGTGCATTGCTCCATGTTGTTCTGTCTCACTCTTTTATCTACTTCCCTTTCTTTAGGACACTCCTTTTACCGAACTGTCTAACTTTTCTACCTTTTGATTCAATTTAGTAAAATGCTTAGTAAAATGCATTTGACACATTTACTCCTGAGTCCGTAGATTTCGGGAAGTCACAAATGTGAGGCGACCTGGTGGCTTACCTGGTAGAGTGCGTACCACATAAGGTTTGTCCTGAGGTCATTGATTCAGAACCAACCTGTGGCCCTTAGCAGCAACTCATTCCTTTCTTCACCCTGATGTTCCTGTCTCTCGTCACTGCCCTATCACAGTAAAGTGCAGTTAAAATCTACCAAAAATGCTACCACTGTCGAGACAACATGCTTCCTGTTTACACCAGCATGTGCACACCCAGAGTACCTGAATGGTCATGTATGGAACCTATTGTTGGATAGTGGGAGCAAGCAAAAACACATCTTATTTTATGAAGAATGACATAAAGAAAACAGGCTTGTGGACTGAGGTTGTGACACATATATGACTGGATACTTCCTCACTCTTAAAAATAAAAGCACTTCTTGTCAACATTGTTCATTGTAATAAGAATTCATTACCCTTAGCTGCTGATACGTGTATCATGTAGACTTATTTAAACAAAGAAACATTCACCACATCATTTAGCATCTTTGAACCAAGCAACTCACAGTATGTGTTTTCAGGTGTGTTAGTATAAACTGAGGTTGTTTCTGATACGGTGCTAAAATGCTGGATGAGAGTGTGGATGTCACCTTTGTCCTGAGGGGCAGGTAGTGTACGAGTGTGTTATTAGAGCTGTTGAAGACAATTCTCGTAGACGTGACAATTACAACCAAACCATAAAAACTAAAGCAAAGAGCTGAAAGACGCTTTAAAAACTCTTTTCCTTTTGTTTCTGCCTTTCCATTAGTACCTGGTACCCGGTACTTCTTCGGTAAAGCCTCAGCCTGGGTTCCAAGCAAGCTGAGGTGATACTAAAATTAGATGTAAACCTACTGCTTTCCATTGATTGGCCAGAGCGTTGCTGGAAGAGTCGCGAGCACAACGTCTCACACGAGAATCAAACCCGCTAATTTTAAAAACACACACGGCAACAGCGACCACTGATCTGTACTGAGACTGTTGTTATTCTTTAATGCGAGTTAAATGGTTAGTCCGTCGACGAGGTGCAGACAAGTGTGTTTGGTGCTGACGAGAGGATCGAAAAAAGAGAGCAAGACGATGTGACCATAGCAGCCGTGCTATGATGACCCCGCCCACATTGAGGATAAACAATGAAGTATTCGAGTCAAGCTGAGGCGAGTAGAGCTGTGACTGTGTAGTGGAAAATGGGCATAAAAAGTCTGTCAAGCTGCAGACGAGTTCCATTTCTATCTTCAGTCTTCATCACTATGATCAACAATTCTCATTGCACATAGTAGCTACATCCTTTATTAGCATGAAAATATTGCACATAGCACCTTTAATGCCTTCTACGAATCATTTTGTTTAACACTGCTGGAGTTGAAATCTAATCTGAATCTAGGTGTTGATTCATTTTTAACTTGGAACAAAATGAAACACTTCCTGAAAAGTTTTTGACAAATGTCTCTGCTCATGGCCGACATTTTGCCTGTGTGTATGTTCTTTTGGTGGCCTCCGCCCAAGTCAATTTATTTAAAGACACTGACAAACTCCAATTACATGGGACCCCTCCTTTGATACGCTATTTTCCTTTCTTCACCAGCCATCTTTGATTCCTGGGCCGATCCGCCTCCTCTTGCACACAGCTGCCTCCTCGCTTGTTGTTCTTGGCACCACATCCAAAAGTCCTCCAGCCTTTCTGCGGTCCTCTCAAAGAAAAAGAGGGACATCAAAAGGCTTGTGCAGGGCTCTGTCGACATGAACATCGCTGAACCTTCCCTGTCTCTCAGACGCTGAGTGAAGTCGTTGTATGTAAGAAGGGGTGAGGACAGGGAGGGGGGAAGTCTCAGACCCCCTTTGGCCCTTTGTGTGTAAACGTGACAGAGAGCCCTCTCCTTTTCCAACACAAAGAGCCCCAAGGTTCAGACTCAGCTACTGATCCCCTTCCAGAAGCCACGTTCTTCCTCTCCTTCGCCTTCCCCGTGTTTCACTCTGTGTCAGTCCATACTGTGCCATACCATGCTATGCTATTCTGTGCCATTCATTTGTGTCAGCCTAACACAAACAGGTGTGCTGTGTCTGACCTTGACTCTTTGAGGACACTATATATTTAGGAGCATCCTCCTCTGCTCTTGCTGACAAACACTGTCCTGCTTTCTTTCTTTCTTTCTTACTTTCTGTCTTGCAGCCAGATTATACTGTGGATGGATGAGAGAGTGAATTCTTGTCATACTGTCTGAGTGTTACCCTCCAACTGCAGTACTGAGCTTGTACATTCCAGTCAAGTTAATGAATTACCGTAATTTGGTCTTTGTATTTATATATTTATTACATAAAAATACACATTTTTTAAATTTGAATTTTATTTTATTTTTTAAAGTATAGTTTTTGGGCTTTTTCGCCTTTATTTGATAGTACAGTATGAGACAGACAGGAAATGGGGAGGCAGAGAGAGGGGGAATGACATGCAGTAAAGGGCCGCCCGATGTGGGATTCGAACCGGGGCCGACTTGCCAAGGACTGTAGCCTCTGCATATGGGGCACCTGCTTAACCCACTCAGCCCCTGAATTTTATTTTTGAATTAGATTTTCATTTTGAATAATTTAAAAGCATTTTTGTGACCAGGGAGGAAATGTTCAGTTGGTTCAAGTATCATATATATGATGCAATACATGGGACATATATAGTAACTTTTGACTTCCATGTCACTCAGAGAGAATAATGAATATAGTTTTAATTGTTAACACACTCAGAACTGAGTTCACTTGAACTCTCCACTCAGCAAAAGTAAAAACCATCACTTTTGTCACAAAATCTGTTAAATGTGTTCAAATTTCATGAACAGTTTCCTCACGAAAACTCAAACACGACCAAAACTGTGTGTGTGATCCATCAGACATGCAAAAGGATGCATGCAAAACAAAGTCGAAATACAGAGTTATTATATCAGAGACGTTCATGCAGTTTCCTCCAACAGAGACTCAGTATTGAGAAATGTGAGCTAGAAACAGTAGAAACCCATGAATACACTGTATTGGATAAGAGTAATCTGTTACTGTAAACACAGTTTCATTGCAAGTTTAACAATGTATTAAAAAATTGCTCGTTCTGCACCTGCAGTCAAATAAATAGTTAAGTCTTAAAAGCACTTGTTACGAAGTAGGAGGCTACGTAGGATGTTTTCCATATCAATTATTCAAATACTTGAATTGAGTGGAAACCTCAGGTGACATGGTAGCTGGAAAATTTAAGGTGTTTTACACTGGCACAAAGACATATTTACAGAATACATTTAAAGTGACATTTGAGGTGGATCTTACTGCACTTATGTTGTCAGTGCATCGGGGACATTTTGGGTACTGGTAATTAGGACAGTGGACTCTTAACTGCATATGTCGAGTAACTGGGTGTTAATGTCTAAATGTTGTGTTGCGGCCTTGCCATGCATCCTGTGTAATAAAAGACCTTGCACCAAATAGGGCAAGGAGGAAGGGGTAGGAGGGTTTTGCACAGAGGTGGAAGCCATGGATGGGACACAGCGCGTGTGTGGCATATACATATTCACAGGGGTGCATATACATGTTTATATGCAAGTGCGTCCCTGTGTGTGAGACTGGGCTTGTCGGTTACCAGGGAAATGGATGTGTTGGCCCCATCAGAGAGTCTCCAGCTGGTGGAGAGGCTTTGGAAATGGTGCCTTGGCAGCCAACTGGTCAGGGGGGAGTTTGCATCTGTGCTACCTTGGCACTGGACTGGATTGTGGTTGTGGTGGATGGAGGTTGATGGAGGGGAGATGGGTGGCTGGGTTGGTGGGCGCTATGGAGGAGTCTGTATGTGTGTGTGTGTGTGTGTGTGTGTGTGTGTGTGTGGGCTGAGGGCCACCCTTTTTCACCTTAACAACCCCTCAACTTGCATGTGCGCTCACACACACACACACACACACACACACACACACACACACACACACATATCTTGTGGGGACCTTTGCGTGCATTTACAGCCCCTTACCCTAACCTCAACTATAACAATATTTGTTCTGGCCACTTGGGGGCAGCAGAAACAAATGTGAGCATAACATCAACATGTCGTCAACCTTTTAATTTGACACAGTGAACAAACAGTTGCCTTTTTACTTATGTTACAGATGAATCACAACATTATCGGTCAATGTAGGTGTCTGGCTAACTGGTGAAGCTAAATTCAATATCCCGTCTCTTTTAGCTCAGCTTTTGGTCTCTACCTATGGTGGCCCAGACAGGCCAGCATTACGCAAAAGCCACAACAGGAATACAAATCAGTCTGTCCATCATTACTATTACTATAGAATAAATAACAATAAATCTGAGGATGAAAAAATAGTATTTAAATATAAAAATGTAAAATATTTCTGACGTTTATGTGGCAACATTAATTAGTTACCTAGCAACAACGTTTCACTTACCTGGCAAACTGCCAACTGTCCCCGTCCATATAAAATATGCAAGTCAGTGGTTTGACTCCTGGCCGGTCTTATCCCTTGTTGCATGTCATCCCCCTTTTCTCTGTCTCTGCAGTTTCTGTATTTCAACACTGTCCTGTCAAATAATGCCAAGGGACTATTACTGCTGACTGTTTTATGCATTATAGCATTTTATGCCTTTATTTTACAGGGCAGTGTAGAGAGATTGCAAACGCAGGGACAGAGACAAGGTGAAAGACACCTTTGTTTTGTTTTTTTTTTCCAAATTTCATGTGTCCATTGCTTGATTTTTATAGTTTGTAATTTGTACGTTTGTAATAATTTTTTATTTCAGCATTTTGCAGGTTAACTTAACCTATTGAACATGTCTCTATTGAAGGAGGCCGGAGAACCCGAGAACCCTCTTGCTGGTGAGGGCCAACCACTGCAGCAGCATGCCACCCTTCTTTGTTTTTCCTTTTCATACGTTAAGTTTGTTACTGTATTTTTGTAGTTTTTTCTTCTTTTTTTTTTAAGTATGCGGTCAAATTCATTGTAAGCGTAAGTTGGTAACTTGGCAATAAAAGCATTGGTCTCACTCTGGAACTTTGTTCTTACATAGATACTAAATTAAACTTTGATGAAACAAACTCAGTGCTGCTGTTGACTGTAGCAGCCTGTCTTGACAGTGCTGACCTTTGAGGGAACCAGGAGCTGGAGAGAGCAATCATAGCTTTTTAGCTGCAGCGCTCCACTTTTGTTTAATCTCCTCTGTCAGCTTTGTGGCCATCTAGATGTCACTGCTTAGTGACATCGCTGCAGGTCTTTTACCAACTGCTAATTGAGACTTAGCAAACTAGCTTGTCCAGACACATTCAGGAAATGATACACAATCTGATAGGCAGAGTAGCCTATTATTAACATTAATTAAATAATAACATGAAACTAAGATCAAGATCAAGGTCATGATCAAGATTAACTTTATTGTCCCAGAAGGGAAATTTGTCTTGGGCACCCCGGGTAGTGCAACATAGATTATAAATTAATGACTAAAAACAGAAGACCCATGGGTCAGCATTAGCTTAGTCCTAGCTAGTTAGCATCTTAGCTGTTGGCTGCCTTCACATGACTTCATCCTGATCTGACAGGTCACAGAAATGACTGATACTGTGTGTTCTGTGTTATACCCGTCTTTCCCCCTTTTTTGCAGCCACATTTTCTCTCCCCCTTCTCCCTCTACTCCTCCTTACAATCTGGTCTCCCCCTCTATTTTTTCCACCTCATTTTTCTCCCCTTCTCTTCATTATTCACTCTTTCTATTCACCTTCATTTATCCTTCTTTCCCCTCTGTCTGTCGCTTTCTCCTTCTGCTCTTTTAAGCCCTCTGTCCTTGTCTATCTGTCTGTCTGACCATCTATCTATCTATCTATCTGGTCTATTTGGGTCCTCCACATACTCCACGGCAATTATTTTAATCGAATCCAGTGTCTTAGTTCTTGCTCATTCATCCCTGTCCCAGCTGTTTTTATCCACTGGCAACTGCCGTTAATATGTTTTTCCACCACATGTGCCATGGATTATAGTGCCTGAGGACAGCGATGATTGCAGGAAGTTGTCTGAGATGAGCGTTTGTTGGGCTATAACTGTTGTGGTTTTGATGGGCCACGTATCAGGGTGAAATACAAGCAACCAGGAAATGTGTCTAAACGTGACTGTCTGACCTCTGGCCCAAATGATTTGATTTGATTTCTGATTGCTCCACGGTGTCAGGAGGAAGCTTGTGAGTGTGTGTCTTATTGTTTTGGTGTACTTAAGTGAAATGGTGTTGAGTGGGATATTACCTCTGTCCTCCTCCACCACACTGCTAATAACCCCCTCTATAGCCCGGATCATACAACACACATTCTTAGTGTATCCAGCTGTCTCATTTTTTGTTTTATGTTACTGTGGCCATGTGATAAAAAGGCTGAGGGGCGTGACAACAGCGTCATCTGTGGAAAAGATGAAGGAGAAAATGACTGGATTAGGACCAAAAGCTACAAGACACCCTGTCCCCTCAGATCAACTTTCAGTGATTGCTAATGGAAAGATGGAATTCTCTTCTCTTCTCCTCTCCTCTCCTCTCCTCTCCTCTCCTCTCCTCTCCTCTCCTCTCCTCTCCTCTCTCCTCTCCTCTCCTCTCCTCTCCTCTCCTCTCCTCGCCTCTCCTCTCCTCGCCTCATATCTACATTTGGTTTTCATTGTTACTGTTGTGTGACAGATACTTGCTATCTTATGGTGGTTAGAGCAGATGTCGTGGCCTGAACACTCTCTGAAATTAATACAGCTGGACCGAAAACTTTCCATCTCAGGGCAACTTTTCCCAAACTGCGTATCCATATAGTTCGTTTAATTCAATGCTCTGTTACGACTCATAGGAGTGTCTGAATAAGTGCCAACCCCCTGGTTGAAAAATGACGCTAAAATGGAAGTACCAAAAACTGCAGTTCTTTGACAGACAACAAAAGTGAGTCAATCTCTATGGACTGATATTGACAGTAGGCTGAATTTTTATATAGTTCATCGTTCATATTTTAAATTAAGGCTTTAAGTTCTTTGAGGCTACATGCATCTTTGTTTACAGTCTGTGCTCCTGAAGTTGCACCTCTACAGCAGCAGGTTTGCTGGACCTTGGTTGACACGGTTACATTAACAGTCACTGGAACAGTACAACTAGTTTTGTCACCATAATGCTACTATAACAACTGTGATGGCTTGGCTAGGTTCAGGAAAAGATTTTTGTGATTTGGATTACCTGCCCAGGGACTGTGGATGGAAAGTAGCTTTACCTAAATCTGGTACAAAGCATCTCTTCACTGTGTGATTAATGTATTTTGTACATAGTCCCTGAAAGAAAAAAATAAACTGAGGGAGATAAAAAGTAGCCTACTTCTTGTATGTTATAGATTTGTTGTCATGGCTACCATAACAACATCAAATAGTGATGGATAATAGAAACATAAACTATCATTTTTGCAACAAAACATAGGCAGCCCATGGGTTTTAATAAGCTGTGATGACCTATAGGCCCTTGTTTGTCACAGTAGGACAGTGTCACTTTTCTAGAATCACTCAGCACTTTAAAAACACTGCCTCCTTGTAGTGTAATCAGAGTTGTGAGAAATAAAATACAGGTAAATGTTAAATACATGTTTGCAGCAGGAGCTGAATGTCACTCATTTTACATTAAAGCCAGACAAGCTTCATCATCGTCGGCCCAGACCTTCACACCCTTATTTTCTGCCTGGCTACAGAAAGGACACACGACTCCCTGTGTTGACACAGAATTTAATTGTCAGGCACAGAACAATATGGACGGCATTTACAACTGCATTTTGGGAAATGCAATTTGCAGGGTATCCATGAACAAATGGATGGATAATTAAAGTAGGGAAGCTCTGGGTTGAGAATTAGGCTACCTGCAGAATTATATGGGACTTCATTTCAGTCACCCCACCATGCACCTCATGCTGCTTATACATCTAAAACTGTTGCATCTTAACTGTACAGCACTGTGTCCTGTATGTGTGCGTGTGTGTGTGTGTGTGTTGACTGGTTGAGGAGAGAGTTTCTGGAACTTCACTTCCATGTTCAACAGCATGTTTGCATGTCTCAGCTCAGAGCGTCTCTCAGCCTAATCCGTCCTTATCTCCCAGTGTGACAACACAACAAGAGGATCTTTAAAGAAGACATTTCTCTTTTCCCACGCTGAGCTGCTCCACTGATATTGTTTTAGTGCCGACTTCTCGTGTGAATGTGTGTGTGTCTCTTCTCTACTTACAGATTGATTTAATTTGAGGATATACAGTATGTGTTAGTGCTTTTATTTCTGTGGACAATAAGTGTGTGAGTGAGTGTGTGTGTATTAGATGGAGCTTGTGCATGCCAGTGTGGATGTGGATGTTGTTGTCATTCCAAAGCTCCTCCAGCATCAAACTCTGACTAAAGGTTGTCTGCACGTTTTGACATTAGATAAATGCCTGGTCTGGTTGTACACACAGCTGTACCAATTCTCCAATAGGTCTCTCTCTCTCTCTCTTTCTATCTCTCCGCTTCTCTCTCTCTCCATCCAGGCTGATCTAATGACTCACAGGAATGCATCGAGCTGCTTGTCAGAGATCAATCATCTTCCTCAGGTCGTTCTACCGATTGTTTGAGTAGTGGGCCATTAGAGAGGAACTGTTTGGAGGTGTTTTGTGAACCTAAGCGGCTCCAAAGGTCAGCTGGAGAGAGAGACAGAAGCAAGAAGTGAGGGAGAAACGAGACAAAAGTGTTTGAGTGTGTGTGGGCTTCTCCAGACGGCAGGAGAAAGAGAGGCAGTAGACAGGTGGAGGTATGGCAATAGAAAGACAGGGCTTGTCAGCCCTGTTGCGTGACTCCGCTGCCCTTTGTTAGTATGAATGCTTAAACAGCTCACCACAAGTACAGAACCTGAGATTAATAATTCCCACGCACCTCCTGACATCCATTCCTGATCTGAAATATGCATGGTGGAGAGAAGAAGAGAGACAATAGGATGAGGAGGAGAGGGGTGGGGGGGGGACCAAAAGGCCCCGCTAGATGGTGGCTGCTGAGCCTTTTGGAAAAGGCGATAGATTCTGTTTTATGTGGCCTGTCAATAGCACCTAATGAGGAAACCCACCTGTG
The DNA here is from genome assembly GCA_021432705.1 of Caranx ignobilis. Taxonomy (NCBI): domain Eukaryota; kingdom Metazoa; phylum Chordata; class Actinopteri; order Carangiformes; family Carangidae; genus Caranx; species Caranx ignobilis. The sequence goes on from MU269998.1 coordinate 262,169, forward strand.
ATTTGCGTTGTGCAGTGAGCAAAACCCCTGGCCGTAAACTGCTAACATGAGGTGCCATCAACTTTTCAAAGGTCCTCCCTCCTGAAGCAGCCACGTCTTAGCGTTTGAAATGAAGTTGTGAGATGGTGTAATTTAAAGTTGTTCAGTAACTGGATAGAAGATGTTTCCTTTTTCTTTATTTTGAAAGAGAGTCGGCATGTATGATTGCGTATGCGTGTGTATGTGTGTGTGTGTGTGTGTGTGCGTGTTTGTCTCTGTGTGACACCGTCTGTTCTTTGAAAAGAAATGGACTGGGATTTCAGCAGAAACAACAACTGATGATTAAAAGGTTTTATTGCCAAGCTTTCTGCAGAGTTACAATCATAATGCTGAGGTCATTTGAACAGCCTGAAACTTTGCTGCTCATCTGCGAGTGGCTGCAGGAAGTAAAACGCTGTGGCATCTCATTTTAAAACAGAGGAGGGGAGCAGAGTCGACACCAGATATGAAACCTGAATTTCTGTTGAGGTTTGGCTTTTGAACCTGCTGTCGTACAGTAATCTGACCGCTGCGGTTGAAGTTATATTTATAAATGGAGGCTGATTTAAGGCGGTTGCGTCTTACCAGTAATTGGCGGTGTGGGGAAGACCTCTGTTGCAGACTCGTCTCCTATCAGAAAACACTTCATAGGGAGAAAGCTGAATTAAAATCAGCTGTTTAGCAGCTAATGTAAAGGCAGGTTTCTGAATGTGATGAATAGTTTCAAGTTTCAAATGCAGAGAGTGAGACAGAGAGGGGGAGTTAAAGAAAGTGCCAGTGTCTTCTGCTGCTAATAAAAGTCCTCTCCGCTGCACAAAATCTGCGCACTATAGAGATCACACCGAAGGCCAGAAAATCATCAGTTTGTGGAATATGATTGCCAAACAAAGGACATGATAAATACACAGTCAGGCAATTATTTTATTTTCTTTGGCTGCTAGTTTATATTCTTAATGCTACTTTAATCTATTTTTTGTTTGTTTATTCGTTTCCCCCCCTTGTTTTTCATTTTTTGGTTGTTCCTTCCCAGTTCTCACAAAGGGGGAGAGAAAAAGTAGGGCGCTCACTTTGCAATTACTACTCAATCCCAGACTCCTTCTATAAGGCACTGAATTATTTTGTTTTAAAAACAAACAAACAAAACAGCGACTTTCAACCGGGAAGAATATTTAATTGTTTTTTGATTACTTAGGAATGGGCCATGGGAATAGGCCTTTGTAAATATTTAAACAGATTCAGCATGATGCCATATTTCCATTCTGCCATTAATGTTTTTAAATGATTGTTATTGTCATCTGGGTTTGACATTCGCAGTGAAAATGATTTACTAAAATAGAGAAAACAAAACAAAAAAAGTAGACATAGTTGTTTTTTTTGTTTTTTTTTCTGTCGGTTCAGGCGAGGGCTGTGAAATGAGAAGCTGCACAACTTGAGTCAACACCAGCTTCATGTCGTGTCCTGCATTTCCTCTGCCTGCCAGTGGGTGGCAACAGGGAGCAGACAGCCCTAACAGAAGGCTGCCACTCAGTGATTCTAATTTATGATCCATTTCTGTTATAGGTGGGGTGTGCAGAGACAGTTACAGTAATAATTATCTGGACTGAAGTGTTTCCAAGGCAACCAACATACACCCCCCAACACACACACATACACACACACACACACACACTCACCCAATGCATCCCCTCCACCCCCCTTGCATGGAGTGAGAATGTGTTTGTGTGCGAGTGTGTGAGCATTTCTTGACATGGTGAAAAGAGGGAAGCATGGTGCCTTGCTACTGACACACACACACACACACACACATACATGCAGGCACGCACACACAGTGACTTTGCATCGTACTCTTCTGCCTGTTCGCATTAAAAAAATCATTGACTTTTAGTTTCAAGAGGGCTTTTGTTGAAAACCTGCTTGTCTTAAGATCACTGAGAGTAGTTTGTATTCTGCTTTGATCCTTTGGCAAATTAATCAAGCGTCCAAGAACAAAGACATGAAAATACAAGTGAACAACATTTGAATGCTTATCTAATAGATTTGAAGTACGATTTGAGAACAAAAGTATCTCAAGATATTCAGTGTCACCTTTTTATTTCAGTATTTTGCTGTCATTAAATCACCCTGCCTGTGCTGCTTGAAGGATAAATCATAGTGTTTTTTTCTTTTGTGTAAGGGGCTATGCCTGATTAAATAAAGGATTAAGTTATTTCCTTAACAGTGCCTGAGGAAATTCCATTCGACTCTCAATCTCTCTTAAATATATACTTTGATTCCCTTGAAAGTGTCGTATGCAATTACTAATTACAACACTAGTGCTAAATGCAGGGAAGCAAGTGGGGGACCCATTGATTATGTGTTATAATCCTTGTTCTGTGAACACAGTCAGAAACCTGTGAAAGAGATCTACGGTTAAAAGGAGCTCTTTGTAAATGTTGCTAACATTAGCGTTAACAGATGTTTCCTCACCAGTCTTGAAGAAATGTTGTGAGTGATCAAACGCCATCCCTTTATTTGCCAACAGAGTGGGAACATCAATGTCAAATCTTCTTTTGCTTTTATTTCTGTCACTTTAACTGAACATGTTAACCAGCTAGCTGCTGCCCAGGGGGTTAGCCATTGAGTGACTGTAGCATCCACTCTGCCGTAACATTATAACCTCTCAACGGCTGAGGCTCATGCAAAGGCTAACACATACACAGCTGTTAATGCTAATTCTGGCTGTTTAGCAACAACAAAACGTACAAATTGCTCCTTTAACCTTTCAGGCTTGTGTGCACCATCTACAGAGGATCTCGATAATGTACTGCCTGCCAGCCATCCTGGAATAAGCCTGTGATATGAGTCCTGTGAGAGGGCAGTTTACCCACTACTGTATCCACTGAAGTTCACCTTTGATAAGGACAATGCAGATTTAGACGGACTTTTACAATTGCAATGATAAGAGCCCTTTCCAGCATGCAGTACTCTACATATCTGGTTACAAGAACTATCACAGTGACATGACATGTCAACTTCTTACATTAAAACGGTTGTCCTTTTTTTGGTGGGCAAACATTCAAAAATATGTCTCAGGACATTTCAGCTCATGTTGTTTAAGAGTCTAGACTTCCATTGCAGATGTGAGTGCCTGACCCCTAGATGGACATGTGTCCACATCTGTGACGTTGTAGTTAGGAAACTTTATCTAACCACAGGTAGACAGCAAGATAGTGTTCCTGTTACATAACTATGTATGTGATAATCAATGTGTGCATAAGAACATGAGCGACCCAGGGCTTGTCACATTAGAATACTTGCCATGCAGGGCCATGCCTGTGGTATAATTAGTGAAAAACCTAAAGTCTTCCACCTGAAAAAAAAAAACAAAAAAACAAAAAGAAAAACTTAAACTGTTTTATATAGATGTTTAAAAATTCTAAATCTACGTTTCAAAGTTAGCAAAGCAATGTCAGAGCACATGGTGAGGCACTCCCAGTGTTTGCTACTAAAACTAACCAGAGGAAGAAGCTTATACAGACAGACAAAATGCTCAGGATGGAGAAATGACACCTCATTGCAGGATTTGAGATTTATCTTCAGTGACACTGTTGAAAACAAGGTAAAAACAAAAACAAAAAAAAAACAAAAACTTATGGCTTTTCTGTGGCTTGCAGATTGAGACCACCCATCCTTGTAGCAATGTATTTCCATGTCCCCACTTTATACAGTTTTTCTCTGGCACATGTTCCACCAGCTGTCTCACCTTCCACATCAACTTACCTTCCTGTGTTTTCCACATCTTTATGTATGGACTCTGTCACCACAGATGCACTTCAGGAAATGCAAAGAGTAAGATAAGAGACACTTTAAGAAAAGTTTAAGCTGAACTCCAGCTATTTCTCAAATAAAAACAGCCATAGAGCCTCCCTCTGCAATGCTTATGGTTATGGCCGTTACAGAACTGCATGACATGAAAGAGACCAAGTAACCAGACAAGATCCCACAACTCACCCAGCTACAGCCCATTAGACACAGCCAGAAAGACCAACAACCTTCTCCGTTCTCCTTCTCACATCAACTCTAACAAGGTGAATACTAGCTGACAATGACGGCCCATTGCCAGCTGCTGTCTTTACCCAGGCCCATAAAACTGAAGGACAGCAATACCCAATACACAAACTGCTAAATTTATCAGCGACAGTTTAAAGCTGAGTAAGGTCTTGTCCATGTCAAAATGGCTAGTCTCTTCAGTGAAGAAGAAATGCTACACTGCTGCACTGATGGGAACCTCTCATGGCACATCTGGCAGCGCTAAAGATCAGTAATCAACTGACAGACCCTTTAACTTCATTCTCACATGTGCTCATTTAGCAAGCACATGACTTTGAATGGAAAAACCTGGTCACACACAAAATTGCAATTTACTGTAACTCTCCAACCTCTCTTAGTCACAATTGAAGATATCATGTTCAGATACTGCATCAATTAAAGAAAACTGAATCTAGTACACTGATGTACCCCCAAGAGTCAGTGAGTTTGGACACACTGTCTAACACTGTCTCTGTTATGGACGTATCAAGCGGCTGGTGGTCTGCACTGGGCTCTGTACATATGCAATGCAGGCATTGTCATGCCTGCGCAAATAACTGATTCATCAGATGAAAAGCCATACACCTGTCATGGTTACTCAGGTTATCAAGTAATGAAGTGTTCTTAATACGTTTAACACAATCTACATAATCTGAAATCTCTCACCTCAACATGCAGCAATTATTGTGAGAAGTTTGTTTCTCTCACAGCTTTTCTTGTTTTAATTTAACCCTGTGTGGAAAGCCTCACTGCTCTGGCCATTACACTAACAAACACTGCAGTGCATTATTATTATTTTTTTCCCAACAAGTGCTACAAATAAAACCTACATTTATAGACCTTCAGGTTTATTTATATCAGTAAATATGTGAGATACTGTTTTAAATGCAATAAACAGTTCTTAAAACTAATTTTCAGCAATTGATTGTACAGATTACATGAATTACACTCACTATGATATGAGCACAGCAAAACCTTACCTCAAACACTCAAAATAAAAATCTAGTTGGGTAACTACCAACACTCATACAGTGTCTTAATAAAATCTCACATAAAATGTGTTTTCAAACAGGTTGCTCTTTTTGTGAAGACTGGAAAGTGAAGAATGAGCACTTCTCCAACAGAAGATGTTCAGACTTTCAGTGCAGAGAGCTGTTGTGTGTGGACAACCCCACTACACAGAGAAAGACATTTGACCCTGACTGGACAGGACTTTACAAAACTGTCCAATCGGATAACAAGGGACTTTTATATAGACATTGTCCCTTACAGTGTAATCTTGTGTTTACCTGACACTACCCCCCATGCTCCTGTGTCCCTCTGCTGCTGAGACCACCAGGATGAATGTCACAAGTCCAGCTGTAACATCACTATCAAATTAAGCTTATCCTGCAGGGACACATCTCAGTGGTTCATCCACCAGTCAGCCAGAAGGGCCTGTTTATCAGTCACAGCAGCTACTGGTCTCTGAACAACTTAACTTCCTTCCTTTCAATCTACAGTTTTTTTTTCCCCTTTTGAACATTTAACATCTTTTTGTGTAATTTTGGCATCATGTAGGTTTGAGATTTCCTTTATCAGTACATAGAAAACCAGTTCTCATGTTAAAGATGGACTTGAATGCAGCCTAACCACAGTATGAGGAGACAAAGCCGGTTTCATTCAGATAAAGAGGTTTCCAAACAGCTGCTTCCCTCACCTCTTTATCCTCTTGTCTCTGTCAAAGCATTGAAGAGGGTTCTGACACAGGACTGTGACTGTCCTCACAGTCCATGCAACCAGCTTATTATGACCCACAGCCAGGTTTTATTGTTAGGTGACCTCCAGCAGTTGTAGCAAAGGCAAAAGAGGAAGTCAGGTGAAAGTATGTAACAGGAAAAAAGTCCATGTCGAGGTGGATGGACAGACACAGTGACACCAGGTTTTCAGTACCAAGGAGAGCGCATACTGCACATATCAACAAGATACAACAAGAACCACAATCTGTATGTTTGTGTTTGTGTTTAATTAGTGAGTTACATTTTTTTCACAGTTCTCCTGTACAAATCTGTGAAAAGAAGATGTCAGAGGACTCTTCTCAGCTACACTCATTTTAAAATACTCCTTACAGTTTAGGTGTTTGGGATCATTGTCATTTTGGAAAATCATTCATCCACTAAGAGAGTCAACTTTTTACTCAAGTTTACATTGTAAATGTAGGTGTTGGAGGTAAATTTAGGTGTCTTCATCTAATGGTACTGGTTTCAGGTGCTAGAAAAAAGCAAATCCACAGATAATCTGTATGCCACGTCAGAAGCACCCATCTGTTGGGTTTTCATTTTCAATGGTGGTGTCAGTTTTTGAAGACCTTCTATTGACACCAGCTGTGGTTATCCAACGAACATTATCAGCAAGAAACTTCTGGGAGTGTTGGCTCAGTTTTCCAGTTTTGTCAATAATATCAGTCTGTCAACACAGAAACCCATGCACATTACAAATAAAAGTGAAGTCCATCTCTTCATATCCATAAAGGAAAGTAGAACGGATGGAACTCTCAAGTAAAGTGAGTCGAATCTCTCCCTCTCCTTCCTTCCTCTATCACTGTCCATCCAGTTCTTCATTCATTCTCCCTTCAACATGTTCATCAACTATCTTGTTAATTCAGGCCTAGTCTGACCCACAGTCCCTGCAGTAACTCTGGTCCTTCTTGCCTTCGGCCACCTGATTCTCTCCACAACCATCAGCTCACCTGTTGTCCAGTCCCTGGTTAGTACCAAACTACCTGACTACCTTACTACCTAACCCTATGCTAGCCCATTTCTGCCTGTGTCTTTTTGTCTTTGCCTCTGATATTGACCTGATGTACCTGTTACCAAATTGCCTACCACCTTACCTGAACTTAGCTGAACTGCCTTTTAATGTAGGTGATCTTCTGTGAATCATGAATGCAGACCAAGTCGTCTGAGAGGTGATGCTGTCTGTCACTTTGATTGCTGGTTTTCTTCCTGATGGTTAAATGTCTCTCTTTGGCTGTCTGTGCATTTATCCCTTTTACAGAAACACAGATAAAAAGTTCACAGCAGCTCACCTTTATTCAGGCTCAGTGGACAAACACAAAGGATAAACAGGAGGCAGAGTTAGAGCAAGGCTGGAGTAAGACTGAAGAGCAAGGTGGCACAAAAGACAATGGAAAGGGAACTAAATGTAAACAGTACAGTAATATGGATAGAGCAGGGATGAAGTGGATGGAAAGAATTTACCAAGTGATATACAACAGAAACTAAATCCAAACTCAAATATACCATTAAAAAAAGGCTGTGTGAAAAAGGAAGAGATTTAACAGAGATTAGAGTTTAACCTGCCTGAGATCAGCAGGCAGGGAGCCCCAGAGCCGAGGAGCCCTAACAGCAAAGGCCCAGTGAGTAGGGCCTTGAATCAACTGCAGTCCACAGGTGTTGAAATGACAGCAGGGCAGCATATGAATGAACTCTGACTGTCGACTGTCTGTACTGTCGGCTTGGATGGACGTTGGTTTGCAATCATTGGCTGCTTACAGAATGCTTTACAGAGCTGATGGGTGCATTAAGAAAACAGCACAGCAATATGGTAATGTCAATCATCTGTAGATGGTAGAAGAGGTACAAGGAGTAGAGGCACCAGACTTACCAGAACCACGCCCAGCCCTCACCTCACAACATCTGTACTCTGGCCAAAGATACAAAGTGAAATAAAGTTACCCTAAAAAATCAGTGTCACCATAATTTGAATTTGTTTATCATTACGTGTTAGTTGGAGCATTGTGTTGGTTCAGCCTCAAAACAGACTGAGGGAACACAAGTAAGAAGCAGCAGGGGAGGGAGGAAAATTAAGAGACACTTTACATGAATAGTGGCTAACAGGCAGGTTGGTGATGGCTGAGAGGAGGGATAATAGGAGCAGATTAAGACAAGGTGACAGCAAATTATAAAAGAGAACATGGTACAAATGACTGTAGCACACACAATCAGACACATGTTGTTAAACAAGAATCAATTAGGTAAAATACTCAGATTAAATTTTATTTTTAGGATTGACAATTAAATCAAGCAAATATCCATCTGTGGTGCTGTGTTCATCTTGAATGAGCCACGCAGTGAATGTATGGTCCAAGGTAAGACAGGCGCTTACTGTTTTTGTGAAATCATACGGTTGGGTGAAAGCTGGAAGATACGACCAGTAAAAAATAGAAGTAGGCTTTAAGTAATAACAAGATGAACAAAATGTGCACATTATTCTTTGAGATGATTTCATTTTTTTTTAGAATCATTGTACATTATTATTTTTTCCTCTTAGTGTGAAGGTCTGAGCAGGATGCTAACCATTATGCATAGCTCAGCCCAGATTATTGTAGAAGTGGGTGTAGGGCTGAACAGGGCTGGGCAGTCCCCTGAGCAGATTGTGTGGTAACTGGTAGTGGCTGGCATTAGCACTGCCAGCAGGGGTGAATTAGAAACAGGATCAGTGGCACGGCTTGGCCTCAGGCAGTGCAGGGTTAATGTCGCCTGGCCAGTCTCTCTCTCTCTCTCTCTCTCTCTCTCTCTCTCTTTCTCTCTCTCTCCCTCTCTTTCCCATTCTGCTTTCCTCATCCCCATACACACACACACACACACACACACACACACACACACACACACACACTTACTGATGTCTCCCTCTCACACTTCTGCCCCCCTCCAGCCCCCATCCCCCATGTGTGTGTGTCACTGATGGAGGCTCTTGGCTGATGTGTCAGCAGCGGGCATGCAGATGGATGCTAGTCAGATCAGAACACCCCAATGAGCCCACGTTGGCACACATAATCACAGACAAACCAATACAAAAGCATGCACACACACTTGCACACACACACGCACAAACACAGTCAGACATGTCTAAAACATGTAGCCCTGCACAGGTATGTGTTGGACGTAGTGATATGACTAAGGTTTTATTTCAATGATATTTCTAAGCTGCTAAATGTCATCATTTATATAGTTGCTTTAATTATCACCCTGGATTATGAATTATTGAAATTAAAACAGTCTCATGCACAGAAATGAGCAACATCTTCACTGTTTAGTATTAATGTCATTTCCAGTACAGTTAGGTGTGAGTACATGTCATGCACCAATACTGACCTTAACACAATGTATCTAATACAGTCTTCACACTTCACACAAGCCTTTAAACTGCAGAATTTTTCACACTATAAAAGCTATGTTTATTTTTTCATCATGCTTCTTTTTCTGTAACTCTTTACCAGCTTTATACCATCTGTTGTACCCTAAAAGAAATATTTCATCAGTGCTGGCAGCTTGTTATGACCCATAATTACATTTTATTGTTAGGTGACCTCCAGCAGCTGTAGTAGTTATGGCAGGAATAAGACAGTTATAGAAGACTCCACTGTGAGAGCTGGCCTAGGTAGATGGGTTGACAAAACACATGACTTCGACACAGCAGGCCGCTGCTCATTTCCTGTTTCTTTTAATTATGCCAATTTGACTGTTTGTTTATTACTGTAACCATGGCGACAAACGTATTTTAACCACTACAAAGAAGGCCATCTCTTGTAACCCAAAACATGATCTACTGTAAAACCTAACCAAGTGTTTTTTGTGTCTAATTAAGCATTATGGAGTCATGGGAGTACCTAAAAAGGAAATGAAAAAAGAAATCTGCAAATGGATAAACAGGAATAAAAACATGCAAGTTATACAATGCTAAAATATACAAAGAAGAAGTTGTAGGCTATGTGCTGGCCAGAATATTAGCTTCATGACCTCCTAGTCACATGTTATAAAGTGTCAGTACTGCATCAAAAAGCTGTTGGCCAACCACCTACAGTAAAACAAGATGAAAGGCAGAAGAAGATTCCTGCTCCCCACAATGGTTTTGCAGCATCTCCCATTAAAAAAGCCTATAGGCTTGCCAAGAAAAAATTGTGAGGGATGTGCCGGCCAGAGTGTTAGCTACCTCAACTGCTACTATTAGCCTGCTTCCTGTCAGCTGGTTTATGATGAGCTGTGTGAAGTTTTATGTTGTAGCAGCATTGAAACATTCGCAATGAAACAGTCAAAGTGGAACTGGAAATGTACAAACAAAACACAAAATCACTTTTCCTCAGTGTGTTCGGGTCAAATCCAATATATTTTGCTACTTTTAGAAAATACCTGCTACGTGCAGGCTCACCCGACTCATTTGTTTATGTGCTTTCGGTCATTTCCAATCGCTATTCTCCACTTCTTGCCCCCCGTCTGAACTTTGCGTGTCATTGGAATCACGTGGCTGCAAACCACCATGCTGGCCAGAAAGTTAGCTAGGCTACATAAACTGCTACTTCCTGTTAGCTATAGTTCATCATTGTCTACTAATTATTTGATGTGGTGATGAGACAATAGGCACGGATTTAATATTGTAACTCCTTAGCTTTTGAACTTTTACATAGGCTCATATTAGTGAGAGAAACATGAAGAAGCAGCCGTGTTTCCATGTGTTTACAATCGAACTGGTATTTGCAGTAAAACCTTGCTGTATCAAAGATGGCTACTGCAGGAACTGGTATTTTTTGGCCTCTCTTCCCCAGTGCGTTGTTCTAGGCTACCTCCTTCCTGTCCTTTCCTCCATTTCACTCCACATGCCCATCCTCTGTATTTTTATATGGGTGTAATGTTTGTTTGTTTGTTGGTGAGGTGCGGTGCCTTTAAGAGAGCAGCATGCCTGCTACTCCGGGTCTAATGTCATTACTCTGTACAAACTTGGTGTGACAGAGGCAGGAGGCGCCCACAGATTGATGACATTTTATTGTTATTGCAGCGCCACTATTAACTGTTCACCGCTACTGGTTCTGCTGCTGAGGGCTCCTACCTAGTGAGAGGGAGAGAGAAAACACAAGAACAGCAAATTGAACACATTGCCAGTGTGATACAGAGAAAAATGATTAATTTAAGTATAAAATTGCTATTTTGATGTTATATTTTCTGTTGTGCATTTTCATACTATCATGTTACAATTCTCTGCAAAGATCTGGTGTACATTACACTATATGGAGAGAAATATTTAATTTGTGTCACAGGCTGGCTGTACAAATGTGTGCTTGTTTTAAAACCATGTGGTCAGTCACATTTGAACAATGTGTGCAGTAGCTACACAATGCAGGAACATAATTATGTCTAATGCATATAGGCTATAATGTGATTAACAGCGATAGATGCTTTGGAATGTGACAGGAGTAATGAAAACAGTCAGCATTTATTTTGAGTTACTGTTGGCAAAATGTCTCATATCAGTTCAGTGTTTGATTGCAGCTACAGATCTGATTTCCTAAAATATCTGGCTGTAGGTCTCGCAACAGAGACCCTAAACTGATAATCTATATCCTTTCAGTCTGGTATCTGCCCATTTGTGATCCGCTTTTCTATCTGTCTACATGCTGATCCAATCATTTCTCATATCGGATAGGATGAACTGCATTTAAACAATCTAGTGGGTTCAGAAAGTGTTCAGATCACCTCTTTTTCCCCCACACTTTGTTATTTTACCTAATGTTAAAAATATCCTTCAATCTACACTCAGTATCCTGCAAGTGAAAACAGATTTTGTTTTCATTTTTGCTCATTCATAAAGAAGAAAAAACTGAAATTATGCACATTAGAATTTAGTCACTTTGCTGTGACATTTGAAGTTTAGCTCAGATGCTTTTCATTTCTCCCTGTCAGTGCCGAAATGTTTCTACAACTTGATTGGAGACCACCTGTGGCAAATTCAGCAAATGATTGGACATCATTTGGAGAGGCACACACACCTGTCTATAAGGTCTCACAGCTGACAGAACAGATCGGAGCAGAAACTGAGCCATGAGCAGGGAAGAACTGCCTGCGGCAGGCTGCAACAAAACAAAGTGATAAAAAGTGAGGGGGTCTGAAAACTTTGTGAATGTACTGTATTTATACAAGATAATGTAAGCACAGCACCTATGTGTATCAGACAGTGAACAGGGCTTAAAACAGATGTGTGTACTGCTGTTTATTAGTCCCTGCAGTCTTGATTAATAATGCTTATTAGTCTATTATTTCTTTGTGAGCTCTTCATGACCATTGGAGAAAAGAAACGTAAAGCTCAGTAATGTGCTGCTTGACCTGCTGTCAGTCACCACAGTTTGATTCCCTGATCTGGGTCCAGTTCATGTGACACTCTAGCATTGAAAATATATTAAATAATATTAACAGAACTACAGGTCCAAAAGCAACCTCAAGCATCGTAGTCTACAATTTACAAAATGTCCATAAAGTATTGTTGGTCTTATTGCTCACATGACGTACACCACAGACAGAAATACTTATTGAGGCCAGCAGAATAGAACATACAAGTGAATACAGGGGATAGATTGATTATATCTAACAGTGTTGGATGTTTTCTCCTCAAACAAACAGACACCAGATGAATAATAATGACACAAACAATGTTTAAGATGGTTGCAAATGCTCCCAACATTTTAACTCCACAGCTCCCTCCAGAGTGCATCTGCCATGCTCACTGTTCCTCCCTTCATTGATTGGCTGAGTGGCATAGTTGCCTTGGCATCTGGTTGCCAGGGCCACCCGCAGCCTGGCACCGATCCACCACCCTGATCCGGATTGGCACTCGTTGATGACATCATCATTGCCCATCAGTCAACCCTGCTGTTACAGTTAGTGTCCCTCTGTATGCCACTCGTTCAGCCAAGCAGGGTGTGTGTGTGTCTGTGTGTGTGTGACGAGGTGGTGGTGGTATTCAGGCTCTCTTATAATGCCATATAATGAGGTGAGAATGCTAAAGAAACAACAAAAACAATCAATTTTAATAAATGCAACACAATAAAAAAAAAAAAAAAAAAATGAACGATGTGAAAAATAAAAACACTTCCCTTCTTATACTGTAGCATCAAATTATTAATTAAAATGAAACTTAACAAAAGTATAAACACATCAACATACATCAGTATATGAACTACAGAAAATGATAGTTGAGTAAAGGTGAATTAATAAACTACATATTGTTTATGTCAAACATCTCAGCTGACTCATGTAATACTATACAAACTGTACAAATGGGTTCAGAGGTTGAACGATGTAATGATCTCAGGTGTAGTATGCTTGGTTGTAAATGTCCCATAACAGTAACTAATAACCAGTGTAGCAATGAACTTAAATTAGTGGTGTGCCACTTCATAGAAATCTACATTTTACCTCTTATAAAGTCTAACTTTTCATCTCTTACTACTATACCCACAGGTAGAAAGTGAGGCCTGCATGTACCTGTACATAGAATATTTAAAAGGTGAAAAGGTCATGCATGAGTGGGCTACATTTGGGGCGTGGGGAGGTTGCTCCAGGTACTGCTGAGAAAACTGACTTGAATTCAGGAAGTCCAGTTGGAGTAATAGATGTTAGAGTTTGAAGGCTTATCAGCCACCACAGCACTGCTTAGTGGTTTATAGTATGAGAGAGGATTTTACTGTTTTGAAAACGTTATTCTGGTGCCAATCTTTTCATGTTTTGTCTTTTTTGTTGCAATGAGAGAGCTGAGAGATTTTGGAGAGGCCAACATTGAAGCCACTTCTCATGAATATTAACAGAGATTCATATAAAACAGAACAGTGGAAGTCCGACTTTAATCATACAGGTAAGTGCAACCTTTTGGCCCCAAGGCTGCTTGGACAACATTACATTCCCATGCATACCCATACATAACACATACCAGACATGTCTGTGAAGGTTGTCAGTCATCCAGGTCATCTTTATCCTGTGGGTTGTAGAAAATAAGGCAACTGGACTTCTTATCTTGTTGAAGACGTTTCGCCTCTCATCCAAGAGGCTTCTTCAGTTCTGAGACATACCAGACACTTATGCGACATTTCAGACCAACAGAAAACCTTACCACCAAAGTTAATCTGCTGTGCTCAGCACTATGCTGCACCTCTGTCTGACATGCTTGATCTGATCCTCAGTCACACAAGTAACCCCCATGTTATCTCTGTATCTCTGACGATGCTTTGTCTTCACATATTTATCTGTGGCATTATTGTCACCATGCTCCTGTATTGTTATTACTTAATATTTGTTGTATTTTCCTCAAATAATCTATATCTTTTCCCTTCTTATCTACAGTATATTCTTCTCTGGGCTGCTGCAACAACCCAATTTCCTCACAGGGATCATTAAAGTCTGATCTTATCTAATCACATTTTTGTTTATTTGCTGTGGAAAATGTGAGGGTTTTGTTGAAGCTCAGAGCTGTGCCACGCACCTCTCAGAGAAATTAGCAGCAAGTTTCCATTCATTCTGCCATCTCCAGATAACACCGCTCTGTCCACTTGTTTCTGTTGATGGCGAGCTGGTGAGTGAATAACTGTCAGGTGGGTTATTCTACATGGAGCTTGTATAAATGATGCTGAAAAGTTACAAAGTTTGTGATTGCAGTATACAAGTGGGATATAGCGAAGAGAGAGCCAGACGGACAGAGAGAGAGCCGGAGACAAAGTGAGATGTAGGCTAGGGACAGACTTGATGGGATTTTAGAAATCTATGAGCCTGATGATGAATGTCTGAAATAGGTTTGTCTGTCCATGGAAAAGCCATTTGTTTTCATTAGTTCCAAATGCTAGGTTAAGTCTACGGTGGGGCAGGGGGAGGGTGACTGAAGCTCATGCCGAGGATAGTCATTATGAGATGGACCTCGCTTGCTAAAGGAATTAGCCTGAAGCTGCGTTGGTTCTTGTACCTGTAGTCTGGTGGTGTTCCAGTCCAAGGCCGAGTGACGTGGAGGTGGGTGAATCATGGCCGCCGCCCAACTTGCTCCATGAAAAGTCATTGGTGTTTTGTTCAAAGATATAAAATGGCTTGTGTTCTTATTTGATGCCAGCTCTAGTGGATCATTGCAACAACTAAGAGTGGAATTACATGAATGTTTTTGGAGACATTCATGCTCCCCAGATGATCATCCCTAAATTCTGTGATTCAGATGAGATCTTTTGACATCTATTGAAATGATTGAAAGCCTTTGTAAAGTTTGGTGATCACTTAACATCTCATCAAGTTCCATCAATACATCAAAATACACTCGATGGACACTTTATAAGGACGTCCCCCTGCATATTCATGTAAATATGTAAGCAACTTATCATGGGCCAGCAGTAAAAATACAAACACATGTCAGGAGGTGGCAGGATAACCACTCTTTATAACCTTTACCTTGAGGTATGTAGATGGGCTACAATAGCAATACAAATAGAAACCCGAGGCTGCAGTGGACACAGATTCACTGACACTGGACAGTTGGATGGCATGGATTTTTTAATCCATGTCACTGAGAAAATGTCTCAGACTGGTTTTATCAACATGACAGAAAATGTACAATGCAGTCGTGTGAACCTTTAGCAGATACTCAGAGGAAAGTTTATCTTGTGGAATCATGACACAAAGAATTACAGCTGTTTGTTTGTTTTACATTAACCTTATTTTACTTTAATCCCAGCGATGCCTGGTCAGAAAGTAGTCATGATTGGTTGTATTTGTATTTGTCTTTTACAAACTTTAACATGGAGCAAACATCTTAAACCATACCTCACAATATATGACTGATACAAAGATACATACATGGTATAGTGATGGAGGTGCTTATGTGCATTTAAGAGACAGAGAGATTAATGCAAACTCCATTCAGCTAACAACTACTGGCTACCATTCTTTCACTCACTGATACATGCAATGTACTGTAGAATTGCAGGTAATATATGACTCACGTCCGTGTAACCGACTGTGGTAATGCATCTATCAGTCAACACATCTACACATTTATCTAGAAAATCTTATCCCCATCTGCTGTAACACCTCTTATAATATAGCCAGATCTATAAGTAGGGAATATGAACAGCTCTAGATTGGCCTTTCCCAGTCTGAAAGGGTTTGTTCATGTGGAGCTGAGAGTGGACAGAATCAATAAGACAGAAAAATAGGAAAATGACATGGCTCTCTCCAGATGAAAGATCTAATCTCCAATATCCATTTACAGCTCAGGGCCTCGCACTAAAGCAGCTGCACTGCATCCCAGTTACAGCAAAAACACAGATCTCATGGGCAGATCACTGTCCACATTCATCTTCACACTCTTTCCACCACAATGTTGCTGAAAAACTGTTCTGTCCTTTGCTGCTGTTGCTAAAACATATAAAACACACACACATAGACACACAAATACATGTGTTATGTGTGTTATTTTTATAAGCTCTTCATTTCTCATAATGGAATTGGAGAAATGAAGGGATGGATTTTACTAGTGAGTGTGGATTGACACAAAGTCGTGTCCTGTTTCTGATGTAGCAGCTTTCACTTAGACATGCTGACACTTTAATACCCTCAATATAGTAGTCATGCTTAAAGTATTTCATTTTCATTTGCTCCCCATTATGTTTGTGCTGCTCTTATTTTTCCTCGCAGCTGAATATTAAAGTTGAATATTGGTGTGTTGCAGGCTCACTGACTCAAATTAACAAACACTGACTTGTATTAAAATCATCCACCATTCTGGACCAGGACTTTTGCTTGGTGTTTGGTTTCTTTTTCTCTCTCTCGTGCCTCTTCTCCTCCTCCTCCTCTCTTCCTTGTTCATCCTTCCCTTCTTCTGAAGGAGAGGCGCCTTTGTAGTTTCTGTCTGCTCTTATCAGTCTTGGCATGAAGCACTTGCCTCTGCCACTGTCCTCATGTTCTCTGCAAGCTCCCACTTTTGTGTTGCCTAATGAACTCTGACCAAAATTAGACATACTCTTCAACTTTTAAACTGAAGGAGCCCCTTCAATGGTTCCTTTGTGAAGTGCTGCCACTGCTGTGAAGGGAGGATGTGTGACTGAATGTATGCTGGTCTCTCTCTCTCTCTCTCTCTGTGTGTGTGTGTGTAAAAGTAGTGGAATGTGTTTTATGGTAGACAGAATTTAGACTTGAGCTTCAGTCAGAGCTCATTGATCCCCTCCCTCCCCCCTCTCTCTCATCTATATCCTCATGCACACACATTGAAGATGGAGTAACGCACTGGATTAGGATGGTAACTGTGGTAAACATTATCACTACAGGTTACATCGTCATTGTGACCATTTAGCATGCTGATGTTAGCATTTAGCTTAAGTACCTTTGTGATTAAGTATAACCTCACAGAGCCTGACGTAGCTGTACAGTCTTAGAGCTTTTCCCTAATCCATACTACAGACGAAGTCTTAATAATATGTGCCACAAACTAATCATCATACTGTATAGTGGTTTAGTGGTTAATATGCAAAAACACCACATATACTTAAACATCCCACACTGGTCAAATTGCAACATTGGAATTTCACTGTAAATATTACCTTCACAAAGAAAATGAAAATTCTTGAGAGCAGAGGTTTAGTCCTATAGCATTGGTAAAGACATAACATCCCCTTCAAAACAAAGAAGGCTGCTGTCAAGACAATGATTTATTAACATAGAAGTATAGGTAATACACATTTAAATACATTGTTGCACAATATCAACTGGAAAACAAAGATTTCACTGTTTCCCTCCCCCTTTTATATCACACTGAAAACAAGCTCCACCTTGACCAGGTACAACAATGAAATGCTGCTTATCCAGTGATTTATCAGTGTTCACAATCTCATACTGTAAAGCTGGAGATGTTAGGTAGTAAGCAGGCTTAGCTGCCGGCTGGTTACTTTGCCACCCGTTACTCTCTAAGCTCTTGATGTCTTGTTTTTCGGTGGTGTGACAAATACAAAATACAAAACACAATGACATGGACAGAATTAACTTGTGTGTGTACTGTGCTGTTCAGACAGCAGAGGAGAGGGAGTGATCTCAAATGCTAAATTTTCATTTGAGCTTGAGGTCTTGACTGACATTTATAACTTACTGCTGTAACTTATCCACTCTTGCCTCCTCGGTTTTGAGCCATAAGTGTGATATTTGTACATGACATGAGCCCCCAGACAGTCCCAACCCTTTGAACCAATCAAATGCTAGCATGCCTAAATTGGTCGTCTTGGATACGTAGCCTCTGGGAGGGCACATCACTCAAATACTGGTAGACACATGTCCCTACCATCCATATGCAAATCCATGCCTATATTAAGATTTATACTTCTTTAATAGTTAGTTTCCATTATTTTTTTCTGGAGCTGTGTAAACACTGCCAATGATTTGTTTTAAGTTTAACAGCTGCAAGTAGCTTCTCCATCTCTCCTCTGTATTGCATTATGGGAGATCAGTGTCCATTAAGAGCACACTTGAAACTCAATGTAGGGTGAATTCTTTTCTCTCGTTTCCAGAGTGAACACAAACCTTTTTCATCTTTTGAATTTTGTGTTATTTCTCATAGTTTCATTAATTTCCATTCTTCACCTCTATGACGCCCATCCTCTCTCCTTATGTTCGCACCCCTCCCTAGTAATCAGGCCTCACCCCTCTGTGAGGGGAATAGGGAGAGAGTAGTAAGCAGAGGAGGGAAAGAGGCGAATTGTGGTGGTGAGGGGTGGGGGGTGTTATAAATCAAGGTAAACGGTGGCTGTTTAACCCCTGCTATGATATCATTTCCAGCAGAGCAGGGACATGCTGGCTTCCTCTCCTCTCCTCTCCTCTCCTCTCCTCTCTCCTCTGCTCTCATATTTGCTGCAAAGCCCTACTGTTCATTGCATTTGCTACTACTCATGTCACCTTTGTGTTGCTGTTTACACACACATGCATACACAGATGCACACACACATGCACACACACATGATTCAACACTCCCTATGCACTTGACATGCAGCCATTAACCCCTTTCTGTACCTGCACTGTTTCAGCCTGTTTCAGCCTGATTTTACATATCTCTATCAAATGCTTAATCATTCCTCATGTAAACATCACAACACTTTGATTAATCACTTAAAAACACATTAAGAAAACACTTGCACTATAAACTTGCCAGATAAATTACTTATTCTACTGAATTTAGAGTAGGACATAGAACATACTATATCTCTTTTTAACTAAAATACCACTTAAGATGTTGTGAACCTACTAATATGCAATATTAACACGTTACACAGTAACTCATTTTAAATTTCATATTTCTTTTAACCTGTTTAACCATATGGTTAAATGGTTAAACAGTGAAAAACCTACCAAAAATGTCAAAATGTCTTCCAAAATTTAAAGAGGCGTTTATTAATTTAGGAAACAGCCAATCCCTTTGAATTGTACCAACAACCACAAGAATCAGGGGTTTTAGTTTGTTATACATTATATTGTTATATAATGTGTCCAAATCCCACCCAACAAAACTATGAAGGAATATTCTCCATTTGTGACATTTTACCATTTATTTTTTTGTTTGTTTTATCTATTTGATTTTTAAAAGTATTTAAAACTAGCTACTTTGCAGCCCAGTCCCTAATTTGCTGTAAGGAAAGGTTAAATGAGCTATTTGTAAGTTTGGCTTTCACTACACAGCTAGCATTAGCATTAAGACCTGTTAATTTTAACAGAGATACCATCATTCCTCCTCCTTAACAGATGTCTCCAGAGGTGGAAAGCTCCAGAAATGTTATATCATGTCTTCTCCTCAACTACAGTTAGCATGCTAACCAGTTAGGTACATCTCGTCACTTTCATGGCCCGTCGCCCAAAGCCTGTTGAAATCTCTCCTCTTGTTAATGAATTCACACTGGGCATGAACTGACAGTTTAAAAATCTTATTTCACTATCAGCCTTAAGACAGACAAATATTTAGAGCTGTAGATAAAAACTCTCAGTCCCTCATTATGAATAGTATCATCCTCTAAAGAGAAGGAAATATGCCCATCACGCTGCCTTAAAATCAATTAAAGTGGCTCATTTCATCTAGTTCAAGTCTATGTGCATAAAATAATAAGGATAAAGTTTGCTATTGATTATGCCTAATATGTTTCTGTGTCTTTAATGGAGCGTCAGATGTGTTATAGCCTATTACTCAGCAGGACGCTATAAAAAATTAAACAGCATCTGTTCTGTAGCTACAGTTACTCCATAACCTATTTTCTCAGTAGGGTTACTGTTAAATTAACCCTTGCATAGAAGCACATGTTGAAGAGTGATCAGTCCCAGTGTTTGATAAAACAGACTAGTAGATCTCCTCACTAACCTGATCCTGTGGTATCATTGGGAATTAGATGTAAACAAAATGAGGACTGTGGGGCAACTTTAGTAGCCAAAAACTTTGCAGTGAGAAAAATAGCAAAAATGAGAGGCACAAACAAGCGTGGATGAAAAACATGGCAACTTGCTGTGTCTGTGCTTCAGTGCTTTATTAATGTCTGTTCAAAGTAGCATGCTAGTCATGGTTAAACTCAGAAACTCTAATGCTATTGCTTGGCACCACCTACTAAAGCTTGTGATGCTAACGTTTAGCTAGCTAATTAAAAAAGTACGCTAAAATTGCAAAGAAACTGTCTCATTGAAATGAAAATAAAACATTGGCGCTAATGTTAAAGAAAAGTGTTAACAGGTTATGATATAGTAATGCCATAACCCACATATTTTTATTTCCTTGTTTCATGGAGAATGTGACCAGTGTGTGAGTTTTTGGCAGGCAGCTGGGCCATACCAGCCTTCTTTCACCCCTGGTTCACACTGACATAAATGTAGTCATACAGGTTTTAATTCCTAAAGATTAAATAAAATTGACACTAGTTTGGCCGGTTTTGGGCTGGATTTGTGAACTCTTCACAGATGAGATAATTTTGGATGAACACTGGTACTCACTAAGGTCTAGGACCAGGTTTCTATTGGGGTGAATTGGGGATAAATTGTCCCAAAACTCATGTTCTGTCTGGCTTAATGTAACATATATTTCCTTTCAGATAAATGACTCATTAGTTTGGTACCATCAGCATTGTCATCCTGAATGTGTCCTTAACACCCTAACTGTCTGCTTGACATCACACTGCCACATCTGCCAATCATGACAGCACAGAAGGGTGACTGATGTAAGTGAGAAAGTGTGATGTGTGAATGTCATGAGTGATTGGTAACAGCCATCCCTTTAACCTTTTATCCAGTTAGAGTACCACCCGAATGGCTTTCCTCATGCATGAGGTGTCCACCAATCCACTTCTTCTGAGGGAAAAGGAAGGCAGGAAGGGGAGAGCAGGGGGAGGAAGACAAGGGAGTGAGGAAGCCCACTGAGACTTGATTGGTGTGTTGGTGTGTGTGTCCTCATAGAAGACTGATGGGTACTTGAGATGGTATGTGCTTTGCCCTCAGGTCAATGACATTTAAAACACTGGAGAGTGGAAAGAAGACAAAAGCAGGCTATGAATGTGTGTATGTGTGTGTGTGTATTCCCATAGACCTATTTAAGCTGGAGGCCCTCGCTGTCACTGTTCTGTTACAGTATGATAAGGTTGTGTCTAGTAATTAGAACCAGGCTTACTATAACTAACATGGACAACCAACCTGCACATGTGTGATCTGGTCACACCTATACTGTCTCTCTATTACTGCTGCTGTGAATTAGCCTATCTGATGTATTTAGGGACTAAAATTTACATAGCAGTCATTTCACTGAGGCATATTTCAAAAAAGCCATTTTATTAATGCCGTTTAACATAATTCACAGCTGGACTAAAGTTCTGATTTGTTTGTTCATCTTGCCTGCTTTTGTTTTTCTTTTGTCTGTTGGTGCTCAGGGGCCCCAGAGCTCCACGCACCCCAAAGGTCTCAGTGCCACAAATGTTACACTTAAAAATGCTGAATATTTTGCTGGAGTACTGTATGCATTATCTCAGCAAAAGGCTTAGCTTTATTTGTGGAGTGTTGGTCATGTCACAAACCCTATGTTGATATTTTTGCAAGTGTTTACTCTTGTATCAAAACCACTTGTCCTCCTCGACAGAGCATTAATGCCAGTCCTGCCTCGATGCCGTTTGGGCCTTTGGGGCCCTTTTAAATTGTATCCTCGGGCCTTGACTCTGGAAACTCTCTTATGTACAGGAAGGAAACTCTATTAATATTCTACCTCGAAGCTCTAACTGGGTGATAATCTGTCTGAATGGCCTCTTTGTTTACATTACATAATTATGAGTCACTGACAAACTGACAGATAGTCTTGGGACCACATAACAGTTGGTCTTTTTTAACCATTTCCATTTAATTAGGCCTGTGAAGCTGTAAATCTGTCACTTTTGACATCATGACATTTGGGATTTTAAAATACACTTTCAACACACTGTATTCAGAGAGTCTTAAAACTAGCCTTCAAGACTATAATTTTGTGATGACACAACCAAACAGGAACACCTCTCAGCTATGTTGTTAGCGCTGTCCACCATCTTTGTATTTCTTATTAATTACAAAACAGTTGCCACTAAAGCTTCAGAGAAAATAGAGAGGAGGAGAGAAGATGGAAAACTACACAAAGATTGTTTTCGGTATTTAGAAATCTTCTCTTGGATCAAAAACTGCAACTGGACGCACAGTGGAGGAACTGGTGAGCATGACATCTCCTGGTAGTGTTTTGCTTGTATGTAAATAAAAGTGGACAGAGCTCCTGAAACACCTTGTTTCTGAGATTGGGTTCTTATCAGAGAAGGTACAACCTGCTGAGGAATGCTTGAGTTGTTTGCTGAATAAGACCCAGTACTGGCAGAGCTCCGTCAGGCACGTGGACAAAAAAAGGCAGAGTGAGTATATCATATTTGTCATCATCTATTTGCAACACACTCGCTGAAGTCATGGGCCTGGGAGTAAAAGATACTATTTCTGAGGAAATTAAATATTCTCTGATTATGGTTGATTCTGCACATGATTTGCAGTGAACCATTTTTAGGTTTGTCAACAAAGATGAGTGGTGATCCCAGATAATGGAGAGCCACATCAGGGAGAGTCTCGCAAAATGTTTCAAGACCACAGTAAAACTGTAATGGCCCCGTCTACGACAATATGATGAATATATCAGGATGGCCTTCAAGCCCATCAATTACTGGAAAACCCTGTCATACATCATGCTCCAAGCACAGTACACCCTCCACTGTCCACTCACCCTGTGCTGTATGAAAGTTCAGAAACACTCACATCTTTGTAAACACAACTCTGCTTTTCAGCAACAGATGGAGTTACCGTGGAGAATCAGTGAAAATACTGAAAAAGGCAATTGAGAGGTCAGAAATGCAGTGAGTAGTTTTGCCACAGATAACACAGAAAAAAGGGAAACTCATTGAGAAGCTGAAGCACTGCTCTCTCAGCTGAAATGGTTTAAAACTGTCTTCATGTTACATTTCTGCAATTTATTCCTTTCCTGAGTTCACGTGTTTTGAGTTGCAGTGCAAAACAAAACTGGATCAAGACCTTGTATGTGTCTAGCTCACCAGTGGTCAAATTTAGATTTTACAACAATGACATTAACTGATAAAACTACCAGACACACAAGTGAAAGACAAAGGCTGAGCTGTGAATTCAGCTGTGTTTGCTTATTAACACTGAGACAGACACAAAGTTAGGATAGACAAAAGATCTTACTTTTTGTTAAAGGCTTTGACTTCAGTCAGAGTGGGCGAGAGGCAGGATAATTGGAGAAAGAGGATGACATGCAGCAAAAAGCCAAAAAAAAGTCAGTGTTCCCGTATCTCAGGTCACTGGGTTCATAAAGAATCTTTGTCAACAGTTTCTGACAGCTGCTAAAACAGTTTCAAGAATTTCATAAACACTTTATGAGAAGCATTTTTGCAGAGGAATCAGATGAGCCTGACACAATACTAACAGGAACTTGGTACTTTCAAGACTGTCTTTAATGTTATAATGGACATACTTGAATACAGACTTTCTACCCATCAGAAACAGTTTTGATAGGCCTTACCATATCAGAGAACAGCAGAAATCTCACTGTCTGACTGTCATACAGATCTGTTTGCAGACTCTTCTGAGGAGCTTTTACATTTTTCCTGTCTCACTGAAGCTGAACACTCTAAATGCATCAATGCAACCCCTAACATGCTTAAGATATTAATGGGAAATGCTCTGCATCCAACATCTGCAACCCTCATATTTATTTTCCTTTACGATCCCAGTGACCAACTGGGAAGAGACCGGTTCTTTTCTCATATGTCGAGGCCACTCAGGTTCAGTTCTTCTCTTTATGGACACACAACCTTGTCTACACAGATACGTTGCTTCACCCAAAATCATGTTTTTCTTGTTTGCTTTGAAAAGGTTTCTGTAAACATGGCATCGTTTCAAGAAATATCCATGTACACACAGATCCACTGAGGAT
The DNA here is from genome assembly GCA_021432705.1 of Caranx ignobilis. NCBI lineage: Eukaryota > Metazoa > Chordata > Actinopteri > Carangiformes > Carangidae > Caranx > Caranx ignobilis. The sequence goes on from MU269998.1 coordinate 286,544, forward strand.
GACTCGAAACGCTGTAGTTCATATGCCAGGCCTGTGTGGTGCTGTAACGCTGCCACAGGCCTACACTAAAAACAGAGAGGAAGACGGAAAGCTTCCCCGCTGTATTCAAACTCCAAACATTATAAGTTGAGTAAATGTTGACTGGGAGTGCTGCAAATATGACGATCGATGATGCTTTAACAGGCATGATTCAGCTGCAGTGTCCGAGGGACCCGACAGTAGTCGGCCGTTGTCGTTACTGTACTGTACCCGTCCATAGACTGTAGAGTTGAGTGGTGGGGGCTATGACATCATCATTTCACAAAAGATCAGTTTTGGGTGTCTACTCAAAAATGCTGGGACAACATTTTGAGATTTTCCCACTCTTGGACCCGTTTCCAAAAGATACTGTTTTCACCGCCCCCCAAGTTCACATACAGATTTGGATTAACTCTTGTGCCACAGCTAACCTTAAGAACAATGAATGGATACCTGCATAGAAAGAAATACAACAGGGCCAGTCAACCCAGCCACAAGTTCTCATCTACATCATCCGTCATCTCCTTGGCAAGCAGGTTTGTCCTCACATCCAATATTCATTGTGTCCAAGAGGGACATCCCCCTGGAGGGACACTTACACTGTCGTGGGATGAGCTGAGTGGAGGAGAATCCTTCCTGCTGTGCTCACTGAGAGCTGCAGCCCAGGTAGAGAATAAAAAGAGATTTTTTTTTTTAAATCTACTTATGAATCGCCATGATTTTTCATGTTGATATAGTTACAGGTAGTGTTTAATGATGTCTGTGCTGTTCCATCATCATCTTGTCTTAGTCAAGGAAAAAGGGTTGATTTCATTAAAGCGCACCTGAGCGCTGTACATTACATATAAGCTTGACTATAATTATGACATTATATATTAACACCAATATCTTATCACTGCAGGAAAATGATAGTGGATAAGGAGACATGGTTTGAGATCATTAGACTTGATTTTGAACTAGAACACAACTGCACTCTTCTTTCCTTTGATAAGAAAATTAAATTATCTTATGTCTGAATTTATCACATAATTGATGTCCACAATTTTAAGATCATCTTCACCTGCTTCACTCTCATCTGCTGGCCTTCCTGTTGCAGCTCTCTCTCTCTCTCTCTCTCTCTCTCTCTCTCTCTTCACTAGATATAGCAGCTTTTACACTGTGTTTTGTGCATCCTTCATTTATCTCATTGTGGTGCTCCTCCTGTGCCTTCCCAGGAATTTGTTGGATGTCCTAAACAAGTAACAATCCACCACTCACCAAAACACTGCCATTTTAAATAAACTAACAATTACAGTACAGCTTTATAGAACAGAAATCATTTGAATAAGTTAAATATTTTACAATACTCCTGCATGTCCATAAATCTCTCCATGGTCTAACCTGTCTCCCCAATCCCTACAAATCCTGTAGGTCCCTGTGTTCCTGTGATGCCCTGCTGCTCTCTGCTTTCCCCTCCAGATTGTACACCAATGGTGAAAACGTCTTTAGTCAAGCTGGTCCAAACATCTGAAGGGCTCTTCCCCAGACTCTGTGCCAATGCACATCTGCAGCTTCTTTAAAAACACACCTTCAAATGTCTATATTTAGGTCCTTCCTTCAGGTCACTGCACACAGACGTCCATATGAATGACACTTTTGGTGAGTTTTGTTTCCAGCAGTCACTTCAAGTCCTGGTCCTGAAATGGTTTTGATGACATCAGTTCAGATGATCATGCGTTTTTCTGACATCAAAAGTTCTATGGCTCTTGTTGTTCCCCTGCACATTACACTGTCTTAAGTACTTGTGCATCAATGTTTTAATGTTTAAATTAATATTTGACTGTTTAACAGTCGTCTGATTATCCTGGTCGTTTGAATAGCTACATTTGCCAAGGCCTTTGTATTACCTCTGTTCGATTCTTTGCACGAACATCTTATTGTGGTATTCATCTTAATGAAATCACTGCAATTGTTTCCAATGTAAATAACATGATTTAAAAGTTTTGTTGGCTCAAGTATTATTTTCTCCATAATTAACACAGTGATCTGACTAAATCTGCCAAGTTTGATAGTAACAATAGTTTTAAGGAAATGCATGCGAGTGCCGTTACAAGTGAATGGAGATATACCAGTGCTGTGGCAACCTATTGTAAATGATGAAGAATGGATTTTAAGACTGGAAGTCAGGCTACATATCTTATTAAGGAGGCTCTGTCTGCAGAGTAACAGCTACAGCACATGCAGGCATCTTGCAGGGTCCAAAAATTATAACCCAACCAGTACCAGCTGCCTTTTAAATTTGTGATAGGTGGATAAATCAATAAAGGTCACCCGCCAGAATGGGTAGTAAGTGAGACAGCATTTTGTCTGCACAAATTATAGTATGGGTAAGGTACACTAATGTTTCTATAAAAATGTGTATGCAGGTATATCATCATATTTTGTAGACCACTGCACAGTTGTTTCTAAAGTTTTGTATTAAACCTCCATTTTCAGTAACGTATAGGGTTGTCTTTCACTCTTAATCTGTCATTCTGTCTCTCCACAGACGGATACTACTACCACTGCTGCCAGGGGCATGAAATACACACACGCACACACATACACATACAGTATGGACAACATACACAGGCCGCTGCCACACACATTCCCTGGCTGGGCTTGATGAATGGGCCTAGTTTAAATTATTTTGTGCAGATCTCATTTAGGCCCTTGAAGAAGAGATCCAGCCTGTTTATTCATTTCACATTTGCACCCGAGCTTCAATATCTCTGTCTATGCCTGCAAAGAATTTACCCTCCTCCCATCCAAAAGAAGAAAAAAAAAGACTGGAAAAGAAAAGACAGAAAGAGACAGAGAGCCAGGGAGGGAGAGAGAAAAAAGCAATTTACACAATGTACATAAAATGATGCGCTCAGAGTTTGATAACCTGCATAAATTATAGAGTATAATTAAATATTATACCCAGTGAATCACCAAGGAGAGAGGATGGTGGGAGAAGAGACAAGAGGATAAAAGCAGGGAGTGGAGAGAGAAAGAGATAGACAGGAGAAGAGAGAGAAAAAACAAAAGATGAGGAAGAGTAGAGAGAGCATTGGTGCTGGGGTTGGATCCCATAATTGTTTTTATTGATTATTTCTTGAAATGGTTTTAAGATAGATAAGAACAGGGAGTCAGGTGAGGAAAGGGCAGAAACCAGGTGATGGAATTTCTATGAAAGAAATATATAAAAATAACGAATCAAGGCAGATTTTTTGGCATTGTCAGATTGCCTCAGTGGTGGCCCATATAAATTAAATGGAATATTAAAAATTTAAATTGTTCGGCAAAGGGTAGCCGTGGAAGCCGTCTCTGGTGAGCGCACAATTGACCCAAAAATATATTCAAATTAGCATAGTTAAACAGTGACTACACAGGGGGAGTGTTAGCAAGTTTGTGTGTGTGTGTGTGTGTGTGCATATATATAAGTATGTGCAAAGGAACATGGATGCATCCATTCACAGTCTTGTTCTTTGACCCACAAGTGAAACAGAGGAGGGTAGATAAGAAGAAGAAAGAGAATATATTGAGTATAACAGCTTGTTTTGTGCACAATCATAGACGTCATACCACTCATGCACTGACAGCTGTAACATATGGCAATGTGCTTCATTGTCTTGAATTACCAATATGATCTTAATTGGCCTGATATCCAAACCACAAATTGTAATGCAGACACCTGGCCGTGAGGGGAAAAGAAAAATCAAAAGATTACCATAGTTATTACAACTGATCCTCGGGGGGGGAACATCATGGATCTCATGGTGATCCATCCAATAGGTGTCGAGCATATCCCTTTTAACCACACGTGCCTACCTTATGGTAGTTGTTGGAACAGACTAACTAAACCATACCTACAGAGCATATACTACTATTAACAGTTGTTTACATACCTGTCTAGAACAGCCATTTTGAGTTATACATCAAACATCATTCCTTTACTCACCAACGTTTGTCTCCAGAGGTGGAAATCAAATTACTTGCCTTAAAATATTATTAATCTCAGTTACAATTACAGATGTACACAATATATTTGACTAATAACACACAAATCATTGTTTTGGTTTTGTTAGCTTTGTTTTATTGAAAATTGTGAAAATTGTGTTCAAACATTCACAATGTAAGCGGAAACATTATATGATCTCCAAAAGCTAGGTAGAGTCAGGATTAATGAGTCTTTCTAAAATAACATAAATAATCATATAGGTTGTTGTTGTCGCTGTCGTGCAGGTTGTTTTTTTTGAACACTCTCATACAAACCACAGTTTTAACTGGTCACTATAATAAACAAGTTACTGTATCACATACTGTTCGTTGCAGTGGTTACCAACATAACGGTAGTATTTTTAGACCCTGAAAGTACTTTACTTGTTCTGTTACTTGTTAAATTCTGTTACTTGTTACTTAAATTCTGTTACATAAACAAAGCCACTTAAAGGGGAAGTCTACCAACCGTAATGACGTGATGAAACTTGAATGAAATACCGTATCGGATCGGACATAAACAGGCATGAGAATCGTGTAGAAGCCTTTTTTTTTTTTTTTAATTTACAGTAGGCTTACACCCTCTAGCTGCTGCTGCTGCTGCTGCTACTGGCTGGCATGCAGAGCACCTGCCGTGCAAACTGAGCGAGTTTAGGATACGCGGTGCTGTTGGTCTTCCACCAGCCCAGCAGATCCTGACTGTCGGTCAGCGTTGGCCATCAGCGGACATAGCTGTCCACCTCATCATCATTGGATTCTGTCCACTGTTCCCACTGATCAGTGGCATGCTTTCTTTGCAGCGGGTGGTGTGGTTGCTGCTGGTGACACACCACCCATATCCTGGCTCACATGACACACATTACAACCAGCAAGAAGCCTGAGGCCCGACCCAAACCATACCGAGTCATTTGTATATTTACATTTGTCCCTAACCCAGCCCAGACCAGTACATCGGTTTGAGTTGATTGGGCTGGCCCGGCCCACTGACAACTCTACTGGGTATGTTTGTGTCATTGTACCATAAAGCAAGCCATGTTTCTTGCAAGACAAGATCTGGGACATCTGGTCTGAGGCGCTGATCTTGCAAGGTTAGTTTTCGGCCAAGAGACCATAGGTGGGAGGCAGAGAGCCTGCATTCTCCCCATAATGAGTCATTTAACCATCACAATTACTCCAAGGATGCTTTATTATGGTGCAAATCCTGCATGGCTCCTCTTTAAGCATGAATTTCATGTGGGAATCATATCCCCTCTCCTGTGTTTGATAGACCCATCCCTCCACCCCCATCAACTCATCATTTGGATTTTCGACCTTTATATAACGGCCCTTCACACTCACTGACCAGTGACATAAAAGAGAACCTCAGAGTAACAATTGAAGACTTAAAGGAACCATCAAAGTTGTTAACATCTCTGTTTTGTGGGTTGACCTTACATACACACCATGACCAGGTCAGAGCCCAGACCTTACCCTGCAGAATGACCTGAGGAGCTGTTTACACCACACATCCTGAAAATATGCCAGGATCAGCTCTGCAGGAAGAAAGGTCCAAGCCTCTTCCTGAGCATAGAGCAGATCTGATCAGGAGCTACTGCAAGAATTTGACTGAGGTTATTGCTGCCAAAGGAGGTTTGACTGGTTATTAAATCCAAGGCTTCACTCACTATGTCCACCAGTACTGTGAATGTTTACTGGCTGCGCTCGATAAAGAAACAATAGATTGTAATTATTTGTGTGATATTATCTTAGAGAAACTGTGTTTGTCAATAATTGTGACTTTTATCAGATCACATTTAATGACCACAGGGTACACATGCTTTTTTCTACTGACTCTCCATCATTTCCCTTTACACCAGTAAGGCTAAACTCTTAGACAAACAAATTCCATCAAAGAAGCCAGAGTTCAAAGTGTATACTGTTCCTCCTGGCTCCTTTTAAATATACACAGACATGTAAGTGGTGGTTGATAACAAACAGGGAGATGACAGCACAGGATCGGCATGTGCTTAGCAAACTACAGTCTCTAGCTTTCAAGTAAAAACACACCAACTAATAAACACTCCATCTTTGTCTCTCTCCCTTTCTCACCCATTGTTTATTCAAATTTTACAGAGGGGGTACTTTTTCCAGTTCAGCACCTTCACCAGTTTTGTGAGAGAACGGCATTATGCCAGTGTTATTATGCAATTCATCACCAATAATAGATTTGTTTACGGGGGCCCCATCTCTCGCCCGCTCTCAGCGCTGCATTTTCAAAATAATAATAATAATACATAGTGTATAATGACGGTAATGGTACGAAGGCTTTGATAATAGATGTGCTGGGAGGGATAAGGGAGCCTTGATCAGCCTGGGTCTCAGCTCAATTGTCTTCAAAGCACTGTTTAATGTAGAATAGGCATCCTGGGATATTGTCTTGAAACCAAGAAAAAGGTGGGTGTACGGATAAGAGAAATGAACGCACCAATGGGAGTATGCACACACATACACAGCACACGTGCAAATAATACACACAGGAGGACATACACTACATACTCAAATAAGCTCTCACTCAACCACCCACTGGTGTGTCTCTCCTCAGAGGGCTCTCTGGTGTAAATGTGTTAAAACTCTCCCTTGGTCTTTGGCTTCTGCTGAATAAATCTGTGTTTTAGTCTTCACTTTAGCACTTTAAACTCTGGGTATTTCCAGCATTTTTCTCTCTGCCTCCTCCGGGGCTTTAACTGTGATCTCAAGCTGCCAACAGATATAGCAGCGCTACTTTTGCGAGTGTGCGGCTGTACGTGGTGTAGGTGAGAATGTTTTATTACTTTCCCCAGGAAAAGCACACTCCAGCCACTTACTCCTTCATATGTAAGCAATAATCTTACAGTTGAAAATATGTATTTGAAAATAACTTTCATTATCACCTCCTCTAATTCTCAGATTGAAGATGATTAATCAAAATACAGCCTCACCCCTTTGTCTCACATTTAAACAAGCATTATTGGGAAAGTTGGAAAAAACCTAAATGTTAAACCGTAATAATGATTTAGGTAATTGGATTTATAAATTATTTTATATGATTATTTGTTTTGCGTTTGTTAAATAAGGCAGTAATACAGAAGGTTACACACAAAAGGGTTCTTAAAAAGCACTGAAATCAGCACTTTTTATCCACACTGGTGTTATTGGAGGACAGTTTTAGAAAGAAAGAGCTGGATGTAATCATAGAATGTAAATAAAGATGGACAAAGCCCGTGAAGTTTTTGAAGCACATTATTGAAGTTCATAGTGGCCTGTGGTCAACGAGGTGGAGGTGCATGAAGATGAGATTTCGTATCATCCTGGGAAATTTGAAGGAAAAATTCCCCTCGTACAGGCATCCATAGGAAATTCACCATAGAGCCCAAAACAGTTTTTAGTACAAAGCTGTAAACAAGTTAATTTCTGCTGTTAAGTTTGACATTTTAACATGGAGTCTATGGGGAATGACTCACTCTTAGAGCCACCCTCAAGTGGCCACTCAAGGAACTGCACTTTGGCCGAGGGAGACTGCCACTTTGTTACAAATCAGAGCCAGCAAATGAGTAGTATATGTATAATTATGGCATAAAAAATGTGATTTGCATGATTCTCACAGCCTAAAGCCTTTCAGGTAAGGTTTACCTGATCAGAATCTTGTGGTCAAAGGTTAAAGACCAAAGTTGTGTTTTTGGCCAAAACTCACAAATTCATTTGCTCATCATCACACAAATTAACACAAATGCTTTGTGTATAAAATGATGATATATATATATATATATATATATATAAGGTTAAAGGTCAACTTTACTGTATCACATAATCTGTAAAAACACCTCTGGTCATTATTCAGTGCTGTAACTTGGCATGAAATGGGGACAGAGAACCCTAACCCCTAACCCAGACATGCAGTGTGTGATCATCCCAGGTGGGAGTCAAACCGGTGATCTCCTGCGCAAGGGCCATGGCCCATATGGGACGTGCTCTCTAACCACTCACCCACCAGAACATCCCCAGCTACAGTGTTTTAGTATGAATTTCACCATTATACTGTTTGCCATTACATACCATTCACAGGTACAAGCTACACTTGTTGGCTAGACTCCATCACCTGTGGTTGGTCTGACCAAAAAACACTCAGAGGAGAACAATCGCAAGAACTGGCTCTGGGCCTCACTTCTCATACAAGTGAGGCAGTCTAAAAATGTTGTCATCAGGTTGTGGTGGATATCTTGGCGCTGGTAGCTAACACTATAGGAAGCTAACTGTGGGCTGTGATGAGCTTAGGTTACAGTTCTTCACCATTGTTTACACACATTTTCTGAATCTTTGGCTCATTTTTCACAACTCTAACACAAAATCACAAACACAAAATGCAAAACTCTACAAATCTCTAGCAAAAGCAAACACTGCATTCAGCGTGATGTGGCGCCAAAATCAACTTCACCACATGCATCCTCCGGAGCCTGGAGAAGAAAAATCTCTTCAGTTGGGATCAGGGATGAGGAATGTGGTAGGAGCTACAGAACAATTGAGTGTGGGTGGGTGATGAACCAGTTGGTGACCAGTGGAAAATCATGTTGTCCTTGATGACATCGTACCTCAGCTGCTCTGGACCATCTCTCTGCTTGACCAAAGAATGTGAAGAGAAGGGCTGTTTTGTTGGGACCAAGGTTGGCATGGTGATGGAGTACGCTTCGCTGGCTAACGGCTGCGCACATGGTGATATTCCCTCCACGCTGTCCAGGGACATTCACAATGGTACTGTGGCCAATAATGTTCCATCCCCTACTTTTGGCACGTTTACAGTAATGTAAGTTTATTCTGAGACTCAGAGGACTATATTTTGTTACCAATAACAATAGTCATTTGTTGTTGCTGAAATAGCTCTGCTACTTACAGTTAATTAGATTTAAATTTCAACCTTTAATTCAATTTAAATTCAAAGTGAAAAAATGATCCTCACATTTAAAGTTTTATCTATTTTATTTTCGGGGTTTCTGTCTAGTACAGTTGTATACATAGATTTTAATGTGACAGCTTTGTCAACATTCATTTACTGAAGTAAATACATTCGCTAACAACTCGAACTTGTCCTCTAGATTTCTTGAAAATTTCTATAGAGGCAGAAAACCTTTGCTTTCCCACCATACTCCAAAGATAAGTGGTTTCTTGTGTGTGAGATATGAAATGAGCTCATAATTTCTATTTTTTTTCCATGACATACTGTTTCCACCTTTATAAATTCACTATAAATTCACATAACTCATTATTTACTGGAGAGTTTAGAGTCATCAACATTAGGCCGTAGAAAAATATGGAGAAAACGTAAGCATTCACACTTGAGTGATCATCACCGTCTTTTTGGTCAACATATAAAGTCTTATTGTTTGCCTCATGTCCATTCGTTGATCATCTGGAGCTGACCATACAGTATGACCCATGGCTTGGTCATACATTCCTTGGGTGTATATAAAGCTTTTCTGTTAATGAGAGGATGGTCATTTAGTCATTCTTTCCCATCAACCTGACAGTTTGACAATAGGAAGAATAACAAAGGGTCATTTTTGTGTCCATAACTCTGCATGTCTGTACTGTAAACTCCTTTAGTTTTTGGTGGCTCATGCCAGACCTGGTATGTCTGCTACAAAGGTCAAGCTCATAGCAACTTGAACAATACCTGAGGAAATTTCTTCACATTTGGTAAAAACATTCACATTGACATGGACAATTTACAATCTGTGTAGGCAGCACCTACGAGACACACGATGTGTGACACCACATTCTGGTCAGTGTCAAAGAGTAATGAAGTGTTAACAGCTGAAAAATCAGTTAAATGTGTGTTTAGTTACCCACTACACAGTGTCTACTAAAACACCCTCATCGCCCAGAGTTGCATTTTCTTCCTCTGTACCAACAGTTATTTACAATTTACATTAAATAGTAAATTACACTTAAATTTATGGGCTGTAGGTGTTGCTGAAAAAAGTCATGCAGACCGAGGATGGACAGAGGAACAGAGCAGTGGAGGACAGGTGTGACTTATTATGACATGATTTGACATCACTGACATACACACACACACACACACACACACACACACACACACACACACACACAGACACAGAAAAACACTCCATCGCCAGGTGTGGTTGTCACCCCGTCCTGCCCTGTGCACCACTATAATCAATTTAACAGAATAGTTTCATCATCAAATATCTAAATGATGATTGCTTACTTTACCTAATCTCCTAATGCTGGTGACCTCTAAATGTGTGAGGGTAATTGTGTTTTCCTGCTTGTTGCTATACTCGTGTATGTGTGTGCTTCAAGCCGCCTGGATGGGCATGAATTGCCTGTTTTATTTTGGTAAAACACTGGGGAATGCTGAAGCACTGCAGAATGCCTCTTGTAATCAGATTTCTTTATGTGTGTTTGTGTGTGTGTGTGTAAGTGTGCGTGTGTGTGTGCTCTTTTTTCTGCTGTTTGTGATTGCCGTTGAATGCAAAGTGACTGTCAGTGATCCTCATGAATGCCAAAGTAGCTCATTGACTGTGAACTGGGTCTTGTTAGTAGTTGGGTGAGCAGGAATAGAAATATAAGCACTTAGACTACTTATTCATGCTGACTGCCTCCCCCTGGCTTTTTGAAGGTAAAGAGGAGTGTTTTGTGTGCGTGTTTGTGTGTGTGTGTCGATTTATGTGTGTATGTTATATGTGTGTGTGTGTTATATGTGTGTCTCTTTGCATGTGTATCAGAAAGAAGAAGAAAAAAAGAAAAGACACAGATAGAAATTACTAAGATGACAACATGACAGTCATGGCAGTGTCAAGTTTTTGCCACTTAATCAAGGGTTTTTGCATGTGAGAACAATAACGTATTAAGCTTGTACTCAAAACTTTCTATATGTTTAATTAAAGGGATAGTTCAACATTTTGGCAAATTCACCCACTGCCATAATCCCTATAGTCTTAGGAGTAGGTTTGCTACCTTTACTTGTCACTGTGAGCTGTTGTGAGATCAGTGGGGGAGAGATGCGAACTGCTCATTTTACACTACGGAGGCTAATGGAACTTTCGGTTCTTCACAAATACACAATCCAACAACTCCAAAACGCTCTCGTGCACAAGTTGTGACCTGCACATTCACCACGCTATGAAATAATAACGTATAATTATTTAACATCACGACACATGAAGCAAATACTCGGGTCTACTTTCTTGAGTGTCTGGAATTTAGTTCCAGCTATGCATTTGCCTCACAAAGAACTCTGTCGTAATGCTACATTATTATTTCATAGCGTGTTGAGTGTGCAGGTCACAACTTGCCCACCAGAGAGTTTTGGCAAATTTGCCAAAATGTTGAACTATCCCTTTAGGAAATTATGATCTAAATAGCAACAGTCATGTAATGATGGACAAAATAAGAATAATAGGTAATAAAAATAATCATAAATCTGGTTAAGGTATTTGTTCACAGTAATTCCCACAAGACTCACATTTGTTGCACTGATATGTGGTCTACATGTTTAATCCTCACTCCAGGCCTGTATGCTTAACAAGCACTCTATTAGGTACACCTGTAAATCATGCAATTGTCTGATCAGCCAATCACGTTGCAAAAGGGCAGTGGGATAAATAGAATACGTCAGATGAGAATGGTTTTAGTGTTTCTGAAACTGCGGATCTCCAGTTGTTTTACATAGTGGTCTCCAGAGTTTATCCAGAATCGTGCGAAAAAAAAAAAGACTCTTAAACAAAGATCAGATCTAATTGATAACATTCACAAGTTCATAGGGAATTTTACACATAAACATTGATTTAGCTGCAGGGTTTACATAAGCTGTGAAATTGTATAAAATTAAAACTGAGGTGAAACTCCTGAGATGGACTCATAAACCATTTAGGTTTCCACCACCTCCCTGTGGCCTACTACCTGGTGAGCTGCTGCTTGCCAAGAGAGAGCTGCTGAAAGTCGGCAAACACTGAGAGCTGGGTAGCATGTTGCTCCTGCGGTGCACTCAAAAAAGTTCAAAAAAGTTTTTTTTTTTGCATCTCTGTGTGCTGTGGACATGTGCAAAAAAACAGAAAAAGGTGCATCACATCGCATGAGTGGTGCGTCACTTTGGGGTATGAACGCACTTGACGCATGGCCACATTGAAAGTAATGGATTTGAAAAGATGCTGCATGTGAACGGCCCCTAAAAGATGTGAACCATACTGACCATTCTGAAAATGTTAACTTCAACAACCAATTTGGCAAAGTGTTTGCTACACTTTGAAAAGATGCTAACTGTGCTAACCACTTGGATGCTTCTGCTAGTCGCTGGTTCTGGTCTCAACAGTCTCTTCCTCTGAGTCTGTGACTGACTGAGGCTCAAACATGTGGCTGAGTCTCTCTGGTGTTTCCTCCTGGAACCATGTCGATTGCTCTTTCACCCCTCAATGTAGCGTGAGCAGGTGGTGGGCACCTGATCCACAATTTTTCTCTGAGTAAATAGGAGTAGAGATGCTTCCAGCCCCAGTTACAGTGAGAAAACCGTGTTAAATGAAGTAGCAGACTCTTTTTACAGTTAAAAAACACATTTGAAGAGGAACTTGTGAACATTGTGGAGTTACATCTGATTGGAGTGCGATCCCTAATTTGACTTGGATCCTGAGACATATCTCTCCTGCTGAGCCGCCTGTTTAACTGTAGCCCGAACAGATTAGCAGTAACAGTGGTGTTTTTATTTCTTGCTTCACTAAAGTTTATTTCCCTCTTGCCACACTGCAGAGTCTATCATCAACTCAATGAGATCAAACATTTCAGCTCAAAGAGCAATTGATGGATTCCACAAGACTAAAGATCTGATTGTTGACCTCAGAATTATGCCTAGAAATATACATCAGTAGAATTACTACAGGTACTAAAGAAAAAAAAAAAAACAACACTTTGTCATGCGACTATGACCTCAGGATGAAACACATGCTATAAACTAGATCCAAGAATAACACAATTATGGTGAGGATGTGATGTCACTCTGTCTGTTTAATAGATCCATCTCCTGCATTCATGATAGAGATAGATAGAAACGTGAGAGTGTAAAGTTCAAGTACCCTGGATTTGGCCATGTTCTACACGGTATCTGACTGACCTGTGGAAGTACAAGGGCTTATCGGGGAAAGGAGACTGTTCTCCAGTAAAAAAGCAGCATTTGTTCAGCCTCTTATTATGATCTAACGTTTTTTTAAAGGTGACATCTAGCAGTTGCAATATTTATGATGGGTTCGAAAGAATAAGTGCAGTGGTGTAGTATAAATGGTGCCAAAGTCCATGTTAGGAGGTGATTGAGGTAGTTGGATGGTCAGACACAGGACACCCATGGCGTAAGATTTAATCTTCACATGAAACATCATGATCATGATCGTTTTCTAACCCTGACCAAGTAGTTAGTGCCTAGAGCTAATAAAGTAGCTTTTGTGCCTAAACTTGCTCCTTAAGTAGAGTACATGTGTGACATACCCTAGGAAACTAGCTCAGGCCTTAAATGCCTGACCCCTGCAGGATCCAGCGCCTCTGTTATGCTGTGCTGGTATGATATATGTCCATTTGCATCCTTACCGGGAGGGGTCTCTCAAAGTTGTGATCACCTTTATCTTATTTTGAAATGTTTTTATAGTCACATCTCAATCCAGTTGAACACCTATGAGATATTTAGGGCCAAAGTGTTGGACATAGCTCTCCACTACCATCATCAACAAATCACAGAGACCTGAAGAATTAATGCCAAGGACCTGGGGTGGCTGGAAAATTTACTAGAATATTTTATGTTGGTTTTAAATTTGATTTGCGGCATGTATTTGGTATTATTAGTATACTATTTACTATTTACTATTTCAGAATGACCTTGGAGTAGATATGTGCTTAAAAAAACAAACAAACAAACAAAAAAAAAAAAAAAAAAAAAAAAAGTAAACAAGTCAGCTGCTTTTCCAAGTTGCTCATGGCAATGACATCTTCTCATACAATCTTTGCTTGTGGCACTGGTGGGTTTTGTCATTCAAAGTCACATGGGTATGTGACATCCTTTTCCAGTTAGGAAACGAGCACTGCGCACAGAGAAAGGAGGAGAGATGGGACGAGTGAATAGCTCCAGTGAATGTGTGTCCATATGAATGTGTGAACGTGCCAGTGAATATAAGTTTTATAAGTGAGTTTGTAGGGTGAAGTGGGTTATAGAGGCAAGAAAGAGAAAGGGAATCCTTTTATGCATTATCAAATGTTTCCCTTTAGAAATTCAACACTCTTTTCAATATTGAGTCTAAAAAGAATGTGCTCAAGACTTTACCCTGCCTGCTAGAATTAGTCGGAGGACGATTTTTAGTCATAAATTATGCACTGAAACAAAGAGATAGTCTCTTTTTTTGTTCTCTCAGTGTACGGGCCAGAGCAAACGCCTTTTAAAAATCTTTAAAATTGTCCATTCAACTCAGAGTTACTGAGTGTAGCAAAAATGTCGAAGACATAAAGTCGGGGGAAGATTGAATAAAATAATGCGGGGAGACAGATTAGTCATGGAGTTGAGCCCACACGCTCTTTCAGCCGCCGCACAATGCCACTTTTTATAAGCGGCCCCCATCTCCACAAAGGCTGCGTTCAATATATCGAGGATGATACATGGTCAGACGTGTAATCTCTCTTTGATTCTCTGCTCTCATTCATCCCACAACCTTTTCAGCCCTGACACCGTTGAGCTACTGGGCTTGATCACACACAGACAGACACACACTGTCAAGACTTGCACGCTCATCAGACAACCCGTAAATGTACACATGTGTCTATACTCTGGCACTGACATGCGCTTAACATACATACACACGCTCGCGTTATTACATGCGTGCTCTCTCTCTCTCTGTCACACACACACACACACACAGTATTTTCTGGTCTTAAGAGTTCATTACAGCGACAGCCAGTACTGGTATCTCCACTGCAGCTCCACAGTCTCTCTGTCGTTTTATTGACCAGAATGTTCAGGTGGTACAGAGACAGCTATTGTTGTAGGCTAATGGCACACAGTGTGATGTTAGCAGGCAGTGTGGAGTCATGGAGGTTTGGAAATATAAATGACATTGGATTTTTCATATTGTGAAAATGTTATGGTTCTCTCCTTGACCAAATAACTTGGGATCGCCTTTAAGAATCTACCTGTGGGTGGGTGTGCTGGATTTCTACACCTTCAAACTGGCCACTGTCAGTGAATGATAACTGAGGGCAGTGATCTGAAGATTGATGGGATCACAGTCTTCTTTCTTTATAAGACTCAGATAACAAAGGTGATATTGCGGCACACTTCTCAAACTCCTGTAACCATCTCCCGTTCTCATGCTTTGTCACTTG
Source organism: Caranx ignobilis (assembly GCA_021432705.1). Classification (NCBI taxonomy): domain Eukaryota; kingdom Metazoa; phylum Chordata; class Actinopteri; order Carangiformes; family Carangidae; genus Caranx; species Caranx ignobilis. The sequence continues at coordinate 301,949 of MU269998.1, forward strand.
TGACTCCTTATAACAACACTAAGTCTGCTCGACACCTCAGTTAGCACTGTTTATGACATTTTTCTTGTCCCCCATTTTGAGAGGCAGCGAGCTGAAGAGACAGAGGTGAGGAAGATTCGGTGATTTTGAACAAAAGACAAGTAGAGAAACAGACTAACCATCCCTGACAATGGTCCTCCTCATCATCACATGACCAAAGTGAATCAGCAGGAGCAGGATTTTACAAACTCCCCCACAGCCACTCCCTAAATATTACCGCCAGACACAGACTGTACATTTGCTGCACGTGGCCATTTTCCTCCTCCAAGCTGTTCATCTTAAAAACTCCATAAGCTCTTAGAAGTTCTTTAGAAGATGAAGATTGCTACTAGGACTCATATTCATTAAGGTGATTGAATTCAGTTCAATAGAAAACTTTTTAGCAAGAGAGCGAGCGGGAGAGAGAGAGAGAGAGAGAGAGAGAGAGAAAGACACTGAATGAAAGAGAGAGAAAGGGACAGAAGACACAGGAAAAGAAAAAATAAAGAAAGAGAAGGAGCCCATGTGAACAAAAAACAAAACAAAAACAAAACAACAACTTCATTTTTTAAAAATAATATTTACAACTATTTCACCTTCAGAAGTTGCAGACTGCTCTTCTCTCAACCTCTCTAAGTGGACTAAAAGCAATGTAAAAAACAGTCATCTCTAGCTATTGATAGTGCAACATAGTAAACTCCCTGTCTAGATGTGAAAGACTCGCTCTAAGCCAAAAAACAAAACAAAGCAAAAAAAAAATATAGTTTGAGGTGAATAAACAGATGAAAACATAATTACAGGACCAACTCACTGGTCCTGCAGATACTGCAAGGAATCCTGTTTGGTGAGAAAGAAACAATAAATGATTCTGTACAAAGTAAGACTCAGTCAAATAAAATCTTCTCCATGAGTTTACAGGAAATAGACACTGACTGGCAGACCATTGGTGGATCAAGGTGCTTCAGTGCATTAGGATTTTTATAAAGTGGGTGAGGACAAAAATCCTTTGGTATTCTCAGATCAAAGATGTGGCAACAAATTTAAAAATGTTGTTTTAAAAGATCAACTGCAGGTGGTGATCATCCTAACAACAACCTGACCACATCATCTGTGACTTGTGCCACCATTTGCATACTCATTTTATTTTGATCGCTTTGTCATATTGTTTGTTGTTTTCTGTTCATCTACAACATTATATCTTCAATAATACACACTAACTTCTTTGTCTTTTAATTCAGCACGGTTTCATAATTCCTCAGCTGAAGGTACATTTCTCTCTCTGTGTGTCTGAGCATGTGGCGTAAGTGTTGAGACAATTCTTTAAAATAGGGCTTTGTTTATAGTGGCTTACGTATATAATTAGTGCAGATATGTAATTTAGCTTTTCACTGACTCTGTCTCCCTCTTTCTATCTATCTCTGTCTCTCCATCCGAGGGATCAGACCATCCCTCTCTCTTTCTCTCTCCTTCTCTTTCCTTTTTTACACCAGTAGCACCTGGACCTGCACTATTCATCATGCGGATGACTCGGAACATGAATTAGTTTTCTTTTTTTTATGGTGGAAGATGAGAGGGCCAGATGGCATAAAATTAAAAAAAAAAAAAGCTGGAAATAAAAAAAGAGGGAAAAAAGCATTGATGGAGGGAGGAAAGGAGTAAAGTGGTGGTGGTGGTGGTGGGGGTTTGTTGCCACCATATCGTATTCTGTTCTTTAAACACTGTGTTCTGTGTTATTCGAGGGAGGACATGGCAGTGTTGGATTCAGGTCTTGGATTTTTTTACCCCATTACAGTCTGCATTAGAGCTTTTCACATGACCTCCATTGTCGTTTCTTTATACTTCAAACAAGAAAATTGTGAAACTCTAATTAGTCGGTATAATTGAGGCCGGATGAAGCACTGCCAATCGGAGCTCGTCTCATGCAAGGTGGAGTGGTTTTGTTCACTGGCTGTCTTTTCATGGTGGCCTGGCCTCTTTATTTCTCTCTTTCTCTCCATCTGTGTCTGTCTCTTCTCTGCTCTCTCTCAGCTTTGTGCCTGTCCCCTCTTTTGAAAAGCAGAGAAAAGTCTGTGTTTGGGCGAGCCAGGAGGTGCTGGTCGCGTTATTACAGCGTCAACTGTGACCCATTACAGTTGTGCGAGTACATGCTCACTATCTGCTGCATGCAGTTTGCCAAAGGTCCGGCAGGCTTTACCACTTCAGACCAATGATATCCTCTGTTTGTTTGTTTTGTCATAAAAATTAAAGAATGAGAAAAAACTCAAAGAGCAGATGGCAAAATCTGGAAACTGAAACCAGGTAGACATCAGAAAGCTGTCGGGCTCTAATGACTCTGACATCAGAAGTTAAATTGTATTTGGAAACGAAAATCAGCTTGACGTTTAGCAGACGCTGGGTTTTGCTCATGATTACAACTTAAGTTTTTTATACATCAAGAAGACGTTTGGCACGAGACATTTGGAGGAAAGAGGATTTTGGTAAATGAACAACACAAGCTGAAACCATTAAAATATCAATGTCAGCGGTTGTCTAGAGTCTATGTCAAATTGTCATTTAATCCTTTTTTTTTTATACAGGTGGTCTCATTTAGATTGCAGTCGCTTTTCCAAAACAGACCTGTGTACAAAAAATCAATCAATCAATCAATCAATCAGTAAATATATCTACCGAAACACATAGATTCAAGAGGTCCACACTGGACACACACTGAGGAACTCACTGGCTCACATCATACATATTTTTCTTAATGAAAAGCATCAGCAGGTTTCATTGCGAGTACATGAACACAACCTTTGAAAATGTTCAGGTGAAGAGTCAGAATGTAACTTGTCTGCAGCGTAATACTGTATGTGGACCCAGTTAGACGTCCTATGGCCTGACGCAGTGAGTGCTGCGATCCATGTCAACAGAGAGCAGAGGAATCTTAGTAGTTTTTGTTGCAGTGCTTTATAAACCAGTGACATACAATGCTGCTTCCCTCTAATTGTTGAGGAGGACCATCCAACGTTATTGTACAGGAGGCAGAGATGAAACAGAAAAGAGTGACCTGTGACCCTTTTCAGTGTGCTGTGACAGTGCGAAGAGGTTTCAGTGTGGTGAGAGAAGTGTGTGTATAATCAATATCACCATAGTCACGATAATCAAAATAGATGCTGGTATTAGATACAGGCCTGACATTGTACTTTAAGCACCAGGTTACAGACATAACTTTGTCAAAACACTGTATCAGTGTTTGATGATGTTGGTGTTCAGCAACAAACCTAAAAGTGAGCAGATGTGGTTAAATAGTGAGTGCAGGCTACCCACCACAGCTTTTTAAACTCATTCATGCAATCAGTCACTCTGATTATGTCATCATCATTAGACAACAACTCAAAGATTTATTTCATTACAGACTTAGTCATTCACATACTTCACCCAGGTTTAGTCTCCATCCTCAATTATCTATGGTTCCTGACATCATTATGTCTCATGTAATTATGTGTCAACATCACAGAAAACACACAGTAGTGCCATTTTAAAAACAAACTTTGGAATCGACAATAAAAAAAAAACACTGATTGAACTAATCTGATATAACAGTTAATGGAACAGGTCCAGCGATGAACAGAAGCATGTTTGACAGTAAAACTACATTCAGAGCAGAGGCAGGGGATCAAGTGACCAGTAAATGCGACTGTCAACTACAGTAGCCGCAGAGATCATCTACTACAAGACACGATATCACACATGTACGCACACACTCCAAAGACACGCACACGTGTGGAAGTGCCAGTGCGGTGTCGAGCGGCTACTGTCATGCTATCAATCATGGTTACGAGGCCGGCGCTTCCCTGCTACATTAACTTCATGACCTCTGCACCCAATCTCAATTAAATTTCTGATGAATCTCTGATTCATATACAGTCTCCTGTCACTGGCCTGTCATTCAGCACATCCTGATGAGAAACTGGGCCCTTTTTATTTTATTTTTGGACCAGATGCAAATAAAGCAACAGCTCAGGGATTCAAGAGAAGAGAGGAAAGGGAGAAGAAAGATGAAGAAGAGAGAGGATGAAAACATAAAGGAAATGCTTGTGGGGAGGTTGAGTCTGTTCGCTGAACACCAAAGGGGGTTAAGACAGGGTTTGGCTGGTGAAGACAAGCCAACAGAGACACAAAGCGCTAAATCTAAAAAGTTTCTCAGGCATTGTTTAGAATCCCTAACAAGAGGGAGTGTGAACAACAAGGAACATAATTTGGATTTCCTCCCCCCTCCTCTGTTTTCCTTTTCCATGTACCCAAGCACATAAATAGCTATCTTAACAACTTGATGCTATTTTGAATAGGGGCTGCATCTCCCTGTGGATTTTCATGAGTGAGGCAATTTGCCGGCGAACAGGTGCATTTTTAATGCTTTCATACAATTAAAACAGAATCTACCTTCCTTCTCCCTTCCCTGTTTTCAGAGGCGCCCTCCTTTCATAGTTAGGTTGAATTGATTTAGTTTGTCTAATTAAACTCAGAATAAGATGTTAATTACCTAACAAGGTCACCTCTCTCTACCACCAAATTTACCGTTGGTATCCTTTCTTCAACAGTATTTTCTTCAAGGATTCAAAGGGAAAGTAGAAGAATGGTGTTAATTGCCTATATGCAGTGTCCCATTTTTAAATTTGAACGTCTCTTTCCCCCAGAAATTTCCTTTCCCTGGGTCTTTTTAAGCTTTGAGAAAATAGGGATTCATTGTGCCATTGTTCCTTTCTCTTGTCCTCCACTCAGAAACGATGTGTCAATTCATCACAATATGGCCTTTGTCTGAATTTACCAAGTTTCCCATGTCTCAATGTGAAGGAAGAGAGGAAGACTGTAAGGCACAATGGTTTGTGTTAAGAGGAAGCATGGCTCAGAGATGGGCAGCAGGCTGATTTTTCCTCACTGCCGGCCAGTATTTCACCCTGTGGTATGACCCACTTGGGCACATGGGGTTGTACAAGACACAATTTTTACATTCACACATTTTTTTTTTTTTTTTTTTTTACATTATTCTGGCCACCTAAAACAATTTACACAGTATAAAAGTATGCATATTCACAGAGAACAAACCCCATGAGATCAAGTAGAGAAACAAAATTGGTCAAGGTCCTACACTAAGCTTTGCTTTTTGCTGAAGATTTATCTGTGGTTTTAAGAACCAAAAACCATCTCAGTGTAGTTTTACATCTCCTCTCTTACACCCCTCCCTGGAGCTGTAGTAACAACAGGTCAGTCAGCCAATCAGAATAAAGGAAGTGAACGGAAACCTAATGATGCTGGTCCAGATGGGAGGGGGACGGTGAACTTTTTGGTTATGACAACACAAAGTTATCACAAAGTCCTCACTGATTGCTTTAACAGCACTTTTTGAGTATGTGCATTTGGTCTTCTGTGAATTGACCACTTTTATTTACGGCTGCGCATGCATTGTATATTTACTGAAACAGACATGACAGTCTATTAAAGGTTGATCCCAGTTCATTTCATCCGAGAACACTGCAACTTGTATCAGAGACACACACACAAAAAATATTCTCACATCAATCCAGCCCAGCTGAAGGAAACACGGGCAAAAGACGTACAATTGTAGATATACTGTTTTATGAGGTAACTCCTCAACTAAAAATCATTGCAGATTCATTTCACATTGCAGATCATTGTGCTATTATGAGGCTATGCTGAGTTGGTTCAGTTAGGGTTGATCATATTCACTTAAACTGGAGTAAACAGAAGTACTGACTGGAAGAGGAGATGTGAAAGATGGATCCAGGTGCAGAAAGGCAATGGGACCAACCTGGAAGACAACATACCCTAGGACACCGGGGCTGTTCCTGCAGCCACTGCTCTCCACAGCTGACAGACAGGAACATTGCAGAGATTACGACCTGCTGATACCACAACACCTGTCCTCACACAAGAGTCACTACGGCAGCGTAAGTACAGAAACTGTCTGAACCAAACGGTCTGATATGGTAAAGAAAGCAGTCACAGCTGTGCTTAAATGATTGCATCTGATTATATTCCAGGACGCACCATGAGTTGAAACTACTGTGGCTGCTGAGGAGAGTTCTCCCAGACTACAAACACAGAAAGAATGAAACATCTCATCACGTCATTATACAAGGTGATTATAAGTCAGATGTTGATTCCTGTGCAGCTCATCCACTCCTGATGATGACTTCTTTAGTTTCCAGGCATTGTTGAATACTGATGACCTTCCCTGGGTTGGAGGAAACACTTTTTACAGTAGGTAGACTATGGAGGCAACACATTTGAATTCACTGTTTTGATTTTGGAAACACAATAAGGAAACTCCCAAACTCCAAACTCACAGTATTATACGGTCACCTTGAACCTCAATGATACCTGAACTTTTTATTTCAGTCTCAGTCAGTAGATGAGGAGATGAGAGGAGAAAAGACGAAGTTTGGGGGCAATGAGGAAAAGAAGAGGAGTGGGAGGAGAATGGGAGGCAAATTAGGTGTGTAATGTGAGGTTGATATGAAGTGATTGAGTGTGGTGACCTCCTGTCAAGAGCTGGCCTGCTCTTTAACAAACCTTCCTCCTCCTGACACTCCAACAAACCTTCCTCCTCCTCCTTGTCCCCCTCCTCGTCCTCCTGCAAAGGTTCCTTTCACCAGATACAGTCTCTGTCTGGGCCCTCAGATCCCCCCGCTTCCATCCGGGCTGTCTCTCGATGGCCTTTAATATCCAAGAATAACCGGTCTCGGATCAGGATTATGTCTGGATTACATGTATAATGCACCTTACATTAAAAAACGTCTGCTGTATACACACTGAAATTGGATTTCATTTTTCTTGTCTGTTCTCACTTGATATCAGTGGTCTGTGATGTGACCTATAGATGGTACTTACTTTGAATTCTCCGATAGCAGCCGGGGGATTTATTTACCTCAACTTAATCTGAACCAGACTTTCATGTGAAATCAAGCCTGTGTCTCTAATGTCTCTATATCTTAACGTATGCTACTACGTGCTGCTAATGCAAAGCTGACACTGGATTCAGCATAATATTAATTTTTCCAGCACAAATGTCAGCAGTACAACAAAAGACTGACCACTCTGCTCTACTGTTTCTATTTACTCATTTATTGCAGCTCGACTTTTCCATTTTTTCACTCTATGAAAACAAAAAGCTCAGTGCAACCCAATACTTCCAGCAGATATTTCACATTAAAAGCCCTGCAGTGGCTCAAAGGACACTGCATAATTTTGCTGGTAGATATTAACATGAAACAGCTAAAATAGCAAAGTACAATCAGCTGGAATTATTCATTCAGAAACAGTGTTGCAGTTAAAAAGAGAAGCTCAGTGGCAGTTTGGTGAGTATTACACGACTGTGTTGTTATCAGTGATATAGTGCAGATGAATTTACCATAGAAGCTTTAATGGTAAAGGTAAACCCCCTCCAGGCATGTCTCTAGCTCGAGTATAAATTATCTGCTAGGATTAATATTTTGTTAAACATAGCCTTGATAGCTAAATAGTTATATGGAGAACTGAGACTAGAAGCTCATCCAGTCTTACTTCCTTATTGAGAAATCCTCGATCAGGCTTTGTGACATATGAATCCCTGGCTGTTTTAATCTGTTCTCTGCCGTTCAACTCTTGATTGTTTTAATCGGGATATATCTTAAATCATATAAAAGCATTATATGGGCACATGAACATGAATTCATTTTATGAACTAGTTCACATTCATAGTTTTCTTCTTTAAATTTTAAACTTCACAAATGAAAATCTTTTTCAGTAGATCCTCTTTCAACCTTCCATCACCAGTCCCAAATCACTGCCACTTTCAATATTGTTCCACTGAAGAATCACTTACTCACACACACGCACACACACTGGGGAAAGAGCAAACAAAAAAAAAAAAAAACAAAAAAAAACACAGTCAGACATGTGTAAAACATGCAGTCCTACACAGGTATGTGTTGGACGTCGTGATATGACTTAGGTCTTATTTCAATGATATTTCTAAGCTGCTAAATGTAATCATTTATATAGTTGCTTTAATTATCACCCTGGATTATGAATTATTGAAATTAAAACAGTCTCATGCACAGAAATGAGCAACATCTTCACAGTTTAGTATTAATGTCATTACCAGTACAGTTAGGTGTGAGTATATGTCATGTACCAATACTGACCTTAACACAATGTATCTAATACAGTCTTCACACTTCACACAAGCCTTTAAACTGCAGAATTTTCCATACTGTAAAAACTGTGTTGTTGTTTCTTTTTTTTTTTTTGTTTTTACATCAATGCTTCTTTTTCTGTAAGTCTTTACCAGCTTTATACCAGCTGTTGTACCCTCACAGAAATATTTCATCAGTGCTGGCAGCTTATTATGACCCCATTGTTCCACTGAAGAATCACACACACAAAAACAATGATGGGTTTGAGAATATATTTCACCACCTAAACAATGTGTCATATTCTTCTCTCTTTATCCATGGTATATTCTACAGATATTATACACACTTTTTTCTTTACTTAAATGTGTACTGTTATTTGTTTGTGCAAATAATATCATTCTTATTATAATACATTTACATTAAGTCTTATGCTGTTTTTCATGTTACAGTGAATTTATTGTGTACGGTCGTCCTGCACTGGTTATGTTGTATCTGTGTTTATTAATTGTGCTTCTTAAAATGCCCCCTTGTCACAAATAGTTTCTCAAACTGAGAGTCATTCTCCATCTTTTCATGCTGTTTTAAAGATCTGTTAGATACACAATTAGAGGCTGCTTGCTGAGAGTTAGTGAGACCCAAGCACACTGGAATGATTTGATGGACAAAATGAATTCTGGGAAATGCAGTGCAGAAGGAGCTCTGCACCTGGGTGACATAAATACCAAAAGGGAAATAAAATGAGAGGATTGTTGATGTCTGTTTTTTCTCCAGCCAGGGCAGTTTATTATGAGGTAACAGCTACTGTATCTCTTTATCTCTCAGTATTTACCTCACATATCTCTCTATCTTTTCCTATGTGTAGCGGTGTCATCACTCTCTCTATATCTGTCTTCCCACTCATCCCTTTCTTATACACTGTCTCCTCATCCCTGCCTTTCCTCCATCTCCTCTCCTCACCTCCCCGTCCCTCCCTGTCTCAGCCCGAGTGTGTCGCGCATGCCTCTCCCCTTTGTGGATGAAGAGAGGAACAGAATGACAATTATCTAAAACACAATTAAAAAGTGTTAATCTGATTATTTTACTGGATAAAGCACTCCAGTGACATTGAAAGGTGTTTAGAAATAACCATGCATGCCCTTGTTACAACATAGATTAAAAAAAACACTGTGAGTATGTGTTCAGAGACAGGAGCCTGCTGCAGAACTGTCATGGATTTTATTTAGGATAAAAGGTCCTCAAAATCCCCTCGGGTCACTGGCATTAATCTTTTGCAGCTCCACATGTTCCATATGTCCTGATTTGTTGTGTTTGCACCTGCAACTATTTCTAATTTTAATATTTTCTAACATAATTATCTCAAAATTTGAGCATGATCTAAAATGTCACATATCTTTGACTTTGACAGCTCCCCCTGCTCAGTGAAAACAAAGATGATAGGTTGGCTTGTGGTAGAAATAGATTGCATTTATGTGATTAGTAAACCTGATTTATTTAAAGTAATACACTCGAGGCAACGATGGTTCATACATTATCAGCGCTGAGCATATTTGAAATGTGTTAATTTGTTAATCAAAGCTGGAAAACAAGATCACTGTATTTATGTGATGGGCCCTATGGTGTTTGTTGTCACGTCTGTTTCAGCCCTGTGGAAACGAGCTGACCAGTGATATTTTCACTCAGTCTTGTTATGGATAAAGACAAACAGATGGGAGACGTGGCGGCGCATATCTGCAGCATTACAGGAATGATTTGGGAAAAATTAGGAGAAACATCAACAGCTGTAGTTGAACTTTCACCCTGTTACAGTTTCCACAGGTAAAAATGAAAAGCGAAGGCCCTATATTTGTTCCATTACCACAAAACTTGGAAAGATCTTACAATCATTATAATTATTATTAATACATAAACTCTCAAATATGTTTTTTGCACCAAACCACAACTGTGCATACTGTCCACTATGCATAACATGTATAACTATATTTCTTGTAATGACCTGTATGGACAGGAAGAATGACTATAAGAATCAAACAAATAAACAAAAATGTTTAAATGCTCAGGAGTACAGTACAAAGGTAGATGTTTATCTGTGGAGTGACTATACAAAGCACTTTTAGGTTCTATATTAATACTGTGACTCAGTCCGCAGAGAAGTACACACTCTGTCAGGACCTCTGTAACTGTGATGTGATGTCACAACTCAGCCAATGCCCCAAGTCCAGCCCACCTGGACCCACTATACAAACCAAACAGAAATGCCATAAGCCTGCATTATTCATATTCAGTGACATAGACAACAGAAGACAATCAGCCAATCAGAACATGGGCTCAGGGCCGAAATCTAACAAAACCATGATAGTTTATTATGGTAACCATGGCAACAAAAGGCCAGTATAGCCCTGGTTACTATAAAAATGACAGAAGAAGAGGAAGTGGCTACCACTGGCTATCCGTCTTGGTAACCTAGCCAAGTAGTTTTTGTGGCCATCATAGTTTATATTTGTAACCACGGCAATGGAGGTAGGGCTACCAGCTGCCACCGAAGGGGCGCTCTTTCAGTTGACACTCCTCTGGGTCATATCACAGGGCTGGACCAAACGACCTGTGTGATTGTTCAGGTTGGAGGACTTGTTGGTTTTCCTGTCATTGTTCTTCTCTGCCTTGTTCTCCCTGTCCATTTACACCTCCCTCCCTCTATCTGTATATGTTGTATCTTCCCTTTTTTTCACTCCCCCCTCAGCATCACTCCCCTGTTTTCTCACTTTTTCTTTGCCCTCACCCCCCTTTCCCTCCCTCTCCCCTCCTCCAGCTCCCCAACACCCCACCACCCCGTCCCCATCCTTTTGTATTTATTGCTGTATTTATTTCTGCTGAAAAGCCAGTCTAGTTCATTTGCTAGTCGGCCAGGCAGAGGAGGGCTCCTATTCTTAGGCTTTTATTAACATCATGGACTGCACAACAACAGCTACAGAATCTATTATTCATTAAGTGTAACCAATATAAAATTTAAAACAGTCTGGGCTTTTTTTTGTGGAATTATGTAAGGTCAGCATAATTTTCTGCCTATTACTAATATCTATATCATCTTTTCCTTAGTCAGCTCTATTTAAATATGCAATCATTTACAGCTTTTGACTCTATGTGTGTGCACACCCAATTTCCAATATTCCTCTAGTAGACTTTTTATGCTGACATCAATGGCAAGCTATTAAAGACAGTATTTCATTATTGGTTCCTCTTCCCCAGTGGTTATTTACAATCCCATATATACTAAGCACTGATATTAAAGGAGACCATTTTAATGAGGTGCTATCTGCTATGGCAATATGTCTTTCTTCGAATGAGATTGTGTTTAAAGATTTTATCAAGAAATGGCTGTTCGGCAGGGTTATGTTTTGTCCATGAAATATGCATTTCATATCTCTTTCATTTCATTAACATAATTTAATTTGTGCTTTGCATTCTGTGCATAATGCATATTTGATTTACAAAACAAATATTTCCATTAGAAAATGAATTTCATGCATGCAGAAGGCAGAACTGAAAGATGTATTGTAAGGAAATAAGAAAAAAAAGGAATTGTATTATCTTTGACTCAGGAAAAAAAAATCCTTGGCAAGAAGAAACACACTCAATAGATTTCCTATGAGTGTGTATGTGTATGAGGGAGTCTGTGCATGTAAATGTGCATGCTGCTGTCCGTGCATGTTTGCGTAGACAGTATGTAAATATGCATTATAGAAGCAATGAAACCTGAAAGTATATTGCATAAACTTTAGTTCAATATAAGTGATTGATTTACATGGCAGCTTGGGAGTTTTGCCTCATGTTAAGTACACCATTGCACTTAACATCAGAGGAAGCACATGGACCCATTATGAATCTTGATTTTGTGTCACTACTTTTAACAGAGGGGAGTGTTCTGTCTTACCAGCTGTACATCAAAAGGCTTTCATTGTTTGTCTCCGAGGTGTGTGCTCCATGCATGGAAGTGGCCATCTTTCATGCCCCTGCTTAAGAGATGGTTAGCTCCTTTTTCCTCTTCCTTTAGCCACCACTGAGAAAAGCCCTTTGGTAAGATAAATTATGAAGTCTTCCCCCTCTTCGTTTCCTTTTCCTTTTTCCCATGGAACGCTGCTAGTTTTAATTAAAGCACTTCACCTTGCTTGTTTAAAGGCTATCATGGGCCCCATGATAACTTTGAGAGAGTGTGAGCGAGAGGGAGATGGAACGCAGGGCTTTGGATAACAGCCCTGGCGAGTTCATATTAATTTGGCTTATCTCAGAGAATAAAAAAATCCAGGTAGAAGTGAGACAGATCCCAGGATTTAATGAGCTCAAAATGTAAAGGCAATGTCAAAACACACTTTTTTTCCCTTCCCCTCCTTAACTTTTTCCTTGCAAACGGGGGGGGGGGGGGGGGGGGGGGGGGGAGATAGAGGGGGGCTGTTGGAGTGGTAGTGGTGGTGGGTGTTGTGGGGTGGGGGGGGTGGGACAAGGATAAAACTTGTCTAAGCTAAAAGCCAAACAGTAAGATCAGTGTTTCAGGGGTAACTAGTATTAGCAGGGATTTCAGGCTTGTTTGACATGCTGTGTTCAAGGAATGGCTTAAAATAGACGGCGGCAGGTAGAAGGAGGTACGTGGCGGGAGAATGAGAGGAAGAGTGAGTGAAACAGAAATAGAGGGAAGGCTAATACCTGGGCTTCACTCCGCTTTGTCGCCCCACTGATAGGCGAATGCTCAGAGGATATTACCGCTTTTCAACCCAATCGCACTTTTCTATCCCCATCTCTCTCTCTCTCTCTCTCTCTGTCTCTCTCTCTATCATTGACTTACTTTCTATCTCAGCCTTAGAGCCACTCTCTATGATTGCCCCCCCACACACACACCCTCCCTCTCCTCTCACCCTCTTTCCATCTCTTCTCAAACAGATCTACACACCTGCCCACCCACAGTCTTCCCTCTGAGGTGTTTGCCTGCCCGGGTAGCAGGAGCTAAGTATTTTTATAAGTCTGTGACAGGTGCGTACAAGTTGACGGCAGGTGGGGATGAATGGGGAGGGGTGAGGGTGGGGGCGAGGGTGGGGGCAGGAGTTAAGGGAGATGATAGCATCACAGTACTCTGTCTCCCCCCCTCTCGTTTTAAGGCTGTGGGTGAGTGTCTCAGGATGACTCTTTTAACATAAGCCTCTTCTGAACTGTGGTTTTAGTACTTAACACCCCACTCTTCAAACCAAATCCCAAACGAGAGGCTTGAGATTGGAGTTTAAAAAGAGAGAGAGAGAGAGAGAGAGAGAGGAAAAAAAAGATCCTGATATCATAGTATGTAACTTTGCAGGCTGTATCCTCTGCATAACACTGCAAGAGGGTAGCACTTATTAAGCATGCACACAGGCTGCGTAGCGCACTGAGCCTGTTATTGTATTGATTTTCCTGATATAGAATGAAACCTCATTTGTTTCAGTGCACAGTGCAAATATGTTTTATTCTTGTTTTGCCTCATATAAATCATGCAACATGCATTCTCCTGCTGTTCAGTTTTCTTGATAAGGCACTGTTTGTCAGAGCTGTAAGAGATCTTAGTCTCTCCATTTTCCAGCAGTAGAGCATCACTTGACTGCATCTCCTCAGGTACCACTGTTCACCACGACGTGTAGCTAAAACAGACGTTTTGATCCTTGATTCAGTTCAGCTCAAAAGTGCTTTATTGTTCACCTGTCAAGGACCAATTCAAGGTGAGTGGGAAAGACCACTGTGAGAATATCCTGTATGTACTGAAAGACAGAAAGAGATGAAACAGCAACACTGTGAAAACAAGCATTTGGATGAAAGTGTGTGTCGTACTAATCTACAGTACACAGAAAACATGCAGTTTATATTAGGCCGTATGACCACACATGTCATCTTCTAGTTCCCAGTAACTGACACCACCTCTTCCTGAGTTTTATTTGAAGTGTTGATCCATAAGAAGACATACAAACTGAAAAACAGCTTAGTGTAACTTTTGGAGCTCTAGTGACAACAGGTCAACACCTACTGATTATTTTGAAGCATTACATGTATGTTATGTATAAAGCTATAGCTAGCTGAGACTGATTACCATAAAGACTGGAGAGGACTGGGCAAGTATGTCTAAAGCAGTTTCACGTCTATAGAATATGAATTGAAGACTGGGAATCGCTGTAGCACCACATGGTCTATAATTACAGTTTGACCTCTATCAAAAAACAAACAAACAAAATAAACTCTTGTGATTTTGATATTGCAATTTGCCATATGTTTGCCAACATGCTAACATGTCCCGTAAGGTCCCATAATAACAACCATGTAGTTTTACATCTTCTCCCATAATCTTCTCTCTGAGTTGCTGAGCCAATCAGCAGAGAAGAGGCTCAGAGAGAGAAAATCAATGACATTGCTAAGAAAAGTGACTCTAAAGCTGTGTTCACACCAAAAGCTTCTTTTATTTGAGGTTCGATGAAATTACATACAAAGTCAACAGAATGACGCGGCATTCTGTGTAATGCCACGGCAGACCTGTAGCATGACAGAGTGCAGTGACTTGTCGCTCCAGGAGGCAACTAGCCTGTCGCGCAAATTCAAAAAAGTCTGCCCTGTGACAGCCGAACAAAGCGTTGTCAAACTGGGCTCTGGTGAGCCTCAGGTAGCGCTGGAGGCGGCTATCACACAGGCACATTCCCTGAAGAAGGTGGTGAAACTCTCCTAGCTGCGTGTGCCTCTGCAGAATGTTGTGACATGGCGGCGGTTGGCCCCCGTCTCTTCTGCCGCCAAGGGTGACAAATTAATGTGACCAAGACATTGTCACTTTGGTGTGTACACAGCTTAAGGTGTATAGTTGTGACATCACAAAGTCACAGAAGTCCTCACAGCTGGTTTTAAAGCTCAGTTTCTGAATAAACTCTGTGTACATTTCTCTGTGAACTGAGGCTTTGATACTTTTTACAGTATTAACCCAGAACCTAGAGCTGATCTATATTTACATCATGTACATGTATCTACTTATAGTCTGTGTTTATCTGTGGGTATCTATAGTCTGGGACCTTTAATGTATGCAGGTGGATCCATGTCGACGCATTGTCATGGCTCCACGTCCACTCCATGTTTCTAATCATGTGTGTAGTGAACATGCTCTGATGTATGAGCAGGGAAGACAAAGACCATACTTGTTTTCCCTCCAACACTTTTACATTGCGACAGTCTCATGGCTTATTTTTCATCAGAGCCAATATCTAATCTATTCCTCTGCTGTGAGGCATCAGGATAACTGCACTTGTGTATATGCAGTTTAAGAGTTGAATGGGCATTTACGTGCAGACCTAACCAGCTGTAGATAAGCAGCGTGTTAAGTCTCCAGTCCTGGATATTATGTGGCTGCAGACACCGCAGCCCTCCAAGCTAAATAGGCAAGACGGGAAGTACCTACTCAGAAAAACAACACATAATAAACATATCCCCTTCCTCAAACAAACATGTCCCCATCTCCACATTATCACCTTAGCCTGAACAAAACGCCTCTCTTTGCTCTCCTTTGGATCCATGAGCGCAGGTACCTCAGCTTGTTTGTTAACATCAACACCAAAGAGAGGGAGAGGGGGGGAGAAAAAAAAATCAATCTAATACTGCAGAACTATCAGATCATATGAAATTATGGATTCTTGGTCTGAGCATTCAGCCCTTGTCTGCCGAGCTGTGCAAATCAATTCAAACAGACACAAAGAGCAAACACACGCCAAACACCACAATAGGAAATTGAAGCGAGCGGGGCCTCCCTTTTTAAGATATGCCGCTACATATTTGTTTTGTGGATTACCATTCCGAAATGAAATTTGAACAGTTACTTAAAATAATATGCAAAAGATATTTCCTCCTTTTTTTGTTATTATATCTCTCCTCCTTCCCCCTGTCCTATTGTTTGTAGGAGGAGAGGGGAGTGATGGTAGAGGCCAGAATGTAAACAGACACACAGAGCTGCTATGATGCTGATTATGTTTCCAAAACATATTTTGGGGCCTTGTTCCCTTTGCAGGGAGTTGAGTATTTATCCTTTTTTTGTTTCCATATTGCACTGCTGGCTCTGAAACATTTATGACAGTAGTTGAGGTACAGAAAGGGGAGGGCGGTGTGTGTGTGTGTGTGTGTGTGTGTGTGCGTGTAAAGTAAATATTGTGAGTCGGTGGCTTTAATGTGAGCATTCTTCTTGGTGGCCTCATTTTTGGTCCCAGTATCCAGCTCTTTTTCGCCAGTTTTCTCCGTGCTGGGGTGTTTTTATCAGATTGACGAGGTGTCTTAATTGTGTTTCATCTAATTGTTTGACACCTGAGCAGAATATGTATTAGAAATGCTGTTTGGAATTAAATCAAATTCATGCACCCACTCAATACACTCACTCAATTGAAGTGCTTTTTTTATGAACCAACAGTATCACATTGCAAAGAGAACAAAAGGCTTCGAGGATTATGTTCCACTGAGCTGCCTTTACTTTAAACCCCTCACCCTGTTATATCTCTGCCTTGTATCTCTGGAGCTCTACACTTCTTCCCCCGCTTACTACTTTTAAAAGGACATCGTCCTACTTACCTACCTTACACTACCTCAGCACTGTTTTTGTAATGGCTTTGCTGTCCCCAGGGAAACCTCTCCATTCCACCTTTAACCCTGCTGTGCCGCTTCACCACATTTTTCAAGTTTTGGAGTTTTTTTGTATTTCAGAGAAGTGTTGAGTCGACTTTATATTCATTTCGGAGGCTCTCCTTGTTGAACTGTGTTGTGTGTTTCTATTATTTTGTCCAGCTCATTTATATCAGTGGGTGTACTAAATAGCAGAAATGGTAAATGGACTGCACTTACAGTATGTGGAGCTGTTCTAGACTAATCGACCAAGTACTTTACCACACTTTTCCCCACACACACCTATATAAATGTACATATATTCATCAGTAAGGGGGCCTGCCCCTCCCCCTCCACCAGGAAAGATCCCCTCTACTATCTTTTTATTTACAAAGGGCTAACTTAGAAATTAGCCCCTTATATATGTGACCAAGACATTCTCCTGTCTATGTCAGTAAATACCAATCTTCAGATATCATGCCGCACATATGAGAAATAATTTACATGCAAACTGAAACTTCACACGCTGATGCCAAAGAGCCACTCAGAAACGTGGCTGGAAGCCTCTCTGACCTGGGCTGAACTGTTTTACATGATCTCTTTCTAACTCATGATGATGAGTGTATAATTTGTCATGTTACTACTACATCTACCTAGAACATCTACACATTTAATGCATTTCAGTATACAGCCTTGTTTATATAAACTGGTTAACTGATCTGGTTGTTTGTATGTACACATTCCAAGTATATTAAAATCATTGAATTTTCATATCTCTGCAATTTGTTATTTTTCTGTCTGTCATTTACAAATGATAATTTGTGGTTAAGTATTTACACACAGGAAGAGCTGTGAATTGAACCACTGACCTTGTGAACAGTGGACCTGGACGGTCTCCCTACCTCCTGAGCCACTCCAACATGCCACGTCTCACATGATGACTAAAGAGACTAAATGATCAAAGAGCTGAATCAGCACCTCTTTAAAACCACACGGACCAGTTCTGATCATCATAACCTTAATGATGGAAGACTTAATGTGGGACCGTTATACAGGACTAGACTAGTCTCAGCTCAGGTATTCTTAAAGAACCACCAGATGAGTGTAAACTTAAAAATCCTCGCTGTCATTTACCAGGTCCCCAGTGAGAATAACTGCAGCTCCATTCAAAACTTAAACATCTGTGCTGGTTCACTCAGAAGACAGGACCTCCCTAGAGAGGGGGTCCGGGGTGGTGTGTGCGACAGCTGTGGGGCAAGGCTGGATTAACAACCGTGCAAAGGGCTTCATTTGGTAAAATGCACCACTGAAGCACAATTAAAAAGTGCGACGGTACCGGCCTTGCTGTGGGCTTGTACATGGAGCCTCGAGTCAATACCTAATTTTAATACCTTTAATATTGCAGTTGATATAATGTGAACAAGGTGCAGCCTTAAACAGTTTTGTGTTTAATGAAATTATAACAATGAAACACCACAACAAATAATGAGCTTATCTTATCACTAAGTATTTACAGCTTAATATAGCTATCTATGGCTCAGAGCTCCATGACTGTCCAGAAACTATTAAAAATACATCAGTGAGTCACACTGTTGTAGTGGGTGACTTTTCATCACCACACAGCTTTAGGATCAGGGAAAACCATTGGGTTAGTAGCAGATGATGGGTGAGGAACCGGTACTGTACCTAGTGGGAGGTGTGTGGGGCTTAGTGGCCTCTTTGTTGTAAGCATCTTTTATGAGGCCAAACATGACACTGTGATGCTCAGGTAGAGTGTGAAGTCTATTCAACACATTCTCCAAATCTGAGTAAAGCTTAGTTCTGATGTCTAATGTCATTCTGCAAAGTGGTGAATGGACCCAACGCTTTACTTCACATTCACCTGGGCACTTACTGATGGACATGACGTTGCTGTACAACCTGGAATTCAATGTCTATAGTGTCTGGCTATAAACCAGTAGGACATGTAGACAGCAGGATGAGCGATTAGCAGATGACCCACTCCACCTCAGACACAGCTGCTTAAAGTCATGACATTATATTGGCTATGACTGTTGGTAGTTTTAGGGAAGGTGACAAACCAAAAAAACAAAACAAAAAAAACAAACAAACAAAAAAAAAAATAACCATCAAGTTGTTCAAACTGAACACATGAACATCCTGGAAGTGGATTAAAACAAAACAAAACAAAAACATTTTCTGCTGTTTTATCTCATGAGATGTTAAGATGTGTAAGAACTGAATAAATAGTCAATCTGTAAAAAGCTACCTGTGCTGTTTCTGATTCATAAGGGCACTCTACCTATCATGCTATAGTCCTGCTATAATAGTATAATACAAACTGGAACTTATTGTACTGTGACTGAGCTTCCTAATTGTGAATGGGTGTATAATTTGGTAGCTTGTATCTATTCTTCAAACAATAGATGACATAAATATACTTTACTTTTTCCTCATATTTAATATCAAGTTCAAGACCCTTATTAAAGAGGAATTATGCAGGTTTTATACCTTAACTATGCTACATTTCTACCTTGATTTAAACAGCTTCAGAGTAATTGTGAAGGTTAAATAAATGACTTGTAACTTGTTACAGGGAGAATGGAGGCTCTCTGCCTTCCACCTTGTGTCTCTTGGCTGAAAACCAACTTTGTAAGATCAGCTCCGTCCCAGTGTCCCAGTGCTCATCGCAGCGGCACTGCGACACAAATGCGCCCCATAACCCATAATCCCTTGTTTTTGCAGATAAGACTACACAAATATATACATCGTAATGCGTATATGATAAATAACATTATCCACTGCTCCATGGATTGCTTTCTCGCCAGCTTCAGGGAAAACAAGCTGGAGGAGAGTTAGCAAAACAGCGAAGAAACAACCAGACTTGCATAGTTCCCCTTTAAATCTAGTTCTAAAGACTGAGAAATTTTAATTCCTAATCAATGAACTGACTTAACTGACCTTCTGTTTTGTGTGCTGTTGGATGTTTTTTGTGAGTCTGAGTCGACCATGAAAACACAGGCAGGTTCCCCGTCCAGATTTGTGGGAGTTTGTGATCCTCCTTGAAAAAGTGGCAGCCTTGACTCTGGAACAGATAAGCCTATGAGATCTCACCTAATTTACACAGCACCTGAGTAGCGTAGCATAACACAACACACATTCACACTGCGCATCAGGAGGCAAACAGCCATACGTGAATCATAGCAAGCAGCATGACATCATCTAGTGGTCCATGATTTGGACTGGTACATGAGAGCGCTAGAGCAAGGCCCTTTCTTTATTGGGAATATTACAATCAATTTATTTTCAAGCATGTTAATAATCTATAATAAGTGTTACAACCATTATGACTCTGATCCTCTTTATTTTATAGTTAAATGTCGTCTTCACCACATCTGCTTCCTTTATATTTTGATTACTGGTTTTTGGTTTTTGTACGAGCATGTCAAATCTGATGTAACCAAAGCAATGCTACTGCAGTTACTGACTTTATACTTAATTTAGACACTTTTATTATTGTTATTATTATTATTATTATGAACTGCTCATTTAGCTTGATTTTGTGTTATCTTTTCAAACATTAGAGTGTAGATTTGCAAAAAATGAAAAACAAGAAAAAATAAAGACATGGCCTTTTTTCATAGTGACAGACTTTTCACCTGTTATGAAAATCAATCCACAAACATCTGACAAGTGAAGTTGCACTTGTCAGAATGTAATGATTCTTGTTCTGTGAGGGTACACTATGTATTTAAAAAAACAGTTAATTTTTATTCTTGTCTGGGTTTTGTAGTTTGGAGGGCTGAGGATTTGTACGTTAGTGCATATAGTAACAAAGACTTTGCACAAATGCAACACACCATATTTTAATAGCTTAATGCCAATTTGATGACTTGAAGTTTAATCCCATCTTCAAATTATGGTTTTTGACAGGACCATGACCCCATGAAGACACAGTAATAGAAAAGAAAAAGACAAGAAAATATCAAACCAGACACAGACAGGAAGGAAAACAGGGTGACATGAAGAACAGATGGAATACAACTGCAGATCTGACAGATTCACATGAACATCATTCAACAGAAAAACACTGACCATCTAGACCACGCAACATGGTGCTCCAGCTTACATACAGTCTATGGGTATTCCGCTTTAAGTTCTCCCCATAGAAGCCTGGAGAACTCCCATTGTGTTTTCTGGGTACGTAATGATCTGCATTTGTAACTTGTTTCCTTGAATAGATTTGCATGTAACTTCAAAAGTTGCAAATGGGTGTTGAACAAGTCTCAGCCAGGTCCATCACTTTTTAGTATCCTCTGGAAACACCTCCTTTTAGCTGTGCGGCTGTGTTGCCAGACTGATGATATTTTCTGAATTTTTAGTGTGTTTGTATGTCTGTATGTTTTTTCTCTCAGTGCACCTGTATACAATGTTTTACACAGTATTAACTAAAATAAGGAAACTAAGTACGACTGTACATATAAACACATTTCTTTACAGAGGCAGAAGACAGGGGAATCAATGCTGATAGGTCTGTGGGAAGTAAATGACAATTTTTTGTGGGATTTCCATAGTTTACACTCTTGTTTGTTTTATTTGAAGTGTTGATCCATAAGGAGATATGTTTGTGTTTTTAAGCACCAAAAGCTCTCTCAGTGTAGTTTTACATCAGGTTTCTAACACCAGGTCGGTGAGAAAAACACATCATTGTTTAAGATTTTTGAGCAACTTAATGAAAGGTAAAGGTAAACAGTGAGAGAAAGCAAAATTGGATGGTGATTCCATTTGGGCGTGGCTTGGTGACTGCTTCGTTATGACATCACAGAGTCACAGAAATCCCGATGGCTGAGTTCAAGGCTCAGTTTCTGAATACAGGCTGTGTGCATTTCTATATGGACTGAGTATTATGGTTGGAGCCAGGACTACTTGAAGTGACTACGACGAGGAAAGGAGGAGGAAAGCGGAAGTGTTTTCACACTACATTAGCATCCACGCGCACGATTGCAAAGTGGTCACAAATGAGCAAGCCAGCCAGAGCGAGCTGTGGGAGTTTTGAAGACCAAACCAGAGAGCTTTGACCGAACGATGGACACAGACAGGTTTTACTGACGTTTTATTTCTTTATCGAATATTTATCGAAAATGGACACATAAACAAGTTTGGGTAATGTAGATTCATTCACATTAATATGAGACTCTTTTATAACCAAAAGCAAACTTCATGGGGAATCTTTAATTATCAAGCTACACATGGGTATCTACTGCACCTTTATACAATATAAGACCTTACATTTTATAATAATAATAATGATAATGATAAAAAAAATAATGGTCCTGTCTTTTTGAAGACTTTCCTTGTGTGACCATGTGTAGGTTGGGTGGCTGGTTTTTGGTACCACACCATATTTTCTGTGTTCACCTAGTTTTTACTGCTATTTAAGATATTTTTGATTAAGCATGTTCTTCATCTATTCAAAAACTTCCATTTTCAGTGCTATCTTTTTCTTCTGGTTGTTTTGGGGGTGTCGTCTCAAAGTTTCTGTTGTATGTGTGCAAACAAAGAAAAGTTGCACTAGTGGCTGTGTTCATCTGTGCAGGCTGCTAAAAGCAAAAGACTTTTAGCTCCAACAAAAACTGCCACACTCTAAGTTAAACATAAGTCTCGAAGCCAAAGCAGCACAAAGAAAATATTTAGGTAAAACAAACATATGAAAATGAGTGAGGTAAAAGAGTGTCAAACTGATGGGGCCGTTTGAGTTGATTTCATGGTTGTGTGAGCTTTGTTCATCTTGTTACCACTGATGCTGAACTTGTTGCCCTTGAAAGACATTAAACTGAAGACATTCCAAACTGGAAACAATGAGCAAAAATCTGTCACAAAATACACATAAACACTACAGAATATCCTCGGGTTGAGTGGCAACAGAGTCAAACTTCTCCAACTCATCTGCTTATCTCATGACTCCATGTGTGATTGAAACAGATTTAATGAAGGAAATTAACTACGGATTAAAGCTTTGACCTGAATTCACCTCATCATGTGTTATTATAAACATTATGATATTTTATACATTCAGTATCCTGGATGATCTTTTCAGATGAAAACACAGACACGTGACACACTTACCACTGCTTTTTATAGCCAAATGTACAAATCTAAAGTTTGGTGAGTTGATGTGTACTGTTTACACATGAACCTGCAGAATGAAGCCAAAAGCTGCAGTTCCTTGAATGACCACTGGAGTCTGGAGTGACTCTAAAAATGAGCCACTGCCTCTTTTTGGATTTCTTGGGAGTTAGGGGCTGAGTCAGGCATTGCCATGATGGTTGCTCACTTTCAGCTTCAAAACCACTCTTCAGAAAACTGTGGGTGAAATCTTAGGCCATCTTAACAGTCCATGGTTCAAGTGATCCATTGCCAGTGTTTTCCTCTGAAAACAGTGATTGGATCTGTACCAGGAATGTGGAAATGCATGTAATCGGATATTGTCACATTGGATTCAGGCCTCCCTAAAAATATAATGGATAAGAACTTTAGGAAGGAGGAATTGTAATTACCTATAAGTCAACATACATATTTATATTTATTTGAATATTTCAGTATTTCAATTTCAGTTAAATGTTTCCACTTAACTCTGTATGACAACGTTTTATAAAGATACAAAGGAAATAAACGAGAATAACAGAAAGACAAGTTAACATTGCTATTAACATAACAGTTTGATCAGTTATAAAATCATTCATTCACTACTAGCCCTCTTGCTAGCGAGCTACCATTATATTTAACTGTACATCAGCTGCTTGGCAGAAATAAACATGGATTTAATGGATGGCTCAGTGATTGATAGATTAGAGCAAAGAGGTCTAAAACACAAACATTCTCTTTGTGCTCAAAAACAATGCACTTTTTAAAAATAGGAGCATAACAGCGTATGTCATTTGTACCATCTTCTTTTTCAAGGGAACATGGCCGTGTTTCTGTCTTTTTCATGTTCACCAGAAATGATTTAGTTTGGTTGCCCTCCTTTTGCTTTTGTTTTTTCTTTGCTTTGCCCCTCACCCCACCCAGAGTCTACACCACCCCCCTGCCCTAAGAGCTCCTGAAGGGCACCCAGGTGCCCAAGAGGTCGCTGTAATGAGCACTAATGAGCCCATTGACAACCTTAGTACGGGCTGATTGGTGCTGCAGGCTCTCACCATGTGCTTTACAGAGCACTTCCTGGCACAGACCACCAGCCTGCTGGATCTGTGCCCTGCCATGCCCTCCACATTTTCCTAATATGGTTACAAGAGAGAGGGATGTAAATCTGACGGTGGGTCACACATCAATCGTAGCAAATAATCGTCTTTATAAGTGTTTTGTTAGCAACTACACGTACGAAAACATGTTAATCTGCAGCAGGTTTTGGAAGGTGAGTCGACCAACTGCTTTTGGCTTCCATCTGTTCTCTTTTTTAGGCTCAGTTAGCTGTCTTTTAAAGTATTGTCTCTGCCATTAAAAAGGACAAGCTAACAAGCTACATGCAAGCAACAACTTGCAATAGTTTAGCAATAATGTTATATGTTCATCAATGTCAATTTAACCATTCTGCCAAGTTCCCCCGAGTGTCTAGAAATTAGCTAACTACACACTTGATCAGCTCTAAAGTTGACTTTATTTTTTTATTTTGCAAGCTTTTGGAAGTGACTGCAACATATAAAAGCCAACCATGTGAGCAACAAACCAAACCTTTGTGGAGTCTTGGCACAGGCCCGGCTCCAGCCTCGGTGACTTCTCTGGCAAACTCAAAAAATGCCACAGCCTTTACCCTTTACAGTCAGAGCAGAAGGTAGTTACATGAGCCAGAAACAGGCTTTTAGGATAAAACTGTTTTTCTCTGTGGGGCAAAAAACATACAGTAACCCCAAAAATGAATATACAACAGAAGCTAAATATTTATGAACTAATTATCTCATGATTCATTAATATACTATCTCCCAGTCTGTTCTCTTGTAACTCATCATTATCTGCTTCATAGTCCTGGCATTGGAGTCATTAGGGAACTACTTATTAACGACTCATCAAATATCAGGTCCTTCCTGAATCGTTCCTTAGTAACTATACATAATTCTGTGCACTGTATAGTAACAAAGGGCCACAGCTAAAAACATGCCTGCATTAGCGCTGTTTGTTGACTATGCTCCGGTTGATTAAAAGGATGCACTAGTCATACGAGGGCATAGATATGCACAACAAAGCAACCACTGTTAATACCAATGAAAACCACTCCCTCCTGATGTCATCACAGATTGTTGTGATTATCCAGAGAAAAGGACTTGCCAGGTAAAATCAAATGAAATAAAAATGCTGCTTTTTTGATGCAATATAATATATTACAATATATAATAATATAATATAATAAATGCCATATAATATATAATGAATTTCCCTTTGGGGATCAATAAACTATTTTCTATTTCCTGTATAACTGTATTGATACTGTGTGTGTGCGACTCTACCAACTCCTATGTATATAAACACTATCAGACATTAAAAGTTGAATAAACCCATTGCTCACACATCTGTCTCAGTTGATCCAAACACAGTGTTGAGGTGTGACTGCATCCAAGATGCTTTCATTATACATCTAAGATTTGACCACAGACTGTACAGAGGTGGTCATTAGTAAAGTGAAAGTAAATGTGTCCTGACAACACTGAAGGACAGCCTTTTCACCTGACTTCCTCTGAAGGATTGCCGTCTCTGCTGATGTCTCCTGATGTACCAACACACTCAGAGCTGATCACTGTGATCAATTATTACAGACACAAGTTAATACCAAGTATGAACATTAGTTCCACTCACCGGGAGTCTCTTCAAAGTCCACCACAAACAGGAATCAGGAATAGTATCCATACACAAGGTGACTAACAGTGACTGTAATGCTGAGGTGCATGATCATCAACATCCATAAGGATAGTTGTGGACACCAGAGAAGGGTAGCTATATTTATTTTACCAGTGCGCTTGGAGGAGCACACATGCCATGCCCGAGTCTGTGTGGGCACAATGAATTTGCACAGAGCCTTGATTACTTATAAAAGTTAAATCACTCAGTCCACTGTGTATCATCACATGAACAAGGTATAACATTGTTTACAGTAGTTTTCAGTAATAGCTAACTTTGACAAAAGGAGTGGGAAGAAGTGGAGGGCGTAAGTGTAGGCCTTTAGATTGTAAACAAATAATGCTTTTGTAGAGGCAGTACATACCGCTGCAAACTCAAATTCATAAAAATACCAGTAGAAAATACTCAGCTGATGCTACGAACAACAACAACAAACAACAAACATGCTATTCATATTCATAGTGACGGGATTCCCAGCATTACAAGAAACATCCTCTGGTAACATGTGCAGACATGTATTACTTTTCCTGTAAACCTCTAACACCAACCAACTGAAAAGACAAGCATCTGGTCTCTTATTACTAATATAACATGTTAATATTTCTGTAGTTATATTATTGGCCTCAGTCCATGAAGGTTCATCGTAGCATCAGTGTCCTACAGGTAGAACTGTGGGTAGTAAAAGATTATGTCCTCTCTTTTTCAAACAATATCTGTCAAGTGTTGTCCCATATGATGACATACAAATCACACAGCTGTCATGGTTACAAGTTAATAAAACACAAAGTGTTTGCCTTTTGAGACTGGAGTCTTCATTTGGTAGAAAAGCAGCTGTTGAGTAGAAAAGATCATAAGACAGTGTAAATGTGCAGAGGTGTTCTGCTTCAACAGGTAAAACTGACCAACAGGCCAGTCTCTCACAAACTTTGTGAATTCCCTGAAGTACCTGAAGCTTGGAATCCACTTTATTAGCGCTTGTCAACGCGGGTAGTTTGGTGCTCTGAATTTGATTGCTCATGGTTTTTCTACTGTAGCGCTTGTCAGATGAGGGATATTCCTCTCTCTCCATCCCTCCACTCCTCCTCTCCTCCTGTCCTTCCTGTCATCTTTGTGGCAGCAGGAGACATCTGGACGACTGTCACGGTTGACACGGTTGGTTGACGAGCACTGACAAATCCCCACGGACCACGGAAAACAGGAGGAGAGGACTCTCACTGGTGATGATGGACTGAGCGCGTGTGCGCTGGGAGCAGAGTATGTGATTTTGCAATGATGGTAAGATAATTCCTGTTACGGGAATCTCAGTTGTCTTGATGTGTGACTGTGATCAAAGGCATTTAATTGACACATTTGTTTTAAACAGATTTAACGTAAGTGGGTAAGTTTGGGTAAAATTACTGCTTTTAGAAGAAGCCACGGTCACAGCTGGTCCTGTCCTGACTGAAGAAACACTGAAGCAGTTGAACTTAAAATCAGTGGGATTCAGTGGGTTTACACACACCAGCAAAGTCTGATGCGCCTCAAAAGAACGGATCCTATTTTTCTTTAGATGCACCCAGCACTGTGGTTTTGATACATGGAGGACATCACTGCACATCGGAGTCTGATACCAACATCAATGTTTAGTTATATGGTTTAAAAACAATTAAAGGAGACATTTTATGCATATTTTACTGGTTTTCGCTTACCATTGTGTCAGAGTTGAACACTACAGAGTAGTTCTACATCATTTTCATCTCCAAAAACTCCTCAGTTGTATTGTATGGATGTCAAGAAAAATCACAATTTCAACTGCCATGCAGCCACTTCCTGAAATGCTTCGTTTTGGCTACTGCCCCCCTTGCTTTCCTCTGACTGGCTTGCTCAGTGGAGGCCCACGTGTGCTTGTTTACCTTGCATTGTTATATACATACTGGCCGGCTTTACAAACGTGGCCAGTTGCGATTTTCCGCTGGTTTGGGGTGGGCGTCGTGGGCACGTTTTGGGCAGATCCCTTGCAGTTTGGGCATCCTTCCTAATAGGATGATAAAACCTGACGTCAGGTTTTGCACAAATCTCACTGAGATCTCGTTACTGAGTGTTTATAGAGACTGGACACCATGTGAAATCTCGTTGGTGGATTACAGCAGGACCCCTATAGCTCATGTTGTGCAACTTTGCAGAGGTTCAGAATGGACATATGACATTATAACACCGTAAGAATATTCTAAAATATGCAACAGCATAATATGTCTCCTTTAATAACAAGACCTCAGTCATTGGGGTCAGCTACAACATTGGGGATCGGGGATGTTGCAACATATTAAACTTCCATCAAGTTAATTTCATTTGCAAGATCCTCAGACACAGAATTATTTACTGATATTGTTGTATCTGCAATCAGCTAAAACTGGCTGATATATTGAGCTCAGGTGATTCATCATTAATTTATCAGCTTTTGCACCCCTGACTGTTTCTCCTATCTGTGTGTCAGGCATGTGCTTCTGTCACCGAAGTCAAATGATGTAACGCTACATGGCAATTTAGTCTTTCTGTGCTTTGCCAGCTTTGCCATTATCCAGTAGTTTTAGCCAAATCATATTTAAAAATCTCATTTGTTCATTTCCGTCACTGTTGATGAGAGTCAGTGCCAAATGAACAAATGTAAAATTTGGATGTCAAGAAAAAAAAAAGATCAAAACTATGAATGCTCAAATGGAGCATTGAATTGGGTTGATTACCATGTACACATGGTACAGTCTTAAAATTGCGCTCAACAGTTCATCTATTGCTCTAGAGAGGTTGGCCTACATGAAAATCTATTCATCCAATACTCTGGTCTTGAATCCTCGATGGGAATAATGTGAATTCAGAAATAAAGTGGTGGAGGTGGAGCTGCTTTCAGTGTAGCTGAATTAAACCCTCCCCTTGTGGATTTACTGAAATACCCCTCAAAGAAACAGTGTTTGTCATTTATAGCTCGAGGCACAGAGTAATGCTGTATAAAGTTGCATTGTAATGACATATAGAAACAGTGATTACAGCCTAATTCAATTGCTCCCTAATCTCATTTCCATAATGGCCTTTATTTGGAACCTCAATTTATTGTTTTCCCAGAAATCATTATACAATTTAGCCCTTAAATCCATTTTGAATATGCATGCCCACTCTAACAGGCAGGAATAAGCAAAGACACAAATATCACAAATAGGGGAAGACACAAACACACGGGACTGTATCAGAACGTGTGAACATACAGAGGAGAAACACAGCAAATCTTATACAAGAAACCTACACAAAAACACACACACTGATACCATTATGGTAATGCATAGCCAGGACCAGCTGGTATATCTGGTGGCAGCAGTGGAAGAAAAGAGGAGGGTTATAATGTGCAAATATTAATGATCCTGGGTCTGGGACTCTGGACACGCATGCATCTTGTGTGTGTGTGTTTTTGTGTATGCACACACGTGTATGTGGTCAAGTGCCAGAGGGTGGGATCCAACAGCCTGGATTTAATCACTGGGACCCCTTTCCCTAAGATGACTATCATGATCTGCCAGCTTCACTGAGCTCCTCTGATATGTCTATCCCTGGTGACACAGCTCGATCTGGGCTGCGACGTTTGGCCAAGTCACCAAGATCACCATAAGTCCATGGTAGGCATTGGACCAACCCTGGTCTTAGAGATTGAACGCTCCCTGTAACCCTGTACAAAGCTTTAGTTCAAATAACCCCCGGTCCCTGTGCAGGGGCTGAGCTGCTCTTCGAAGGGTGTGTGTTGGGGATTTCAGCTACTCTGGGATGAAAGATCGTCTTGGTACTTTTTTTTTTTTCCCCCCCCGGCATCTTTTGTGCATGACAGAGCTTGTTGTATGATATCTGCTTTGCAATTTCTACAAGGATAACCTGCTCTCTCTCCCTCTCTGTGAGGCACTATGAGGGGCAATCATGCAAGACTGATTCCTGTGCTTTCTTAAGAGGATATATAATATGGTTCACCTCTGCATACTCTTGCTGCTGAGAACCCTTTTGAAAAGACTCTTCGACAGCAGCCACCAAGGAGGATGGTGTTATAGACTGGGGCAAAATCAAGCAGAACAAAGTGAAATAATATGGAAAAGAAGAAATGATTGCCGCAATATCCACTGCTTATCTTTTACACACAGCTGTTGCTCCGCTATGATATAGACAGAAATTCTATAAAGGAATAAAAGCTGAGTTATAAATCACTGGCTATTAACTGACAATGGTGACATTTAACATTATAGTCGAAGTTTTAATCATATGTATTTTTATATCGTGACATGACAGCTGAAGTGATGCAAGTGAAGTCTTAGAGGGCCTGACCCAGCCGTTTATCTTCTGAGATATATTGTTAATCCAGTTGCAAATGCACTGACATGGAAACGAATCAGTGAAAAATGTACAGATTTGTTGGTTTTCTATTAAAATATGATGCAGCGACTACAAACTTTTTATGTGTAGACACTTACAGCACTTAGCGAAGGCCAGATCATGGTTTGGTTTATTACAGAAAGTTCTCTAAACTCAGTTAAGTTGATATGAAGGTGAATAGTAGCCATGGAAATGCTTGTTTTTGTACAATTTTGTACAAGTTTTCGCATTTTAACACGAAAACTGACTGGACAGACTGAAGTTAGTATAGTGGGGTGGAGGCACAGGAATAAGAGTGCATGCTCAGTCTCTCCTGCAGGGCTTTCATGGTCTGTAAGAGATTTTCAAACTCAACTTTCTCACCTCCACTCACCTGGCTAATCACTCTGTTAAGTGGCCATGACTTCTTCTTCTTCTTCTTTTTTTGTACTACCATACTGTACCTCAACAGGATGCTAGATCATCAGTGTGGCTTGATTTGATTTTGAATATTGCAAAACCCAATTCTTATTATTATTTGTGGTATGTCCTGTTATTTTCTCTGGAATCCTCTTTGTCTTTACTAGTATCCACAACAACTGTCTCCTCATAGACCTGCAGTTTAAATGTGTCCTTGTAGAGCTGTATTTTCAGCCCTACTGCAAAAAGGTCAAACTTACACTGCGATACGCTGTCAGAATGTGATTGGCATCCTAGAGATAAACAGGCAGAGCAAAACAAAGGCCGTGCTGAAAAGAACAAATAAAAGAAGGAACAAATGCGGACAGGAAATTGATATAATAATATATGATAAAACCTTCCAGATCAGGATCTTAAAAAATAACCCTGAAAAACCCAGTAATGATGCAATACACAAAATGTTGTGGTTAATATGAATACGATTCAAGGTAAAAAAGAGTGAGTACACATGTCCTCCAGCGTATTTGATCAGAGACGGTTACAATTAAACATCCTGGCACATTTCACACACACACACACACACACAGTGTCACAGACTCAGACACCGCTTGGCCACCAGACATGGGCCACTGTTGCTGCCGACTGGTTGGAGTTCTGTCAGATAGCCAAGCTCTAATGGAAACGCTACAATGCAGCCAAAGTACGGGAATCATTTCAGTGATAAAGTTATATGTTCAGCCTAGAACAACCGGTGGAGATAATGTTTGGCCTCATTATAATTCTCACCATGTTTAAACAGGCGGCCGCAGAACGCAAACAAAAGCAGATGAAATTTGAAAAGTATTATCAATATTGCAGATAGTGGATGCCCTTTCCAATCACAAGCTGCATATCTCTTACGGCAAATATATGGTTGAGTAGTTCATTCATTTCTATTAGGCCCCTTGTATGTTTCCCCATGGCTCATATATATTTATGCAGAATTGATGAAAAGGCCAAACAAGCTACCATTAGATATGGGTTGAATTCACTAGCCTGGCAACGCTAAAGGTACATTTAAAAGGCATTACTTTGCAGTGACGGATCTCTCTCTTTGTTCTGTTCTTTCTCAGGGATCATTCCTCATGCATTCCCAGCCACAAGTCAGCTTTTTTTTTTTGCTTTATAGTACAGTAAGTGTAAGCACACCCTAGTATGTGTGTGCGTGTGTGTGTGTGTGTGTGAGGCAGGAGGGAAAAAGACATAAAAGAGAGCTGCACAGTTGCTGCATATATGCATGTGTTTTCATGTGTTTTGGTTCATACTATATGTGCAGTATTTACCTGTATACATGCAGTTCTCTATATATCCATTGTGTGTGTGTGTGTGTGTGTGTGTGTGTGTGTGTGTGTGTGTGTGTCTGTATGCATGCATGCGTCTTACACTGCACGCCACTCCATGTATTCTTCAGCTTTGTTAATAGCTGGCTGCTGGAGCAAAATAATTGTCATTTTCCAGCCAGTGGGTCTAAAGTCATACAACATAATGAAATGTATAAAAAAGAGGGGGAAATGGTAGACAGGAGGCATGCTAAATCAAATGTAGAGAGATCTGAATAATTTAAGGCACAGGAAGGCGAGAGGAGGAGGAGGTGCAAATGGAAAGATGGTGAAAAGTATCATTTAGGTTGACAGCGCTATGTGCTAATGTGTGTGCATCTATGAGGGCAGCGCAATATCCAGGGTAATGGTGAATAGAGAAATAAATATGAAAATATAAAGGGGGGGGGGGTCTGTGTAGAGTGATCACCGCTGGCTGTTAAGCAAGTACAAATTTGATGACTTGTTTTCTGATTGATTGATCGATTTGTTCCCATTCATCCGCCCTCTGTTATCTGGAGTCTGTGTGTCCCTGATGGAGCTTTCTTTCACAGGCAGGTGTGTCTGTAACTAACACATTAACTAACCAGGCCAGAGCACTCAGTGTCCTCTGACAGCCTGTCATTTAAGCTCCACGGGCCACAGAAAGGTAGAAAATAGTGGGGAGGTGAGGGGAGGGAGGGAAAAAACAGGCAGGGGAGGGGCTGTGGATTAACATGTAAAAGAGAGAGACGGGGGAGATTAAGAAAAGAGAGAGAAAGATGGGGTGAAGAGGAAGAGTGTGATCGGCTGTTATGAGGAGGACGGGGAGGAGGGGGGGGCGTAATGAGGGAGGCGTTCAGGGGCAGTGAGGACGGAGGAGGTTGACCTTGTCCAGACAATCTACTCACACACAGACATACACATGCACAGACGCACACATAAACAAAAACACACAATGTTGGGATCAGGTAGGTTGGAGCAGATACAAGTTTCTGGGCAAAAGAGAGGTAAAGAAGATGGACGACTTGGCCATCTTTCTCTCTTTGCTTTCCTCTCTTTTTTTCTTCACCCACTCAGTCTGTCCTTCATCGTTTTTTTCATACACACACACACACACACACACACACACACACACACAAACACTCGTAAATCCCTGATTACCACGTTGTACACCTGTCCAACATTATGATGGTATCTGGCACAAACTGCAGTTGTCTCTACGAAAAGGTACAAAGCACACTCATTGGCACACATGAACACACACACACGTGCATGCACACACAGACACATACACAAGACCATAAACACTCTCTGCAAGGACATTGTGTATGTGTCCGTTTCTACATTTATATGAGCAAGTTATATGTTATATGAATGTGTGCTTGACTACAGTCGTGTGTTCACAGGGCTGCATGTTTGCGTTACAGTGTTATGTGTGTGGGCGTCTTGTGTGTGTGTTTGCATGTGTAAGGCCTGCAGAGGCCTGGTCTAATGGAGACACAATTTTATTGTGTGTCAGGCAGGCAGGCAGACAAACAGTTTGCCAGTTTTTCTGGAACTGAGCTGGGCTGCAGCTGGTGATGAAGTGGAGCCAGCATGTGGTCAAGGCTGACATATACCATCGACTGGTGACAGCAGCGTCAGGGATACACACACAGACATACACACCTAGGAATACACACCCAGATACGTACACCTACAAGCACAACAAGGACCAAGAGATGTCATTTGCAGATGCTTTGTTTAGACACACTTCTCAGACACATTTACATTAAAGAGTGACTCGTGTTGTTAGGCAACTCAAAGCACAACAGTAAATGTCACCACTGACTTTATGCACAAGACAGCTTAACCAAAACCATCCTCTTTTCCTTAATGGAAAAAATGAACATTTTTCAAAATAAAGTCTTTCACCAAAGACCTGTATGAGATGAATGCCGCTTGTGTTGGCCTGGGGAGTCCCTTCCTGGAGTCCTGCGATCAACAGAGTTAAGAAATTTCTTTCCAATAACCACAACTTGTTTGGTTTTTGTATGAATCAGACTGATTTTACAAGACCTACAGAACTAAACTAGACCAGAAGTGTGGCCTACTTCCTATCAAGCTCAGTTATATTCTACTGCAGCTTCTGTGTAAACAAAATCAGTTGATTTTCATTTCCAGACATTAGCTTTATGCTAAGCTAACTGGATGCTATGATGCTGCTTCCTCCTTGTGACCACAACCAGTACAAAAATGTCATACTTCCTACTTTTGAATACAGAGGCATACATTATTTATATACTCTACAGTAAAATGTATTTGTTAAAATGACCAGATCTTGCAGGAACTACATGTTATGTGTAATTCTGTGCAGTTAAATCTTCTTCCATTTGGTCCCACACTCAGACCTCGATAGTGACCATAGAGAGTGAAAAGCTGTTTCTTCCCCAGTAGCTGGAGGAAAAATTCAAAGAGAGTATCAGAGAAGACAAAAGACAAGGACTCAGATGATTATTCCTGTTAAATATGTGACTGTGTGTGAATTACAGAACTACTTGGCTCTCTCAAAATAGTCCCAACAGGCTTATTTGAGATAAAAGAGGGGGTTGGGAGGGTATTTTCACTTGATTTTTTTTTCTTTCAACAGTGTCTTTGGCAAGGCAGAGCGAACAAGTATAATTAGAATTATAAGGTCCAAAGAACGATATCAATTGTTATACCTAGGAATACCAACTTTAGCTAATTCCTCATAGGGCAAATAGGGGGTAATTTACTGTATCTGATCATCCTGACACATAGTTAAAATGTTTCACTCAAACAACCCTTAATATTAAGCTGTAAGTGCAAACAGTCACTTTCCAACATGAGGTTATTACTGTGATGTGTTGGGAGCCGAATAGAGACGTTCCTGTGGTGAGGAAGAAAGGATGGATGCTATAACTCCTCCGAGTCAAATTGCAGTATGACCACACTCACCCCACTCAGCTCCTGCATCACGTCGACTCACTTGCACGATGCATCACCTCAAGACATGTGGTAGGCTACACACACACAAACAATATATAGACTTGTTTGTCATATTGCCTAGTAAGTTCTTTTTTCCCCAACATCAAGAGGCGTGGAAATGATTGCAACAAACACATACATCTGACTTGATCCAGACACAAAAAGAATGTAATTTCAAAACTATGATAACTTTTAAATCTTTTATACCTGCAAATAATTTGCATGTAAACATTGAATTGTAATTAATCTGTACTGAAATCAGAGAGCTGTGTCACACAACAGGTCCACAGCTGTCTAAAGTCTTTAAATCTATGTTTTTTATGCTACAGCCAAATATTTCAGGGTGTTGTTCATCGTCACACCTAAGCTAGCCCCTCCCCCTCCCCCTCCCCCTCCCATTAGGCAGCTGTGATCAACCCACAATAAACGCAAGGTGTTTTTATTGATTTTTAGCATCTCATTCGTGGTCATCCTTTAAAGCATGTTCAGACAGGTAGCAAAAGTGAATTTAGCTTTGCAATGCTTTGACCACTAAAGTGACATTGTAATAGTAGCTGCAATAGGTTGATAGGTGTGTGTGGTTGTGTGTGTGTGAAGGTTTTGCGTGTATATCAGTGCGACAGCTCAGATTCTGACTGATCTCAGAACACACCTGTAACTTCAGCTGTTTCTGTTGTATTCCTCCAGTCACTTCCCTTCTGTCCATTTGGCTTAATGTGCTCATGTCTGGAACCATTAAGCCTCAGGATGTGCACAAATTTTTCACTTAGCCCATGCTGAAACCTTGAAACACAAACGGTTCACCCACTGTTCATTGCTACGGCAGCATTACAATGTATGCAGGTGTTGGCATTTTGTCACACACACATTTTGACGGCAATGCTATAGCTACATAAGCAACGCTGGCGTTAACAAATGTTTACATACTGATGTGAAAGAAACATTGTGAGTCCAGCATCAAACTTCTGTCCTTGATGCGCTCTTTGCCTTTATCACATCTAAACTCACTGAAGTTAGCATGCTAACCAACTAGCTCTGACATATATCACCACTTCATGTTTTGCGATTCACTATAGTCTCTGGCGAGGGGGTGAAAGTACGTCAGGGCAGTCTGTTAAAAATTTTGGTTTTAATCAATAAATGTGTCACCACAGCTGTCAGATCAGTTAATGTCATCAATCACACTGATGGAAATCAGATTTCTTTTTCTCCTCATGGAAAAATACTATGGTTACTACTCCGTCTGTTGATGATAAACAAGTACAATTTAAGTATTTTATACATTGTAAAATGGAAGAAAACACCAGAGAATTGCACTCATGAGCTTGTGGATAAACTTCTCATTGGATAACTTCTTATCTTGAAAACACTTTTGTGGCCCAGCTGCAGTCTGGCAGTACTGTAACTTGGCCAATGTCATCAACCGGGAATTTTTAGTACGACAGACAAGTAATCAGCCTCAGAACGGGACATTATCATTATCAGCTACAGAGGTATCAAATGGCTAAATGAAACAATAAGCTTCATGTGGTTGTGATTTAAATGTAGATGTGAACTGTCTTCGTTGTCTGTCATCCGTGGCTCCATGGGTGTTCCTGCAGATCAGGGAGAAGGGGGGGTGGGGGGTGGGTGAGGAGGGGGTGGGGGGGTAGCAAACCCTGTCCAAGAAGAAGTATTATTGTCCAAGAAGTATTAGTTCTCTTTTTAATTTTAGCAAGTCGAGGAAGTCGGAATTCAAATGAAAGAATCGGTTTCCATCCAGCTAATAGTAATCCATAATCCCACAGACGTGTCTAAAGCACAATGTGGTCGCTGTGATTAACGTTAATGCCTCCCCTACTCAATTTATTGAAATGTTGGAATGAACACATTTGGTTTGGAACCAATGCGCTGGCTTGTGTTTAAAAATGTGGATGGGTGGGGGTACGGGGGGGAGGGGTGTGTGGGGGGGTCTGGAGGGATGAGACGAAAGTGATGGAAACACTGTAAAAGTGAAAGAGCGGAAAAGAAAAGAGGAAGTTAGAACAGGACGGAGTGGATAAAAAAAATGCTGGTGGATACGGAGGAGGTGGGGATGATTTTAAGGGATGAAAAAAGGAGAATGAAAATGATAAAAAAAAAAAATAAAAAAGGCAATATACAAGCAGAGGAGAGATGAGATGGCTGAGAAGAAACAAAATAACTTCCTGGGTGAAAATTGGTCCACCCTGGTCTCATTTTAAGGCTAGCCTGATGATTTTAATTTCTTGAAATGGCACACTTTGCAGACAGACAAAAAAAAAAAAAAAAAAAAAAAAAAGAATGAGAGCAAAAAAGAAAGTGGTATTAGAATAATTAAACGCGGGAAGAGGGTCGCAGTTTCATTTTCAGCAACACTTCAAATGAATTCCTGTAATGATCCTGAAACCTTGAAAAGGCAAAATCCAATCAAACAATATCTACTGGGCTTCATTTTCTGTGCTGGGGAATGACCCCTCTTTGTCAAAGGGCGAGTCATGGAGAATGTGGGTCGCCATAGACATACAAATGAAGGGCGGACAATTTGGTCTTGTTAAAGCTATTATGCCTACAAGTGCGCGTGAGATAATGTCAAGGCATGTGTGTGCGCACATGCCTGGGAACACAACTTTGTGTGTAAGTGTGTGTGTGTGCCTGCAAGCATGTGTGGGCAATAAAAGAGAATGATTATCCGTGTGTGTGTGTGTGTGTGTCTGTGCGTGTGTGCTTGCGTATACGCGAGCAAGTGCACTACAGCTTTAACACTTTGCGGCTGTGATATGACTCATTGTAAATGATGCCATGGAAGGTCAATTGTGGAGATCAAAATGGCTGTTGATGGAGGGGAAGGGAGAAAATGTGTCATGTTCTTCCCCCTCACTGCATACTGCTGCAGAGGCATTTTGATTTAAAAGAATAAATGGATCTGCTCAGGGTTATTTCTCTCTGACTGGCGCCATCCAAAATAACACCCCTGGCCCATATTTCTTGGAGGAGCCTCATGCCTTGCACCCATTGTTTTTATTCCCTCCCCTACCTTTGACCATTGGAGAGGTAATCAGGCATGAGTGCCGTGGATTACGGCACGAGTGGATGAGCAGCTGCAATGCTCCAATGACCTTTTGTTACTCATTACTGGACCTCCAAAAAAGAAGGGAAAGAGAGAGAGAAGAGAGAGAGACAAAACATAAAGGAAAATGTAAGAAAAAAAAAAGAGAGAGGCCCTCTGAAATCTTTAGGGATATTGAGTTCAATGACCGTGATGTGTTATTGTCTGCCTCGCCTTACCCAGAGCAGATGTTAAATGGACTGATTGACAGACAGTCATAATCTGGTCCATGGCAAAAGATGAAGAGACAGAGGGAGGGGGTGATGGAGGAGGAAGAGGGTGTAGGAGAAGGGTAAAAATTAGGAGAGGTGGTTGCAAATGTGAAGCCAAAGTGATAGGAGATAATGTAAAGGAATTGTTTTGGGCAGCTTGGACCGCAAAAAAAAGAAGTGGAGGGGAGGAGAGAGAGAAAAGGAGGGGAGGGAGGAGAAAGAGGGAGACAGAGAGAGAGTGAGAGAGAGGAAGGTATTTACCCATGGTAATTGCGTCACCGGAGGGGGCAGTCTCATATGTGTGACCTCCAGGTCCTGCAGGTGTTTAGGCCCTACATACACACATAGACGCACACACACACACACACACACACTAAACTGTCTCATCTCCTCACCACAAAGGAACATTGCTAAACATTATATGCATTTGGCAAGAGATGTATTCCTGTTATAAAGTGCAGTAGTGAGGCCAGCTCTGGCTCATACATGAACCAAAAGACACACACACAGTGGGACCTGTGCCAAACTACCTTTAAAAATTAACTAGGTAAAAATAGGTTGGTGCTCTTCCTCTGATATCCTCCCTGCAGATGCTTCGAAACCTTCGAGCCCTCAATGCTAAAAGCAATTCAGATGTGAATATTGAGTGATTGAATGCATGCCAGAGAAGAGGAGGAGGAGGAGGTGGTGGAGGAAGCTCCCCACACCACCACCACCGCCATCACCACTCCCCCCCCCCACGCCCCCAATGAAATGGTTTCTCCCACAATTAATGCAGTGCACCTGTGATGCTCGATAAAGAGTGCCGCGCTGTGCACAGGTGTGGAACATTAGTTCTGGGGGTGTTCCTTGAAAAAGACAAGCTTCTCCCTCTCTCTCCTGTAATAACACACTATGACACACACATTCACCGGTGGGGTGCATGCACACACACATGCACACACATACTTAGCGTATGAAAATTTGTAAGGGGTAGAATAGGAGGGTGGTGGTGGTGGGGGGGTGGTAAGTATGCTGATGCTGTGAGAAAAGTAAAAATATGTAAATGAACTTGGTGCCCAAGAATCAATCCTGTCATTTACAGCACTGCACCCATCAAAGCTCAGGTAGCCAACCTCCAAATGTGTGTGTGTGTGTGTGTATGTGCTTGTCGTCATGCAGGCATACATCACCTCCTGTCTCTGCATCCGTTTGTTTGTGTTTGTGTGAATGTCTGTATGAATGAACGTGTGAATGCGGGTGTGTGTAGAGGCCCATATGTTGTGTGATCGAGCCCATTTGGAAAGTGGGACAGAACTGCATAGAAACTCACTGTGCTCTCTTAAAGCCCCTCCTTTCGTCATGCTGGGACATTTAAGTAGGTACCAGTTATGGGCTTTCATAGATTGGATGTAAAGTTCAAAGAGGGACTCTTCCTGAGGCGAAAAATAAGACTTTACACTTAAAATCCGACTCTTCCCCAAAGAGAGAGAGAGAGAGACATATGGATTGATATAGTTGATAGAGATGCTCAACCTTAGAAAAGAACAGAGCAAGAGATATATTTAAACCCAAATGCAGAGAGATGGAGAGAAATGCACTGATATGTACAGTA
This sequence comes from Caranx ignobilis, assembly GCA_021432705.1. Taxonomy (NCBI): domain Eukaryota; kingdom Metazoa; phylum Chordata; class Actinopteri; order Carangiformes; family Carangidae; genus Caranx; species Caranx ignobilis. The sequence goes on from MU269998.1 coordinate 341,674, forward strand.
TTATGCTTGTCTTGTTAATGTCTGTTTTGATGCTCTTAGCGTAACCCAGTCTCTAACAAGGTCATTAAATAGCCTACATAACACAGCCCCAGATAATCCTTTAGAATTAAATATGTCTGCATGTTAATGTTGTTCAATACAGAATAAATATAGCTTCAGTGCTATGCCGTTAAAAACTGAACCTTACCCGCTTTCTGTCTGTCTACCTGAACACCGGACTCATACATTCACTCAGAAGTTATTACTTAAACTTAGTGCCTATATATATATATATATATATATATATATATATATGCTGGGGCTCCAACTCCTTTTTTTTTTTTTTTTTTTTTTTTTTTTTACTGTTACCAAACATAAATCAGGACTTATAAAATATCCCAGTGGCTTGGAAAATGATGCTATTTAGGATAATCATGACCTCAGTAATGACCCATAATACTGTCCCTTCATACTTGCAGTCATTTTTTAAATGACCCATTAATTGTTCGGCTTGGTCACGACTGAAAACGCCCGCTGCACCACCTGGGTTTCTATTACATGGTACCATATTTAGAAAGAAATCCACTGATGTAATTTGTAAAAGCTGAACATTGATGTCTGAGAGGTTTTATTTCAGGATGATTAGTCGGGTGACAGGTAAGTAAAAGAGCAACTGAGACCACGGTGAAGAATTAAATATTTTAATGTCATGTCACAATCACCTTAAAATAAATTGCTTTTGTTTCGTTTCTTTATATCAAAGGAAGCAACATTCCAGTTGGAGCTCGACTTTAAATGCCAGCAATCATTTGTGGAGCAGGTGTCACATTTTTCAAATGGAGAAATGTGTCATTTGGGTATAAAACACTTCCTTTATGTTTTCATTGCTGAAAATGAGTTTGCTGCCTCAGAGCTACATCATTAATTATGCACTTGACTTGAATCAGGATAAGTACAGAATCTGACCTTGGGCTGTGACAGTCCTGTAGTGACCTTTTTCCCTCTGTGTGAGAACAAGGGCCCGCATACAGTATTCCCACATCGTCATCTGGAAACATCATTGTCCTGTCCTCGCTTTTTACTTCACAAGAAGAATGAGTGTATTGTTACATTCACGTCACATGGAAATAACTTCAGCAACAGACTCGAAGTTAAAAGGAATGGATTTACGTTGGTCATTCACTGAAACTGGTGCCAGTGAGCCAAGTTTTCTGTGTAGTTTTCTTTGTTTTTACAATATTAATACTGAGGAGAAGAATGTATGTAAAGGCCTCACATGAAGCAGAGATAACGCTGACATATTATCCAACTCTTATAGCTTTAGTATATAAGAGTCATATATTAATTAATAACTGTTCATCATATTTACAATATATTTACTATGCATTTTATTTCATATTAAAAAATATTAAATATTATACTTTATAGTGCAACTTTTTGACAGTTTGACCACCCATCCATTTTAACTGCTGTCTTGACTGATCATGTTAGATAGGTTAGATAATTTGTGCATTTGAGACAAGATAATTAAAGTAAATAAATAAATAAATTCTATTCCATCTATTCCAAATCACAAACAGGAGTGGTGACAAGGGACAAACCTGGAGGGGGCAAACAGCAACTGGAAAACTGCTTGACTTCCTGCCAAGAATACAAACACATGCTCTGGTTATAGGGCACCTCATACAAACACTAATGTAGTACCCTGTATTCCCAGAGCATCCCCCACAAAACCTCTCAAGTGGTACAGTCTGTTGTCCCATGGTCCAGAGGCCACATTGGAGCACCTTTTCCAGCACCCTGCCTTTCCCAGGGAGGCTCCGTCCTGTAACCAGTGGAACCACTATCAGTGCCAGTCCACAGGTACTCTTCCTGACCTCTCATAACAAACAAAACAACTTTTTCCATTGAACACAGTCTTTTATTTTTAAATAACATATAGAATGTTATGACCATTAGTAAATGTGTATCAAGTTAAAATAGTAGGTAAATCTCAAAACGCCACCTCAGAGTTTTCGTGCAGACAACCAAAATAGATCTTTTGTAAAACAATGTTGTCACAGCCTCACCTCTCTAACCTGTAACCTGAACCACACGGTGAGACGTAACGTAACAACAACAATGGCTGACTACTGTCGGGTACCTTGGATACTGCGTCAGCATCAATCGCCATATTTGAACTGGCACGACTCCCAGTCAACATTTACTCAATAATGTTTGGAGTCTGAACACAGCGCACCAGCTTTCCACGTCTTCTTCTCTGTTGTTGGTGTGTTTGTGTGGCAGCGTTACAGTGCCACACAAGCTGAGGGATTTCTGACCTGCACTTTCTCTCTCTGATGAGACATAAAAAACAGCTCATACCACAGGAACGGTATGATGGAAAATTTTACTGACTTTTTCATACCGTGGTATGCCTTGAGCATGGTAACCCACCTATGCCTAAGTGGCACTGATAATCTGTGTCAGCTACAGCAGCCCAGCAATGTCCAGAACCTTCAGGATCTCAGGGAAAATCTTGTCCACACCAGGTAATTTTCCATAACAAAGCATTATACTAGTACTTCAATAACTTCAACCACAGATATGAGTAAGACTTCTCCTGAGTACTCTGCCTGAAGGACATGTTGGCTGTCAGGGCCAACCATGCCTCCTACTATGTCTTGACAGTCTTCCTTGCTGCTGGTGTCCTATTGCAGATTTTATGGTTGCCACCATGATAGGTGTCTATGACCTAAACTGATGCTTCCACAATGGAGGCTCTGTTAATGTCCCACTGAGTCCGCATGTTACCATCCGCCCCTGCGACGCATGAGGGTTGTTAAAGAGCCTTGTTGACAGGGACATCAGCCAAACATTCCAAGGCCACCCCCACAACACATTTGTTACAAAGTCTATCCAAGCCTCCTTAACCACGCTATGGTCTTCACCTGAGTGTCCAAGACTAATAATATAACCACAAAGACATTAATTGCTCTTAGGGACCAAGGAGCTCTGGTACCACATATATGTAAAACAATCCTATATTTTTGTCAAGGTTTCTCCCTCATTGCCCATCTGCCCATTGCCCAAGGCTTGTTACTCAAAAGTCAGAGCTGGTCTCCCATCATGGCAGTCACATGGAGGTTCTTATTTTCCAAGGAAAACTCCATAATAGCAGCATGTACCCAAGTGTCCCTATATCTGCCCAAGGTCTCACACCTTTATAAGCTCTGGATAGGATACAGTCTCCTCCCCAGCACTTTGGTTTCAGAGCCCAGGCTTGTACATGGCGTTGAGTCTCACTATATCTGGTCGGTAGCGTTCCATCTCAGGCACCACCTCCAGCTCCCTCTTTGCCACAGGAGTAACAATCTATATCTATAAGACTATTCTTCTGGCCCTTGCATGCTAGCATTTGGTGGGTCCATAGGGTGGCATGTATTTTTTTCAGTCTCTGCGCAGCATGGCTACATGAGTCAAGACTCAGCCACCAGACGGTCACCAGTGAATTCCCCTCCCAGGTCTATCACAACATTGGACGATCATCCATTCATCCATTCATTGCCTATACCACTAATACCACTTACAGGGATCAGGGGCGCCGGTGCCAATCCCAGCTGGCAAATGGTGAGGGCAGCGTACACCCTGGACAGGTCGGCAGTCTGTCGCAGGGCCAACACCTACAGGCAATTTAGAGTCTCCAATTACCCAGAATGCACATTTAGATTGTAGGAAGAAGTTGAAGTACCTGAAGAGAACCTACTCAGGAACAAGGGTAACATGCAAACTCCACTCAAAAAGACCCCATACTTGGGAGTCAGACCCAGAACCCTCCTGCTGAGAGGCAACAGTGCTAACCACCACACCACTGTGCCACCCTTGGATGATCATCACTCAACAAATTGCATCCGTGACAGCTGCGACCACAATCTGTGTTACCAACAGTTCCCACAGATGATCATCTCAAGGTAGCGCCTTTAGTTGTAACAGATTAATGGCAAATCTAGAATCTGTAAGGTAATTGCTTGCTTGGGCAACAGAATAGCTTGTTTTGTGATCACAAAACATCTTATCATTACTTTGTAATAACGTGCCATCATTAATCTTGTCCAGCTGGCTCATTTAAAGATTCACATGACCAGTCGTGGCTTTTCTCTTACCCATTATCTTCACAAGACTCCTCTTGAAATTATACATTTTCAACTGAAACTTAATTTCTAAAAGTTAAGAGCCTGCTTTACTTCACACAATACAATATTTACATTTAAAACCAGCATTTGAAAATGCATGTTTTAGCACATGCATGTCTGACTTTGATGTTTCCTGCAATCTCCAATGGCACATAAAAGAACAAACTTGAACCTGCGTCTCAGTTTTCTCAAGCTGTCTGATACATTTAAAATGCTAATATAAGACTAAACTGATTAATAATTAAACAATTACGGTCATGAATCAATAACTTCTGCACATATTTTTCATTAGTAAATTGCACAGAGTAAACAAAGAAGCAGTATTACCAATTCAAATGCGGATGAAGGAGAGGGAGGGGGGGGACATTCTAATCGTCCTAACTTTGATGAAAAATAAACATTCGAGACAGTCACTCAAACAGTAAGGCCTCTGGTACAATTTTCCAAAGTAGATCATGTTGTTGCTTTCGATACACTTAGTTGGTTGATTATTCAAGTAAACATGGTTGGAACATTTTTAATGAAGTAGTCCAATATGAGAAATTCATGATAAATCTGGTGTGCGTAGTCAATGTACAGAACATTTGGACAGATTTGATGCCCATCTGAGCCTCTTTAACATTGAACTGATTTCTGTGGCAATCTGTCTCTAGTTTGAGGAACTCAGATATTGCAGTACAAAGGAGGAACGTCCGCACACGACAAGCTCAGGCACGACTGTTAATGCGCCTCTGATCAGTGCAGCAACTGCTTGATTGACTTTTTCCCTCACGTCTGTCGAAAAAGGCTGCATTCGCTGTCACAATGTCAAACGTATATTTCTCCCCCCGCTCCACAAAAACCATTGTGCTCCTCTGTCGGTTTTATCCATTAATGTCAGCGTGACACATTCATGTATCTTTCTTGATTGTGGCTCATCATGTATGTGCAACTTACCGTCTCCCTTTCCCCAAATGCCAGTGTGGTAATAGCTGATGCCATGGTAGTAAGTGTAAAGCCTGAGAAACAAGGATAAAAGCATAAACAAATCTGTGATAAAAAATATGACATGGCTATCAGCATGCAGAATAAGCCCAGCCCTGCGAGCACAGGCACCCAGATTAATGATAAATTACGAGGACCTGGGCTTGTTTATAGCACTCATTTTCCCTGCTGCACCTGCTCATATTCTCTTGGCCTAGAGCAGCCCCCTCTCTCTTTTTCTATTTTCTCTCTCCATCTCTCGTACTCCTTCATCTTTCTTTTTCTCCCCCCGCCCCTTTTTCTTTTCTCTGAGTAGGTGCTTATTTAAAATGATCCTGTGTTTCTAAAGCACTCTGCCAAAACCGGTGGGACACCCCATGAAAACATAATCTGTGGGTGTATAATTGATGTCTTAAAGGAGAGAGGAGGGCAAGGAGAGAAAACAGAGGGATAACAAAAAGGTAAGTAAAAAAGAGAGAGAGAGAGAGAGAGAGAGGTTTACTGTAAATGAGAGACAGAAAAACATGAGCGGGGAGGAAACAAGTTAGAGAGATGGAATAAAACGTTAGCAGAGAGAAATTGTTTGATGCATAACGAAACAGAGAAGGGGGGGGTGGGGGGGGGGGGGGGGGTGGCGGGAGAGAGAAAGATAAAGCCGGAATGAGATGAGAGCAGTGGGCAAGCACAGCGGCCTTTTGGTAGCAGCTCTTGTAATAATACACCACCCGGCATCAACGCAATGCTTAATTTTAATATTAATTACAAATATCTCTCCACACAACAAGGAAGTAATTTGACAATCACTTTGGCCCCGAGTACTGTATTAAATGCAAAGTGGGGCTAAGGGCGAGAGCAGTCAATATGGAGAACCAAAGTCTCAACACCCCCCCACCCCCACACACATACACACCACCACCACCACCAACACCAACCCCACCCCCCCACACCTCCCCCACCCCCCTCACCTCATTACATGAAGTGTGAATGTTAATTCTAGTGGGTTTATTAGTTAGAATCAAGGAGGGAAAAAATGAGAAGAGGTTAGCATTTTTATTGTTCATTACAAGTGGCTCTCTGGTGGTACCTGGGAACTTTTGAGGGGGCTGCTGTTAGGCCATGGCTGTGTGTGTGCGTATGTGTGTACCTGTGTATGTATGTGTGTCTGTGCATGTGTGTGCACATGCGTGAAGGTGGGGTGATAAAGGGGAAGTGGGATGGTGGTGGTGGAGGTGGTGGTGGTGGGTACTACTACGAGTGGCTATTGTCTGATTCATAATTATATTTTTATTATGACTGAGCTCGGGGGCCCCCTCACACTGTACAAAGCAATTTCTGGTAGAGAGCGCTACGAGGGCAAAGTGTTTACATACCAAATTATAAGAATATACTGACAGCGTTTGGTTGTTAATAAGCCGTAATCACTTCCCCTAATTTAATCCGGTTGCTATGGTAAACAAATGACACTTGAGGCTGATGGCGGTGAAGGAGGAGGCGGAGAGGAAGAGGTGTGCCCAGTCGAAGGAGAAGGGAGAGGAAAATAGCTGATGATAGAAAACTGACACACACACACAGACAGACACACACACACACAGACAAGACACCTGCTGTCCTCTGTGTATCGTGCATGTTTGGAGGGTTGGGTGTGATCTGTTAAAGCATGAGAGAGAGAGAGAGAGAGAGAGAGAGAGAGAGTGTACTTACATGTGTGTTGGTCAAAGACAGCTGCCTGTGCAGTCAGCAGTGCTGCTCTCCTCAGAAAGCAGAAAATTGTGCGGGAATTGGGCTAATTGTACGGAATGATTGATGCTAGTGGAAACTACAGTACATTAAAAACACAAAAGCACACTCATAAGTGCACAGACACACACACACACACACACACACACATGCTCATACTTCCTGTCTGCTGCACACAGGCCATTCTTGCAAATCCCATATAGAAGTGCTTCTCAGGTAGTTCAGGCTGAAGCAGTGGGAGTGGATCTTGATATTATTTTCCTTTTACCGTCCTTGTTTTCAGAAGTGACACAGCCACAATAAGAGATCTAATTCAGAGTCTGAAGTCTGAAGAAAAGCCAACAATCACCAAGAAAAAAAAAAAAAATCAGGACCTCATGAGGCATAAAACAAGAAAACAAAGAATGAAGTCTAAGTTGAAAAATAACTTTAACAGTCTTCTCATGTGTTTCCCCTCTGGCTCTTCTTTCCCTTCTTTGTAAATTCAGATCTGTTGCTGCAATAATTAATTGGTTAATTGATTACTCAATCGACAGAAAATTAATTGACAACAATTCTGATAATTGATTGAACGTTGAAAGTCATTTATGGAGCAGAAATGCCTCATAACTGTTTCGCTGGTTCCAGATTCTCACATTTAACAATTTCCTGCTTTTCCATGTCACACAGAACAAACCGATTTCAGGTTGATGTCACCTTAGGCTCTGGAAAATCAATTACTCAATAAAATAAAATAATAAAGATAAAGAATAATCCCAGGCAGATTAATCAGTAATCATTAGTCACCCTAATATGATCTATTTTTCGATAGGAATTAGATTCCCTTTGTTCAGCAGGATTAATATATTGAGTGGTGCTGCTTCAAAAAGTTTGCCAGTGTAACTTTTTCCAGGGCCAGACATGTGATGAGATTTTAAGACCATTGACTGATGTGTTTTACTTCACATGTGAGGAAAAGCAGAGGGAGCTGGTCAGAGTCTGTGAAAGACAAAAGAGGAGCAGAAGTTTTCACTGGTTGGTGTTAACGTGACGTGGGAATGCTGTTAATGGCAGTGATGATTTCAATAAGCGGGGAGGAAGATCACGGTAACGATCGCACGTGGCTGCACTAATCGGTAATCACGCGCACCTAATGTGCACTATCTTTTGTCACCTCTTGAACCTGCTAACAGCAGAACATTCGAGGCTGTTTATTTCACACAAGACACTGATTACTCAGAGATTCATCTCCATGCAGAGTGATTGTTTATTAGGATGCATGTTCACTGCTGTCTGACGGCTGTCTGCTTTGTGCATTCAAATATTAACACTTAAGATACATTTTAGCAAAGTCTCATTAACAGACAGCCAGGGCCTTTTTGCTTGTTTAATGCGTATCACAGAAAGTAGAATCGTGGTAGTCTACCCTCTGGGCTTTATCTCCCCACAGCCCGCTGATTAAATATGAAAACCTATGGAAAAATCTCCACTTCTGCACCTTAATCCAGCAAATAAGAGAGACCAAAGAGAAAGGGGATGAATGGTTGACAATGGCTTTCAATTCAAACCCCCTTTCAGAGGAGAAAATCCTCACCTGTCACTCTTTAGTCTGTCTTGCAAAAAGTAGAAATGATTGCAATGCAACAGTGTGACTTTGCTGCAAATCCAGTCTCCAGTGAATCAGTCCATCTTTAATATTTCCTAACAAGATTCATCCTTCATTGCAGGGGAATTTGTTTTTAGTTTTTGAATAATTTAATGGCAGCTGTTATTAATAAAGGGAATATGGCTCTTTACATACTACCGCCTTAACAAATGTGGATCTATTGGGGAATGGTGAAAAGGAAAAAGGGAAATAGAGGACAGTCATCCTCATGGCTCTGGTTAGGATTTTCTTTTCTCTCAATCTTCTCTTATAGATGCATATCAATACGTATCGTAGTGTCTGCATTGAGCCCGCCACATCCAATATCGCCTGGACATTTTACATAATTATTATTTTCAGGAGTCACTGAGGTCTCATAGAAGGGAATGTAAGTGACAGGCGTTTAAAATGGTTTTTAAATCATGCGGGATAACCAGGGCCTTTCAGAAATAATTGTGTCAAACTGCTTTTCACCTTTTTCGCCAATCAATATGCACACTTATTCATGGGCAGACGACTATCCATCAAAAGCAGCGCTGCTCTTTAATATACATGCTTGCATTTTAATGGGCTACTTTCACAACAATACTGGAGACAACAATGTGTTTCTGTGTAATATTCCCGAAAAAAAAAAAAAATGATGATACAGCCACTTTCATATAAACCACAGCACAAGGCTCACTTGCTTTACTCTTGCATCTATATACACACACACACTGGCACAAATACACCTGTGCATTAGCATTGGTTGCGCACATACACACACACACACACACACACAGAGTTTGTTAAGTGGTGGCCTAAGACGATGTAATCTCATTCGCTTTCTCACACGGCTCGTACCGTACATGATTTAAAACTAGATTTCATGCATGCTTTCATACTAATTCACTTGCTCATATTTTTCATTTGACTGCAAAAAACTCTGAGAACAATCAAGAATTACTCCATTCTCCAATTAAGCTTATAAACAGGACCAAGACAGGGGGAATCTATTCATTTTCTTTTGATTAAAATTATCGCCACTTGCAAGGAGCTTTGGGGTTTATATATTAAATAATGCATCATTTCATAATTATATAGAATATATAGATTTTTTTTAAATAGGATACTGGGCAAAATGGTAACTTTAATTAGATCGGTGTGTAAGATATCTCGGGGGTATGATAAAACAATGTTAAATATCTCACAATGACTGTAAAATATGTTCCGACAGATAATGAAACACAAATAGGGTCTCGCTTTACCATGGCTCCTATTTGTCGAAACATCCCCACATGCATTTTCTGAAATTTCATAATTATATTGAAAATGTGATCAGGGGATAACATAGCTAGGTGCTAAATATGACGCCGCCAGTCCCCCACCTATTCAGAAGGCATACATTATCATGCTATTACTATAAGAGCAAATTACTAGAGAGAGTCGACCATAACGTGTGCTGAGCAGGGGTGGGGGGTGGGGGTGGGGGTGTGAAGGAAAGCAAATTCAGGGCAGAAGACTCCCTTAAGATGCTGCGTTTCATCTCCTGTCACACACACACATTCCTGCAGACACACACACACACACACACACAGTACATCTGAGCTAATAAACAGGCCTAGAAAGTCATGGGTGGCGTAATATCCACACTAAGATGAGCTAAGGCCTAAGATTAGCAAAGAACTAAAGAGCACTTGGCAGAGTGAGAGGGGGGAGAGACGCTTTTACAATTAAAGCAGAATTAAAGATGCACTATAACAGCAACACTTTGCCAAGCAAACAATGCCTGCAGTCTCTTTCAAAATTACAGTAGGCTAATTTGAAATGAAGGACAAACAGTGGCTGTGTGCGTATGCGTGTGTGTGTGTGTGTATGTGTGTGTGCGTGTGTGTTTCCAGAACTTTCTCCTATTATGATTGCAGCCGTACAGATTGGTCTATATATAAAGTATGTAAATGTCGTCTGGCTGCGACAGTCAGAAGCGTCAATAGAAGTTGACAGCTGAATTATAACCGCAGCCGAATCCATCAGTCTTTTGTTTTAACCGGAGAATGGAGCATTTTTAAAACTCAACAAAGGCCTTTAATCAAATTCTCAAGGTTGTAGGCTTTAGCATTGTATTAGTTTAATAGTTTCTGCTGCACCATTGACGTTAATGACACATTCCTATGTAAATATAATGTGGCTCCCAGAAGCCATCAAAACATTTTAAGGTCCAGTGAATACAGTTGTATTTTTTTCCTCCTCTCTCTCCCTCCTTCTCCTCCATACAGAAATGTCTTTTTATTTAGCAATCTCTGCGCAGTGCATGGTGATACAATAAAAAGGAGGGGAGATTGATTAATGGAGACTTTAAGGTAGTGATGCGCAGCACTGATACAAATAACTATGGAGAGACAGAGAGGAGAGAAGATTGTTCCTCCCCTCCCTGCCTCCCCTCACCCCCCACCACCACTCACCAGCACACACCCTAATCTACACACACACGAGCCAGCACATGTATACACAAGACTTTTAAAGAATTCACATATGGAAACACACATTGACCGCAGCTGTGGGCGTGCACATGCACATGCAAACGTGTACACAATACACACACACACATATGCAAATCTAAATAGCATGTACAGTTTAGAGGCCTTTGGCATAGATTCATCACCCACGTTTGAACGTTAATGAAACTGCACATTTTCTCCGCATTCAGAGACTGATGAAAGCATTTAAGAGTAATATGGGAAAATGCATTAGAGGCTGTGGCATATTTTGGAAGGCACATAGAAACAAAAAAAAGAGAAAACTTAGGACATATTGGCCCATATCTTAAGTGCGGGTGATTAGCTTTTGTATGTATGAATTGCTTAATCAGCTCTTTGGGGGGATGTGCTGTATTAAAGTGGTTGTTGATAATTTTAAAAGAGGGAAATATCAGATACTTGAGAGCTGGCATTGAGATCACACCACATATGCAAATACGCTTGCACACACAAAACTGAGTTGGAGGGACAGAGAGATGTAATAGAGATTGCTCATGCTAGACATGTACATATTAGCTAAGAATCAGCATTCAATCATGACTTCATGTTGTGTTTTCTGGATTTCATTGTTTCTCTTCATCCATTGTTTAATAGCTTAACTGACTGAAATTAACATCTATGCATCTCGTGTGATGGTCGACACCACACATTCTCTGAGAATCTGTATTAAAACATCCACAAGATGAAATGCACTTTGCTTAGTTTCCCACAGAGCTGCCATACTTTACGTTAAAGCATCAATGCCACATTGTATACATACTCAGTTACAAGAAATAGAATTCAAAATGTTAAAGTATTTACTTAACTAGTTAAGTAGTAACTCAAGTATTATTAGTAAAATATCAAAATGCATCATTAATAGCTGTAGTTGTAGAGGTGACAACGGTATGTAATGCTGTGACTTGTTGCAAATGTAATTGGAACTACTGTATGTCCTATGCTGTTGTATTGAGTAATCTGTCATTATATGTTGTGCTGTGTTATGTGTTATAAACATTTGTCTGTATCATGTGATTTTGTTTTTGCACGTCTACAAATCTTACACCGTACCAGTAACTACATGTGAAATCATTTTTCCTATGTCAAATCAGTTAGTTTCATTTCTGTTCACTTCCACATGATGGAGTTACACGATACTGCTGATATGTATATATGTATGTATATGTATAGCAAACATATAACAGCAACAATTAGAACACAGAACCAACAGAAAAACAACAACAGCATTATCATGGAGGTCACATGTTTCACTTATTTAAGGGAGAAAATATATGAAATGTGGCTTTGCATTCGTCGTTGCAGTGTTACTGTTTTGTTGTGAAACTTTGTTGTGCCACAAATGTCACCCCGTACTTTTTCAGTGTTCAGTGTGTAATACAGTTTATATTATGTTCAGATTATTGTGATTACAATTTGCTCGTAATCCATTTAGAAAGTGCTTATACTGCCTTATAATAGCATGTGAGCACCACTTGGAGAAAAGTGCCACCAAATAAAAGATCAAGTGCATCTGAGCATTTCCATTACAAACACACACATACACTCACACACACAGACTCGTACACACGTTGCGCAGATTTCTCATGCATCGTCTTCCTGTGTGCTCTGGGCTGTAACATTTGCTTTGTTAGTCAAGGAGAACAATCTAATTTGCAGGGAAACAAATAAGAAAAAAAGATGTAGCTGTAACAATACCTCAAATTCCATCCTACTAATTTTTCCCCCTTTCTTCTTCTTTTTTAATTTACAATGCAAAGTGTAAAAATAAACATTGAAGGTTCAATTTAGTGTGGTTTTCAGCCGTGGCATCTAATCCCCCCACCCCACCCCTCACCACAATGTGCTGGAGGTTGTAGAGTTTCCCTGAGGGGTGGGGGGAGATGGGTGGCAGGGTTCTCATCTAGTGAGAGATAGGTGGGCAAAGAGGAAGGTTCTTTCACATTTCACACTTTTATACACACATGCGCACACACACACACACACACAGGGTGTACCCTCAGGCCCTAAGGGAGCCTCAACAATACAGGCTGTACCGTAATCTCTCTCTCTCTCTCTCTCTCTCTCTCTCTCTCTCTCTCACACACACACACACACACACACACACATGCATACGGTATAACAGATTCTTATTACCTATAAAGGTGTCACAGAAACAAAAACGTGTATACGACTCTGCCACACACCACCGTGGAGAAACTGGGAGACGAGCAACTCTTAACACGCAGACAAACGAGGAGTTTGTTTGACAAGGATCTCCACAATGAAAAAAAAAACACATTAAAAAAGAAAAAGCGGGACAGGAAGAGGTGAGAGAGGAAGATGAAGTGCTGCTGCGGCGTGCCCCTGAGTCATATGCCAGGCTTTACCCAGTGCCTGCTGTCAGTCACAGCGGTGGCCCAAAATAAACAAACTGATCTTTTCTACTGATATCTTTGCATTAATTGACATGAGCTGAGTTTACACTGCTACATACCCCCTCCAGGAAATAGTCATATACTGGCATGTATGTACAATAATGTTTTGTTTTTTGGGGAAAAAAAACACTTTTTCAAGTAACCCAGATGGTCTTTATTGGTGCCATCTTTGTACGTGTATTTTTCTCTTTTTTGAGGGGTCTCTCGTTTCTTAACTCTCCACGCTATCAAACGTTAGACTGCTTCCTGACATCACATAACAAATGATTTATCATTGCACGTATCTGTACTACCTCCAGGAAATAACAATACACCCACAGTCTAGGCTTCTCTTTAATTCTAACCACTGACCATGTGCATTAAATAATGTTAAAAATTAGTAGCACATTAAAGTTTAGTTTTTGATTGACTGATATGTGTTTTTCACCACTGGACTTTTACTTGCTGCTGAGAACATTCAGTACAATTAACCAGCACAAACCTGTATTCACGACTCCATTCAACTCGATTCAAAATGACTGCCTCTTACTTTTGGGTCTGGTACAGACTTACATACCACACCACCATATATCCCATGTATGAAAATGCTTGGGACCAGCTGGCCTTACCAGTTTCATTCATGAAAAACACAACTATCTAAGCACTACAGTCTTTAAGCATTATTTAATGTATCAGAGTTAGTAGAGGTGTACTTAATCTGCAATACACACAACATCAGCACAATTATCACTGTACTTGATGTAATGATGTTATCAGCTGTGTGTTGTGCTGGTCATAATTTCTTAGTACTGTTTCATACCAGCATATCATGTGATATATATACATTCAAAGGGCCACATGACGTATACCAAGGGAACAAAAAAACAAAACAAAACAAAAAAACAACAACACACTCAAACACCCTGTCCCTGTGCGAGCTGTTCAGCTGGAGATATTTTTTCCATTTGTGTGACCTTCTGAAATGATTGCTCATCTGGATTCACTGCTTTTTCTCCTCTGCCTTTAAAGAGGAGAGATCAGAGGGAAGTTGGGGAAAGAATGTGTCATTTCAAAGCGTCTGCAACTCCCACTGATACGTGTAATCACTAAGCCAAACCCGTCTGATTGTTAGCCCCTTGTTCGCCTCTCCGACACACCTGAGCGCTACGCAGCAGGAGGCTATCTGTGTGATGAGAAGGACCTCACGGCAGGAGGCGCGGCAGGATTAGATCAACTGTCCCGAGCAGACGGACAGAGAGAAGGAACAAGGCAAAGAGAGAGTGAAGTTTCAGATAATTTTACTTGCTGCTGAGTAAACATACAATGTTTGTTAAGTCTGCTGCCATGGCCAAGCCAAGCGGCAAATGACGGATGCAACAGCGTGAGCTATAGCTGATTAAAGCCCTATCTTCTTCAAAGTAGGGGGGATTTTCACTCTGACATTTAAAGAACAAACACAATGCTCAGTTGGGTGGCATATTTGCCTATTGTTCCTTTTTAAGATAAAACTTATGTCCATGTGGAAGTTTAAATCGTCTTGGGTAGCTGTTGTATCTGAGTGTGTTTCTTTATGTCTGGGCGGCTCAGCTCCTCTGTTTGTGTGCATGTGTTTCTATATAGTTCTTCAAGGCCGTACATGTGTGTGTGTGCCCATGTGTGTTCCTGCATATAAACCCTCATTTAGATAGACCTCGGTCCAACTTTGGTGGTGGCCCTCGGCCACATGGACTGGTCTGATAGAGCACTGGGGTCTACGGGAGTCGCACACACTGCTGTTGTGTGGCGGGGCCTCTCTTATCGGAGCCGCCAGCACGGTAAGCTAGGATTAGCATCTAGATCTGCGAAGACTGGACGTCAGCACAGGGGACAATGGTGAGAGAAGAGAGGAGAGCGCAGGATGAGAAGTTGGAGATAGAGGGGATGCATAGAAAGGGGCGGGTTACAGCAGATTGAGGGATGTCATACTCACTAGTAGCGCAGAGAGAAAATGTTCTGCCATCCCCCACTTGCTGGTATGAGCAGTTGTTTTCTTTCCCTTTTCTGCTCTTTTAAGCCACGTTGTTCCCTTTTCTTTCGCATCTTTTGTCCCCGTGGACAAAGTGCACGAGAGCAGCATGTGTCCATGCCTACTTGGACAGTTTTGGTGGTCTGATGTGGAGGACGCACTTCAAAACCACAGAAACATCACACTCATGGAGCAGGCTAAGTGGGCCCTGTTTTTGAAGTCTTTCTTTGAAATAAGCAAGGCAATCCCTTGGCCCAGGGATCATATTCTATTTACGTTCCCTTTGCCAACGACACAGGCAACGCTGGCCAAATTCACAAAAGAAGATCCACATTGGAAAATCCGGCTAATCCCTGATTGAAAGTTCATGTGTTGGCTTCGATGGATAAGCTCTGGCAGATTTTCCCAGGAAAGGGGAGTAAAGGAAAAAAAATGCAACAAAACTGGGATCCTTTTTGGTTAAAAAGTGGACTCAGTGTCAGTGCCAGGCAAGCAAAGCTCATGTCCGCATGTCAAGAGCTGCCTTTCATGCTCAAGGCTGCAGTAGGTTGTGTCTTCTCGCCCTCAAGGGGGGGTTATGTCGTTGTCTTCAGAAGTGGTAGGGGGTGAGTTGGTTGTTCCAAAGGTTGACTTAAGAGAAAGCAGTCGGTAATGATGCTTAGTTTATTCAGCTCCTCTTTTTCCTCTTTGTACATTTATTGCTTCCTCAAATTCTCACCCACTCCTTACTCTCTCATGTTCCCAGCCTGTGTCTCTCTCTTTTTCCTCCATCCTTCCCTCCCTCCCTCCTTCCCTCCCTGGCTGCCTCTCTCCTCTCTCTCTTCCAGGGGTGGTGGCTATGGCTAGAGAGCCTGCACAGATGGCAGGCCAGCTTGCCTTCAGGGGAAGGGCTCCACAGCTTAAACTTCCTCCATTTTCCCTCTTTTCTTCTTCTCTTTTCTTCAGCTCAAACTTTTGGCCTGTAACTTTTCATGCCTGGCGAGCCTTTATCTCGCCAAGCATGATGTCAGGGGGAAGGAAGAGTGGTTGAAGGGGGTGTGGGAGGTTTTGAGGGTGGTGGTGGGTTGGTTAAGCTGTCTTCAGATCAGAAGGGGCCATCAGTGTCGGTGGAAAGGCACCACAGAGGCCGGTGGTGTGTTAGTAGTGGCTCTGTGAGGCCTCTGACTGGCCAATAACATGGCCCTTGAAAATGTTGTATTTTTAACTCCCATCGTTCTACAGAAAGCCGTGTGCCCTGATTGATAAATTACTACTGAGGGTTTTCTGCTTAGGTTCTCACATCCAGTCCTTTTTGCTGCCTCTTCACATCTGCAGGCTTCTCTTAGACAATAGAAGCATTAACAAGGACAAGTGTTATCACAAGTCAGAGTTTACTACTTCGCATTAACAAGAATCCTCAAGAATCCATCAATGTCTTCTAGAGATGACCCTGTGATAATGGTAATATCACCTTTCACCATCTCTCCACATGTCATTTCACACTCGAGTCAATGTGAACACTGTTCCTCTAATGGCTTGCTATACTTACAGCCATCACCACCATAAGTGGTCTTGTTAGCAGTGGCCCCTTGCCTCTTCATGGGATCAGCCCAACAACTTGACCCGTGTAAAGTGATTACCTGATAGCCAGCGCTCTGAGCTCGGCCTTCTCCCATTCAGCACAGCGAGACTCTTTAGACTCTCAGAACTTCTGACAGTGTACAGCAAATCATTTTAATTTAATCCAACCTAAGGTACTGTAACACACCACGTGTTGTGTATGACTGTATGTGCCTGTCTCATGTCTGCTTGCAATCCCAAGGTGTCACAAGACTTATAACCATGTCTTACTGTTCTTTTGCCACATCGCTTCACTGAATTTCATCACTTTAGAAAAAAAAACAAAACATGCCAATGTTAACATTAACATGATTTTTTACAACAAAACAGTAAAAATGAGCATCAAGATAATAATACTAAACACCGTCATAATTTATGTCATAAATAAAGCAGGTGATGACAGCTCACGGTTGTCATAGTAAACTAATACACTTTCTGACACAGACATAGTGACTGTCAGAGAATTTGATGGAAAACATTGTGTAAGACAACTTGTGCCGTCTACACAGTCTGACTACAATCCACAGCTAGGCCACATAGTTAAGCACTTTCAGAGAGAGTGAGGCTCCCTCATCTGCAGGGAAAACCTGCAACATAAGCTCAAGAGGCACCTGGAAAGTATATCACTGCTCTCGAGCAAATGAAATTATTTTTCCAAAGCTATAAAACATTAGCAGGCATGCAACAACAACAAAAAAAGTGTGTCATGTTTTAAAAAGTCTGCTATAAGGTAATGCAGTTTGTGCTCATCGAAAAAGTATTTGTTACAGCGAACAGAATTAAAGAACAGAAATCAGGAGTCACTGTGTATTAAACTGGTGCATATGATCCAATATTATATGATTTTATGTTTTTAAAGTGGAGGTTCATTAAGGTTCTGTCACTCGTTTGCATCCAGCTGTACAGTAGTTGAGTTGAATTGTGCAGGTTTTGATTTGTTTCGCTCAGATTCCCGTCTCTGTCTGTGAACATACTCTATGTGTATGTGTTAATGTACATGTCTCAGCCATTAACTGTGGAGTGAATGTGAGATAAAGCCCTGAAAAAGAAACCAGCATTTAAGAAAATTTTGTCTCAACTGTCCTGTTTTTTTTTTTTTTTTTTTTTTTTTTTTTAGGCCTAATAATAACAATAACACTTTTTCAGCACTTTTCATTAATCTAACAGTGGTAGTGTTGTCATTGTACTGCAGATGAGGTTTTGTATGAGAATTAACACTCACCTTGACCTGTGACTTGCACTCTTAATTACGCATAAAATTCTAATTATATAGAGAGATTATAACATTTTTAAATATGATTGCAGCATTTAATACACTTTAAAAGTTGTACGTGCCGGTAGACTGACTGTTTTTTTTTTTTTTTTTTTTTTACAACGCTCCTAATTAAAGATTAGAGAGGATTTGTCATCAGTGTGCTTCAAGCATGTCCTAATTCTCATTTTCATAAAACATCTGTGAAATAGTCTATATTTAACACATGTGATGGCTATTTTATGCACTTTTTATGCTTGTCTCATGGACGTCTTCATGTGCTGAATATAGTAGAGTCAGCACGGCCGGAGGACTCCAGGACCCTTCTACTGAGAGCAGAGGGCTGAGCACGCGCCTTCATATATGAGATGGAAGAGAGTCATATACAGAGAGAGAGAGAAATAGAGGGAGAGAGAGAGGGAGAGGAGGGAGAGAAAGGGGATGGAGGAGAGCTGAAAAATGATTCTGGACTTTGTCAGAGAAATCAATTGAGAAACACATAGACATGGACAGCAAATTGGGTGATAAGGCCCCCGTGTCCTCCCTCTTCTTAACGAGGAGCACTGAAGCATGAGGGTAAATAAAAGAGACATCTCTCACTTTCTATCTTTGCTACGTTTTCTCTCCTACACACACTCTTGTTCTTTTAGCAGCTCGGTTGCTCCCTCTTGTCATTATCTGTGTCTGTTTGTTTCATTAGACTCTGTCTTTTCTATATCTTTCTCCCTCTCTATCGATATATTTATGCATGTTAATAATGGCTGACAGGATGACAGGATGCTGCTGTGACTGCAGTCTCTGGATGTGTGTGTGTGTGTGTGTGTGTGTTTAGGGATATAATGTAATCTGAAAGGCCTATCCTCTGTTCCCAGGTTTGGGTGAGGGCGACCAGAGGTTGTGGCAGAGTATGCCCGTACTTTGTGTAGAACAATGCGAGCAGGCAGGCAGTCGCAGCTCGGAGGTATTCTGCAGGTGTCGCAGAGAAGGACCCTTCTGTAGCAGTGTGTCTTGGAGCCGATCTCCACAAAGCTGCCTCTCCTGCTGCCAGATGGACCCATGCTTTTCCCCACACTCTTGCTCTCACAGCTAAGACCTAGGCTTTTCTCCCTCCTTTTTTTTTCCTCCCCCCCTCCAAGCCTCCCCCCCTCACCACCCCCTACAAAAGAAAAGCGCTTTGGCTGAAAGAAAACCACAGCTGAATTTTATGGTGCCGCTTCTTTTGCCAAGCTGATTCCACAATTCAAAGGGACAGAGTGCATGGAAATGCTGTTTTTGAGCTGCGTTGTCGCTACGCCTTTTTAGATGCAAGTTTGCATTGGCGGATATGTTTGCCACACTAATATTTTTCTTCCCAGTGTGAAATCTTGATAATATTCAGAGTTGTGGAGTAACACAGCTCAGAGTGTGTTTGGAGTGGAGCTTGCAGCAGATCTTCCGAGGTCTAATTCCTACAAGACCTAAATAAGGTGACAACAGTGTCAGCGCTAAATGTGATCACACCGTCTATAGACATCATGCATTGCACGTCACTCTGTGTGCGTGTGTGTTTTGGTGGTAATGTGTACGCCAGTGAATGTGTGCCAACACACACACACAAATACTGGCACGCATTCTTTGGCACATATACCACCAAGCACAAAATCCATTAAGTTATACCAGCGCCCTCCCTGTACCTTAAATAACTGAACGAGATGCAACACAACTTCAATCGCACGACCCTGATACTGCTACACCTCGCACCGAGCGGAGGGAGCGCTTACTTACTCCGGGGACAGAATTAACATCCAATTTCCCACTTCTCATTACAATTCAATAAAAGCCAATCTGCTTTTACCTTTAGAGCACTGTTTTGGGTGGATGCTTTCAGGGGGCCCCACTCCACTCTGAGCCCAATTAAGAACATTTAAACATATTAAAATCTCCCAAGCTCTTCACTGTCCTGATTACTGCTTAAATATAATCTGCTTTTATATCCCCTCTCTGCCTCTTTGACTCATTTTTCCTCTAAAATTATATCCATCAGTGATGATTTTTTTTTTCTCTCACTCTCACTCTCTCTCCAGGGGATTCAGGGTCGGGCGAGTAAGTATATCTACCTTCCATGCAAAGATATTG
Source organism: Caranx ignobilis (assembly GCA_021432705.1). Classification (NCBI taxonomy): domain Eukaryota; kingdom Metazoa; phylum Chordata; class Actinopteri; order Carangiformes; family Carangidae; genus Caranx; species Caranx ignobilis. The sequence continues at coordinate 362,029 of MU269998.1, forward strand.
AACCGCCAAGTTTCTCATGCATATTCTGCCTTTTCTTTACAATCAGCCGCTCACTGTGGAGGACACAAACACACACACATCAGTGACTTTAACATCGCTTGACGTCCACCCTCGGCCCCGCGCACTGTTATTCTCACTCACTATCAGGCTTGACAAGGATGTATTGTGTGTTTAGAGAAGTGCATGGGTGAATATTGATGTGTATAAATGTTTCTGATAAAAAAAAGGCCCCACACTCGCTCTGTCGTCATGTCACATCTATCATGGGAAATCCACTTTGCTCATCTCCATCACCATTGTGCCATCCAATGGGGATGGCTAAATGGGCCACAAGTCACATTGGAGTAGTGCTCACACAAATGCATGTTAACCCCTTATTTACATGATACTGATATTAACTGCCAACATACAGCGCTTAGTGATACTTTTTTTTCTGAGCCTGTCAATGATTCAGTGCTTGAAAGCTTCTCTGATAACATAAAGACGGTGCTGAGAAACCACAGGCTTCTTCAAGTTTATCTCATTTTAATGGCTTAATGAATTAGCAGAGACTATTTCTGTAATTCATGAAGCAAAAATGCCCTACAGTGGTGTGTTTTGGCAAAGACAAATAATGCTATGATTAAAAAAAAAGCTCTGCTGCATTTTATTCTAGATGTCCAGTCTGAAGCAGCTGCCTATCACCAGATCCAAGGTTTTTCCATACACTGCTACAAGCTTGGTGATGTAGTAACATCTTACAGTGCTCAGGCCTCCTTTCTTCAGGTGAGCTCAGAGACTGGACACGGATATATCTTCTCATTCATATCAACACTTTCTAATAAAATGTAAATAATGTGGCCTTCAAATGAGGGAAACTGACGCACAGTCATTGGGACAACAAGATTTTTAAAAACACACATCTAGCATTTAGCTCTCTGGCCTTTTCTGTCAGAGCAGTTGATACTTCCAACAGAGAAGGTTATCTACAGGTGAATGGTGCAACACTGATGTCAAGTTGATTTTCATGTCAACGTTCACCAGAGTTTGAGTCAGGCCACTGATCAGGGTATTCATTTATTCATCAGCTGTTTTGCTGATCCTTTTAGAGTCACTAAAACTGGATGAGGGCACAAAGGGTACACCCTGGAAAGACTGCCAGCCTGTCACAGGGCTGATATATAAAGACAAACAACCACTCAAACAACCAGTTAAATCTATAGGCAGTTTCGTTTCCATGTAGCCTAATCTGCATGTATCTGGAGCTGGAGCTGATGAGGAGGAAACCCATCAACAGATCTGAACCTTGAACCTAGAGCGCGAACCACTACACCATGACTGTGCCACTCCTGATCATAGTAATGGCCTCCAAAAGAAATAGATTTAATCATTTTCAATAGTTAAACCAGGCTGTCAAACCGTTCTCACCATGGAAATCTCGTACACCTGTGAATAGTGGAGGTGTCTGTTTCGTGGCACACATACACTACGAGATGTGAGATGTCAACTGTGCCAAAGCAGAACACAGAAACTGTTGGGGGTTTAACAATCCATAACAACAAACAGAACATCTTTTTTTTAAAAGACATGAATGAAGTGAACCAAACAGACTCGATCATGATCGCTTCTTTTAGAGTTTTTAAAAGGTTGCTCTTGGTGTAGTGAAGGCTGCTGGGAAATGACCCATTATTCCAACCCCGCTGAGAGTAAAAAGCACATTCTGCAGGTACATCTGCTCACTTAAAGACAGCTGAACTTCAAATTATTCACAACGCATAATTCAGAGCCGTGTGTAAGTCAGGCATGTAAAAAAGGCACCTTAAATTATACCATGCAAACTCCAGTGTCTCATTAATATTACAGGGACTATTCTTTGACTTCATTTCATTTCTCTTCTCCGTCTGAGCGGGGACAAACGTTGTAGGAGGGAGGAATTATAAGGTGTGCAAATCACATTTCAGGGTTCAGTGTACCAAAAAACTACTGAATTGTTTTAACCTTTCCTTCTCGCTTCTGCCTCCTCGGAGCTTTTGATATATATATATATATATATATATATATATATATATATATATACACACACACATATATATATAACTATCCCTGTTTTATGGGGATGGATTTGTTGAGCCTTGTCCGGGTTGGCTGCTAACAGGACAACGATCAGCTCTGTTTTCACTGTTTGGAAATTTAGCTGAGTGTGTGAATGTGTTCTTGCCCCAGAGAGTCATCTCTCTACAAAGACCTTCTCTACATTCACAATTGCATTTTTTAAGGCAGACATTAAAATGAAACAAATTTCATATCATCAGTGCAACATATTGATGTGAGTGGACAGTGCAGTGATCCCACAGTGCTGTCTGTCTGGCACCATTTGAATGGGGCTGACCTTTGTTTTGCCTTGTTTTTTTTTTTTTAATTCTTTAATTCTTTAACAGTATGAAAACTGAATCATACACTGTTGAATGAGTAGCTCTGAGAGATCATATTCTCTCATGTACATGATACGATAATGTACCGCTAATTAAATATTGGGTGTAGCCATGATGTGTAATAACAAGAGTAATATCAAGTTACAAAAGTGATGCACAAGAGAAAGTGATATAATAGTAACTTGTGTTTTCAACAAGTTACACCACATGTGTTTAAAACAGAGACAGGGCTATCAATGAGTGTTTTGATTTTTTAATGATTCAGTAGGCTATGCATACTTTTGGCAATTTTTATACTGTGTTTATGAACAAAATTACTGAATAAATTATTCAGAGTGTGGGGAAGAGGCCACTGGCATCAATTTGTATGCTAGATAACTAAGTTTCCTCGTCGGCTGTAGAAGAACAAACAACGTAAAAACTTATCCCCGAGTGTCAACAACGGTCAGTTTAGAATTTAATGGTGCAGTTCCTTATTCTTCAACACTATAATGACCGCATGGGAGATGTCCCTGCAAATGTCCAAAAACAGCAGCAGCAGAGCAGACGTCGAGCATTGTGCTGGTTTGGGCCTGTAGAGGGGGCTGGCTCCTAGCTACGGCAGCTTCGCAAATAAAGTGTTAGAGTTATTGAGTGAGATGATTTTTGTTGTTTGTAGGAAGAGAAGATGTTAGCTAGCCACATTTAACAACATGCTTGCTTTGCTTAGGAAGGTTCCTAAATGGGAGACATGACCCAGGAGTATCTGAACAGCAGCCATGATAAGAGCTGTTTGAGATGATGAAGAATCTTATTATTATTATTATTTATTTCCTTTAGCAGAGGAAACACTAGAACTTCCTTTATGAAAGGAAAGTATCTGGCAATTCCTTGCTTCAGCATCGTTTAATGTTACGCTGTCACATAGCAAACCCACAAAAGTGTAGAGTTTTATGTTTTTGACCTGATCGAGAACTGACACCCAGCAGAACTTTGTCTAAATGTCTGAAGCCCAAATCCATGAATATTTATAGGACTTATTCCCTTTTTATGTGCCCAGTTAGGACTCGTCATGGACACCAAGCAAAACAAACCTATACTTTATAATTTACAGTCAGGACACTGAACCATTGTGCAGCCCACAATGAATTCTGTCCAAATCTTAACTTTCTCTCAGCGACTTATCAAATGCATAAACATGGGAAAAGATATTTCTTGAGCAGAAAGTGGACAGTGCAAGGAAAGAAAACTGCAAAGTTACAATATCAAGTAGAGTGAAACTAATATAATACTATGGCCTAGGTAGGTAGGTAGGTAGGTAGGTAGGTAGGTCATTCAACCATTCAAATGAGATATACATACATATATATATATATAAAGATTAATTCAAAATGATCATTTGCTCACTTCACTGTTTGTATTTGATTAGTATTTCACTGCTTCAACTTCTCTGTTACTTCTCCTCCATGTTACTTATTTCATTTAGTTTAGGAGAGCCCCATTCATCGTCCATTCGTTATAAAGTTATTTAAAAAAAAAAAAAAAAAAAACAAACAAACAAAACAAAAAAAACAAAAAAAAACAAAACAACAAAACAACAGAAAAATGCGCGTGCGGTCGGGCTTTCCCCTCGCAGCAGTTCCTTTCCCTGAGTCTTGGTGAGTCTTTCCTTCACTTCCAGGTCCAGGGATGAAGTTGATCATTTTCGACTCTTGAACGGGAGAATAATCAGCAGTCTGATGCCGAGGGATGGCGGTAGGGCGACAGGGCGACTTAAACGTCTGCTGCCATTTAAACACAGAAGAAGAAGACCAACCACCTCGAAATGAAGCAGTGAGGAGAGGAAGTTACCTGAAAGTTACCACGGACTCTACCTGACTCAGTTATTTTTGCCACGTTGGATACTTTTACGAAGCACTCCTTGGTTTGGTCTGCAGACCTTCACAGTCTGAAGGAATACAGAGGAACAGATGGACAAGGCAGCATCATGGCCTTCGAAGGTAAGAAGTCAGCAGCGTTTCACTGCCTCGCTGCTTTATGATGCTGGTGAATCTGAATATATTCATCCCTGTGCTCTTGGTTTCTGTGATATGAAGTGAACAGGTGATTTGTACACTGGTCTGCAGCAAGCAGATGGAGTTTAAGTTTCCTCCGTTCCTTTTTCCAACCTCTGTTTAACATCTCCTGTAGAAAAATAAAAGCCATCTGATTGTAGTTGAAAACAGCAGGACAAGTTTTAATTTAAAACACAAGAAAATAAGAACTTGTCTCAATTCAACATTTGACAATGGAAAAATCTGCAGAAAGATCTAAAATTATATTCACTGAAACCTTAAGAGCAGCCCAGAGTTGTGGTGAATGATACCTGCACTTGTTTTTCTTAAGAGAGTATTTTAATATCAGCTGCGTTTTTATGTCTGCTGTCTTGGCAAGGTCTCCTGTTGAAGACATGTATTTTTTACTCATTTGGATGTCCTGTAAAAATAGAGGAGAAGTAAAATGAAATAAACACAGAAAACTTCTCTTCTGCTTCCAATTACAGGATGATTCCTTATTTTGCAGGATAGTTGGCAGCCGCACCACTTTTTAATTGTAGTCGACTACATGAAACCTGGACTGGACCTGTTCCTGCTTTTTACCTCACGGATAAAATGTTGGACTTTTCAATTACTATACTGCTTAACTAGAATCGTCTCTGGTTTTCATGCCAGAAATCTCATCATCTCATGCGAGTGTGAGATATTTTACGACAGAGTGTGTTTTAAGTCTGGACTGAGATTCAGTAGGTCATGCGTACTTTTATTATACTTCAATAAATTCCTCCTTGACAGAGGGATCCACAAACAAAACTGCCCCCCTGCCCTGTTGGACAACCCTAGCATCAGTTTGTATTGCTGGCTATCTAGTTTGTCAGCACCGGTCAGTATGAAGTCTAATGGTGTGGTCCATATTCCTAAATACCTCTGCCAGCAAAGTGCTGCCGGTACATGGTGTATAACATCAAGACGTTCGAGTGTTGTTTTGCCTTTGTTTCCCTCCTCATGCACTGGACTTTTGGATTTCCAGTGTATTTAGAGTATGTGTAAGTGTTGCATATATCTGTGCACAAACTGCAGGTTTGGCTAAGGTTTGGATATCTTGATACTGAGTGGAAGGCAAGCGGTTCTTGGTTGCTGTATTTAAGTTGATGAATCATGAGATCTAGGTGTCATTTCCGAGCTGTGATTGAGTCTCCATCAGTCGTATCGATCTACCTGTTCTCTCCACTTCAGCAAACCATCCAGACGCTGGATTCACTCACTCTGTCACAATGAACAGTCTGGGCTTTGCTCAGAAGAAGAGGCTGAAATGTCAGTGACGTAGTGACAATTCTTCTGGGAGAAGCTGTACATAATCATTATTATTATTATTACTATTGCTGGTGTGCTAGCTGAATTTATCAAGTTCATTGGATTGTTGATGATTTTAGTACATCAGTCTGTTTCTTTCAAGATCTAGTAACATGGATGTGGCATGCTGCTAATTTATGCAACAGGTAAAGATGATTAGGAGCAGAGATGCTTTGGGTGGTGCAGGACACTACAAGTGTTTTCTCACGGACACATGCAAACCATTGAACAAGACTTTGCATTGAAGCATTGGATGTGGGGTTGTGTGAGGTAGGTGAATCTATCACCTGCAGCAGACTCAGATCGGTGCCATCCCAGTTTGGAGAAGTAGACATTGGCACTGGCACAGAAGCCAAAGGATGTGTAGCAGTGGAGTAGGACAGCCACAAAGATGTGTTTTGGTCAACAAGTCCAGTTTCCTCAGTTGAAGTACAGCTGGACTATGGTATTCCTGTACACAAGCACACCTACGTTTAGCTCCTCCTGACCTGAATAGCTGATCTGAGGCATGACACAGTGTGCATCATAAGTTTAATTGTGTGTAAATCTTTTTGATGACCTCTCACTATCTAGTCTAAGCCTAAATAAAAAAAAAAAAAAAAACTAACAATGTATTAAATGATACTCACTGAAAAAATCTGACATCACTTGAGATGCACGCCTTATTTTGAAAGTAATCACAGCTTTCACATCACGGCAACAGCAGAGTCAAGACAGGCTGAGTTCAAAGGTCAGTAATGCTGAATGACCTAAGTAGCAGGTGGATGTTCAGACAGTGCATGGTTTGATTCTGGAGGTTAAAGAAGATTTTCTGATATATTCACAGCTCTTTTCTTTTCAATAATGCAAAAAATATAATTATTATATAATTTTGTTTGGAGTTTTTTGGGGGGGAGGGGGTCAAAATGTTTTTCTTGCACATACAAAAAGATTAGTTTGATATTATTTGTGAGAAATCAGAAATAACCATTTTCATTCAAGACACAGAAAATAATAAAAAGGATAAAAATTACAACAAAAACCAATGAGATGACTAACGACTCAGAGGGGGCATCTTGAGTCTAAACATTTTACTCATCATTATAAAAAGCTTTTATTTCCTTGTGGCTTTTACTCCATATATCAAGACTGAGGTCATTGGCTCTCACATTAAAGATTCATAAAACCAGTTCTAGGGATATGGAGAATTTATGAAACACTCACTCTGCCAGCTTATTACTGTAAAATTGCTGATATGCCGGTGGGTGACGGTAAAAGAAAACAATGATAAATTTTTCTGCATACAGAAGCCACTGAAGATGCAAAAGAGTCGCGAGGAGCAGTCTGTAATGGAGGGCATCGGAGTAAGCGAATAAGTATTTCGATGCTAATATCGCCAACCTGATGATCTCTCACATACAATACCAGTTTTACACTCCCCCACAACCACTACTGTCTATGGAGGATCATTATGCATGGAAATGACTGGTGTCTTAGAGAGCTTGTTTAAACTGAGAGAGGAGCGGCTACACTGAGGAGAGATGGAGGGATGGAATAGATGAAAAAGACTTAACTGTTTACTGTCAATGAGGTGAGATAAATCCAGAGTGAATTTGGAGGAAAGAGAGACAGACAGAGAGAGAGAGACAGAGGGAGAGAGAGAGAGAGAGAGAGAGAGATGGATGGATGGATGTGGGGAGGGAGGACGTGGGCAGATAAGTTAAATGACCTGTATATATGTGTAGACTTACTGTTTATGAAATGGAACTAATGGTGTCGGAGGTGGGATCTTCTGTCTGCTCCTCGATAGGGGAAATCTCTTTTTTCTGTTTGTGCAGAGATGGTGTGCGTCCACGCCTGTGTACCCTTACACATATGCGTGTGTCGGTTGCATACTGTAGGTGTATGTCCATCTTTGTCTCTCGGCAATACTTGTGGCCGTTGTGTGCGCTTGTGTGAGTGTGTGTGTGTAAAAATTAATCAAAGCGGGGGCGATGATGAACAGTTTCTGTAGAATTCTGTCAAAGGTTAAGAGCTAGTTATTTTTAAGAATGACATGAATCTCGGAGAGACAGTGATTGCCTAAATGACCACTGTAATTACCAATTACTTCTTGAAGCAGAGAATATATTCACGGCATGTAGCCAGCTAAATACAGACAGGCATTAGCCCATTTACGTACTAATGCACATAATTTAGATCCTGAAAAGGGCAGATGGGAACACAATGGAAGATATAATAGATACCATCTAATATCATTCCAAAAAGAATATTGGATTCATAGGAGATGAATATTACTTTATGTCAGATTGTTTTTCCATAAAACATTCAAAATACATTTCATCTTTCTTGCTCTTGTTCTTGCTTTCCTCCCTCTCTCATTCCCTTTTGTATGCTACCACTGCCATGCTGTGATCGTTAACGAAGGGTACTGCAAAAGGAGACTTGTGCCGAGACACTCGCCTGTTTGGCAGGCTATTATCCCCCTCTTTCTGCATTAAATGACAATGAGGGCTTGACACGTCTCACACAACTAGCCTGCCACCGTGCACTAGTTACCTGACCTTGTCTGTGGCACACAGTTCAGAAGTTAAAACTTTTGCAGCGACGCCCACAAACAACAAAAGGGGCACGAATCAGAGAGAATATATATCGTTCGGAGTCCCAGACTTAATTTTTTCTCTGTCACCCAGCGACGAGAGATGGAAGTGGTGGTGGTGGTGGTGGTGGGGGGGTGGCAGATACGGAGATGGGGGAGAACATAGGGAAGAGAGAAAAACAATGGCTGACAGGCCTGACTGGCAAAAGGATATTTACTAAATTAGACATAAACTGCAACGCTCTGCATCTCCACCAAGGAACTTGTAAAGTCTCATAAATAAGTAAAGCAAAATGACAGAGACAGAGCACGCAAACAAAAGTGGTGTACAAAATCAGACCGGAAAAATGTGAGTGCACACTGCATGCATGTGTTTGTGTGTGCTTGGGATGTTTTTTGGGGTTTGGGATAATGAGTTGTCATTTCGCTGCTCTTCTCCACTCAACAACAACCTTTCCCCCTCTCACTTACACTACATATTGCTCTCTTCCTCTCCACCCTCATTTCTAACTCTCACTCTGTCACCTCTGTTATTCTCAGTCTTATGAGTCCCTCCTTGGCAGGATAATAGGGACACATATTTGCTCTCGATGTAATCTTGTCTGTGTTCTATCTGATAAATACTTGGAGGAGAAGCAGATTATTATAGTTGGCGGTGGGGATCAAAGGGAGACGCGCCGAGAGAGGGGCGAGTGTTTTGAATCCAAACTTTGAGCATATGACTTCACCACCACCACCATCCTCCTCTGCTGCTGCTGCTGCTGCTGCTGCTGCTCCCCTCACCGCGCCACTGCCGCTCGCCTGCTGCAAAGTCATGTCCGAGCCGGCCGCGACCCGTTTGAAAGGGATTAGCTTATTCCATGTGGGGTTTTTCTTTAGCGAGTGCTGGCACTACATGGAAAGCAAATCCATAGGGGACCTGGGATTCACATAGTAATGGTAGTAATAGCTATGGGGAAGAAAAAAAAAAAACTTGCTTCAGAGCCATTTGAAAAGCTAGCCCTCTCTTCGCCAATATTATCCCACCCCCTTTATCCGCGCACAGCCCCATCACAGAATGTGTCAAGATTTAAAACGGGACAGGATATTTTTAAGTAGCAGAAACAAAGTGTGTTGACTGTTTATTTCTTTCACTTGCTTCCTGTCATCTTTGCCAAAGCTGTTTAGCAGCAGTTATTGTCACTCCTCTCTTTGCCACCGGCTTCATACTCTCACTTCTTCGTCTTCCTCGTTTTTTCTTTATCTTTAAACAATACCTGCGTTTTACAGTAGCAGCACTTTTTTAGCAGTGTCTTTATTTTCCCTCCTCTTTTTTTTTTTTTTTTTTTTTTGGCATCATCACTTTTGTTGGCAGTTGTCTTCAATAGTTAATGCCTCAATGAAAAGGGGTGACAAACAAAAAACCGTTGGGAAAGGGAGGTTTATTTGTTACATTTCAGAAGTGAATTTGTCTTTCTACACCATCTGCACTAACCTTGTACCAGATGCCCCTTGGTATTGAAAATAGACTGATCTTCATGTCGATTTTGAAATGCTCTCACTGTCTTCAGAGGCCTTAATCTCACACTGACGTTGGCCTTTTTGTGAGTTTATTGCGTTTTTTTTTTTAAGACCTCTAAAAGATGAAAAAAACAAAACAACAACAACACAGGTTTCCCTTTGATGTTGAATACTGTACACTGTCTAGCAGATTTCAATATTGGCTTACATAAATAAAGTTTAGCCTTACTTTACTGAAGTCCATGCTCTACTTTTATGCTTTATACTTTATCATGAGTTACCATGAGGTTGAAATGCTACGCAGGTTCACATATGTGAACTTTCCTCATGCCAGTGGGAAAGTAGCTCGTGCTATCCAGAGAGATCTTGCGGACAAGACAGGAAAACTGTCAGTACTGTGCTCCGTCTGCGAGGACTTTGTACTTCTTGCATTTCAAAACAAATTCCTGACTCTATAATTTAGCAAGAAGCCAGACACGCTCGCTCTTTTGTTCATTTCATCTTCAGATTAGCTCGATGACACGGGGAAATAAGACAGTTTACAGATTCCTCAGAGCAGACAGGAGGATGCCAGTGTTTCCTAACAGAGCTTCACGCATGCTTTTAAACAGCAGACCACATGTCCCATATTTATGTGTTCAGTTGATCAACCGAAATTTCCTTTGTAAGAATTCTGATAAATGATTGATCATGTGAGCCATTTTTTTAATGTAAAAATCAATTGGATTTATTTTGGCAAATTCGAAGAGCTTTGTTTTTCTTTCTCTTCTGTTGCACTAAATGAAATGAATGAATCCTGTTCAGTTTTTGAGCCGTTGGTTAAACAAAACAAAATGTTTGAAATATTTTTCACACATTATTGACATTTTATTGAGCAAATAATTATCAGTGAAAATAACCAGCAGATCAGTCAGTGATGGGAGTGATTATTAGTTGCAGTCGCCTATTGTTTGTTATCAAATATTGGACGCATGATTCTTTTTGATGTGATGGCAATATCTACATTGAGTAAAGTGTGTGCTGAATCTTTAAAATTACAGGTGAAATTACCAAAACACAGTCCCTTTTCTCAGCCATGCATTCTTTGAATATGTATTCATAATAATCTAGTAATTATATTGTGTGAACATGTCATTATTGTGACCTTTGCATTTTTTCCTCAGTTGTCTGTCACGTTGTTGATCAGAGACTTGAAGCTGGATCATTCTCATCTCTGTCTGATAAATAAATAAAATGTTATTTGAGTGGAAATCGAGTAAAAAGATAATTTTAGTGCAGTTCATCTACACATTGGTAAAAGTGGGAACACTGTTACCACCACAGATAAGTACTAACCCTGATGTACATGAGCATAGAAGTATGTGGTGGCTGCGAAGCCGTGGCATTTGAATGACACATTGATGGCCACGGCTCGTACGTGGCATGCCAAGAGTCCAGAAGATAGAACCAGTCTGGATCGGAGCAGGCCAAGAGCTTAGTGGGGAGTCCACAAACTGCTCAAAGCTGACATTTGTGCCTCCAGGAGGTACGCAAACAGGGATAGACAGACAGTCAGATCCAACCACCCCCCCCCTTCCCATCCCTCCTCCTACCTACCCCCCACCCAGTTGTCTTCATCTCTCCATCAATCTCATTTAATTGTTTTTCCATTGGAGATGTTGTACATAGATAACTCACTGTACATTATTCCTCCTCCTCCGTTTTCTTTCAGCAGAAGTGCCATTTTGAGAGCGGGCCCTGTCTCGGGCTGTCTGGGGGGACGGTGGGGAAACTGCTGATGTGCTTGTGGATCGTTTTTTCCTCCAATAGCGCCGGAGTTCATTTAATGGGCTCAGGTTCTTGTTAAATCATGCAGACTGATTGCTTTTATGTACTACCGCACTGACTTTTCTATTTCGCCACAAAATAAACAAAGTGTTTAAATATGCAGAGTACACGGAGGGGGCGAAAGTTGCGTCTCAACGTTAGAACGCCGACCACCGTAAAGTCAAATGTTCTGAGGAGAACAAAGGGAATAAGACATGTATTTTTAATGATAGCAACATATCCTCAAACCTCAAACCAATATCTTTTATGAGTCCAGGAAACAGGGATTAAAGAAAGGGATTATGTCTTTCTCTTCATCCTCAAGGTTTCTGCCATTACTGCAGACACAATTCATAGAACATGTGTAATGAATGAACAGAAGAAGAGATTTTAAAGCCATAGCAGCTTTATTACACAGAAATTCTGATTCATGCCTGTTGCTGATTCATAGTATTGATTAAATCTGGTGTCTTGCAGTAAACATTTGAATCTTAAGTGAACGTCTGTTCACTGCAGTTTTATCTGTTGGCGTGTTGTTACCGACATCTGTTCCAAGAAATATTGAGACTTCTAAAATATAGAGATGAACTGGATTGTGGACCCACAGTCTCTCTTTTTTAACCAGATGCAGTCAAAAAGCATAATGACCCGTCTGCCACCAAGTGCCTGTTTCAACATTTGACCCAACTCCTGTTCATTGTGAAGCTTGTGAAACTTGTCCATATTTTTTTTAATATATATAAAATGCAGCACCTCTGGTATTTCAACAGCAGAGCCATAGTGAGCCAATGACAGCCTCATAAATAAAACCAGTTTCAGACAGCCAGAGTTTGCATATGTCATATAACCCAAATAACCAATCCTGTAAACTTGTGGGTACAGGAGGCGGGGCTAAATTAACCAGAAACCTTGTCAGGACAGAATCCGAGAGTTAGCATTAGCACAACGGCTATCACTGTGTCCACCACTGCCATTTACAACAAACAGCATGAACAAATAAAAGATGCTAACTACACTAGCCATTCTGGTCAGTCTGCTAGTCTCTGGTTCTGGTGTTAACAGATTCTTCATCTGAGACTCTTCAATCAGTAGATGTGCTTTCAGCCAAGTCAGAAGAGAGGAGGCTCTGAGCCTCTCCACTGATTGACTGACTGCTTTGGAGTGATCTAATAAAAAAATGTAGCAGATCCCAGATAAACACTTAGACAAACAGAAGTTATGTAAGAAGTTCGTGTAGGCAGGGCTTGGGGCCAGGCTGAAAAAAAAATGACTGCTGTGTTGTGACATCACAAAGTCACAATAGTCCTAATGGTTCACGATCTGTTTCTGAATATAGATTGTGAGTGTCTCTCTGAGGACTGAGGCTTTGATATTTTCACACTTTTGATAAACAACCTAGACTTGCTTTATAATCAAAGACATAGACATCTACCCTTACACAATATGGGGCCTTAAATACAGTCTCACTGTGGACTGAGTGAGATCAGCTAAACTCCTCTGCACAGCGCCAACCAGCACTGATGACTTTCATAAGGATGCTTTCCAACAAAATTATGCAGGGCGCCATGAAAGTGGTATGCATCCACTTTAACAAGGACTCTTTGTTTTATGCTGTTGCTTGCCATGTGTCATTGACTTTAATGCCTTATAAATACCATTGATATATTAAATTGGTATTACACTGCCATATTTTTATCATCTCCGTGCTTGTTTCTGGCACTTTTATAGCAGGAGGGAATAAGAAAAAAGAACAAAAGATGAAAAAGGCTTTGCCTTTTTTTTTTTTTTTTTTTTAGGCTGATGGTAAGTTCTGTTCATTTCACTCAGGGCACTTTGTGTTGATAGCTTACTGTGCACATAAGAAGCGTGTGGTGCTAGAAATAATTGTTCTTTTCATGGTAAGAAAGGCCATATCAATTAAGGGTAAATAGTCTCCTTAGTTATTACAGTACAGCTCAGTGGTATGCCGTCAGTTTGTGTGCGCCTCTGTTCCCCTCTTTTCCCGCTGTATGTGCGCAAACTGTATTTAAGCCTTATGATGTTGTTATCAGCATTTGAAATGAAAAATACTCACAATATGTGCTTATTTGTGAGTCATCGTGTAATGACTGTACACGGGGGGAAACAAGAGGATGGCAATTTGAAAAAAAAAAAGTGCTCAAAGAAACTATTCATTTCCTACTTAAAACAGTTCTTTGTGGATGACATGCTTTTACCAATTACACAACACTAACGTCTGGTCTGTCTATTAAGTGTTGACTCTGGTTCTTTGTTTTGATTTTTGCTCAGAAGCTTAGGGGTATATACTGAAGGCCTATTATTTCTCATTGCCTCAGGGACTTGCTCTTGAAAGGAAACAGACATATTGTTTAGAAATAAAGCAGCTAGAAATCACCGGGGACCACAGTGATATGTTTGAAATATCCACAAGTAGGTTTCCTCATTCACGTAATGTGACTGTATTACATTCTCAAACATTTCCTGCAACACAGATGTGTCTATTATTACCTCGCTGATCCCCGCCCCCATCTCTATATTTCATATTAGGGATGATACCATACATTATTCTCTTATGTATTTCATAATGTATATGCATCACCAGCATTCCTCAGGCCTATCGTTTCATATTCTGCACTATGTTTAATGTATGTGCAGAGCTCCTAAGCTAACACTGTACCGTAACTGAGACATCAGCAACCCCAGCTAACCTCAATCCACTGTATAATCGAGTCTCAGTAGACGTAACATTAAACAAGTAGGAAAGATACAACTCATAGGGCAAATAATCTCTGGTCTAATTGTAATAGTGGGGTCGTACATCAGCCCTAGCCGTGATCTCAGGAGCAAGGAAATGATCATTATCACCTGTATTAATGAATGAAGGGGAGTGATTGTGTTTCATGAGGGTAATGACCTTTGACCCCTCTCGTGTGTGTTTCCAAAATATTGTGTTGTAGATGTAATCTTTGCCTGATTTTTAAAGTATGAGTTGTGAACATGAGAAATGAGAGTGACAATAATAATTGTGTTTCCTCATCAGCTTCTGTTTTCCTAAAGTGACACTGTCACTTTTTAAAGAGGAAACAACTCATTGTTTCCCCTCCACATTAAGGGTTGGATTTATAAGCAATAAAATTTACCCATGGTTGTTTCATTACCCTCAGCCATATTTGGTCTGGTATGACCAAATCCTTAGTGTTAAGATAAACATTGCTGTGTCACTGACTCTACTGAGATGGAGAACGTACTCTGATCACTCTGATATTTGTGCTACTCTGGAACTTTGTTTTAGCATTTACCATTAACCCCTATCTGCCATGAAAAGCTGTCCTGCGTAGGTCTGCTTTAAACAAAACAGTTTAACCTAATTTTAATGGTTAATTTCTACCATTAAGATGTTCGGCAATGATCAAACAATAAAATAACTTAAAGATACTAAAACACTCAGAAATGATTAATTCTGCTCAGTGATTTTCTTTAGATGCTATAAAATCATACATTTCCACATTTTTAAAGCCTGATGTAAAAGCAGAGATTGAAGGTTTTAGTTTTTCTACTTTCATTTAAGTGAATAATCTGAAAACTTTAGTCAAACAAGAATAAAAAGAAGTGAGTATTCTGAGTGAATATAATTTCTGTTGTACTTCATTAAAACTACTTGTCTCCAAAATCTCAATCTATAATCTGAAATATGTTCAATATTTCCCAGTGTAATATAGTAGATTTGCAGGTGTAAAGTAGCATCTGTTTTATGACAAACATATGTAAGTATTTATGTTTATAATATTTATTTTTGAGAGACAGTCGACTGTCGAGTGAGACATCAATTGAATTTCTATTATAGGATCATCAAAGTATTTGACAATAATCAATCAATACGTGTCAAGATGTAAATAAAATATTGTTGGTATAAAGTTTGGATAAAGTGAAGCCATTCCTGTAAATGTCGGACTTTATACTAGGATAAAAGACAAGGTGAAAGCATTTCTCTTTGTCTTTGTACATTGTTTCAGTGTAAAATACTTCCCAGAGTTTTGTACCACATTTCGGAGATACTGAGTAAATCTAACATTTAGGACATTTAAACCAACTTGGAGTGAGCCGAGTCAAACTCAGCAGTGGACGCTGTCCTAGACACGCAGCAGCACAGTACACGTCAGTGTGTCTAGTCTGCTTAGAGCATTAGAAGATCAGCAGCCACGGTTGCAGTCCTCTATTCATGCCTACACAGGATGCATTAAGGTACAGTGCTGAGTCTAGGTCACCCACAGAACTCAGAGACATGGAAAAAATTGGGGAAAAAAAAAATGTTGGAGCATTAAAATACGCTCCAGGGTGCGTTTATGTGAGCACAGCTCAAAGTTAAACAAGAGCCGAGGTGTGGCCTGTGTAGACAGCTGGATTGTTTAAAATGGAAGTGTATGTGATCCGTCAGACGTCTGTGAGAGGGACAACTGAGAAGCTGATGTGTTTCCTGTGCAGACAGTCACAATCTGTGACACCGGCAATCACAGCGACAGGGCGTCAGTAAAAATAAACAAGCTCCTCTGTTTTTTGCATGTAGCCCGACCGTTTTAACGGCATGTGGCTTCATATTCATGGTAAACTGGTGATTGTTTCACAGCTGCCACTGAACTCTGAGCCACAGCAGCGAACAAACGCGGCTGTCTCTCCGTCTCCATCTTTTATATCTTAGCAGTGCAGTATCATTTTTTTCATGTATCTAACAATGTTGAACCATGATCACAGGGCTTAATTACTGCCACACAGGAACATATAGCGTCATCTTTTTTTCTTGCCTGTGGAGATGCAGCGTTCTGGAGTTACAAACACACGTAAACACACCACTGCAATGTAACTGCAGTAAATGTAAAGCTTTCTGCAGTGAGGAGGGACACTTTCAAACAAAACCAGTCTATATAGATTAAGTTACTATGGATCACTGCTATTTTGCAAGCAGGCGATGACAAAACATCTATTTGAGATTAGGATTTTGAATGAGTAAATCACAGACAGTGTCTCATTCCCATTTGTTTTTATAACATACAACAATATAATATATACTGCAGATCTTTTAAACGTTAGAATATTTTAAAGACAAATCAGTTTGTGACAAGATGAGATGGTGAGTATTTTGTACACAGAGTGACTCTGGGAGTGTCCAGGGAGAAAGAAGGTCAGGGATTACAAGTGAACAAGACCTTGGTCTCATCACCATGAGTGTATGATTGACTGGTGCCAAGTTTGGCCTTATGCTTTTTGTCATGGTGCCAGCTGCAACATCCCCTGGTAGTCCCCAGAATGATGCATCTTCTTTGATACATTCTTAAGTACACATCAGACACAGTCAAATATTAATCTGCCACGCTTGCCAGCCAAACAACATCTGTCTCAAAACATGAACTAACATTCTCAGTTTTTCTCTTTTGGCTTGCAAGAATGTGCCCCTCTCAACTTCAGAACATCCATCCACACAGCTCTGCGTACATTTGTGCAGTTATTTACCAATTCATAAAAATTCAAATACTCAGAATAAAATGTAGCAAACAGAAGAGCAACCATAAGCATGAAAACACATCAGATTTATTCTGCCTGCCTTGTTTACCGGTTCACGGAACACTGCATGCAAACAGAATGCAAATGCATTTGATTGAATCAGGTGATGCCGAGGTAATTGTATTTGGAGAAATGTCCAAGATTTTTTTCATCATTATCAGTGGGGGGTTTCCTTTATGAAATCCATCTTAAACAAAAGCTATCGTCACTCCCGAGCCTTGTGATCTTCCTTTGTCACATGCGG
The DNA here is from genome assembly GCA_021432705.1 of Caranx ignobilis. NCBI lineage: Eukaryota > Metazoa > Chordata > Actinopteri > Carangiformes > Carangidae > Caranx > Caranx ignobilis. The sequence goes on from MU269998.1 coordinate 379,492, forward strand.
ATGTGGATGCGTCTTTAATTTCCTTTCAATTAAAAGTAAATATACGCCTTTATTTTTTTCCCCCACTGTGAAATCCAAACAAGAGGAGTCAACATGAGCAGACAGGTGAGGAATATTCATTTATATCTGCCTGCCGTTTTTTCATTGTTGATGCAGATGATGTGCTTCAACAGGCAACACTGTGCCTGCATGCCTTCTATCAAACACACCCACGAGTTTGCAACCAAAAAAACAAAAAGAAGAAGAAGAAGGAAAAAAAAAAAAGAAAACCTCTCTGCTGGCTTGTCTTGTTCAGAGCTGGATGGGAAAGACAAACAAACACCAAACAAGTGCAACACAACACAAACTTTACTTCATCATTAAATGGCTGTTAATCCACGTCTCCTGTAGCTGCAGTCGCTTTGATCAGAGCAAAATCGTTACCAAGACACAACTTTTTCTTTGTCTGGTAACTCGTCATTTTAGATATTCATGCAGTGACAGCAGTATTTCTTATTGACAGCCACTGCTGTGAATTTGTTTAAATCCATGTTACACTCCATCAGCCCAGTGTGTCGGATGATACATCTGATAGCAGGTAGATGTTGTTGTGATGTGAATAAACTTACCCTGTGCCACATTTACATATGATACTGTGAAGAAACTGCTACTTTCATTGTGCCACAAACTACAAACTTATAGTAATATGCTTAATAATATTGCAGGTAGTGCAGTAGTCTGGCCCAACTAGTATAACTAGGAATACCCTGACATGTTTAGGGGTCAACATATTACCGTAGGTGTCTTACCATGTGATTTAAAAGGCTGATATCAGTGTTGTCTGTATTCATATATCTCTCGAGTTGGTGGAGACCAAACCAGAGTTTAAAACAATATGAACATTTGTCAGAAACATAACTACAAATTAAAGTTTATGTTGCTGTCTCTGTTGTCATTAACCAAGAGACTGAAATCCCCCCAAAATCAGCAAAAACCTTTGTTGTCACACTTGACAACCTCACTTATGTTTTCAAATCTTCGTTTCCCCTGGATGCTGTGAGTTAATCTAAGTAGCGCTAGTTAACTACACATAAATACACGTTACTTTCTTATTTTCATTGTTTCCTATACTTGAGTATTTACATTTTATGCTACTTCAGACTTCAACTCCACTGCATTTCAGAGGGAAATATTGCACTGTTCACTCCACTACAGTTATTTGACAGCTTACTTAAGCAACCAGGATACTGTAATACTTAACCGTACTGGTTTCTTTTGCACCCTGGAGCAAAATTTGACCCACATGACTATCATTGTATAATTTCCACTCAGCTCATTGTGTCAATGAGACAGTTATTTTGTACAACAACTCTGTGGGATAACAATAAAACATGTGAGCCTGTGTCTTGTGGGCTGTTTGAAGGCAGCTTCCATGGATATTACCTCAGTATTGTTAAATTAGTGATGATGCCATGATGTAACAATAATACTAATAATACTAATAATAATATTTTTGACTGCCTCTGCTGCACAGTAATTTGATAAGTAATGTAATTGCTTTATTCAAAAAATTACAAGTAAAAAGCAATTAATTCAATTTGTCCAGTAGCTTGTCCAACACTGACAACCAGTACTGTTCCTGCTAGCACTGCTGCTAATCCTATCCACTGCTAACACCATTTCTAGTCAAAACTTTTACTGTCCCTGCTGTTATTATTGCTATTTATTGCTTCTGACAACAGCTGCTAACAGAATCCACTTCTTAGAAACCATGTGCAGATACTTGATGTTTTCTTTGGTAAAATCATTTTGCACAAACTGCATCCAAAGTTGAAGCAGTAAGTAAAACCAACAACTCTGTATTCAATTTTCTCATTTCATATCAGGAAGGACACTGGTTTACCTTAAGTAATACTGAGTCAAGGACTTGATTGAATTTCACTGATATCATTAGGAGGTCACATTTCAGTGTGTAATATGATATAAATTTCGTTATCCCACCCCTCCCCTCTCCTTCTCTCCATGCCCTGTGCTGGGGACTCTTGTTTGTGCTTTTAAGATAGCCTGCTTCCCTGTGCCCCACACAACATGATGGATGGTCCCATCCTTTACAAATGTTTTACTGCATCTGTCATTAGCCAAAGGTGGCGCGGGCATACTGTAAGAGTATGCATGTGTGTGAACCCACCACGCTGCATGAAATCAGGCACACACACAATTCAATCTCCTCTTCTCCCTCTCTTGAGCTTATACACAGGTGTGCAGCCTTTTGTGCAGACACACTCAAAGCTATAGAGCAACACCATGAATCAATCAGAACAGGGTAATCAAGGAAGGCCTACTATGTACTGCGTGTGCATTAATTGAAAGGTGTTGGATATTACATCTGGATACACATAGGAAAAAGTTAGTTTCCCAACTGTTCTTAAATGCCAGCCACAGGGAGTGCTGCGACAAAGACTTTAAAATGTCCTGAATTATACAGATTGATTTCTCAACAAATTTATTACAGGAAGACTGTGGGTTGGTGGTAGAAAGACGTGAGGAAGGGATCTATTGAAGAGTAATATTGAAGATACTATGAAGCTTTATTACTGGAAAATCTAGGATCCAGTGTTTGAGACTTTACACATACTAGGGATTCTGCATACTGCATCAGTTTTGACTGTTCTACAGTCTTTTGTGATCCACCCATTTCATTGAAACTGCCCTTTTAATCTGACTTTTGCCTTGACTTTAATGACTTCCTTCAGCAGGGCCGGAATTGCTGCCTTGTCGCTACATCACAATTGTAGGTCACTTTATATCAAGTTGACCTAAAAATACAGAGTAAAAATACTCACCCATACACAATCATGACAGTGTACTGTATTTATAATTATATTCTTTTAGCACACAATCACCTAAACTAAGTGTTTTTTTGTTTATTTGTTTGTTTGTTTTATGCAATTTTATCACAATCTGAGTAATGTCGTCTTACAAAAGCACAAGACAAAGAGATGGCGGCCACACTAATGTTCAGTATTTGGTCATAAACCAATATTGTACCAGGTTTGGTTTCTATGGGCCAAAAACCATGAAAAACAGAGGGACTTCTTTGTCTTATGGTGCAATCATGGAATTTTGCATCTGCCCGTCTTAACACATCTATGACATGGATTCAATGGGGATAAAGATCACAGAGATGAGACTGCTCAGTGTTTCCGCCTCGAGTTATGTCATTAAAGGCCTAGAATAAATACAAGTTTGCTGCTGCAGCTTTGGCTGTAGAGTGTACAAATCTAATCAAGCACTTAGACCTGCTTCACTGCAGTCCTGAGATCCATCCATGCTGAGGTCACAGCACTGGCTCTGTGAAAGACTAGTGGACAGGTGGGGAAAAAAAAAAAAAGGAATAGAAATTTGGCTTATCAGGTTGAGCAGATAGGGGGAAGGAGGAGGGGGGGTCTATGACCCTCGAAGGAAATCCAAGTTTGCTCTGCTGTAATGAATGCTTTTTATGCGGGCAGGGTGGTCTCTTTTGGGTGGCGGCTTGTCTTTCACATGCCAACCTTTCCTCTCCCTCCCTCCCTGTCTGTCTCGCTCTCTGTGAGGTTGCTGCAGTAGCCCAAGGTGAGTTATAGAGTTACACTGTCTGCTGCTTCCTCCTTGCTACTGTTTTGTTGTTTTGACCCTGCGCCGTCTGAAGAATTTTTTTGAATAACAGATCTTGCCATCCTGGATGTTTTTCAGGGAGGCCTCATGCAAAATGAATAGGGGTGGCACGTTTTATTGAAGTTTGATTTAAGGGGGGTGGGGTGGGGTAAAAATGGAGGACATAGAGAGGAAGAAAAGGCAGGAGAGAAAAGGGAGGATCTTATCATAAATTATTTTACTCATATCCAGCCCTGCTGATGTATGTTGGATTGGTAAATAATGTATCACCCCGGTGCATAATTAGGACAACAACACTATTCTTTTTCCTCACTCATGCTTCCAGATGACTATGTAGCTGTTGTTTGATTCCCTCTCCTCTTTAATGGATGAAGAGGCCACCTGATTGATCATGATTTGAAATAATAATAATAAAAAAAAGCTCACTAAATGGCCTTTAAGTGCTTCTGTTCTTGTGTGAACTAAATTTTCTTTTTTAAATTCATGTTCATATCTACAGTGTACTGATATAGGTTATCATGTGGATGCTCATTAACATTTAGACACAAAATAAGCGGAGGTAATGTGTCCTCGAACACGGGATGTGCCCCGGTAATGTTTGTTGCCAGTCATGTACATGTACATTGGCTTCACCGACTCATTACAGACTGAATGCTGCTGCCATTGATTCTAATGCAATGTGACAAAATGCAAAGCGCTGTTAAAAGAAAGGCGGGAATAAGAGACAGGAAATAAGAGGAGGTTATTATTAAATATATGTGTCTGGGTGTGTGTGCGCGTGTGTGCGTTTGCCTCTCTCATCTTTCTTCGTAGGAGATAACACCTTTTGGAGGAACTGCCTTGAAGCATTATCCCCTAGACAGGATACATGGCTAATCTTCAGCTTTGAGCCATTACGCTATATTTATCTGTGACCCCCTCTCTCTTTATATTATTACAGTTAAAGTCCATAAAAGTGTGTTTAGACAAAGATGAAGGCATTACCTGCTCAGAAACCCCAAGTGCTATTAGAGGCTTAGGCCCCTGCCGATGTGCACTGGATATTAAATATCCTTTATCTTAAACTCTTTCTCTCTCTCACAGCTCTCTGGGTAAGCTGATATCTCACTCTGCCCTGCCTTATATTGCCATAGACGTAATAAATACACAGTAGTACATATCAATGGACCAAGTTTGTCCCAGTCCCAAACGATTATGTGAAGCATGGCTCCCCTTTATGTAGTGGGAGTAGCGGCAGCAGAGCTTTAATTTATTTCCGTGGGAGGTTAAGGACAGATATAGTTACAAAGTCAGACAGAGCGAGCAGAGCCAGGTTATCTGCTGAACTGAGGGGACAGGGTGACCCACTCTGACCTCGATCTCACACACGCAGAGTTGACAAACCTACACACAGAACTGAAAAACACACATTTCGTACAGTACATTTACTCTATATTCTATCAGAGAGGGAATACAAATTGCATGTCAAGTAAACACACGTGCCCACAAGCATGCTACATAATCCATAATTAACATACACATGCACAGTCATCATCAAATGAGTAGGGAGGACTACCTAGGACAAAGAATTGACTTTATAGTCTTAAGGGCATGTGTAATATACACCAAATCTTCACCCAGTAATGTAATATTCTTTGAAAAGGACCCTTCTCTCTAGGGCACAGAAACTGGAGATTCAAATCTTTAACCTGTGATTTTATCACTGAAGCATTTGAGACTTAGGACCAAAGTTATCAGATAAAAACTAACATTAAGGTTTCTGGTCTGAGGGCAGTAAGATGTTCACCCCTTTTTTTTATTTTGGGAAGATGGGTAAGTTTAAAAGGCAGTACACTCAAATGATACCCAACAAAACTTCCAGTTTTAGTATTCTTGGTGAAGGTGCAGCAGTTGCCTGTGTTGCATGTTAAGATGTTGTTGCCCCATTAGCTTTAGCCAAGACCTTCATTGCAGTTCAGATCATTGTTAAGCTGAAGGTTGTTCTCAGGTTGTGTGCATTTTTCTTTAAGGACCTCTTTCTATCTGACTGCCTCTCTAAAGCATGATGCTGCCATGACCAAGCTTCATTGGAGAGATGATGTTAGTGAGGTGAGGAGCATGTAGGCTGTCATATGACTTTTATCATACAGGCGTGTGTCTAACCCCTCCACCATGAAGGCCTGATTGATAGAGTGCTACTGTGACGGTCGTCTCTCTGGCAGGTTCTACTATCTCTGCAGAGGACTTCTGAACCTCCCAGCTCAGGGCGGCATCGTTTGGAGGATGCAGTCTATAAAGGTGTGGCCCTTGACTGTCATTGTAGACTGCAAAGGCTGAACTGAAATGAGATGGTCTTGTCAATGTAGGATTTATACTGTGCTTCACCAGCTGTGCCTGCCGTAACCATCGCATCGTAAAGCGTGACCTTTGCCGCCTAGGAACCATGGCACCATTTAATTTTTTTCAAAAAACCTTGAGGTTTTAACACCCTTGGATTTAACAGATGCACTGTTAGCAGTGGAACAGAGCTAAAGCCCAATACTTACATTAGAAAGTGTAATCCTCAGGGTTTGTTGGTGTTGTTTTTTTTCATTACAGGCGCGCAAGGTATCTTGTGAAAGGTTTGGCAAACAGGTGGATCCTTTGTTGCCCAGGAAAAGAGAGCTGTTTGATGGAGCCTCCAAAATGGAACACTCCTGTTGCTCTGTTGTGACACAATCAGCCTTGAAATGCAGCCTCCAAAAGTTGAGACCCATATTTGGGACATAGTTACAGTGTGATGTCTGGGAACTTGTATATACACACCCAATTGTGTGCCTGTCTGAACTATATCCAGTCAGTTCATTTTGCCACAGGTTGACGTCAGTCAGGTTCTGGACACATATTAAGGACAGTTAACGCAAACAGGATGCAACTGGTCACCATTTGTAGAGACACAGTAAATGACAGAATACATTTCCAAAAATTTCCCAAAACCCACTTTCACTTTATCATTATGAGTGATTGAGTTTAAAATGTGCAATTTAATTCAAAATCATCAAATCTAAGATGAATACTAACAAAGGTGATGCAGATTTTGCTGTGAGAATGTCAATTTGGCAAGGTGTGAATAGTCACCCTGATGGCTGTAAACATACAAATACCTTGGTGACACTGCTGCATGATGGATGCTCTGGTGCTACCAGAAGACTACTTGAATGGAAGAATTTAGAAGGGAGCAAGTGTTCGGGGACCACAATGATCATCTAGCTTATGATGATGACTGGATAAGAAGCCGATTTAGATTCCCCAGAGCTGTGCCCTTGGGTTTATGTGATGAACTGGGTCCAGTATTAGAGTAACAGACAGACTGAGCTGAGATAGCCACGGCATCTCAGCTCAGTCGTGTAAACCTCTCTTACTTTCTGGCAACTGGCTGTTTGCAGTGGAATTGTGATTTTACGTTTGCCTGCGCCTGTGCATGCACATGTATCTCTTTTTTGTGTACACCATTTTCAGCTTTTATGCACATACTCTTACACTACATGTCCTACTGTACTGTTTTACATAAGTGAAACCACTGGTTGTTGTTTTTGAAGTGCAGATGCAGTTGGAAAAATGTGATGTCACATACTTCAATGAACCAATCAGGATGTACTACACAAGGTTTAACTCTTGTATCAGCGTTGTTGAAAATGAATTGCTTGTTACTGAATAAATCATGAATGTTTTACATCATAGACAAATACCAAGGAGCCAAGCTGTCAGTGGCTTTCAGGCCTCAGTTTGCTTGAGATAAATGACTTCAAAGGTAAAAGTGTTGATAACACTGTGAATGATCGCACTGGATGGTGGTCCTGAAAGTCTGCTGATGATTTGTAGTCTTAGCAAGTTCACTAGTACAAATGGACGAAACAGTGCACATTCACATACAACTGTGTGAAGAATCAATGAGAGTTCAAACTGTTTACTTTCATATCTATGCATACCCGGCTCTCCTGTTGGAAAGGCGTGTCAGATGAAGCATACTTAGGCCTTCAGATGTTTAAAGAATTACTTCAATTATTGTCCAAAAGAAATTAAACTGTATGAAACCTGTAAAATGAAGTTGGATTCTGCCACCGCGCTCACATTGCCAGTTATATTTGCTGTGCATGGATCAGCTTCAGACTGTTGCTAACTGCAGTCACATATCTTATCCAAGATCATTATGTAAATTCTCCTTTAGTGTGGATGTTCATTATGCCATAACACTAAAACCACTGTCTTTCTTTCACTCTAATAAGGCTAACAAAGCAGGCCCACTTTCCTCAGGTTTCCCCTTCTTTTTTTCCCTCCTCCCTGCGCTCACATTTGCTCCCACTCCCCCTCACACACCAAGTCACTTTCACAACTTTCATTACCTCTCTGAGGGCAGGCTGAGCGAGGTGGCGGGGGAGATGGGTATATATCTCCTAACTATAACCCGTCGTCCCCAGAGTGTGGAGGTCAATGAGATTAACCTATAGCTCCTTTTTTCCTTCATTACGCACTCCAAATTACACCCACTTACAGACGAAAGAAAGAAAGAGGGAATCATATATGAGCTGATATCTATTTAAAATCTAATCCCTTTGGGTGAATTGCTCAGCCTTTCCATTTCTCTTATGTTTCTGCCTATTGCCTCCGGGCTTGGCTGTGCCGTGGTGCGCTGCGGTGCCATTTAGGAAGGTGCTATAACCTCGCCCCCTGTTCGTATTAACTTTAGATTCATCTGTGCTAATATGGGAGACACTTCAGATTGTAACTTCCTATCCTCTGCTGTTGTTTCTTGCTTAAACATGAGAGACTTGCAACCTCTCGCTCTGTTGTCGGAGCTAACCACTCGACTAGAGCTTCTTATTGACTGTGGATTTCTTTGGTTTACCTGCAGGCACATCATCTCAAGGTAGGAGCTTGTCAGCATCCAGGTGCCTTGCCTGTGTTTTCTGATTCAGTTTTCCAGGCCATATTTAGCAATTCTGTAAATCCAAAAATGGTTCAAGTTTCTGTTCTCTCCTTATAGCTGTGGTTTGAATGTTGCAATTGTTGACATATTCCCTGTGCATGTGCCATAGCATTCAGTACATCTGAATTAGTACACAAATTCCTGTGTGACTCCAGTCAAATGTGCTACATATTTCAAGAATGCCACTTAGTAAAGCACAGAACTCAGCCAAGGCCAGACAGTCCCACCAAACCTACAAATTCACAGATCTCAGCACCACAGACGAGTCTGATTTTTCATATCATGATCCAAGAAATGCCTTCCTAGAGATAAGAGAACTAACCTCCTTGGTGCAGGTCATAAAAGCAAAGTGTGAATACTCACTGAAGCCACAGTATGTCAGTAGTGACAAGACATAGGGTAACTGCTTTGACAGAGAAAGATGAAACACAGTTCCAGAGGAGTTTTTTTTTTTTAATGTATTTGTCCAACCCCTGTACTTTAGTTGTATATATTTATGTATAGAACGGCAGGTGATCTGAAGATATCTTGAAATGCAGATATGGCTTTGAAGTAGCAACAACTTAAGTCTTAAAGCTGTAAGGACCAATAAGTCCATATTAATGGTAATTAACTTATTGGATGAAGAACATATACAAACTGAATTTGTATGTGACTGTGCTCATCCCGTTAGCTTTGGAGGGTTTTATTGTCTTTCAGCTCACTGTTTAGGCCTACAGCTCTGATCTTATGATTCTGTCCTCAAGCTAGCCCTCCCTCTCTGAAACCAAACAGGAGAGACAGAATGCTAGCAGCTAGACAGAGGAAAAGATGTTTCCCTCAGGAATGGGTGGAGATGAAACCAAGGCTGGGAAGAGTGTGAATACTAGTCTTTTTTATATATAGTACAGTTCATGTAGCTGTGTGCCTGCTAGATGTTTGGAGGTGCTATTTGTTTATAAGTTCGGCTGTGGCAACATAGCCCGTATTAACAGTGAAAGCTGTCTCTTTACTAATTTAGAAGAATTGCTGTGAGTTCAACACCAGAAGTTACCTGTTTCCAGAAGTGGGCAGCGACACCGGCGTTACCCTTCTGCCTGTCTTGAAAATGTTCTTGTAGCTTCTGGGGAATTTCCTGCCCGAAAATCAACCAAAACTGAAATATTAAGAGCTGTGACTTTAAATCAAAAGTCAACAAACATGACCATGACACTGTATAAACAAATAATTAATTTAAACATCAGCAAGGAAAACCAAGGCAGAGTTTTATTGCGAATATTGTAGCGTACTCATATGTCAGCATATGGATATTGTAGTTTTATTTATGTTAGGCCCTTATCTTATCTTATCGCATCTTATCTCTAGTGTAGGGGCCTGTTTTTAGTTTTTCACAGTGCCTGAACATCTTGTCCTGGATCAGTCATTGCTTAACTCGCAGAAGCTTCCAGTGACACATACACCAATTATCTTCACCAGCACAGTTCAGAGCTCAACCTCAATCGGACGCTGCCATGAGACAACAGGAAGCGACGTTCAGCATTATCTTAACAGGAGCGGTGACGAGCAAATTTGTTTGTCGGTGAGCACGTCTGAGGTCGATCAGCTGGAGGATGGCGTGAATGATAGAGCATCAGTGTGGTGGGTGTGACTGAGTAGGCAGCAACCCGGCTCATGTAACTTCCTGGTTATGAATAGCCTCCGTGGAAAGGTCAGCGCCATGACAACATTGTGATGGATGTCACCGACGTCCAATTAAATTCTTCTAAAAAAGGCGCCTTGGAGGCTCTTGTGTGTGCTTATTAAATATAAAACAGCTAAATCAAAAGTCTGAGGGTCTGCTTCTCTGTGTCTAATGCCCACTAGGACAACCGAGAGCATTTTCTATTCCTCAATTATTCATGTTTTTGATGAGGGGGTCAATAAGGGGAAGAGCACTCGTTATGAATGTTTGGAACTAAGCACAAAGGTCACAACACAAAAACACACACAAATACACATCTTTTTAGACACTTCTAACTTTTTTTCCTTCCCTCACTTTTTTTCTTTGGATAAATAGAGAGGAGCAAAGAACAATACTCCCGTGTTTTGAGGAATGCAAATATTTGTCGCCAGGTTGTTGAAGCTTTCTTCTCGGATTTATCTCTCTTTCTCGCTTGGTCTCCCTCTCTTACACACACACACACACATACACACACACACGCACACTCACACACACTCACACACACGCACACACACACCCGCGCGCTCATGTAAACACACAAGCTGCTTTGAGGAAACTAGGACAGACAGTCATCCCATGAATAAGAGGATGCACGTTTTAATTTGTGTATTATTCGGGCCTTTGAAAATTCCAGCACATGTGGATGTGTGCACACATACACACACGCACACACATGAATCCAGCCTCAGTTTCCTTCCTCCAGTCCAACAGTAAAAGTCCTTTCACTTTTTATGCCTACCTTTGGTTGAACTTATGCTTCTCTTTTTTTCCCCCATGTCTTGTGTATCCACTCTGAAATTATAGATGGGGATAATAATAATAATGTCATTTTGTACCAGAATCTTAGTCATTACCTGCAGTAAAGTGCTTCTAATTGATACCACCAGAGAGATAATGATTGCAATGCCCTCCAGGAACATATTATTGCAATATTAACCTTTGTATATACTTTTATGCAGAAGACTCTGGCACATTAAAGGATCTCTAAATCTTACTTGTGTGGTGTAATGCCATTACAAAAGAATGGATACTCGGAGGTGTGCCCTTTTACTGATTAAGTGTGTCCAGGGGTTTGCAGCCATCTTCAGAAAATGGATGATATGGAAGTGCAATTTCCAATGTATCTCTGCTCTCTTGCTGGCTAAAGCTTTCTTTCTTTCTTTCTCTCTTTCTTTCTTTCTTTCTTTCTCATTCATCCTTTTACAGTGGTGCACTATTTTTCTTATGCTTGTGCACGTGTGCATCAGTATTCAAGTTTGTACATATCTTGTTTGTGTAATAGCCGGTGTTTGCATGTTGCATATCTTGGGCTGCATGTGTGTGACTGTCATATCAGCGCGGTTATGACTGTATGTATTTGTGTGTGCATCCCCAACATTTGGCCGACTGTGACACCACACTTGGATGAACTACTCCCCCCCCCCACACACACACCCACCTACCCACCCACCCCACCCAAAACAAGATGGCATTGAAACCAGAGGCTATTTTTGGACACAGCGCCTCCATCACGAGAACTAGGCCTGCACTGAGGCCGTGATCCATACCATCAACCACACGGCAACATTCCTCTCTTAATATTATTGCATAGTGTGCTGTTGTGTGTGAAATGTTGTGCCAGAAAGAGTGTATCCACTGTGTGACCCCTCGCTGCACTTTGGTTTATAGCTGTTTGACCTGGTATCTTTTAAAAGGCGACAGCAGCAGCAGTGAGCTGATTCTGAAGATGAAACCCTGTGAGAAGATAGAGCGACCTTTTGCTTTTGCTTAAGAGATCTCTCCGCAGCAAAGACCAGAGTACTGCTGACAGAGGGCAAACCAAAACAAATTAATTCAGTGAGGACTGCTGTTATATATCTGCGTGTCTGTGTGTGTGTGGATGTATGAGTGTGTGTGCAATGGTGCATGTGTCTAACTCATGACACAGTCCAAAACAGCTTCTTAAGACCTGGTGACACAGGACAGGAAATTGGGATATCTGAATACTCTGGAGACTGGAGAGTCTTGGCTTTGCCTCACACATGGCTCCCACCCCCACACTCCACCCACCTGCAGTAGCAGGCTTCAGCCTCTAGTGGGCAGAGTGCAGGGCACCCCTGGCAGGATTACAATGATGTGCTGTAGTCTTGGTTGACAGGACACTGTAGCAGCTGTAGCAGTCTAGGTACTAAACTCCGACAATATGAGTGTGAGTTTCCTGTTTTGTGATTCAGCTCCAATGGAAAACTTTACTATGAGGAGAAAGTAGATATAGAAGTTTCCCAAAACAAGATATATTTATGTTTAAGTGACAATTTTTTTCAGCTGACAGGGGAATTCATTATTTTTTTTTAGCACCTTTCATATTACTCAATTAATCTTTGCTTGTAGAAGATGTTTTATAATCCCAAAATGGGTGCTGTGTCTGTGTCCTGTTTTTAGTCTATTCACTGTGTTTCCCTGTCGGGACAATAGCAGAGTTCTGTCTGCTGCAGTGTCTTTTGTAATACTACAACCAGATGGACAGATGTTGGAATAGTTTAAATAATAGTATATGCAAAGAGCTATGTTTGGACTTTATTATTATTAAGCTGTGTGTATTATTAAGCTGTTACCAGTGGAACCAGTGACAGTGTGTAATGTGAAAGTTGTAGCTTGAAGTGATGAAATGGAAGCTCAGTGTTTTTGGGTTGAAGGCAGTTTGACATGATGAACCCCTGGTATTCATCAGCACTGTTTCCAGAAGCACTGGCCACTTTCTTTTAAGTGTTCTTGCCATGTTCACTTCAGCAGTGTTAGGAGACCAAAACAGAGTTGAAAAGGGACTAAATGTCGGTCTGGATTCATCAGGGTCCAAAGCTCAAATAACTGCTTTAAAATAGTTTTAGATCTGCTGCTATTGTGACGCACAAGTCCTGGGTCCTCTTCTGGCATTGAGGTCCTGGTCGGGTCAGATCCTTCGGGCTTTCCCCTGAAGATCCTGACTGCGTGTCTTTCACAACAGACCGACTGAGTGCTATTACTGTTTTCTCAGCATTACCATAGCGTACTGCTGTGCCAAGCCAGTGACATGGTCAAGAGTACAACAGCTGTATTTATTGTGTCACGGGGTTTACTCAGTCCGGCTGCACGTCGTCCTCACCAGCATCACTCATCTGCAGCTCAATTGTTGAACACATGTACCTGTTTCTTATTTCCAAGGGTAGAAGATGGCCTGGAAAGATAGTTGATAGTTGGCCAGGATTTTTTTTGTATGTGTTTAGTATTCATCTCATAGTTGTAACACAAGGCCCACTTGTCCTTGACTGCTTGTTACAAATAACCCACATAATTCCCACAGGCTCAGAGATAATTCACTGATAATTTAAGGCACTGGTACTGTGTTGCATTTTCCCGCACACACACACACACACAAAAATCAGCACATTCCTTTGTTTTTTTCCCCATTGTTTCCCTGCTGCTCCTGAGCCTGACACTAACCTAGTAAAGCGTCTCTTTTGTTCTGGGTAACGGGAGACTGTTGCTGAAGTGTATACAGAGGTTAGTGCGACTGAGCCCTTTTGTGGTGCGGCGGCACCTTGCACTTTATCTGCCGTTTAGCTTCCCTTTTCAGTGCGAAGCCACATTATCTGCTGATTTAAGGAAGCGCTGCTGAATCAGGTCAAGGTGGTGCAGCCAATTGTCAGCAAGGTAAAAAAAGGGCCTGAAGTGCCAACACTGAATGGCAAGCTTTCAAAAAGATGATTGAATTTACTCTGACACTGAAACCACTTTTATATGTTATTATACCGATAACCAGACCTTGTGTGAATGTAGCAATGAACATTCTCACTTAATGTAGTTTCCCAGCACCTACAGTACAGGAGGAATATTTTTGTATTGGGGCACCATAAAGAGATTAATTTTAGTGGTAGTCTTCCCACCAGGGAGTCAATGTAATCCTACAGAGCATTAGAGAAAAGAAGACAAGGAGGAGGAGGAATGGACAAGAGAGAAGTGGAGAGATGAGAGCAGGAAAAGGAAGGGAAAGGAGAGAGCAGAGGAGTATGGGCGAACGCAGAGGGGGGAGAGGAGTAATCACGTGTGTCCGGCGGAGGTCACCACTGGTCTGCAGGTTCTAATTATGTGCTAATAGCCACTGAGGAGGTCATTTGGAGCCATTAGCCAGCGCCTGTAGGTAGTTAACGGCCCACAGCATAACCCAGCCTCCTTAATGTTCCCTGTGAGGCCGTTAGCGCTCTGTCACCAGCCAGCTAGCTGCCTCGTTACTGCGATTAGAAACCAATTGATAGGTAATAGTAAAATATGATAGCGTACTATCCAGGAAATATGGACTCTGGTGGAAAGGTGAGGGGACAGGAGACAGGCGAGCGGTAGAGCTTGAGAGTGGAGGCGAAAAGCAGGCGTAGCCGCAACGCTCAGGGCAGTGGCTGACAGATGAACAGGTTGAGAAGTTGGTTCAGATGTGGAGCTGCACTTAGAGGGGTTAGCTGGTGTTTCTGGGATGTACTCTTGGCACTGATTGATCCAGGAGTACAAAAATATTGGTAACGACTAGAACCCAGTTTGTGTTCCCCAAGTATTAGAGTAACGATGGAGCCACAGAGATACGTAAGCATCCGATTTTCTCGTCTTATTGAAACTCAGTGTGCTTTATACTACAATCCACAGTCACACCAATGACACATCAGGGGCAAACTGCGGTCATGTGAGAATATTTAGACTGAGGGGGCTGGGAGTCGATCCAGTGACCTGCTGATCTATCTATCTATCTATCTATCTATCTATCTATCTATCTATCTATCTATCTATCTATCAAGTTCAAACAGAGGACGGATAAGTGTAGTTTCTCAACACTTTTTTTGCATTTCTTTTCTTTTCAATTTGAAATGTAACATCAAAAGTAACAGGGAACGTCTGTAAAGTGCTGTGCGAGAATGCATAAACAATGTTCTGACGGTGAAAAGAAAGAAAAGTAAACTAATGACAAAACGTACATGTCAGTCACCAAGTAATCATTATATATCAAAACAGAGTTCACAAGAACAAAACCAGTTTTTCGTGAATACTTTTCCATCCACATGTTTGATAGAGTCTGTCTGGAGCACCTTCAGAACAGCAGTCAGTGTTGTTCAACAACCTCCTGTTTAGTTGTATGTTTTTGAAAGCCAGACGCTCAGTGCATCAGCACACAGCAGTTCCTTTTTCCCTTAGTCATGGATGAGAAAGAAATCAAATCAGTCTCAAAACAAGGATATTCTAGACCTACTATGCAGAACATTGTTCTTAATCAATTAGAGTCAGATGTTTTCATTTAGATATATTTTATTTCTGCTCTGGGCAGACTTCGATTCATATGATTTAAATTAAAATCACACTGGTTATCAGTCAATGGCGGTATACTTCCTGCTCCTCCACATTCGTCAAGCCCGGACAAGTTTGATCTCGGGTATACTCTCTGTCCAGGCGAATAAAGAAATACAGCGCTCCCTGAAGAATCGCAGATTTGTCCGTGATGAAATCTCCAGGCTGGGCCTCTAAATATTTGCCTGTACTGTATTTGTGTGAGCATTTCATTAACAATCAGAGCTGACAAACACGCACACTCGCTGACCCCGGCCATCGGGGGAGAGCTTGAGACAGTAGTGTGTATTTAGTGTGTATTTGTTGAAAACATAAATGCCTCACATGAAGGATTGATGTCACCAATAGGAGAGATGATTGCAGTGGAAATGAATCTGGTGTGGTGAGCGTTTTCCACAGCCGGGCTCCTGGCTCTTATTTAAGGCCCTGTCAGAACTTGAAAGTGTAATTGATATAAATTCTAAAGTTTAATTTTTAAAGTTTACAGTCACAGAGGGTTCAGAGCTTCAGATTGTTTAAAATTGCACTCACTCCCTTTTCATTAAAGCAGGATAGTCTGAAAACATTTGTTCATCAAAGGGTTGCTACAAATTAGACTTTGAGAAACTCAATTTGAAGTAAAGAAAAAGCATTTCTTTTCCTCTGGGGGAAGCCAAAGTCTCGTCTTGTTTGCATTTAAATATAAGCTGGGCACAATATCTGGCTTTAAAGATGCAGTCATTATACAGACACAAACTTGGAGGACTCACGCCACACTTGCCATATGCACACACTACACCCCCCCAACTACATAATTTGATAGTTCCCTCTAAACTGGCGCATACGATGCCATGAAAACATTGCTATCATGTTGCACCCGTGCTCTTAGCTTGTTGTGTCTAGTCCCTAAGAGTTGAAATTAGCAATAAGGCCTCTGAGGCAACAGGCGGGGTGTGTTGTAAAAAAAAAAAAATCTGGCTCTGGTAAGGGTTAAAGAGAGACAGAGAGTCAGATAGAGACGACCAGAGCTGTGGAATAACGTCTTAATCTATCTGAGAAGCGAACAGTGGCTGGTCTGTTTTTTTTTTCTTTTCTCTTTTTTTTTTTTTTTGGAGCACGCTGTCTTGGATGACTCCCAAGCAGAGGGGCAGGGAGCAGAGCCATCTTCAGCTGCTAGTCACTAACATGGCAGTAATAAGGCAGTGATGACCCTCCCAGGACTGCCGGCCAACACTCCCTCTGCCTCTCCCTCTCTCCCCTCAGCACAAACACAGGCCGTACACTTGAGGAGACAGTCTATGCAGTGCAGCTCCACACTTCTCTCTCTCTCTCTCTCTCTCTCGCTCTCTGTGATATACAGTATGCTGACCTCCCTGCTGGCTCACCAGTGTCCATTCAACCTGAATGAAACGTAATGTGCCAATGACCAGTAGGTTAAAACATGGCCCGCCACCGTCAGGCTGCATGTTTGAAATGCGACCCTGAAATATAAAACCATTGAAGTATCATCAAGCTTCATATGCATTAAGTTAAACCAGTGCTCAGGGGCGACTGTGCCGCTGCTGCACCTGTTGCAGAAACAAATGAAAACACTGCCAAACTGGCTCCTATCCATCTGTCAATCACATGCTGGACTTTATAAAATAAAAAACAAAAAGTCATAAGCATGTATCACATAATGCTGGAACCTACAGAAGTCGAAGGTTTAAACTTTTGAGTTTTATTAACACTCTGGATGACAGATAAAGCTTCACACGTAGAATAACTTTCATTAATCTGCATAAAAAATGATGCTGTGAATCATTTAAGCACTGTAGTGAATATAAAACTATATACTGCGTGCTTTGTTTTTGTTTTTTTTTGTCATGAATGGCTTTTACCATCTTAAAAGCTTCCATCCCTGTGCAGCACAAACTGGTTTCATACCACTCACTCTGCCTACAATTAATCTAAGCCAGTGAGATCTGTGTCAGCCTGTACAATACGGCCTGGACAACAGTTTTGCGTGACTGCTTACACATATAGTGGTGTGCCTGTGAGAGTACAACCCTCACTGCTATGTATTGTTAGAAATTTGCATGCTTAAGTCCATATGGCAACTTCCTTTTGACCTGCTTTCCCATCCCCGATGCATTGTCAGGCCTGTCACCCGATAAAGAATCACTTGACTTGCTATAACAAGTTCAAAAGGAGCTGATGACGCGCTGTTGATCCATGGAGAATCGGCAAAAGGAACACCCCTACTGCTTGCTGCTATCACTCCCATAGAGATAGCAATATTATTGATGGGGAATGGTTATGCTAATTTCTGTAGGGGAGGAATTTTCTTTCTTTTTCTTTTTTTTTTTTTTTTTTTTTGGAAAATGCTCAAAAAAAGAGGGAAAGAAAAAAAAGAAATTCATATGCATCAAACTGAATTCCATATAACCATTTAAAGGAGCAGCATGAGAATCAGATTTTCATAGTGCATAATGAATGTGGAGTATCTTTTAAAGAGGAAGATATGTTTTGTCTGCGAAGTGGGAAGAAGGCAGATATTTAGGCTATCTATTAATGTCTCACAGAACACACACACATGTGCACACGCACACATAGACACACACTCACTATTGTGTGGAGTCTTTTAAAAAGCATAAATATTTAAATACCAATGGTGAGTCAAAAGGCCAAAAAAATCTGACAGATAACTTAATGTGTCTGATAATAATGATGTCTTCAAAAAGCTGCTAAAAGAAAGAGTAAACATTTTCTCTAAACAGCAGTTCAGATTAAAAAGTTCCTTAAACAAATTCCCTAAATACTAAAATTTATAATAATAATAATTCTGATGTGCAGCAGGGAGGGTTAGAGATGGAGTGTGTTGCTCTCTGAGTGACCATTTACATCTGTGTATCTGCCTCTCTCTCTGACACATTGAGCATGGCACAAGCGGAGGGAGAGGATGATTTGAAGGGGAGAGGAGGTGGTGTTGGGGGGGGCGGAGGGGGGGGGGGGGGGGGGGGGGGGGGACTCTCGCGGGGGAGAAGGGGGAGGGCTGTGCGTGTGTGTGTGGGAAGTGTGGGTTGGTGGTGGTGGTGGTGGGGTGGGGGCTTGGGGTGGGGGGTGGTGGTGGTGGTGGTGGTGGGGGGGGGGTGTTACGCACAGGGGCTGTTATGAATATGACCCCGAGATATTCCATTGTGGGCCCATGTCCGGTTCTGAGCACATCTGATAGTATCTCAGTCAGTGGCATTAATGTGTCTCTCGGTTCGACATTTTGAATAATCGGGGCTGTCTGCCGTCATCCTGCCACTAGCTGTCAGCAGCACCGTCTGTGTGTCTGTCTGTCTGTCTGTCTGTGTGTCTTATCACACTCCTCTACTCATGCACTTACATTATAGAAAACAAGCTGCCCGTGCAAGAGAGCGCTTGATACTTTTTTATTATTACCAAACCGTTCCCATAATTACCCCATAATCATTATATAATCCTGTAACAAAGCCTCTATTGAAGCCCTGTCTTTTGTCAACGCTGGGACACTGAATCTATAATTGCATTATTTAGTCTCTTCCAGCCCTCTATAGAAGCGTAATATATCAAAACCATCCCGCTAGGCAGGTTTTTTAGTTCCTACAAACACTTCGGCCTATGCGGGACGTCTTTTTTGGTCGTCTGTTTTTTTTTCCTCCCTTTTTCTTAAACGCATCGCAAAAGAGAAAAAAAAGTTGTGCCAACTTCAAGTTCAGGGCTCCTGTTGGAAAATATCAAGGGAGACAGAAAAACAGAAGTATTTGCGTCTTTTTTTTTTTTTTTTTTTCGCTGACAGCGTGGCTTGCTCTCAAACATCTTCAGAGAGGTGTGTAGAAATGCACTCATTCACAAACTGGACCGCTCGCATCATTACTGCCACAGCATATTCTCAAATAATTATGTTCATGTTCATTGCCTCCTGCGCTCCCAGACAGAAAGAATAAATCGTCAATACAGTGAGAAAGAAAGAAAGAAAGAGAGAAAGAAAGAGGAGGAAAAAAAAGCGAGTTCCTGAGGAGCGGCTTTGCGTTTGTGTGCACGGGGATTGGCAACACAACGGGGCTTATTTACATTAAATACGCCACAAGGTTACAGTGCAGATAGATGAGCGTCATTTTTATCACTCATTACTTCTCTTAAGCGGTGACTGACGCTCAGGACGCACAGGGAGGCACATCACTCATTTCATCCTGGAGTTTTTGCTTTCTTTCTTCTCCTTCCAAAGCGAGCCAGAAGAAGAGGATTCACACTCGAAACAGTTCACTTAAAGAGAGAAAAGGTAATGAATTCTACTTTTTTTTTTTTTTTTTTTTTTTTTTTTTTTTGGGGAGTGAATTTGTGACCCGGGTGTCTTCTGCACAGAGGGGGCTGTTATCCAAGGCAACGCTGAACGCGCGGTGCCTCAGCGGCGAGACTGAGCTGTGTGGACGCTCGTGTGTTAGCGGAGCGAGGGATACGGTTTGAAATAAAGCACTGTTTGTGGACAGGTTCAAGGTCAGAAACAAAGTTAGGTGCTTTGGAATCGGCTTTTTTCTATGTTGCCCTCGTTGGGGTATCAAGGAGGAGGAGGAGGGTGGAAGGGGCATGTAAACGTTGAGGAAGAGAGGATGAAGGAGGGGGGGTTGGATTATTTCTTTAAACCAGGTTCTTGTTCACCGCTGGGCTCAGCTGCCTTTTTTTTAATCACCCCCCCTCTCTGTCACAACGAGCGAATACCGCAAGACCGGGCTGCATGTACCCACAGCCAGTCAAGCTCCGCGTTGCCTACAATGGAGTTCCCTTTTAACGGTAGCTACGATGCGTTTCACCTACCAGACAGGGGGAGTTCAAGCTGGAGAGGGAATATGCTGATCTGATGCCCGGGGATCGGCATCAATGCAAACGTTTACTTTTAGCAGGCAAAGCGGCTCACACACAGAGAGGGAGAAGAGAGGGAAGAGAGAGAGAGAGAGGGAGAGAGAAAGAGAGAGAGAAGGGGCAGAGGGGAGGAAAAAAAGGCAAGAAGAGAAGAGACAAGTAATAAAAAAAGCAGCGTTTTTCATTTCAAACTCTCGGTGCGCGGCAGGGAGCAGTTGTTGTGTTGTTAAGGGACAGGATCGAGGAGTGGACAGTATTTAACAGGTCCCGAAGCCACTTTTCAACACCCACGTCATCCGCAAAAGAATATGATCGGGTGAAATCATATGGACATGCCTCATTATTCAATGAACGCTGTCTCTCACAACGCGGCGTTTACGCGCAGGAGTTAACCGGCGCTTCGCCAAAAATTCAAAAAGGTAAGAAGTGTTTGGAGAGGAGGGGGGGGGATGGGGGGGGGGGGCAAGCTTGCGGTATTATGAGTGTGTGCGTGTGTGCGCGCGTGTCGGTGTAGTGTGTGTGTGTGTGTGTGTGTGTGTGTGTGTGTGTGTGATCCCGTTTTTTTTAATACCGGGGGGTGCTTGGAGTGTGTTACTCAATGGGAAGTCAGTTTTTTGGGGAGGATTGTGGTTGTTTGTGCGGGAGCATCGCAGCGGGGGCCACCCCGATGTCTCCCCAGTCATGATTAGAAAATAACAGAGCAATTATCCGTAGCGAGTGACGACCGTAAAAAAAAACAACAACAACAACAAAAAAACGGTGACAAAATAGCAGCTGGGACCTTAAAAAACACAGGCTGCCGTGCTCGACACCTTGCAGCCAAAACGCGCAATAAACTACTATTCTTCTTCTTCTTCTTTCTTCCATCAGAAGGTCTGAAGCCTGTAACGTGTTTGTGTTTACCGCTGCGTGCTGCGGGTCGCATCGCTCTGCAACATCACAGCTCGCGCAGATTCTCACATACAAATCTGTAAGGAGTTTTTTTTTTATGTTGGAAAAGTCCAGCCGTGTTCCCCGTCGAGAGTGAGCACGGAAAACTTTTTCTACCGACACCCGCACTTGTGCTGTGTGGAGGGGGTGGTGGTGGTGGTGCATGGTGAAAGAGAGGGGGGGCATAGTCAAGTTTTTTTTTTTTTCGTTCGCTTCCATGTGTCAAAACTTGTGAGATGGAAGAAGAGCCGGTGAGACCTGCCATTTTGTGCAGTGATCGACCTCTTATGAATAAGAAGTCCCCGCATTATGCTTTGAGGAGACGGTTATGATGGCATTCACACGAGGGCGTCCATGTCATATGTAAGGCGTTGGGGTAGGGTGGGTGGTGGGGGGGCTCATGGTAGCAGCCACGAAATTGACATTTTAGGGATCGGTGTCATATTTGACTCTGGGGGATGTGAGAGAAAGAGGGAAGTAGGAATAACACCAGAGTTTCATATCTGCTGTCAACAGACAGATCCAGCAGGTTGAACTCTGGAATTCCCTCACAGTATCCCATCTATTATCATTATTATTATTATTACTATTATTGTTATCCGTTTAGTCTATATGATGAGGGCAGCAGTGAATTATCAGTGATATGTTGCAGCAGGGATGAGGCTTGTAATCCCATTTAAAGCCTCTGTCTCACCGTGCGTCTCGGGGCGGGGAGGAACCTCTTCTTGGAACTGGAGTTGACCCCTGAGTGATCTGACCTGGGTTATCCAGCCACTTCCAACAAGCTACCAGCGCTGCACAATGGCTGCGAAGACACATGTCATCTGTCTTAAAATACTCAACAATGTCTATCACATTGTTTCACACTGTTTCTCTAACCTTCCCCGAAGTTGTCTCGAGCCAAAACACAAGAGAGAGAGAGGAAAAAAAAAATCTTCCTCAGATTCATTGCGGAAGGAAAAGGGATAAATAGATGTACTGTACGAGTTGAGATGCTGTCATTGTTTAATGGTATGCACAGGGCGGATATTATGTCTGAAATAGTGTCTGGGCGTAAACCCTTTTTTTTTTGTCAGCTCCTTTCATTCCCACATTGGAGATGAAATAGCAAGTGGATAACTGTCCCTGCTCCTCTGACAGTTCAGGCTGCTTCGCAGACCTGTTTGCCCTTTCGCTGCACCTCCCTGCTCCGCTGCGAGCTCGAATGTTGTCATTCTTTTTGGGTGAAAATATTTGGGAAGAGACACATTGTTTTAAGAGGAGGCCTAACTTTTCAGACTGGCCTGTGTTCAGGCCTCAGTGGTTTGTGTTAGCAAGTTATTTCATGTTCATTAGGCCTAATTCTGCTTTATTTTTCTGCACTCTTCTCCTGGTGAGGTTGTGTGTGATATTACATGTCGCTCATTAATGAATTATACATTTAATTATCAGCACTGCTGTCAGTGAAATTACTACTCTTATAAATTGTACAAGCAGGATTTATCCTCACTTAAAGTCAGAGAGTTCCGTGTTCAGTGTGAGATTTGTCAGTAGAAATAAAAAAGAAAAAGAAAACAACAACACAGAGTATTTTGATGTTTTCTCGTGCAGCAACTTTCTGACCAGCGGAGCTCAAAATCTGCTCTGCAGCGGCCGCTGCTGATCCTGTGTTAGTTGCTTTCCCACCTGTGCCCGTGTCAACGTTGCACATGGGGGCTGCGGGGGTACGACTCAGCGCGGCGATGCACGTCTCTCAGCTGAAAAACCAAGGAGAAGGGAGAGACAGGAGAGAGAGAGAGTGAGAGAGAGAGAGAGAGAGAGAGAGAGAGAGAGAGAAGGAGAGGGAGCGTGGTATCCAAAGGATGGCATCAGAACAGTCCTCTTTTCACCAGGCTGTCAGTCAGTCAGTCAGCCACTCAGTTCACCGTGGAGTAGACCCACTCGACTGAAGCCGCCGCGTTGTCAGCCCGACTCACAGTGAATTATTTGCACGTTGACATGTACACAATCAGATTTTTTGAAGGAGGAAAAAAAAGGACTGAAAAAAGCAGTACGGTGGAGAAAAAAAAATCACACACTTGTTTAACAAATGCACATAAAGAAGACGGCACCACGAGCAGACATCGCAAAGACACACAAACCCACAGCGAAGTGGTTGCACAAATTACATAATCTCGCAGCACAGAAAATACATGTGTGTAATCAATTGGACAGCACATAATTCAAACACAAATAAGTTATCCTGCATCCTGTGATATATGCATCTGCAACACAGTGCAGTCCACAGTCAGACAGGCAGCCTGACTGTGGTTAGTTGATCCCCATCTCATGTAATTATAGGGGAGAGGGCTCCAGCTGTACAGGCTGCGAGGCCAGGGCTCCCAGTCCGCTGGGATCAGGGCGGTGGTGGGCAGGCCAGATCAGGCCGGCTCTGCTCATCAGCCAGCCATTAATTGATATGTGCAGTCATTGTAAAAGCAGCACCCCCCCACAACCTCATACCACCCCCCCCCCACCCCTTTTCTATTTGTGTTCATTTCCATTCTGGTTCTGATTTGCAGCCGTGCAAGGCGGCTGAGTACATGTATTACAGTGTGTCAGTGTGTATGTGTGTGTGTGTGTGTGTCCCGTAGGAGGTGAGGAGGGTGCTGAAGGGGGCTGTAACACACAGGCGTTAGTCTGGGTTGAGCCTTGTAGCTCCGTGACCTTGATCTCCAGGGTTCAAGCTGGAGAGAGGGGAAAGATGCTGGCGAGCCGTGTGAGGCTAATATGACAAGCACACAGACACACACTACACACACACACACACACACACACACACACAATCGAATGCCTTGGATCAAATTTGGGATGTGTAGTCAAGAAGCGACTTCCCTGACCACAAAACCTCACACACCAGATTACACACATTACAGAGAGAAATCTGAAAGAATTTTTTTTATCACATTTGTTTGAATTTCTGTCATCGTGATGAAGATTTGATTTATCCTGCTGTGGTGACAAATTGAAGGGGACACGAACGACTTCAGACTTTTATCAAGTTTGTGCCGCTGACCTTTGCTCGTTATTTGGCCTTTTTAGGCGGTGATGGGGGTTTTTTTGTGAAATGGATTGTAAACTGATGACTGAATTACTTCATCCTTTTGCATTGGACATGCGTGTCTCTCATAAGACAGTCAAATATTAACTAAGAACCAAGAAACAGCGTAAAGAAAAAGGAATCAAGAGAAATAGGCTGCATAAGAATGTAAAGAAAGTGCTCTACCTCACTTATTCATGAGATAAAAAAGAAATGGGAAATATGCAATGCACCATTAGCTAGAAATGAATATGCTATCAATTAAAATCTAGCTGTGTGAATGATCGTCTTTATTGAATTGTTGTTTAAATGAGACTTTATGTATAATTTTCCTGTTTAGTGTGTGTGTGTGTATGTGTGTGTGTGTGTGTGTGTGTGCGTGTGTGTGTGTGTAGTATCATGCTGTGTGAACGCTTCATTCTGCACTCAGGAATGTGAGTGTATATTTTCCCTGATATTCTTCTTTGCTTGATAAAGATTGGGGCAGTGGATGGAGGAGCAGAGGGGTGGATGGGCCGGCTCGGTATGGGTGGGGGGGTGGATAATCACAGACGTCAGTTTGATCTAAGAATAAAGAGTGTGGGGCAGACGAGGCTCTGACAGATAGGCTTGACTCAGTCCTCTCATGCCGGGGTGCCATCACAAGGAGCGTCTGCCTGTCTGGGGCAGCTGGAGGAGTCGTGGGGTTGGGGGGTGAGAGCGGGTGAGGTCTGGATGATAAGAGGAAGTGGTCTCCATGAGGAGAGGTGGGCATGGGAGTGAGTGGGTGCAAGGGAGATCTCTCTCTTTTTTGGTTTTTTGGGGGTGCAAAATCCTTTCCTCGTCGCTGTTTCCAGTCACAGACTTTATTAAATAAGTGTGAGAATGTGCGTTCAGGCCAGAGTGCATGGGACTTTTGTGTTTGCAACTGTGTGCGTATGAACCTGCGGAGTGCGTGTGTTTATATTTCGGGGCTGGTTTAACTGCTCAGTCTGGAGAAAGTCCAGTGTCAAGGTGACGGCCTGGCCTTGGCCTTTCTGTGTAATCAGTTGGCTTCAGCTCGTTTCAACAACACCAACGAGGAATGTGTTTGGAAAAAATGTAAAACACCCAATCCTTACAACCCGTGATATTCCCCCTTTGTTTTCCCCTGGCTTCCCTGTTGTTATCACCCCCCCCAACCCACAGCCTCTGACATTAAGGCATTATTAAAGAGTTTGGCTCTATTTTGTTTGGGTTTTTTTCCCCTCAAAGTTCGTTAGCACTTTGGATGTAAGGATATGTCATGCGATGTCATGACCATTTTCCCTTTTGATGTGTCGAACTGCGGCTGCGTTTTCAGCCGTGTCATTTCCGCAGACAACAGCTTAACACAAACAGGCAAGCACACATCAATCAGAGGTCCTGAAGCAGAGAATTGTTACTGCTTAGCATTCAGCCACGCTCAGCTAAGACTGTGGTAAATACCTCCAGTGTTCATGAAATGGAAGGTTACGCGTGTGTCTGTCTGTGTGTGTGTAAAGCGTGTGTGAGGCAGGTTATGTCTATTACCCACTTCACATACCATCACTGACTGCATCCCACATGTCATGTCTGCTCTTTAGCTGCTCTACCTCCCGGATGTGACCTCTGTAAAAGTCCCAGACCTCTGCTAATGAGCACGCCAAAGTAGCACAAGATAGAGGGATAGGAGAAAAAAAAAGAGGGAAGCAGATGAGAAAAAAGAGGGAGAAAAGGGAGGGGATGACGATGCTGGAGAGAACTCCTGCACCTTTAATTATGATCAAGAGGTTTTCACCAAAGGACGGAGGCGTTGCAGTTCTGTTGCGCTCGTAAATCTGGCCCCGGATGCCGTATATTGTGTCGAACGATTACTGTACACCATTATAGTGCATATTCAACTGCCTCTCCAGCACCTGATTTGCATAATTGGATCTTTAATGAAACTTGCCTTGTGGAACAAAAAATACAAAAAGAGAGATGAAAAAAGTGGTTTGGCATGAGGGCGGGGGGTGAGAGAGAGAAAATAACATGATATAGATGAATGATCCCTCAAATATTTCTTGGACTCTTTTTTAAATTTTATTTTATTTTAAGAGTTTTAAAGATGCACGAGAGGAGAAAGTGTGAGGAAGACGGTGGGATTAAGCAAAAATAAAATAAAAAAAAAGATGGGGGTGGGGGGTGGGGGGGTGACCTGCTCTGGCCCAGTCGCTCACACGTCAGTGGCAGTGCTACAAATAGGATGAGAAGTGACTGTGAAAGCTGTACATTCCCCGCCAGGTCTCGCGGGTTAAGACTACAATAGCGGGATATTCTCTAGCCCGGGGGGGATTTCAGCTCCTCTTCTGTCGACACTCATTGCACCAACTTGTTACTCAGGGAAGATCGCTCTTTTGTAGAGGAGCCGATTCCGCGCTCGCCTGGTGGAATTCCTCCATTGCAAATATTTTGACAATGCCTAATCAGGAGCCATCGTCTTTTTTTTTAATTTTCTTTTTTTTTTTTACTCTCCGTTTTTTGTGGGGGTGGAGGGGCTTGCTTAGCGCCTTCTTCCACTGACAGAGCAGCAGCAGCCTTTTCTTCCGTGTGTGTGTGCGTGTGTGTGCATTTTCATGCGAGTTAGGAACTCTTCTTCCATTTGAAGCAGCAATTTGTCTAATTCCCAGTTTCTCATGTATGTTTATGTTTGTGTGTTTGCCTAAAAGTTCCCATTCTCTCTCCCCGCCACTTGTTTGTGGCTGTGGCACGACATCCGTCTAATTGCTTAATTAAATTCCAACGTGTCCTGTTTCCCTCGGCCTTCAGGAGGTGAAGGTTAAAATCCTCCTAGTGCCACTTTCACGCCAACGTGAGGGCCACGGATAATAGCAGGTTATTTGTCTTGTCTTTCTCAAGGATCTACTGCTTATAACTGACAGTGAGATACAAAAAAAGACAGAAGAAAAAACTACATTTTTTAATCAACATGTCATGAGAGAGACTATTAGGTAGCTCTCTTGTTTCAGCTGTGAGTGCCCCTTCATTGAAAAGTGGGACAGGCAGTTGTTAATCGAGTGCTAATGTTAAAAAACAACCAAGCGTTGATGGCGCATTAAACCGTTTGTGCGCGTTTAGCTGCCTGCAAGCAGTGGTTTCTCTCCATTTCTCTCTCTCTCGGTGTGTGTGTGCATGTGTGTGTGTTTTTCCACTCTACATCTGTGGGAGTGGATCATGTGTCAAAGCGGTTTACAGGTGGCCTGCAGGGCAGCAGCTCTACAGAGAGGTGGAGGAAAGGCAGGCAAGGTTCAAGTACCTCAGAGGCTCTGACGGCGCTGAACTGAGCAATCCCAGCATCTGAGAGGACCCTTCAAAAGCCTCCTTATCGCACTCCTCATTCCACCATTTCACTCTTTTTTCTGCCTCTCTCCGCTGCAGCCTCTGTCATCTCTCCATCCTCTCTCCCACTCTTATCTCTCGTTTTTTTCCCCTGCTATCTATCGTCTCTTTTTATATGTTGTTCTCTTTTTTCTTCTTCTTCTTCTGACACTCTATTCACGGTTCTTTATCACCGCTGGACTTGTTGCTGAAAAAGACAATAAGTTACCTTTAATTTGTCACATACCACACCCTGTGAGCTGTGATTCATCGCCCTTAGTGACTCAGATCCTGTCTCTTCTTTAAGTGATAATAAATTCAAATACGTACCACCAAATTGAATAGCATGAAAAATGAAGAGAAACTTGTTGGAACTTAAGTCTGTTTGTTTGTATAGCACCAAATCTTATAGTATAGTATATAGTTAAGTGTATGTAATCTGAAGGCCTGTCACAAAGAAAGGTCAAGACCTCACAGTGTTATAGTGAGAGACCCAACAGTTGCAGAAAACCAACTCATGCAACCTGCTCAGAGAAGCTGCAGGAGGATGATCCATAGGCTTTTACTCAAACTCATGACACCTCTGATGCTGTTAAATGCAAAACAATTTTACCTCGGTGGTACAACTGCTTTTGCACCCCAGGACTCATTAGGGATTTTTTTTGTTCTTTTAATTGGCCAAATTTAAAAATACTTACTACCTATTAGCCTACAAAGCACCACATCCATTGGAGCGGTAGATCCAGGGAGAAAAAGAGATGAATATACAGTAGGCAGAGTGATGACAGGACGGAGCGTGGAGAGAAATGCAGGGAGCAGGGAGGAGAGAAGGAGCGAGGCAGAGAGACAGAGAGGAGGGATGATGTACTTAACGGTATCTGTAGGCTTCCTCCTGAACAAGCTGCTGCCACCGATCCTGGGAGCCTGCCGTTGATAAATTCAGTTTGATAAAAGTCACTGAAATGCCGGCCTGTCTGCACACCTCTATTAAGCGCTGGTACATTTGTCACAGCCAGTGGAAGTCAACCAAAGGGTTTTAATGTCATATCAGGCTGAATTAAAGAATCAATCGAAAGCCCTGAAAGGTTTAGGTTTTTATTTCAAGTGACAGCAGTGGTGGTACATCTGTGGCTGGCGCTAAAGATTACTGGGCTCTAGTTGATCAAGGCAGTCGTTTTACGTTTTATATTTGGCTATTGGGAATTTTGTGATTATTTTAGCCTGGATGCTCATTTTGTATCTGATGACTTTGAGTGAGGGAGGGAGGGGTGGGGTGGGGTTTGGGGGGGTGTGGGTGGGTATGTGTTTGTGTGTTTTTTTGGGGGGGGGTAGAGTGGGGGTTGTGTGTGTGTGTGTGTTGGGGCTGAGCTCTTCTCATGCCTGGCATTATTTTCCTAATTTATTTTTTTAATCAAGAGAAATTAGATCTATGTTGCATCAATCATCAACCTTCCTTAATATAGAAAAACTGAGGGAGGCTACGTTTAAAAAAACACACACACACAACCTTCCCCCTGAGAAGCCCCTTAATACCACATTACTGTTCTCCATTTATGCAAAAGTAAATAAGTAAACCCAAAAGGCAAATGAGCATTCCAGGCGTTTAAACACACAGCCTTCTGTAAATGCCTGGTGCAGCCACGACCGCATCTCTGAGGCGTAACTGGCAAGAGACACAAAGTAGGGACTGCTACTGTGCTTTATATTTTTTCTTCCTTTTTCTTTTTTTTCCATTTTATTTTGAAAAACATATATGTTTTCTTGTTTATTCTTGCTCTAATTTGAGGACAGAGTCTCCAAAACAGGTCGTTTTTTTAATGTTTCCTCCACATCATTAAAAGATTAAATATCATTAGACAAGTTAGGGACTGTACAGAAATTATTTGAAGGAGGAGGCGGTGGGGTGGGGGTGGGGGTGGGGGTGGGGTTGGGGTGTGGTGGTGTATTAGCTTCACACGCATTGTGTGACATTTAGGTCCTCACTAGCTCCTCTCTGACTGTTTCTCAACCTAAACCAACCGTCAGATGCTGATGAAACCGCTAATGATGAACTTAATGAAATTCATCCAAAATGATCTTCTCCTTCTCTTCCCCGCTTCCCCTTATTTCCTGTCCATGCACACACACTCACACACACAAATGCACACACTTGCAAACAATCAGTCGATACCACCTGGTGTTTTATTTAATTAGGTAAAATACACAGTACATGTGTGTGGGGGGCGCACGTGGCGTGAGGATGCATGTTTGTGTAAGTGTATTTGCTCGCCGAGAGCTGTCAGTCTTTCATGAACTGCGTTAAAAAGAGTTGTTCAAGGTGGGAGCTAAATACTATTCATCTATTATTTATCTGTGTTATTACTGGGGTTGAATTTAAAAGAGAGAGCTCTCTGACGTGGGAGAATTCCCCGGCGCCTGGCTCTTTCCTTTAACACCTCTTTTTAAGTCTTAAGATGAGTTCCCACCCATGCTGAAAAAGAAACCTTTTACAGATCTCCCGCAATTTCCGACAGCTTTCTTAAATCATCGTTTTTTTGTTTTTTGTTTTTTTATTTTTTATTTTTAAATGGCCCACCTCATCATCTTTCTCTCTCCCCAGCCCCCAACCACCTCCTCCCGCTCCTCCTCCTCGCCTCCTTCTTCTTCTTCCTCTTTTGTTTTTATCCTTGTCTTTTTTGTTATTATTGTTATTCTTGATTGTGAGCTGCAGTTGTTTTCGCCGTCTCAGAACTGCATTTTATCTCTTTTGTTGTGTCATTCACACCAATCGTAGTAATAGGGAGGGAGTTAAGTGGAAGTGCTGGGGCCCGGGCCCTTGTTCAGCTCGTCTGTCGGCTGCTCTGGTAAACAGGACTGTCAGATCTGCAGGCAGAGAGAGAGAGAGGGGGGGGGGGGGGACATTTGAAGCATTTTCATCCATGTTGTGGTTGATGACACTGATAGGCTCGAAGGGGGGGAGTGAGTTCACACTTCAAGTTTGCTCAATGTGTGTCCCGAAAAACTACGGGGTCATTTTGAACAGATTCACGGTTTCTAATCTTCTGTCACTCTGCAGCTCCCAGAGAAGAAGAGAAAAGGAAAATGAAGACTTACAGTTTCCTTATTTCACAGTTTGAACTGTGCTGTGCACTGATGGTTTTGCAACCAACTTTTAAAGGATTGTTGGGGTTTATTGCAGCTTGGATCTTCTTGTCTACAGGTTACGGTGAGATTGTACATACCAAAGCAAACGCTGAGATCTTGGACTGCGATTAAAAAGATGTCAGACGCAAGCGTTCAGACGATTGGACGGGTTTTAAACAAACCCACTGAGCGGTGTGTGGCACAGTGTCAGCCTCACTGCCAGACTGTTTGAGAAACCAAGCAGGGTACCACACACACACACAAATCCCTTATAAATCAAAACGCATTTCCCCCACAGACCACCAGTATTAAAAAACAGGAAATCTCAAATTTCCAATAAAGTAAACTGGTGATACTACGGTGCTGTATGGCTGTAGTGTTGGATAGTGACGTTTGTTGACTGGTCCATCTACACCTTTGGTCTCGAGCAAAATGCCTCAACAAGTATTGGATGGCTTACCAGGAAATTTTGTAAATTTTTGACCTTCATTGTTCCCGCAGGAGCTTGACGCCTGCTGATCATCTGACTTTTCCTCTTGTGCTGCCATCAGGGTGACATTTTTGGCCTTTAGTGAAATGTCTTGACAAATCTCAGATGGATTACTGCGCTCATGAACTTTGTTTTCATTTAGCACCATCATCAGGTCGGGAAATTTTCATTTGTTCAATACTTTGATTTCGGGGCCGAACAATCCCCACCAGTCTGTGTGTTTAGTGTTAATATAACTCCCTGAAACCGAGCTGGTGCCCGTGATAAATATTACACCTGCAAAGTTCATCCATCCTCACGGAGCTGTGAGACTCACAGTCATGTTGAATCATGAAGGTTCAGTATTTGTAAAACTTCCTCGCAGCCTGGAAACAGTTATTTTTATGTAGCTGTCATATAGATTCAAAGTCTTGGGTTTCTCATTTGAGTCAATCGGAACCATCATGGTCATATCTAGCTCTACAGCTTCCTGGTTCTCCCTCTGTTAGGTTAATGCAAACACACTTTCTTGTTTCCAGCCCATCGGTTGTACAATTTCCAGTTTTGCCTTTTAGTTTTATTATCAACCAGTTAGATTGTCTGACCGCTCTGGTTTTCTTGCTGTTTCTGACTCTTTGTTCCCAAATCTCAGCAATTATTCTCCTGCACAAAATCTCATCATAGCTAATAGAAGTGAAGGCTAAAACTGTGACAGTGAGATCCAGGTTGTAGTAAACCTAGTTTTCCTCTCAGCCACAACGGTCAGTGGAGAAATCCTTCAGTGTGGCTTAAAGTGAGAAACAGCCCAATCGAACGCCACACAGTACACACTTATTCCTCCCTTCCTGTCCTGACCTACGCCTCCACACTTCACCCTGCCTATAATACCCCCCCTCCTCCCAACACACACACACACACACACACACACACTCTTTGACCAGAACGCACTCTGCCACAGGAAGTCCTTCAACTGCGTGTTCGTATCCACCTAAACGCCCTCATCCCTCCCACCCAACAGGACAGTCTCATGGCAGAGCCGCTTCAGATTAGGGATCACAGAGGTTTGCTCCAGAAATCAGAGTTTATTTCTCTCTCTCTCCTGTAGCCTCAGTCTTTCTGATTGCCGATCAGCCCCTGAGGGCTTTGAGGCGCTCTTTTGCTAGATCCCTGTGATTAGACTAAATGCCCCCCCTCCCCACCCCTGTCTTGCTTGCCGGAGATCAGGGTCGGTTTGCAGGGGTGGGAATAAGGTGGACTGAGGAGGATGAGGTGAACAGCACATAGAGAAAGACGAAGGTTGAGAGAGAGAGAGAGAGAGAGAGAGCAAAGAGCAGAGAGTAAAAGTGAGAAGAGAGAGGAAAGAAGTCAAGCGTGGGTTTGACCGCTGGTCAGTGTGGAGGATGGAAAAGCAGGTTTACATCAGATCAGATTTGTGCTAAAAACATCACACATTAAATTGGACATGTGTCCCACGAAACATGAAACAAATCAGCAAATCTCAAGGTTTGAGGGGCAGCTCGTTAAATATTGAATAAATTCTATGAGATCTAGGAAATCATCTCTCAAAATAATGTGAAGGTGGCATCAGTTTCTTCACGTTTAGCTGCTTTACACTAGTGGATGGATCACCTCTCCAAGCAGTTTACTTAGCTGAGACGCGCACGCATGTGTGTGTGTGTGCGTGTGTGACCTGTAATGTAAGCCCTGAGGTGCTGGTTCCTCTCTGTGTCATCTGCCTCTGCCTGTGAAGAAGTGTGGCGTTCCCTCTCTCCGCTGTCTCTGACTCTGCAGTATGTGCCGGTACCTGTCAAGTGTGTGTGTGTGTGTGTGTTAGTAAGTGGGAGAGTGTGTGGGGGTGGGGGGCATTTGATCCAGCTGTGGCTCGTGTTTGTGCGGAACTCTGCGGAGGTCAGTCTCCTCTTCAACACCCCTTTTTCATCCAATTTCTGTGGCTGCGGGCGGCCGCTCGCCGCGCTTTTGTTGCCGGAGGTAATCTGTGAAATGATCTTAATTATGGAGGTTCGGCCTGTTCTTCTTCTTCTTCTTCCCCCCCCCCCACCTCTTCCTCCTCCCTCTCTCTCTCTCCCTCTCTCTCTCTTTTCATTCTTCCTCTCTCTCCCTTCCTCTCTGTACATGCTTTTAATCAAACAGCGTAGTTAGCTCGTAATGAGGGCGAGGAGAGCACGTGTGCTTCTGCTTACACATGCTGCGAGGCTTCAATGAGGAGGAGAAGGAGGATGATGAAGAGAGTGAGGAAGGGTGGGAAGGGTGGGAAGACAAATGATTATACAGTTTCCATGACAGGTTTGTCAAGAAAATTATAAGGCAGACCAGAAATCATAAATGTATCTTGGATCCTGCCATAACCAAAACTGAGTGCTATGAAAAGTAGAGTTTGACTTTAAAATATCAATATATTGCCCAGAAGCACAAAGAAACAGTATCTATCTTTTGTACAGGTTGTAATTAAAACAGTTTGACCTCTATATGTTAACTTATCAAAAACCTCTAAGCCCACATTTAGATCAACCCATAGGTGTTTTAGACTGAGAACATTATCAAAACTTTAAATATCACTGACGTAGTGAGGAGGAGGCAACGTACCAAACACTGAATCCAGATCTAAATCCACTGTCTAATATTAAAAAGGAGGAATGATTCATAAAATTGGTGTATTCCTTTTGGGAGCTCTGAGAGGGGTTCTGAAGGAAGAAGGGGAAGATGTTGAGAGAGAGAGAGAGAGAGAGAGAGAGAGAGAGAGGAGGGAAAGGAGGGGAAGGTGTAGCAGGGGCAGAGGGGGCAGAGAGGGGGGGGGGGGGGGGGGGTTAGCTGGGATCCATTACACATAAACAGCCGAGGCATTGATGAGATGATCCAGCGAAGATTAGGCCGACAATCCTGATGGACACTGAAAAGGTGACCACACGGGGAGGAGTGTGTGTGTGTGTGTGTGTGTGTGTGTGTATGCCTATGCACACATGGGGGAAATGTGTGTGTGTGTGTGTGTGTGTGTGTGCTCGTAGCACAATAGCATATGCCATATGGCCTCATTATGATACTCCCCCCCTCCTCACCCATCTCTTCCTCTCTTTGCTGCCGCCGTCGCTCTTTAAGGTCGCGCTCGCAGCCATTTCCAGGTCACAGCGAGGCCAAAGGGCAGCAGCTCGGGCATGAATGCCAATCAAGTGGGAGCTGTTTCCCTTTGAATGCTCCTTGTTCCTCGTGTGTTATGATATTACTTCGCTGGTTTGCTAGCTTAGCGTAGCCCTGCTTTGTAATTTGTCCAAAGGAAGCGATGGGCTGTACCGGAATCTAGTTGAGGAACAAAGTCTTTCAGCAGGCTCTTTTGCTGATAAAGATGGCCCAGGCGATCAGACTGATCAGGAAAAATATTGATAATCAATAATTAAGACATTCATCTAGTAAAAAGTCCCAACTGTTGCTGAGTTTAGCTTCATAAATGGGAGTGATCTGAACATTGTCTTGGGCCCTGGGATGTTTTTGGAGGAATTTATCCCTGTTTTTTTTTTTTTTTTACATTTAGAGACTAAGAAAGAGTAAGAAAGAGATTAATAATAAATGAATATTAATTAATAATAATAAAGGATAATAATGAAGATCCTGTGAGTCACCTAAAATCAGATCGCAGAATTCTGTTCTTTGTGTTCACTCCAGTAATCAAATGGCGTTGATTAAAAACTGAGGTAGCAGACTCCTTGTGTGAGACTGTGGGTGGAGGGTAGTTTGTCAGTTGAAGTGTGTGTGTGTGTCTGTGTGTTACAGTGAGGCTGTTAATTCCTTCAGGGTCAATGGGAGGGGCCGGGGTTAAATGCTGTGGCAGGGGAGGTCAACAGTGATTAGCTGCCATCTGAACTAATGGCTGGATGCTGAGGATGAGAATAGACAGGAAGAAGTAGAAGAAGAGTGGTAGGGGAGAGGGGTGCTTTCCCCGACCCCCACCCTCCCACCCCTCCAGATTCTTCTTCTCCCCCTCTATTCCCTCCTTTCCTCATGTCCCTATATTATTAAAGGTTGCCTCTGTGCTTAAGTAAGGCAAAGCAGATGGCCCTTTTCATAAATCATGCTTATAAGATGATTATAGGCGTCGCCGCCCACCATTCTCCCCTTCACTTACAGTAGTGCTTACAGTTTTCCTCCAGGCCTACTAATCTGGCTGCATATTCAAAAAGAAACACAAAGCCACCAGTTAAGATAAAGTCTGATTATTTTAGCGAGCAGGGCTAAAGGAGGGGAAAAGTTTGAGAACCCAAAAGTGATAAAAAAAAAAAAACACACACACACAAAGGTGACAAGTCATGAGAAGAGAGAAAAAAAAATGCAAAGATAAAATTCCATCCCCTGCCAATGCTGCCTCCTCTCCCTCTCCCTCTCTCTCTCCCTTCTGCAGCCTCTCAGCGTTACCCCCCACTTGTTATGTTCCTGAGCTTGGCACAAAGTTGCAGAACAGAACAGGATGTTAAATATATAGCACAGGGGAGGGAGAAGAAGAAGAGGAAGAGAGATGGTAAAAGGAGGGGTGCAAGTGCAATGTGTGTGTTGGATTATGTCTGTGCCGTTGCACTATTCCTTGATGTATGCGCCATGTCAGGCAGTCATTGTCTCCTGGGTAAAGAATGATAGTTCAAATACCTAGCATCTCTCCCTTGGTGCTCCAAATGCTCGCCTTTGAAGTTTTTATAATCCATCTGTCATCTGCGAGCAGGGAGGGCACATGTTCTGTACCACTCAATTACCGAATTCTCTTTTTGCCAGCTACAATGTGACAGGAAGCAAATAATATGGGTGACCCTGAAAAAAAAAAAAAAAAAAACTGGGATGGGGTGGGGTGGGGGGTTAGTTGGTTAGATGGTGGGATGTGTGTGTGTGTGTGTGTGTGTGTGTGTGTGTGGGGGGGGGGGGGGGGGGGGGGGTGTATATAGAAAGAGAGAGAGAGAGAGAAAGAGGGGGGAATTGCTTGAAAATCCTATGTTCCTGGCTTTCTCACGCACTTGATTGTGTCCCCTCGCTGCCTCTCATAACAGGAGAACAAAGCCTGTTTGTTGTGGGTGGAATGCCTAAAATGCTTCCTACTGTTACAATTATGAAGAATTTGATTGAATGTGTATTGTTTCAAGGGTTTGGTGATTTTGATCTTTTTTTTTTTCCTTTTTTTAAGTGCCTTAGATTGTTATTCTGCTTCCCCACCAGCAATAATAACCAGCCACTTAATCAAATTCCATTTGATATAAACATTTCACTAGTTATAAAGGGCAGGTAGATGTTGTCAATGCAGCATGCGAAAGAAGAAGAAAAAAAATATGGTGTGTGTTTTGATTATACATTATTCATTACTGACGCTTAAAGATGGATTGTGAATGGCTCTTTGTCAGCAGCTAGATGGAGAATCTAATGAAGTTTTGCTGCAGTTCTTGGTGTTAAAATCGTCTTTAATTGGTGAGAGCTTTGTTGTGTGTCGCTTTAAAGCTGCACTGAGGCGACCAGAGAAACTTCTGATAACTGTCTGAAAAATAACAACAGCAGCAGTTGCAAATTGCGGCTCTGAAACATATTTCATTTACATACACCACAGGCCCCTTTTAAGGCGCCTACCTTTTAATTCCTCTTCATATTTAACACTCAATACAAAACAATAAAAGCCTCAGATCTCTGTGTCTGTATCCTCGTTTACATCGAAAAACACCCCCCTCCCCACAAACCCTCCACTCCCCCCCCCCCCCCCCATCTGAAAGCATCCTCACTGGGTAGAAGATGAAAAGATTGTTTTGAGAAACTCAAAAGGAAATTTGACATTCTTTGGTTGCCTCTGAAACTTCCAATATTCTGCCGTAATTGCTTCATACACGTTATATATCTTCATTTGGGGGAATGGTGGAGATGAAGAACATGTCGGCCTCTTTCTTCCTGAATAAAAGGCAGCAGAACCCATCTGGTTGGGTGATCCACGGCTGGCCCTCTCGCGCTCATCGCTGAAATAATACTCCCTCTAATGACTCCCACATATTCTGAAATCTCCCTTTTGAAATTGGTCTTGGCAGATTATTTGCAGGTACTTGAGTTGCATCTGTTTGCAATTTTGCAAATGTGGAAGACTTTAACGCTGGGCAGGGGCGGGTAGCAGGGAAGAGGCTATTTTAATCCTTGGGATAACACCGGCTGTCAGTGTGAACCGGCCTGGGCAGCGGCCTGCACCTTTGCCCAAATTCGGGTTTTCTTTTACCCCAGTGACAATATGTTCATCTGTACTGGTGCAAAAATGCATCTTTCTCTATAAGGAGCAGATCTGGATTTATTTTGAGTCCGTTTGGTCTTTGCAGATGGCTGCGTTCATAAGAAAGCATAATGATCAAAATAGAAAGTGTAAATGCTTTGAATCACAGCACAACAGATACAAGTAACTAAACAGATTCAGTAGTGATGGTAGTAAAGTACAGATTTGAGTCATATGCCATCTTATATTTTTACTCCACTGACAGCTCTTGGCACTGTTGTATATCTGCAAACTTTGGTGATATTGAATTTTTCAGAAAATCTGAAGGGCTGAGTGTTTGTTCCTCCCTGGGTTGAGAAACGCCTCCTCCTTCCTGAGTAGAATCATTAACCTGAAAACAGGCCTGTTTCTCACGGCTCATGAAAAGCCAATGTTGGGGAGATGTATGATTTTGCAGGTTAGTGTCAAAATCTGGATTTTACATCGAATAACATGATCAGCTTAGAAAAAGCATTATCCTACCCATGATGTTGTTTGACTTTATTTACTCCTGGACCAAGTACAACAATAAAATATTTACTCAGACATTAATGCATAAGCAATAACAATCAAATAACAGGATCTGTATGGTAGTGTAACATTAGAGTCCCTGCAGCCATGTTTGAGATTAGTTTGAATTATGATTTATGGTCTGATGGAAAGAGAAGCTAACCAGCTACCTGGTTAATTGTTTTTTTTTTTGTTTTTTTTTCCTAGTGATATCCTCCCCTCATTGAAAAACCCAGACTCTGTCAATATGCATATATTTGACGACTGTGTCAGTGTTTGTGCTACTCAGGCCTCAGGTTTCCACGTGTTGCCTGTTGGATCGGATTGGCTCTCAAACCAGTAGTGATATCACAAATCATGGTCGCGTGATTTTAGGTGAGCACAGAGGAACTTTCCACTCTGAGTAGATGAACTGAACTGAGCACAGAGGGTCAAACTTATAAAAGAACTGACACTGACCGACACTTTTATGAGCAGAAAGAGAGACATGAAGAACATTTTGTGATACATATATACTTTTCCTGAAGTCAAACGCAGGACTTTTACTTATGAAGGATTATTTCCACAGTGTGTTATTTAGAAGATAAATACTCCAACTCTCCATTGTGTTTAGTCATTTAATCTGTGTAGCAAAGGGAACGTGTGTCAGAAAGGCCTGGATGCCCAGGAGTTTGTCAGGTGTTTGTATTGTCCAGTATAAAGTGCAGTGATCAGCAAAGCTAAACTAAAGCTGAAATGATTGTGACTTTAGTCCTTATTATTTCTACCATGTGGTGAGCAGCTGACCAGCTTAAGCCTCCCCCCCTCTGTTCACCCCCCTCTCCCTCCCTCCCCCTTTTAAAACTGTAATAAGGTGCCCTATTGTCCTATGGCAGGGTGTACTGGGGCCACAGCCGAGCCCACCCGGCTGACTGTAATTGCATAGGTGGTTACAATTACATTAATTACATATTTCATCAACAATGTTTATCCAGCCACACAGTAAATGAAGAAGCCAAACTTTTAACTCTGTCTTTTGTTTTTGCATTTCTGCCCCCCCCCCCCCTCCCACCCCAAACCCCTCTTTCTCTTCCCTGCTTTTTCTTCTTCTTCTTTTTTTTGTGGTTGTTTTAATAGGAGCAAGGGGAGGGGAGGTGCCAGAGGAGGAATTATGCTGAAAGTGTATGCCTTGCAACTTTTCCCCTCCCTGTTGGAAATGTTTATTTGAACAGTAAGCTCATGATTTGAATATTTGTAATCCATGCTTAAATTTACAGGCCAGATGAACTTTTTGGCACAGAATGGCAACCATAAGTAGGATTTTGAGAAAAGCTTTACAAAATTTTAAGCCATGTGCAAGGCTTATATAATTTAGAAGGGGGGAAATATGCACAAATAAAACAGGCTCTGTCTTATTTACTTTACATGGGCAGAAAAACTGCATCATATGGCGTCTGATGTATATATGCGTTGGTTATGTCTCCCTGTCCTTTTAGAGAACAGAATCTAAAGCTAACAATCAGACTCGTCTATGAATACGTAGAGGAATAAAATAGCCCCAGAGGCACCGGCACTTGAGTTGTTCTCCTATGTTGGATGTAAATTAGTTGTACTCCATATTGACTTGTGCTGGTGGGAATGCCACCCATCTTGTAGACTGGGGAAGGTGGGTGGGTTGCCCCGGATGAGTGGCAGAGAGTGATAGAGGGAGAGGTCACTGAGGCTGGCAGAAGACGAAAAGGAAGGCTTTCTTAAATGATGCTAATCAGTCCGGAGGGGCCTGGCCCTCTCTCCCTCATCAGCCTGCTGTAATTCAGATGTGCTGAGAACCTGGAATTAAATGTGTCACTGTGAGGCGTGCACAGCCCTGTGTGTGTGTCTGTGAAAGTGTGCACGTGCATGTGTTTGTCTGCCTCTGTTTGCCATGTATCCACTTCTGTGTGTGTGCATATGTGCATGCGTGTGTATGTGTGTGTGTGCGCGGGGTGTTTAGGGGTTAAGTAGAACCAAATTAGTCGATGGGAGAACTAACATCAGCAGTAGCTTTCTGTATGGCTACTTCTTGGTGAATGTCAAGATGATTTAGCTGCTCTTCTGCTCGCCGTCTGTCTCTGAGCACTGGCCCTCCAATCACCGCTCTGTGCTGTCTGTTCTGTGGCCTTCCGTGCAACAAATGAATATTAAATCTGCACTGGGCAACTTCACACACTAGCAAGAGGTTACAGTCCCAGAATAATTAAAGCCCGGAAATCCTGCAAGGTAACATCAGTAAACTGTCTTCTTCAGTGGTGTCTGCAGATGGTGGAGGAGCTATATGGAGAGTGGCTTCCTCTGCATTTGTGGATTTCATTGGTCAACCCTGAAATAATGAGTCAGGCAGTCAGCCACTGTATACACTGTATACATATCTATTTATAATGAGAAAATCAAAATCATGGTACTTTAACTTATACAGACAACATTAGGTCATTGTTGAAATCTTGCTTCATACTTCATACAAGTATTATATATATATATATATATATATATATATATAATACATTATTTGGATAACTTGCACTGAAGAAGAGAACATTTTACAATTTATAAAAACAATTTTTATTTTATAATTTTTTTAAAGGAGGCTTAACATGTTTTTTTTTGTTTTTTTTTCATTGACATCTGTGCAAAGACCTTGCCTCTTAAAATGCAATGTTAAATTATGAATTATATCAGGAGCTGTGTGATAAGGTAGTGAAGAGGAGTACAGCTCTAAGAAAAAACATTCCCTATCTGTTTTTGATAGTTTTTTTTTTTTTTTTTTTTTTTACCAAAACCAATATTGAGGTCTGAGCTGTAGTGTTGTTCACTGTGTCCCTGCGTGAGCTGACAAAGGTGTCTGTGTTGTCTTTCTTGCCAGCGACGGGTGTATGTGTGTAGTCTTGCTAACATATTGTGTGTATGTGTCTGTGTGTGTGTGTTGCAAGGGTGGTGAGGGGGTGCTAGTGTGTGTGTGTGTGTGTGCGAGCACAGGGACGCCAGTTGGGCTAACAGCTGAATCATGGCTCAGCCGCTGCCCCTCGTAGTCCTTGGCAGTTAGCGGTGTGAAAAAGCCTTCTCTTTGAGGGCATTATATAGATTAATGTGCTGTGCCTCGGGCAGAGACACACACACACCTCGCCAGGGAGGGATCTGACCGTGTGTGTGTGTGTGTAGGGAGGGAGAAGAGAATCAGAGGAGTATAGCAGCATAGGATTGTTGAGGTTTAAGTGTGGGTACATGTGAACATGTGTGTGTTTGTGATTGTGTGCATATGTATGTGTAGGTTTGAGAAGAGACAGTTTGAGGGTTGTTAACAAGGGACTAAGAGAAGG
This sequence comes from Caranx ignobilis, assembly GCA_021432705.1. Taxonomy (NCBI): domain Eukaryota; kingdom Metazoa; phylum Chordata; class Actinopteri; order Carangiformes; family Carangidae; genus Caranx; species Caranx ignobilis. Next base: position 420,983 of record MU269998.1, read on the forward strand.
TGCTCTGAGTAAGATGTGTGTGTGTGTGTATGAGAGAGAGAGAGAGAGAGAGAGAGAGAGAGCCATTAGTTGTATTCTTGGTCAATTTTCAAATGATTTGCTAAATTCACAGATATTAAAGTGTTCTCTTGCTTTATGAGTTTATGTATAGTACACTGGAGTAAAAACTAAATACAGGGAGTCACTTTTCACCTCATTTTTAAGTATTCAGAGAGGATCACCCTCTCCTATAAAACGACATATTACGACCTGTAGTTAGGTTTTACTGTCAGCTGATCTCGAGCGACCGTGCTGATTATGACAAGAGCACAACAGGAAGTCAGGCGTCGCAGCCACAGTGGATGGATAAGTTGCCAAAAGACCTGACCGTGATTCTGTTCCACAATTGTCAATGCATATTTATTATCGTATCCATGGTGACAATCTGTAACCCCAACAAGGGTGAGACTTTAAAACCAACCAAGATGTTTTTGTGCCTTTTGTACGTATCCGTGTTCTGCGACACCTGCCACGATGGGGGGCGCTATTACAGGTCGTACACCTAAAAGCCCCTCCCTCACCCTTTGATTTCAAAGCATATAGAAGGACCTGTGATGGACCTCTCAAAAGCCAATGTTTAGTTTTGTCCTTCTGAGCTACTGTAGAAGAATGGCGAGGTCCCTACGTGGAGGACTGGTTCTAAGCTAACGAACACACAGTGATTCATAGTTTCAAGTGATTATACATTAATGGAAACATAATTATAAACATTATAGATCCCCCTCCTGAAGTCTATACACTGGTCCACTAAGCATTAAGCACCTGAATGTAAATCTGGTCATCGCAGTAGGCTGAACATTGGGGGCTGCAGGGGCGTCTGGGGAGGTGAGAGCTCTGTATCGAGGTATTTTTATGTGAATTAGAGGGGTGTTTATGAGGCCCGGTTGGGCCGAGAGGGGCGTCTCACTGCCCAGAGACCCACTCTCTCTTTCTTTCTTTCTATCCCACACACTATCACACAATTAACTCGTAGGTTAGCCGTTAAGATCGGGGGTGTTGCCGAACTGATGTTCAGTATCGCAAGAAATACACACTGATGCCACAGTTGCTGGAAGCAAACGAAAGTGGGAATGTATCACTGCTCTGGCTGAAGTTAAAGCAAAAGCCTCGTAGGGGTAAACAGGATACTTAAAACTTTTAAGGCCCCTCTCCTTCTCTCTCTCTGTCTCCTGGGCTGCGTGATTGCTCATATTTTGTGAGTTTCCCCTTTTACTTATTTTCCTCACTTTACCCCGTTATCAGGATTTTAGCACATTCCATTCAAGATTAGGCACATCTGTTGTTTTGTGTATGTGTTGGTGCATGTGACCATGGGTTCTGCTCATGTACTGTAGCTGTGTATACATGCACATGAATGTACAATATGGAGTGTGTGTGTGATATATATATATATATATATATATATATATATATATATATACATATATATAATGTCCTTATGTGTGTGAGCATGTGCATGTGTGTCTGCTCACACACCGTTCTCTCTAACCAGTGGTCTAAATAACCTACTTTTGTCTGACAACGGCATCAAGTCGTGGAGGTGCACATATGCAGAAAGCTATTTGGAAAGGCCTCCTCGTAGCTGTCAGCTTTTATTATGCGCTGAGGTGTCATGTTTGTTAGGAAGCTGAGTGCAGATGGCAGAGTGGAAGAAATGGATCACTAATTTTAACAATGATTAATGAACAGAGATGGAAAATGAATTACATTGGACTATTGGAGGCAAGGAATATTTTCTCTGAAAATGTTAACTTCGGCTGCCAGGCAGCCGGCCGTGTTGTGGGAGTATATTGAGGAAGGGGTGGGGGGGTTGGGGTGTGTGCGTGTATGTGTGTATATGTGCATATGTGTGTTTGCTTGTATTGTGCCTGTGTGTGTTTGTGTGTGTGTGTGCACCGGGGTGCAATTTTTACCCAGCATTTTATGTAGAATCAACACTTCACTGCTCTTGCCTATTACTTTACTGTTCGCCTGCTTAAACACTGCCAGCTTTATACACATCGTCCCCCACCCCGCCCCACCCCTTTGTGTATTGCACTACCAGTTAAGGTACACACTCTTTAATAAGGTAAACACAGGAAAGGTTAGACTGTCTTAAAATGTTAGCTACTTTCATTACTCCAGTGCGGTGTGCTTCAATATCAAATCATAGATGTAAGAGATTTGATCGAGCATCAGGAGCTGTGGTATTTCATTTACATAGAACAGTAACCTACAGTATATACTCTATGTGTATAGTCTAGAAGCTCCTGTCAGGACCCTGTATTTAGATGTCATCATCATATGTAATTTAGAAAATGGTCCTCTAATTTTTAAGTGTCCAGAAAATCAGTCACCTTTAATAATTATGTTCATGCACATTAAATATGAGGAGAAAATACATGTGTTTGTGCACATGTGCATCAGCATTACAGTATCATACAATAATATGTAAAACAGACATGGCATTCCTCATTGCCTCTGAGAGGAGTTCCTTGTAAGTCTCTCCTGTCTTCCTACCACTTCTCTCCTTCTAAATGAAAACCTGCGCCCCTGCCTGTGTCGGTGTCTCTGTCGAGGTTTGTCTGGCGGGCGGCCGGCTGGTGCAACATGGTTTGATAGGTAGATGTGAACTATTTTGAATTTAATTAAGGACCTGATGAGAAAAACGTAATGGGAGAAAACACAGCAAGTTGCAGCAACATTGTGTGTGTGTGTTTGCAAGAGAGAGAGAGAAAGAGAGAGAGAGAGATCTCAGGTTACAGCAGCATATGCTAAGCACTCAAAAACATACACAATGCCTTTGGTGAACAAGGTAGTTGGTATGCCCTTGGGAGCCAATTTAGATTGTGACTTAAGGCAACGTCGTGGCTTTCTTTGTATGTGTATGTGTGTGTGTGTGTGTGTGTATGAGAGTGTGTGTTCCCTGCATGTGAGTGTGAGTCTTACTCTTGACGCTCCATTAAAACAGTAGTGGTGGGTAGATCTGGGTGGCCCTCCTGCAGACCCTCCACATCTGTGCTGCACCCCACCCCCCCCCACCCCCCCCTGCCCCCACTCCTGCTGCAGGACTGGGCCCACCTCTCCGAGCGTGGCTGCCTCTGTACGTCCAGGACAACCAGTTTGTTGTTTTTGTTGCATCCTCTCTTCAAAATGTTTTAAGCTAAAACAAATGGTGACAGCGTTGCTCGCACCGTGACTGATCCTCAGCGTCGAGCACTTTGCGCTGAAGATCGAAGGTAAACACACAAAAGCAGGTGATCTCGCAGATTACCATGGAAGCAAAGTTCAACAGATTTAAGCAAACATTTAACATGTCATAAAAAGATGAAGCAGTTTTGTCAGCGGCGTCGGAAGAGATAAATTGGCTTCTTCAACAGAGAACAAAGCTACCTGCACTTTCTCAGATTTCCCCACCTCGACAGAGCATTGAAACTTTTCACAGCAGGATTTAGGAAATATATTTATTCTCTATAATTTCATAAGTGATGGCTCCAAAAAAAAAAAAAAAAGGCAAAGGCAGTTCACTGTCAGTTCCTCCCTGTCTCTCCGCGAGGCCTCGGCTCGGATGCCACTCACAGCTACATACTACTTTAAAGGGGAGTGGCAGTCTTTCACTTCACATACTTTCTGTCGGCTTGATTATTTTTCTGGTGTTAAGCGGCAAGGCTTCATGACTGGATCAGATAACATCCCCTCTGCTGAGCTGCTCTCACCCAAGTTTTCTGCTCACAAGAACAAAGCTGGCTGTTTTTTTTTTTTTTTTTTTTTTACATATTTTAACTCCCAGATGATAAAACCTCCCTGCATCTTCATGTGATTCCCCTCGTCTTCAACTGGTATTACAATGTCAAATTAAAAAGTAATAATAAGAAAATGAAAAAAAAAAGTGCAGAGATTGATGTGCGCAAGCAATTACAGTTCATATATTTGTTAGGTTACTCCTGGATGTGTAAATGACATCACGTCCTCGCAGGAAGTCCTGAGGAAAATAAACCTGGGTGGGGTGGTGGTGGTGGTGGTGGGGGTGGGGGTTGGTGGCGGAGAATACACAACATTTAATGGGTATTTCTCTTCTGTTGCCAGTGTTGCAAACTTGTCAAGCTTCAAATGCGAGTGACTTGTGAATTTCCTGGTGTGTGTGCTTTGTTTACAGACTCTGGTTGTCCCACCTTCTGCGGAGCTGTCGGCGCTCTTCCCTGACATCCGGCGTTCGTTGGAGAAAGCGGCAGACACGCAAGTACGATCACACCGATTGATCATGGGGAAAAGGGGAGGATATTAAAGGTGTCTGTCATGCTTGCACACACACACATACACACACACACTCATGTGCATGTCTTTCTGTTTTCATTTGAATCTTTGTTTATCCAGCAAAAGTCGACTGTGTCCTCAGTCGTTCAGGCAGCGTCGTGCAGTCACACTGCCGAGGCACTCGTTTTTTGGCGGCATCTGTTGGTGGGTCAACGACTCATTTCACAGCACATCAAAGTTATAGATGAGAGTCAGTTCTTCACAATCACCACTTCCATCGTTCCAGACAGACATAGTTTCAGCTGAGTATCTACCAGCCACAAACCATCAACCACTATGCTCACAAGTATGTGCACTTTATGACATTGTGGCACTTTGGTTACATGTTGGGGTGAATGAATGAACTGAACCTGGGCATGAACTACTAGAAATGCTATAACCAACTTTACAGTGTGTCAAAAATCCCATTAAGACTATATGTGTTTGCACCTTTGGCACCAACGACCTGCCAAACATGTTGGTGATGGTGCAAACCGACACCCAATGAAACACCTCGTTAGTATTGCGAGGGCTACTTGGGTTTGGGTTTTGAAAACATTTCATATGATCTGAGCCCAGTGCACTAATGAATCTCATTTGGTTTGGCTTTAAACATCTTTGAGGGGTCACATTTATGACAAATAAAACTGAAGAATGAAATTGGAATCACCTGGAATCACCTGCAGCCCCAACTTTTTTATGATTTGGCTTGAGCTTCTTGCACCAAAAATGAACAATATTGTAAAATATATAGTAAAATATTGATTTGACATCCATTAAAGATAAACCTGGAAATCTTGCAAATTGACACAGCGTGATCACCAAGCACATTTCTGTAGTGTCTGTAAAAGCAACAGTCAGCACCAGCTCTGTACTATGTCACAATGGAAAACTGGACTTTGATAAGTGCTCTGAATATATATGGGAAGCACAGTTTGTTTTCTTGGAGTAGAAAGTAAATAGTAGGTATTTAGTTAGTTATTTTCTTATTTACTTAAGTTTTTGGATTGATTAGGACAACTTTTTTCTTTTTAACCCTGGAACTATAATATCATGACTACATCTCAATCAATTGACATGTACTAAATGTAGTTTATTGCCAGTGTATGAACAGCTTCTAACGTAACTTAAAACAGGGGACTCAAATTATCTCGATTGACCGTGTCAGCCTTGCCTCAGTGGCTTTACTTGGTTTCCCTTCAGTACCAACCATATGCAACACAAGCTAATGTTAATTTACTACAGGCTTCCAGCACAACACCAATATACAGACAAGAAAAAATCAAAAAATAGACGGGCCTCTGGAATGGTGGGTTTTTACTGTCAGTCTCCTCTCTGGGACACTTGGTGTGCCTGTCATTCAGGGTGCACATAGCCAGTAAATGTTCCTTCTATGTATTCGCTGTCACATCTCTGCCGGTCCCTCGTCTGCAATCCCTGTTAATCCCATTGAAACGTCCACATGGTCTAGCGGTGACAGAAGGGTACACCGCTCCTTCTTCTTCTCCTCATAATCCTTAAACTGGCACAATCCGAGCGCCATACAGAGCCCAGTTTCGCTCCCAGTCCGACCATCTTGTCACTGGTTTGCCTGATGCCCTGGATGCTGGCCGCTGGCCACTGGTGTCATTAATGCAAAGTTAGTTCATGTTTTCGTCAGTGTTTTCTGAATATTACGTGGAGAACCTTTAACACAAACAGTACTCTCCAAAACGCACAACATACAGTGTGCAAATATATCACCTCTTGAGTTAATGAGCAATTTTCCTCTTCAGCCAGTTGGTTAACACTGTCTATCAGTCCTATCTTCTCAACTCGGCTTTGAAAAATTATTAAACATGCTACATGTAATGAAAAAAAAATCTTTTATTATCCAAAGTTTTGATCTGACCATTAGAGACAGGGACACCGTTCCCATGAATGTTCTCCCTTTATGCTGTTGACTATTGCTTCTTTTCAGATGTGTCATCACTCAGCATTAGAGCTCCATCTTTTTTTTTCTGACTTTTTTGGATGATTCTAATCACCTGAATATTATCACGTACACTGGACAGTAACACAGTTAAACCCCTTCCCCCGCCCACATACACACACAACCACTGCCTGTCAAAAAGCCACAATGCCATCACTTCCTCTCTATGCAGCTCAAGGAGACGATTAGCAAACAGAAGTGACACGGTAAACAGGTGCTAGCCATTATTCCTGGAGCCGGAGGAGCGTGGCCACCCCATCTCTCAAAGTGATGGGCTGTTAAAGAGTGTGTGCTATATGTGGGTCTTTCTGTGTGTATGTGTGTGTGTCAGTGAGTGATGCGGGTATCACATGACAAGTGCAAGTCAGGGATATGTTTACTTCATGGGGTTAAGATGCTTCATCTCACTAATCAGCATGTTATGATGAGGATGATGATGATCATCATCATCATCGCCATCATCATCACGATTGTTGTTGTTTCTGCTCAAACAGGAATCAGACTCTTGTTCCCACGAAAGTCACATTCATCCTTGCTTGCCTTTAAATCCCTGCACATCTCTCCAGCCTCCCTCCTCTTCCTTTCTTCCTCTCTCCAATAATTACTCATACACTCTCACTTCCCTGTATTCTTTTAATTTGTAATAGACCATCGTCCTGAGAGTTAGCATCCAGAAAGAGACGGGGGGGGGGGGGGGGGTCAGGCCGGTTTGTAAAAATTGATTGCTTGTAAAGTGCTAATCAATTGAAACCTTTTCTCTTGAAGCTGGGAAAAAAATCATGTTATACCATTTATTATAAGATTCAGAGCAGCAGGGATTAAACATATATGGCAGCTGTCCTCTACAGCATGAGCTGAGACAGCCGGCCTGTCTGAGTTAGCACCCAGCAATAAGGTGAAAAATGGAAACATATTTAACTGCAAATGGTGCATTCAGATTAAATTACATTTTGTTAAGATTCTATGAAGTACTCACAATTTGTACCATACCAATAATGAAAATAATAATAATGATGATATTAATGGTGATGATGCTGTTTCTTCTGACAGTCCCTGTCTTGGTGCTGGTCTGCTGGTTTTGGGCCATGTTTTGCAGGCTGTAGTTTTATTAATCAGATATAGCGCTGGTGAGTCATGTGGCTTTGGCTTGTGTCATATAGGCGGTATGTGCCACAGATTTCCTTCATATTGGAAGCAGAGCAAACACATGCTCCCTTTGACGTATTCTCACACCATTTCTCGCACAACTTGCACACAAACCTGCAGACATGCACACACAATCAGATGGCTCAGCTACATAGAAACAGATTCACAAATAGACCTGCACTACACACACACACACACACCTGCACACCCATGTATAAAATCTTTACATATCAAACCTGATTCTGTAAAACAAACTGAGGGTTGGGTGCATCCCTAACTGACATGTAAAGTAAAAGAGCATTGACTGAAGTATTGAAACATTTAAAGTAAAAGATGTAAGTCCTGTTAAAAGAGGGAGAAAGAAAAAAGAGTGCATTAAGGTTTGTCCAAAAAAAAAAAAAAAAAAAAAAAAAAAAAATCTTGACTTTGGATCCATATCCACAGACAAACTGCTTGGACACCATTAGCGCTATTTAACTGCCACACACCATCAAATTATGAACTTCCAGGAACAATTACGTGTAATTTATTTTTCCCACATAGCCTCAGTCTTCTAAATCTTGCCAGTGATTTCCTACATTTCCCAGAATGCATTATAGTAACCCCCAGAGAGAGGGTGTTAACTTTTTTGCTCCGTCTTTGTTCTCAGATAATTTGTGAACACTATAGGTTGTGTTGTTGATTGATCGACTGGCTTGTGTCTCTTGGCTCTGATGTGTTTCACGCTGGTGCTCACTCTTCATTCTTTGACTGCTTTTCTAAATGAAAGATCTTCTTCACTAATGAAAAGAAGACATGGGTGTGTTGAAAAAAAATCTTGAGTTTGGAAACCATATCGTAAAGAAAAAAATGTTTGGACACTGTTGACACTGTTTTACTGCCAGACAAGTTTTTTTTGCGCGTTCCAGGAACGATTAAGCGTAATTTATTTTTTCTTGGCCTGAGCCTCTCTTCTAATCCTTTTGTTTTTCAAGCTCTATTTATTTTATTTTTTATGTTGATGACATGCAACCTCATACCCTAAAAAATAACTAATAATAAAAAAGAAGTTTGAGTCTCTTATAAAAGAATATAACAATGACAACATTGTCAGTGGCAGCCCATTATGACAACACCACTGTGTAAGACTGGTTTCTAGTTCTTCTTATTCCAGTGATCTCCTCCATTTCCCAGGATGCATTTCAGTAGACCCCAGAGAGAGGGTGTGAACTTTTTGCTTCTTCATCGGTAACGGTCGCATGAGTGTAGGTCGTTCATCTGGTTCTGGTTTTGATGCATTTCAGACTATTGAGGCCACTCATCCTCTGTCACTCTTTCTCACTAGTCATCATTGCTACATTGGTTTAAATCATTGAACCTACTGTCAGAACAAGAACAGCATGTAACCTGCACCTTTCTTTCTGTCTTTCTTTTTTTTTTAAGGAAAACATGAAATGAACAACATAAGGTGCAGGGGTGGTGGGTGGAGAGGGGTCAATTTTCCCACAGTTCCCTCTTCAGTGTTGTAGGGTTAAGATTGTTACTGCTGTGTGGTGCTCTACCCTGCTGGTATAAATACAACATGATTGGCATTGCAGCACTCTCTCCCTCTCTCCCTCTCCCTCTCTGACAGCCTTCATTTACTGGAGGAGTGGCAGACATGGTGGGAGTTAATGATTATAATTATTTAGCTTTTTTTAATTTTTAATTTTTTTTTTTTTTTTTTTTACATTGTGGGATAATTATTTAAGAGGTTTGTGTAGTCATTGTTGTAATCAGTAAAGAGAGATTACAGAAAATCCGCATGCCAACAGATGGTACTTGGCTGTTGTTGTTGCTTCATATTAAACCCAGTGCGGCGCTCGGTGGCAGGCAGGCAGGCAGGCAAAAGTGAGGGGACAATCAAAAAAAAGGGGCCAAATTATAAAACTGTTTTTCCTTCATCATAAATCAATTTATCATATCACTCCATCCCAGAGAAGAAAATGAAGCACATAGTACTGTCTGTGTGTGTGTGTGTGTTCAGTCCCAATAACATAGTCATTTTCACCAAGTGGTTGGGTGATGGTTTGGAGGCGTAGTGAGAGTCGGTGGTTAATTTACAAAAAAGCCTTTCAGTGCAGTGAACAGTGTTTGACCAGCGATGGCCCGACCCCGTGACTTTATCTATTAGCACCACAGTGTATCGCCATGGTCGTTCACACGCAACCCGATTCACAAAGAAGGTCAACGCTTTGCTCCTCCGGGACGCCAGCTGCTCCAGCCACCACCTCCTGAACACTGAGCTGATGCTTCAGCCCGCTTTTCTGCATGGACACAAATTATTTCTTTTTCAGTCTATTTTAGCTTTTTTTTGACAAGTGAGAAAGAAACAGATAAATACAAAGTGAGGTGAGGGTACTTGATATCCAGGGTCGGGGAGCAGGAGGAACACCAAGGCTGCTGGCCTACATTCCTGACTAATTGTATAATTGGAAAAGCTCTCCAAATGAGCAAGCAAGCCCCCCACCCCCCACCCCTTACCAACCACATCCCCCCTACTCACTTAACACCCCCATTCCCACACACACATTCACGCCCTTCAAAGCAAATCACAAAAGAGCATTTTGGGAATGATAATAATTTCAAAAAGCGTCCATTATTAATCCCACACACTAGCATCCCTGGCAGCAGCAGCTAGGCTGGTTAGCACACACACACACACACGCACACACACACCACACACACAGTCATTATGACATACAGTATATTAGTTATCAATCCTTGTTTTAAATAATGTTAAAGAACTGATGTCCAGTGGGAAAAAAACAAAACAAAGCCAAAAAAAAAAAAAAAACGCTTATTACAATTTTATTTATATTTTGTTGTATTTATTTTCCAAAATAAAGAGAAGCTTGATGCAATAAATAAATAAATAAATAAACAAATGCATAACACCGTTAAAAAGACCATTTCAGTAATAGTGATTGGTATCAAGACTTCATAAAATTGGGGGGCACATGGGAAACATTAAAATAAGAATGAGGCAGAGATATCTCGACTTGTTGCTCCCACGTCAATTTTCCACACCTACAGTTCTGTTATGAATTTCAGATCTCAAGTTTTAAACTAAGGTAACCCTGATGACATCACCATGACATCACCGGGGTTACTTCAAATCTCTAAGCCCGTAACTTTTTCCTCAGACTTGACGAGTTCTGTTAGTTGAAAGAGCAATGCAAGCAAGTTTTAATTTTGTTTTATTGTGATATTAAAATATTGCAGGGTGTTGGAGGATCTACCTGCACGTGGTGCTAGTGCTCATATTTTACTTTTAGCACTGCTCATGGTCAGATTGGATTTCATGATTTACGGTTCCTGCCATGTGCTGTTCCTTTCCATGGACGGACGGGGCAGGCAGGGATGATTTCTGAGGTCGACGACGGTGTCTAACGGGATTGCAGGGTGCTGTTAAAACGAAGCCGTTAATTAATGCTATTGATCAGCAAAAAAATAAAGGCAAATGTGATTTGCATACAGCCCAAGTGATCAATGCATTAACCGATTTTTTTTCTTCCCCCTTCTGAAATCTGATTTCCTGAGTTTTCAAAGTGAGAGAGAGAGAGAGAGAGTTCAGACTAATGTGGATCGATCGGGCTTCTCTCAGACAAGAATACAAAGCATTTTATTAGCCGATGAAGGGTGAAACATACCAGGACAGTCGACACGGTTTGAAGTTGGATTATGAATTTATATCTCACTTCAATGAGAGGACAGCTTTTACATATTTGTGAAAACTGATATCGACATTGTCACTACCCCCCTCCCCTTCACATGGCGAGCAGAAAACAGAGTAATAAGGTGATATTTCTGCAGGGCCCAAAAAAAGGCAACAATGTAAAAAAAACAAACAAAAAAACATCAATGACAACAACAGGGGCATGAAAAAAACAAAAACACAAGAGGTGTTAATAAAGCAATATGTTGTTTTTTTCCTTCTCCTTCCTTTCGCTCTCTGTCAAGAACAGCTTATTATAGCGTATTGATTTATAAAGCTTTAAATGTGATCCTCCATGTCCAAGTCAAGGGCAGGGAGTGAAAGAGAAAGAGGGATGAAGGGGGAGAGAGAGAGAGAGAGGGAGAGAGAGAGAGAGACGAAGAAAGAAAGAAAAGAAAGAAAGAATGAAAGAATGAATGAAAATGAAGGGGAGAAGGCGTCTGGAGACAGATAGAGATAGAAAGAGTGTCCACGACATGGGGAAGTGGCAGCAAGGCATTTTCAGAGCCGCTCTGGAACACAAAAGGGTAATTGTTTTAGCCCAGATGTTGCATTCGCACAACAAGCAGGATACAATGTTCCTACTGAGCTGATGAGCCCAATCAGTGAAATGATTAAAAATTGATTTTGTCCCTGTAATTACAGTATGTAAACTACTTAGCCGGGATTGCAAAGGAAGTGATTTTCTAATTACGTATATACTCTGGTGTCTAATGATTGGTTTTTTGAAGTAATGAAGAGAGGGTCCTAACGACTCCACTGTGTTCTGTTGTTGAAGGGAGAAGGCAAGAAGGGCTGTGGGGGTGGAGGGTGTGTTGGTGGGGTGGGTGAGGGAGCATCGTTAGGGCAAGACAGCAGGCTTAGATACAGAAAGGGGGAGGGCTGGAGGGGGGGGCAAGTGAAAATTGAATTTTTGCCAACCAGTGCTAGCACGCTAACACGGGGGCCCTGTGTTCGTTTGCATGGGATCTGGAAGCTAAATGGAGGCTGTGACTTCTCGTGGGGGTCGCCAGGCCTTAACCAGCCCTGGCAATCTGGACCCTGCAATTAAAACCTCACGGGGGTTAGTGATTCAGGACATTACACATGCACAGGGGAATTAACACTCGCGCAGGCACACTCAGAAATAAGCATGTAGCTAGGCCCTTCTGCTCTGTACAGTACGTATCTCCCCAAGCTTCATTCAAACAAGTCTGTAAGTTCACAGGAACTTCCTCTGAAATGGAGGCAGCAGTTGGGCCTGTGTGCCCTTTAATAGATTATGTACAGTAATGATTTGAGTGCTCTCCAGGTAGAGCTCAGGTTACACAGAGTAGTTCAAGACTCTTAAATCACAGATTAGAGAGACGCATGTTTCTCTTAAAAATGTCCGTCTGGAGCGGCTCATCACTGGAAATCAAGAGGAAGTGAAAAAGCAGAGAGTGATCAAAAAAGAAAGGAAATCAACTCCAGAAAATCTTGATATGATTGTTGGACGACCTCCTGTTTGAAAAGTCAAATGACTGGATATGTTGTTCAACCTCAAGGCAGCAATAATCACAGCAGGGGAAGGTATTTTGGAAAGAGTGAATTCACTTCTGTTTGAAGGGTTACACTGTGATATGGTGCCGGACTCCATCAGTGTGGTGTGTATGAGATCAACAGGGAGGGAACCAGGAGTAATAAAAGCTGAGCTCTGATCTCAACAGGACAAAGTGGATGTGCTCCATCATGAACAGAGGCTGAATCCATTCACAGTCTCAGCTCTACAAGACTCTACAAGAGCACTGGGCAAACATTATTTAGATATAGTCACAGTAGTCATATTTAATCAGTTATATCAGAAACTCATCTTAGTCAAAGAAAAAGAAACATTTTATCCCAGTTTCAGTCAAAAGGTAAAAAATAAATAAATAAATAAATAAAAGACTGGACATTTGAGTCAAACCCAAGAATGAGCATTTTAGTCAAAGCTCAGCAGTTGGGTTTCTGGTGCTGTCTAATGAGATTTAATCCAACTGATTTTCCGGTATAAGAAAATTAAAACAAAAATAAGCCACAAAATGACAGGTTGTATGAGTAAGAAAGCGTGTCTGGTCTTATGTTATTAATTGAAGCGATACAGCCAGGCATGAAAGAGGATAAACAATTAAGTCTGGAAAGATGCAGCGACATTAACAAATCCAGTGCAATCCCACACTTGTAATATGAGTTAATCATAAAGTATCCAGGAAAAAGAAATGCTCTTCACAATCAAGAAGAATCTTATACAACAGACCTGCAGTAAATCTCACACACTTTTAATTTATCCTGTCATTTGGTGGAGTTGTTTTTTTCTTTATTATAGTCTTGTATTTTTTTCATCATTGCCAAGGCAAAAAGGTTGATCACAAACATCCCATCATATTTTTTATTGATGAAATTGATAAAGTGTTGAAGTCTCCCACCTTATCTAAAGTTTTTTTTGTTCTCTCCACTCCGTGCTATGAGAACATCACTAAACCAATCAAGAAATGATCCCAAATTACTACTTAATTCTAGAGCCATTAACCTTATTATGGCTGTGTATAAAATGTTTTCATCTCTCATCAATCACAGACTTCTTGATCACTTCCAGAGGCAAAGCTGGAACACAGATTGATCACGTATGTAGGACCAGTCTATATTTGTATGTCAAAGTAGAGAGATTTGTAACTTCCAGTGTAAAGTTTTTAACACCATCCAGTTTCTTCATCAAGCGCCTGTTCCTTGTGTTCAGGTTAATGAGTTCAGCACTGGATGGTTTCCCCAACAATTTGGTGTGAAACGAGGAAACGTGTTGTCACCGACTCTGTTTATGTTAATGATTTAGCTCTTCAGATTAAATCTCATGTCTGTGGGGTTAAAGTGGATGATTTGGTCATTACTATAGCACTTGATGCTGATGTGGAACATGAAAGAGATTTACAGGATATTGCGGCTGAAAGGTGCCGGAAATCCAAATGTATTGTAAAGAACAACTGCAGTGAAACAGTTTCACTTTTATAATGACAAACTTCAAGAATTACCTCTCAAAAGAGACCAAGCCCCCGTTCCTTTATAATGATCAATCTACATGCATTTCCATAAGTAGTACTTAAGAATGAGCACACGTGCGTGTGTCTTAATGTTGGCTGTCCGTGGTACTGAAGATGATGCTTAATACACTGTTAAGTAACTTTGCATATTTAACTGTCTGTAGAGCGTCAGAATTGTTCATATGGAGGTCACATTGTGAGTGTCGCCCTGTTATCAGCTCTGTATCAGAGCTGCTGTATGTATGTATGTATGTGGAGTGTGTTGCAGTCAACATCCATCCATTCGTTGGCTACACTGCTATACATGACATTGAGTGGGGTTGGGGTGCACCCTGTACAGGTCACCAGTGTATTAAAGGGGTCAAAGACAGATAGAAATTGAAGAAAATAAAGAAAAGAGAATATAGGCATTGGAAATATACCAGCAGTCCCGAGGCATTTCAGCCAGTAGATGAACAGATTAAATTTTGTGTTAGTTGAGTTTTTTTTTTAATATATTTTGAACATCATCACTCATTTTACATTAATCAGCATTTAAAATAACCAATATATATATATATATATATGTGTGTGTGTATTTAAATTTCTCATCAGTTATAATGAGTTTGGTAAACGGCTCAAGGTTTAGATGAATTTTCACCTGAGCCCTCAGATTCTTTTCTTTTTGGATCCAGGATAAAGACTGAAATTAAAGCCAGTAACCGTTTTTATTCTGGGTTTATCATTTTCAGGCCGATGCACAAAAAGTGTTCTGCTTGTTAATTAAATCCTCTTGTTTCTGAGGGGAAGCATCACCCGTCCCTCTGTCCTCAATTAAATTTTTCCCCTTTCCCATAAACCATCAAAGATGCAACCTTTGACTCAGGTTATAAATTAGAATCAACTATTAAGTTAGGTACACGGCATCATCGTGGCGAGGCATGGAGACAACCAGAGTCACTCTATCAGGCCGGGGGAGTATAGAGATAAACTTACAGGGTTGCAGAGCACATAAAGAGCACATAAATCATACCACACAGAATGAGTCACTGCCTCAGCCACGGTTTTGCTCTCCTTTCTTCTGTGCTCTTAACATATCTAACAGAGCTGAACATATTTTCCTTATCTTCTGTTCAATATTCAATATTTAATTATGACTTCATTCATTTATTTTTTAGAATAATTTTTCTGGAGAAATAAAAGGACGTGCGTTAAGCCTCTGATTATTGGGAGGGAAAGATCTGTGGTTTTTAGTTCCTCTGGAACATTAATAAGTGACAGAAAGCTAGATTAAGAAAGCTGGGATGCAGCTAGAAAGAAAAACGACAAAGCTTTGAAATGCTGCCAGTATCACCAACTGTACTCTTCTGACACAGCTGATTGTAAGAGAAGCCGGCACAGCCAGCGTATGCCTTTAATAATGCATTTAGTTAGGCTATGATCTATCATTTTGTACCTTTTGACATGCGATATTGAAATTTAATATTGCATCAATACAAATGATGTATTGCCAGTCGTCGGGAGAAAGGATCTGGATTGCAGAAAGATCTCTGCAAATGTCTTTTTACCCTGAACTCTCTCTCTCTCCTTTCCAAAGCTTCATTGTGCTCTAGTAGGAAGACATAAGAGACATGTGTCTCCCACCCCCCACCCCTCCGTCGTTACTCCCAGCTTTGATATGTGTGTTTAAAAAAATGACAACTTAAAATGCTCTGGGAGAAAGTCTCCTGCTCAAACCAGAGTCAAAAGAGGCTTGGGAAGAAAAAAAAGGGGGAAGGGGGAATGGAAGTAAGAAGCAGAGGGAACATGACAGCAGTGGCTGAGGGAGACGTCACGCATTGTAGAGATCTTTGACATGACTCTTTAGTCTGGTGAAATCCCACAGGCGATATTTGGGCTATGAGACGAGTGTTAGGTGGAAGGAACCAAAGGCTGCTGTTGTGGTGTCAGTCTAGCCTGTCTGCACAGTAAGATAGGGCTGCGCCGATAGCAACGCTAGGCTGATATCAGTCTGGAGTTGATTTTACGTGTCAGAGGATTTCCTCACCCTTCACCTTCATACAGAGAGACACAGCAAAAAACAAAAACCAAAATCAGGAATGATTCAGAGGTTAAGATTTCCAGTGATTGCACAATAATGACAGATGTCAGTGTTGTTCAAAGCAGGTCGTCACACTGGATACAGTATGTGGTCTTGGACAATTCATAACTCACCACAGCAAAACCACAGCATTTCTGTTGACAGAGAAGAAAATATTTATCGATGAAGGCTAGTAACATAGAAGTTTCGTCAGTTTAGAGACCTTGGTAAAAAAAAAACAAAAAAACAACAACAACAAAAAAAATCCCAGGTCCATTTTCAACAAAAGTTTGGTTAAGGCAGAGAAAGGTTAAGCTACAGTGGTTATGCTTAACAGCTGTGGTCTGTAGTCAGGAACAACAATGTCAGTTAGAGACATCATGGTTGAATGAATTGTTTTGATGTTGGTAGCATTGTATGTAATTTCAGTCTTGGTTTCAGTTTTTAGTTTGGCAGTGTATCGACCTGTCAGTCAATCTGGGAGTGTTAATACATTACTTTACATGGTGATGGTGTGAAGCTGTGAAGTAAATGACGGACAAAATGCAACCATTTTAACTGGACAGCAGTTGGGGAAGCATAGGCTACCCTTAAACAACAAAACTAAATCTTAAATGAGCGATCTTTAAGTTTTACAAAGCTGAGATTAGCATTAGCAATTGTGACTACAAAGCACTTGAGAAGAAATGTAAATTCAGTATTAAAACTTCATTCCTTTACTCACCAACAGCAATCGACAGAGGTGGAAACAAACACCAAAGTTATCTCTTGTCTCTATCACATCTTTTCTTCTACGGATGTTAGCATGCTAACAGGCTAACAGTCTCACCTCTTTACAAAAGTGACTTATTGTAGCTTTCAATCTGCCCTGAAGGCATAACCCTGCACAGAGGACACATTATAGCCTCTTATTATATCTCATTACCTCTTATTATAACCATTGTGGCCCATTTCAGGCCCAATCTTTTTACTGTAGTATATACACTAGAATACCTGAGGAACTTTGAATTTATGTTCAGCATTAGTTCCTTTTAGTAGTTCAGTGTTAAACTGTTTTCCAAACTAGCTTTGAATTGATTTTAGGACATTCACTGTGTCTGAAAATAGATGCTTGTAAATATATTTTAGGCAATTTCTCAATGTTTCAAAAAATTTGGATGCAAAAGTCAACTGTATTGGGAAGTGGTGGAGGACATTTTCCAGACACACTGGATTGGATTGCCCCTCCTGGGCTCTAGATCTCAACTAAACTTGGTGTGAATATATCCTAGCACCACTTCATCACCATCCTTTGACTGCCCGTGTCACAGTTATTGTTAAAAAAAAAATCTGGCTTTTGATGGACTTGATGATTGCAGATGACGGTGTTGACGATGATAGCGACGCTGTCAGTGACAATAATAATTACGACGCTACAGAAGGTGGTCATTACAGTCATACTAGTGAATTATTACATATTCAGCTAAGATGCACTGAACTTTCAAAGCTCTGACACATTTCTTATGTAGGTGTAAAATATTTTTCAGCAGAGGGATAGATCGAAAAGCACGTACAACATGTGATTCGCTGTCGACTACGATGTCTTTTCACGAGACTTGGGCTGATTCAGAGATGCTGACCTGTCATCGTACGTGCTTTGTGCAAACTCGTGTCACTCCTGTTCCAGAGATACTGATGACTGTGTGCGGCTGTGTCATTAACACCACGTTTGTCTCTGTGTATTTGCATTTTGTGCCACGATGTACGGATGTCAATTAAACAGGGGAAGGAATAAACAGTGTAGGTGACGATTCCTGCATGTATTTATGGGCTATTTACAGCCCCTCGCTGATTTCCTCTTGGCCTGCTTCTCAGAAACAACACTTGACACTGTTTCCGGTGATGTTGTCTGTTTGACTTGTAGCATTTGATTAGCTTGAGTAACTTTTGAGAAATCTGCAGTGTAGGAACATCACATTGCTGCTAATTTCTGCATAGCCTCCAGGTATGTTGACTCTGAACATCGAGGATGTCTGATGTGTGTGTGGGTATGTTAACAGTGGGGAAGAGAGACCCAGTGAGAAAGGGAATTAGGTGCACTTGGGAGGTGCCTTGGGTTGCGCTGGGTCTTGGTGTGCTTCCCTGCTCTCTGCCTTATGTCAAGGCTTTATTATTTCACCTGCCAAGGTCCTGACCTGCTGCACTCAGGATCAGAAAAAAAACAACAACAAAAAAAGACAACACTTTGATGAAACCCTGTTGAAAACCTGTAGAAATTCAGGACAAATCAAGCATTCACTGGTCGTGTGTCATCATAGTTTTTAATTGATCGAAAGAATCATCAGGAAAAAAACAAAAATCTTTTCTCTTCATAGTTTTAAATCAATTGTTTTGGAGTTGGTCAAATCCATATGAAGTCAATGCAGAGTATTTTTGCCTGCATTTGTGGAACACAGTCAAGTTAAAGTGGTTTAATAAGATAAATACATACATTAGTACCTTTAAAAGCACAATCAAAATAAAGGAGAATCAATTAAAGCAGTAAAAGAAAAAAAAATGTTTTTTTTTTTTAGTATAAACTAAACAGATCATTTATCATTTGTAAAACTGACAGATGAATGCTAACAATTGATGAAATAATCCTTGCAGCACTCTTCCATTGCTTGGTGAGACTGGAAGCCAACTAAAGATCCTAAAAGAGGTTCCAAACTCTAATATCACATTCATACAGGTTTCCACCCTCTCAAAATCTCTACTTGATCTCCACTTTGCAGACTCTTGTCTTCCTCTTTATCTTTCCTTATCTTTTCCTTCCTCCCTTCCTTCCCTCCTTCCTGCATTTCTTCCTCCAGCCTCAGCGGTACATTTGGCAGGTCAACACCTCAGCGGGTGGGGCGTCGCGGGCCAGGTGACCTTTGTCTGTCATTGTTTTGCTCCTCACACCTCACCCAGGGAGAAGGGGAAGGAGCTTAGTGCCTTACACCTGCCACTGGCTTTTCTGTTACAGTGCTGGGTTATTGGCAACGGGCTGCACTTGATTTTGGTGCGCGAAGGACAGCGAGTCCCAGATGATTTGCATACACGGCCAACAGTTGATAAGTACACCTCAGAGAGTGGGTGCGTAAGCATGGCCTTTATATTGGCGTCTGCTCCGATCTGCACTCGGAACCAAAAGGAAGCGGTCGCTACGAAGATAACCACGCCAAAAGTGATGTTAGATTCCAAATGCGATTTGCATTCCTGCGTGTGGCATTGAGAGATAAATCAAATGTACCTCAAGTGAATAAGGCGATGGAGATGAAATGAAATACCCAAATGCTGCCTCCACTGGGGCCTGATTGAGTTCAGGTGGCTGGAAAGTGTCTCACCCAGGGCTAGTTGTCAGTGAAGGATCTGCTGTCTTCTCATCTCTCTGTGCTGCAGGGCTAACTAGTGAACATCGGGTGTGTTGCTTTGACGGATGTTTGTGTGCCTCCTGTGTTGCGGGGGGACGGGCCGTTGACACACTTCATATTTCAAAGGCAAGGTCTGAGGAAGAAATGAAGATTGATGTGGAAAAATAGCGCGGCAACCCGTTGCCCATTCCATACATATATTATCATTTACGCATACGTGACACCTTTTGCGGATGTCTTAACATGTATATATACATATGCATGGGCATGATTCAAGGCGCTGCACATATTCACATTATGGGGGGGGGTCCTCTGTTATTATAGACATGTGATATAATTGCATTTGATCTCCAAATAAACAGGGAATCAGTCCATCTCCTTGGTGGAGATGGCAGATGTGATGGACGAGCGCATTAGTGGCGAGGACAACATTAGATTTGCTCAAAATTATTGATCTTTTGTTTGTGAGCCAAGTCGGCAATAAATAACAGTGCATGGGAGATGTGACTCATTATCACCGTGCCAAAAGCCCGACAGACCTCTGTCAAAACACCCCCCCCTCCCCCCTCCTCTTCCCTTCACTCTTCCTCCTTCCTTTCATCTCCGTCACTACAAACCAATTTAATCTGTTTTTAATCCTTCCCTCTTTTCTGTCGCCGGTGCATTTAATACAAGGCCCCACTGTCACTATCTGATTCCCTTAAAATTTTAATCCCGCACTGATAACCCTGTATTATTACACATTACACACAGGACACTCACACATACGTACGCATATACACATGCAAATATGTACACACAACGTTTAGTGGCTCTCTCAGTGTTTTATTCCTTTTTACCTTCTTAGTGAAGAAAAAATCCTTTTATCACACAATGGGTAATTTATATCCATTACCAGCGTTTTCAATCCTTTTCAGCGCGGCTGTCACTGCCTTTGGCACACTCGTGATTAATGTGATCTAATAATAGTCTGCCATTATATTTCCTTTAGTAAAACATGTACCAACATCCTATTCAGCTCCACGAAATTCATTGCCCCTTAAAATATTTTCCCCTTTTTGTTTGAAAGACAAGATTGCTGTTTTTTTTTTTTTTTTTCCCCTCCGTCTCACTGCCTCCCAGGAGGTGATTATTTGTTGGGGTGGGGGTGGGGGTTAGTGATGACACTACCCTTATTTTCAGACACTTATGAGAATGATGAAAGGTGCTATGATTCAAGGTGGTTTGTGTGGATGAAGTATGTGTGTGTGTGTGTGTGTGTGTGTGCGTGTATGTGTGTGTGTGTGCATGTGTTTGTGTGTGTCTACAGGTTGCTTTAAGTGTGTGGTCCTGTATAACATGATGTGTGTGTGTGTGGGTGTGTGTGTGTGTTACTGTGTTGCTCAGGTTTAGAGCAGCCTCAGTTAATTTTGGTCTTGGAAAAGTAAAACAATGTTGTGCTCTCTCCTTCTAATTTGGATAAAAATGTATACATTTGAATCAATGCCACAGGCACATTTAGAAATGTATATATATGTTGTATGTAATATATTTGTATAAAACTTGTCTATATAATGTAATATTGAAGTAAACTATTTACATACAATTGTCCCCTGACCACAAATCAATCCATTTTTTTTGTCTACTTGGTTGGTAGGTAGTTTGGAATGGGTGATGGAGACGAAAGATGCTCTCCATGGAATGTGCCTGGGATTAGGTGTCTATGTTTGTGTGTTTGCATGTGTCTGAGTGTGTGTGTGTGTGTGTGTGTGTGTGTGTGTGTGTGTGTGTGTTGCCAGGGAGGTGGTCCAGCAGTGGGCTCTGCTCCCTCCCAGCCGGACAGCCTGAGCCAGTCTGCCACTCATGGGGCACGTTTCAGGCAGGGAGGTGCCAACACTTGCACACAAACACACACGCATGCATGCATGTATGAAGTTGCACACACACACACATACACTCACTCACACACACTGTCCTGGCTCTCTCCCACAAAGAGGGTTAACCCTTACTGGGTTCTTAGACTTGTATCCAGGATGAACAGGTGGTCCCACAAAACATGGGCATCCATTTCCTCATGACTTATCCCAGTGTGTGTATGTGTGTGCATGCGTGTGTGAGAAGGGAGGGGCAGACAGAGACACGGGGGTAGATGGAGAGAAAGAGCACATGCGACCGTGTGGCTTCAGTACACCTTTCTGTATGTGTGCTGGTTTTGTTTGGTGCCGGGGTGGCTGGTGTACAGAGCAGCTTGTGGAGGGTCCCGCCACTGTGTGAAATTGACATCAGATGGCCATCGTGACAAGACCAATATTACATCCAACTTCCATTTAGCGAGGGACAGCTAATATATGTGTGCCGTGTGAACATTTGTTTGTGTGTGTGTTCATCAGCACCTGACCCCAGAATCTGACCGCACCAAACACAGCTGCCAGCACTTTACATCTATATCTCCCTGCCCCTCCCCCCCTCTGTGCCGCTGCGCTTTTTTCCCCCCCTCATTTTCCCCCTCAATCCCTTCATTCAGGACCCCTCCATTAAAGATAACTTGTATTGAGCCACATCTTATTCCCTTCAATCTGCCTCCCCCTCCTGTCTCAAGTGATCCCTTCCCAGCAGAGAAAATCGAAGGTAAACCACTTCTAAGGCAAAAAAAAAAAAAAAAAAAAAAAAAAGAAAATGTGCACACCACTTTGGATGTTTTAAATATCACCCTCTCATGGAAGCGAGGTTGTGACAGTTGCTTTGGTAAAACATGTCAGGAATCACAAAGTTTCCTCTTTGTCACCTGACGGCTGCGATAACGTTAAGTTACACTCAGCATCTGGATGTTGCAACACATGGCTGCGACTCTCTCTGCCTTTGATAACCTGGCTTTCATGTCGAGAGGGAAACGCTCTGTTTTACTCCACTTTATTTGTTCTTCTGTGATTATTCTGTGGCTCAGCCCCTCCAAACCCCAGACACATGAAAACAGACAGACATTTTGGAAAATGTGAGTAAGTAAGCAAAGAGAAGGAGAGAAAAGTCAGGGTGATGGTGGTGGTGGTGGTGGTGGGGGGCTCGAGGAGATAAACATAAACAGAGCAGAGAGAGAAGGTTTCTCTCTGAGTCAGCGGCTTTTAGTAAAGTCTGATTAAACGAGGTGGGAAACCACACAGGGTAGTAAATAACAGAGGTGTCAAAATGTTGCTTAATGACCTGGATATCTACTGCATGAAATATGTAGCTGCACATCTACGTAGGAGCTGTATTTTTGTTCTTTAATGCCTTAATGTGCAGAAGGGAGGGGGGTTAGATGTTTAAAACAACTCAGTGTGAGCGGAGAAGTCGGGAACACAGAAAACTTGATACCGTCAAATGCAGCGCTATTGTTTTGATTAGGGAGATAATATTTGCCAGCAAGTTTCTTTTGATTTGCACAATGTGTTTATAATTAATATTAACTGTATAACAACGTCTGTTATAAATTAACCTACACTGAGTGGTGTTTTTTTTTTTTTTAAATTACTTATCATGGCTTTTTTGAGCTCCACTCTGCAGCTGAGATCACTTATTAGAAAGTTTCACAGAAAATTCTTAGTGAAGATCCTAAAATCCTCTGCAGAGTGTCATGAAACTGTTATGTGGATAACATCAGCCTGACTTCACTGACTTGTTGACCCTGGTCAATCACCGCTCTGCCAAAGCAGATAGCCAATGGCAGCATCCACTGGGGAAATGTTCATTAAAAAGAAAAGAAAAAAACAAACAATAAAGTGGCCTGCACACACATCTGTGTCACAGTTATTTGCACTTGTAACATTTTATTTACAATGGTGTGTTTCATATAATTATTATAATATGGACTCAAATCAAATCAATGTGAACGATAGTTTGGTGAATAAAAAAGGAAAAAAAAACTCCACTCATTGTGATCAGATTGTATTATCATTCATTAAAACTCAGTCATTCTAAGCTAATTATAACTTACTGCCACACTATGATCTTTTATGTCTGTGCGAAGGGTTTTGTCTCATACACAAGACCACTTATTTCATAGGACATCAATGTGATAACTTTATTACAAGCCAACACCTGATTTATTTAGTAATGAGCTCTGCTGTTTACCAGTGCACATCGACCTGTTAAAAAAGACCAAGAAAAAAAAGGCTCTGAAGCTTTTCTGTGTGTTCATCTGTGTCAGGAAGAAGCTCCTAGAAAGACAAATTCATCATGACCAGAGGTTTTATTTCATTATGTGGCCTCTTTAAAAGCTGAACATATTTTACATTGTAGTATACCAGCACTGTGTTTCCCTCAGATATACAGTATAGTCTCCAGTGTATTAACTGGCACCTTTCAAAGCACTCAGGGACAACTGACAATGCACAGTAAAAAATAAAACAGGAAATACCAGGCATAAAATACTCGTTTCATGAGAGCAAATGTAATTGCATAAACTAAAGTGAATATTGTGTTGGAGTTAAACACTTGTAAGTTTGCAGAGGTGTGTTTTGAGGTGGAATTCGATGAGAAACAACATCACAGTGCAGAGACACTGGATTTATCCTTTTAAAAAAAAAAAAAAAAATATATATATATATATATATATATATATATATATATATATATATATGTTATATCATTTGGATGTTTTTTAAATGCCACATTTGCCTTTGCTATTTGGATATTGAAGGCTCATAAGATGGCAAATACAGATGAAAGAAGAGTGAATTAAAAAAGAAAACTGAAGAGCAGACTGGAGAGAGGATGGGCAGAGCGGGATGTGATCAGAGGTTATTGCAGAGCAGTCAGCAGCACATCACTCAGTTCACCTTCCCCTCTCTTTTCAGGGTGGGGGAACCCCTTCATGACGAGGGGACACTAGAAACAGAGAGGGAGGGGAGGAAGTGGAGCAGTGGTGGCAGTGAACTCAGCATTTTCCTTATCTCCTTTTCCTCTGTGTCTCCCTCCCTCTCCCTCTCTCTCTCTCTCTCTCTCTCTCAGGGCTCCCTGATCAGTGGCGACCAGACGTAGAGCTGAAGCTGACGCTGGCTTAACGAGGCTAAGCACGCTGTCACGCTGTCTAAGACACTACCCACCCACTGTCTGAGGTGACTCAGGGCTTCCACACAAGAGGAAGTGAAGGAGGTAAGGGAGGGAAACGTGGGGGAAGGGTCCAGGGGTAGGAGTAAAGGCCAAGAAGAGGGAATAATAACTTGGGTTGTCAGGCAATTATTAGTGGTGGTGCTCCTCTCTGATTGGCTAACACATAAGTGGAGGAGAGAATAAAGGAAGGAAGGAAATAAGGGAGATGGAGCACAGAGGAGAACTGTCCCATAAGGCTGCTTCTCTCGTTACAGTTATCTGCACGATGATGCAATCAGTATGGGGTGATGTTGAGGATGATCATGATAATACACACATACACACACAGTTTTACAGGGACATCCGTTGTATGTGGATGTACAGAGGCCAGCATGGACATATCAACAGATAATTCCTATTAAATAATCCCATCAGTTATCCGTTGTAGTAGGTTTACTCGGTCTCTCTTTAAGTCCAAGCTGGCCATCTCTTATCTCCTGTGTCATTCTTTTCTCCAAGTGTCCAGACCAGTATGTGTGTGTGTGTTGAGCATGGCCTATAGGTTATGTAACATAGACATCTATGTGTACGTGTGTCAGTGACTTGACCTACATTGTGAGGGCGAGCAGGGAGATGGGGTGGGAGGGAGGGGTGCAAAAGGTGCAACCCAAAGTGTGAGGAGAAGTTTAGAGCACGTTGTGCGTTTGACAGACAGAAGCGGAGACCCTGCAGGCCCCGATGCTCCGAGGACACGAGGTTAGTTCACCCGGCAGCTATTTCTTATCCAGCTGTGGAAATGCCTTTACCATCATATCAGGAATATCTAGCCGAGGTGCGGATGAACATGTTGCATTAGTCCGTTAATAGCAGAGGCTGGTGCGTGCAGCCATGGTAGTGATTTATTTCAATTGATATTAAAGTGTGGATTGACTGTGATGCTGCTTTGGCATCTTAACTCAGTAACATGACAGAGTCAGTGAACTCTCCTCTCCTCACAGCACCTTCTCTCCTCCGCTCCTTTGCCAAATTTGGACGCTGACACTAAATGGATCTGCCATAATTCAGATGTGAGTGGGAGGATATATACGTGTGTGTGTGTGTGTGTGTGTGTGTGTGTGTGCGTGCGCAGCTGTGTGTGGTTGTAAAGTGAAGCATTATGGCAAAAAAATGTCTGAATAATTTAGCACTCACATTATTTTCTAATGCCATTCTTTAGAATCTGACTGCGTCACTCTAACAAATGCGTATGTTGGAAAGTTCAGGGGATTTTGGAGGGCGCCTGCGAACAGTGAGTGATGGCAACCAGCCGACTCTCAGCTCCCTCTTGTCTACTGACAGCTCCATGTGAGCCCCGTGCACCATATTCCTTTCTCAGAACTAACGGCGTGGTGAATCGAAACAAAAAGGCCACATATTTTATTTATGTGTCAAAAGTGGGTTGAAAGGAGTGTAAGAAGGAGGGAGCGGAGGGGGGTGTATCACTCTATCCGTCGGTTGATATCATTCCACCCGTGCGGATCAATTCTCCCAGACAGAGGGAGATAAGAATGGAGTGGGGCCACAGGACAGAGGGAGAGGTGGAGGAGGAAGAAGAGCTGAAATGGTGGTTGTATTGATTTGTCAAAGAAATACAGCGTTGCGTGTTTTGCTTAAACATCCACATAAACCTGAGCTGTCAGAGGTGGGCGGGCTTACGCTGACATTTGACCACACAGACATGGATTGTGGATTTTCTGCTCGGCTTAGCTGTGCATAATTTCAACCGTCAGCTTCATGTGGAAATAGACACGAGACCAAACTGTGCTTTGTTTCATAATAAGTTGCACTGGCTGAGTTAAGTCAAAGTCCACTCACTTGGTTTTTATGGATGTTTCAACATTGCACTGCATTGCATTTCTCAGTGTTCTCTAGGAGATATGTAGCTTGGCCACTGAACTTAACTCGTTTTCCTTCCTGACAACATGTTTGAAAATATAAGCTAATGCAACACACATGATTCATGAGAGGTCCAGAGCAATGGTCTTCCAGGTAGAGGTCGACCTGAAAATGAACCCATGGAAATCCTGATCTGATGAACATTAATTAATTTTCAAAAAAGAAAAAAAAAGAAAGAAAAAGAAAAGCCCAATATGTGGGAGACCCAAGAACAGCCAGACCTAAATAGACTGGAGGATGGCTAGATCCGATCCAAAATGCGGCCAACCCGAACAGACCCAAACAAAGAGAGAACACAACACTGACATCAGTTAATTCAGTCAATTAACAAGCAGCCACAGTGAAAAAGAGCAGCAGAGTTCTAAGCACAACACCCTCAGAGCGAATCTAAAGTCAGTAAAGAAAACTAAAATAATGTTTATATGAATCAGACCCTTTTTTTCTCCAGCTGCTGCACCATTCACCTCAATGTTAGCTCGACACACGGCAGTTTTCTAACCCTGTGGTTCCCAACGTTTTTTTTCACATTAGGTGTCACAAAGAGGTGCTTGAAATCATCATCAAAGTCCTACCTTCTTTCATTCTGTTCACTCATGGATGGAATTATAGTGAAAATGAATTATTTCCTCTCTGTGACCCCTAAGGGTCTTTGGACCCTACTTTGAGAACCATGGTTCTAACCTAATGTCAGTGAGTCAAATCCAGACAAATTGTCCTTTAAAGTCAAAAATCTCACAGACTACTAATTTTCCTGAAATAAGCCCACTTTCCGTTCTGTGGAGAGACCCAACTCAATCTGATTGGGTCGGACCTGACCTGACTCAGATCTCAGTCTCTCAGAACTGAACAGACCTGTGAAATCATCCGCTTCAATTCCAGGAACTTCAGGTGTCTGTATTTAACAGATAAATCCACTGGTAGGCCAAATTCCAAAAGCATTGCATTCTCTTCACACCTGCCTGCTCCAGTCACACTTTAAGATTTATTCAAAGCATAACTTTTCCATAATGACAATCACAACTCAACAGCAATTTGACCTCATATTCCTATAAATTCCAGACCACAATAATCCCCCCAAAATTAGTTTTTTTTTTAAACATCGTCATGCATCTGCAGCTGCTTAGACTCATCACATTCCTGAATTGTGAATAACAGCAGCCATGGCAATAGAGGAAAGAAAAAAAAAACCCATAATATACCCTCAATTAAGACCGGCCACGCAAATTTAGCTGACTGTGGTAAAATTCTCACATGTAGAAAAGATGTAGACAGCAACTTTGTGCTTAATTGGTTCAAGAAATCAGCCAGTGATACTGTAATGTCCATCCACTCTAACAACAACAACAAAAAAACATGCTGTCAGTGCCACATTTGATCATGTGGAGATCGAGAGAGCCTTTTCCTCTCTGTGACTACCTACCTGGCACAAGGGAGGGCAGGAGCCGTTAAAGAAAACTGGAGAAAAGAGCAGAGAGTGTGCACAGGGCCATAAAATGGATAGTTTAACCATTGATCGAGAGCAGTGGTGGAAATGGCAGCTGTAAATCAATTTTATCTTGGAGCAGCTAAAGAGTGTTTTCTAATGAGGTTAATGCCACATAATGGCTAAATTCCTCTGCTTAAAAGATGCCCTCAAGGTGGTGGCGAGAGATAGATGTCGCCACGGAAAGCTGAACACCTTCACTGTTCAACACAAAGCAGAGGGACGACTTTGTCTTACCGGGACTTTGTATCTTAAATGATGTTAAACCATTATTCGTTACATTTCAGGCGGTAATTATATCAGTACACCTTTGTCTAGACAGCTTGTTATGTCAATAGACACATCCATCCATGGCTTAAATTGTGTGGATTTTTTTTCAAATGTATTTGTTTAAATGATTCAGTCTGGATTGAGTGAGGGTTAGGGTTCCTTTCAATCTAAGTTCCCCCAGACCACAACTACAGCATATAAAACAAACAAACAATCAAAGTCTGAGCTACACAATTACAAAACCAAAAATGTATCAATCAAATTCAAACAACTATAGCAGTCTGTCATCTTAGTGCTAGGCAGTAGGCAGGGTAGCATGTCAAACTGGACCAGGCTGGGTATTGCCGTTAAAAAGACAAAGTGACCCAGAACTAATAGATTATGAATCAAGTTGACCTCTGGCAAATCGCCGTGTTTATGGAACCCATTATGTTATGGGAGATGAGGCCTGAGTGGTGGAGAGCAGAGAGCTTAGCAATGGCAACAAAACAAACATCTCTCTCTACACAAGAGCGCTGCATTCACACACACAGCCAGGTTTTTCCTATTTGTCAACGAAGGTTAAATTGTAGTGGTTTTGTAAAGGTCAATACAGATGGATGCCCGAAGGAGGTTATGTATTCACCAACATCTGTATGTGATATGATTTTTATGTTTGATGCTCAGCTGGGGACTGCAAAAAGAACCGAATTGCAACAAACTTGGTAGAGGTACAGTGCCTGGATGAAGGACAAACCCATTTGGTGTTGGTGAGCATTTCATTTTTTTGTGAAAAGATGAATCTTGATAATTTTGCTTTGGTGAAGATACACACTCACTACCACTGAGTACCATTCTAGACCTTTTAGAGGTACATTTATCCAATTCCCTTGCTCAGTGTTACTTACCCAAGTCTGGGCCACGGTGGCCACAGGCAAGGCAAAGGACCTTGTTGTCCTGGTCCCTAGAGAAGGTTAAAAGGTTTATAGATGCAATAGAGCGGTGCAATGGCGGGCCTTTAAAAAGACATCCCCAAAACAAAAACCCAGATGTGCCCAAAGGGTGAAGTACAAGTTTCTTGTTTTGTCTTAACCAGGCGTAAATATCCAGAGGTGAGCACATACCAACATGAGCAGCTGTGGAGTTAGGTTGGTGCGAGTTCTCGAAAAAGCCATGAAAGTTGGTTTCAGACTCAAACTTTTGTCTAATTACAGTGTGCAAAACGCAAACATAATACAAGATAATGTCAGCTAGTCTTGATTTGTTAGACAAGATTTAAGAAATAAATAAAGTTAACAAGAGGATGCTTTGTGGAGAGAGGTAGATGGCAGACTGGAAGCACAACCGATATGTGCAGGGATTCCCAAAGCATCCAGTATCAAGATTTATCAGAAGTTAGCTAAGCTAGCATGTCAGCAAATGCAGACGTTTTGAAATATTACATTACACAAATTACATTAGATAGTAATGGAAGCATAAGGAATCCTCTTTGTCTTCAGTTAGAGTGATCCGAGGAGTCTGTAAGCTGTAAACTAGACTCCTCCATAACGTTGTTGATGGAAAGCAGCTTGCAATCAGCAAGTGTCTTTTTTTGTGATGTGGAGACACTGTGGGGCATTGCATTATGGGAGAGGCTTGGATAAGACGTCAAATGGGCTTTATGAATTTGCACTATTAGAGGAATACTGAATCATATCCATCAAACGGGTGGTGGATGTAGCACTGATGCAGGCTATTTAAAACTGACCATATGTATCTGTCAAACTCATTCAACACCGCCAGTAGTAGAATGACAAACCCACTGAAACAGGCAGAGGATATATAGATTCACGTTTAAAATAACACCATCGTACAGCCCATTGCCTTCAAACCACTGATTTGTGTGTGTGTATATGTGTGTATGTGTATGAAAAAATGAGTACAACCAGTGTGCAGCATGAAACTTAAGGAAAGTTCATCTCCACAGACCTCTAGCATTGATCACTGGGGCCCTAAAGCTATTATCATGATCTAATTAGGTTTAACATAAGTCTGTGTCACGGCCCGGTGCAAGGCTGCCTTGTCCCCAATTCCACACTTTCACAGCATCCCTATTTAAAAATAGCACACATGTGCCACGCATACATGCAATGAATACTAATGCTTTTTTTCCCAGTTATATGGAGATATGCTTTAATGTCAGACAGAGGTGTAGGCTGGGAGAAATGATGTAATTCAGGAGGCAGTGAACAAGTGTGGGGCGATCACACAGGTTTCCCTGCTTGTGTAGACGCATGCTCACATAATCTCGAACTTGCACAGTAGACTTACTACAGTCATGGTGAACTGTAATGCTAATTGAATCAGCAATAGTTTTAGAAAATATGGAAATTATTGGGAGGAATCGGGTGTCTTTTTTATAATCTAAATATAATCCTCAATATTATGAAACTTAAAGCTCCATATTTTGCACTTTTATTCATAGTCAGATCAGTTAACCTGTCTCTTCTGATTGGCTGACTGTTTTAAGAGTGATCCAGTCCAAATATAACAGATTCCAGGTAAACATTCAGAGAAATAAAATTTTTCAAGGATGGATGGTGATACATTTGGGTGCGGCTTGGGGGTATGGCCGAGAGCCGTGCCTGCTTCGATGTGACATCACAGAGTTACAGAAGTCCTGACGATTTGTTTTAGGGTCAAGTTTCAGTTTCTCTGTGGGCTTAGGCTTTGATACTTTCACAGTGTAGATATTGAACCTAGACCTACTTTATAGTCACATTACATGGAAATACAATAAAGGACCTTTAAAGACTAAACCATCTTCAGAGCTTCAACCTATTTTTCTCTATCTATCTCTTCTCTTTTATAGTTTAAATGACACCATCCACAGTCAAATTTATTTGAAAAATGTACAACTTTTTTATTGTATCAGGAGTGGAATAGCATCTTGATTGTGTTTGATTTTTTACAGTTTGATACCTGGTTTCCGTCTCACAGTTCAGATGCAATTTAAACACCAGTTCTCTGCCCATCTCCTCCATTCGTATGTGATTGAGCTCAGAGTCGGAGATGATATGAAAACCCTGTAGGCTCAAAAAGTGTACAAGGTGAAACGTGCAGCCAGTGACCTAATAAGAAGACCTTTTGAAGTGCTACCATTAATACAGCTGTCCAAAAATATTCTATAATAGAAAACTATATCTAATTTGTTTTATGTACCTTATATCTGGGCTGTGGTGCTTTAATACAGCTGTGAATTACCTACTCTGACACCTTATTCATTTTCAACATGATTAGCGGCAGTGGTGTGCATGGCTGGCACAGTGGGTGGCTGTGGCCCACTGCACACACTCATGGGTTCATTACGCCATCGCACAGGTGTAATGGAGCCCTCCTCCCTCAAACACACACACATAGAGTCACACATACGAGTCCTCACATGTACACTCCAGAACATGAAAGCTTGCACACAGACTGAATACTTTGGACCCTCTTGGCCTCCTCACAAAGCAGCAACTCTTTTTTTTTTTTTTTTTTTGTACAATCTAGGCTTCCACTACAGTCTTATTATTTCAGGGCCAGGCTGAGGAGCCCCCATATAAGGGAAAGCGGGTCTAAAAAACAGTGTTAAGAGGACTCCCCTCCCTCCCATTACTCCCGTGTCTGCTGTTATTATGAATAGTAGCAGTAACACAGAAAAGCATATACTCCATTCGAAGCTGTTCATGGTGTTTGAAGGACCACTCTCAACTCACCCCCTTCTCCACTCCCTACCACCCACCCACCCACCCACCACCCCCTCTCGTCTTTTGATTGATATGTGAAATCCGTCTCTCTGCGCAGCTCTAAAGGCAGTCCCTGTGTGTGTCTGAAAGGTGCTCATTGTTGAGCAGAGACCACTTTGTCAAGAAACAATCCTGTTCCCAAGGAAGCTGAGAATGTCTTAAAAAAGATACAGGCTCTTATTGTGTACATTGGGGAACTTTAATTTTGTGTGTGAGGTCATTTTAATCCTGATGAATTTTTATAGTAGCGGTTGTAGTTCAATGGCTGGTTGCCCTAATGCTCTAAAGAAGGAGCAAAATAAAGGAAGAATAGGAAAGAATGAAAAACCCACCCACAGGCCTGCTGAACAATCCTAAACTTAAAGTGTCACAGGGAGTGAGGAGGAAGGGTAGAGGCCTTTGTTGATGGACACATTGGGATGTATTTAAGTTCTACAAAGGAGATTCCCTGAATGGAGGCTTGATTTTTGCTACAAGGTTTAAAATACCCGCTGTAAGGATAGATTGGCATGGGATAAAGTTTGTGTAGGGTAATCTGATGTGAGTGAACCACCCAAGACATTGCCTCTGAACTTGTGCCAAAGAGGAAAGGCGACAAACTCCTAGGCAGCAATGCCTCAGAGACACTGTTAATGATATGATTGAACACTGATTGATTTTTTTTTTTCCAAACTGCATTTTATCACATTTGACCCAGCGAAAACTTTACAATGGAACATTTAGCTTATTCTTTATGATAATGGCCCTTTGAGCCGTCTTCTTTTGTGCAAACTAATGGTCGTATTTGTGCAGCAGTTTGTCTTTTCATCTGAGCTGCGTGGCTATTTTGTTGTTGGTTTGCCCTCTGGCCTCTCGTAGGTTTTGACTGGATGCAAGCCTATTAGGCAGACAAGTTGAAATGTAAACAACAAGCAGCTGGAAATGTGATGCTTAAAAGTGGATAAACTTACTTGATTTGTGTGCATTTTAACAAATGAAAGCACTAGATAAACAGACAACTTGTTTTATTTTGTTGCTTTCTTCGAAATGGTGCACCGTTGCAGGAGGCTCGCTCATCACCATGGTGGCTAAATGGAAACTGGATCTTGTTTGAGAAATAGCAGGGTGAGACCAAACAGCGTGATTCATAATGCTTATTTATGTACCATGTAGCTGAGACTCAGCAGGGGGCAAAGGAATGGTTTTTACTAAGTATGTCTCTCTCTGCTTAGTTTCTCCTCAGTTGGGCTTTGGGCCTGTCGTCTTGATAAAAATTTCTGATACGGATACTAAAAAATACATCATCTTTATGTTTTTGATCATTCCAAAAATAACGAGTGTAGGAGTTTGCCGTTCTCGTGCAGTGAGAAATGAGGTGCATTCAAGCAAGTTTCACTGGTGCATCATATCAGCTGAGCCAAAGGCAGACAAACCAACACAGCTTGGGTTACCTCTAGTTTGGTGACGGATTCTTATAATGCCACCAAATTCCAGCAGCTAGCAAACACAAAGAATAAACACACCACCACTAATACTCGTTCTTTGCGTTAAAATTCAGTGGTGAGAAAGATTTTTTTTTTCATGTCTTTCCTCTAAATGCCCCTTTTTTCTTTCTCTAACTTTTCCCTCCTGCCTCTTTTCCCTCTGTTCTGAGATGCAGAGATCCAAGTGCGCGATGGTGCATTACTAAGGACACCTGCTCTGTTGATGTGGCCAGGCAGATTGACTGTGTGTGTGTGTGTGTATGCGCGCGCACATGCATGCTTTTATTCATTCATCAATTTTTAGGCTGAGGCTGGGACCAAACCTATCAAAATTGTTCTGAAGTCAATCTGTCCATTTCTGCCTCAAATTATGCATAATGGGCTTTTAATTTTGTGCCATGCTACTAGCTGAAACAGTGTCCTTTTCAGTGTTTGACTGCGGACACAGTAAGAAACTCAAAACTTGCATTTATATAGTGTTAAGTGTTGAAGTAGTAGTGAATTAGTCTAGATTTGATCCTTACAACAATACATTTAGATTATATATGTTAAACATCTAAAAGATATGAAAATTATATATATGGTATAATGGTAGGTGTCCATGTGTATTTTGGTTATGAAGAGGTCAAGGTTCAACATCAATACTGTGAAAGTACCAAAGCTTCAGTCAACGGAGAAATACACACAACCTGCATTCAGAAACTGAGGCTTAAAACCAGCTGTCAGGACTTCTATAACTTTGTGATGTCACATCGAAGTAGTCACAAAGCCCCGCCTACCTGGACTCAGCACCACATTGTTTTACCTGAAATCTGCTTTATTTTTATCCGATGACTTAGAATACATGTAACTGGCCTGTTTTTTCTAGAGCTCAGCTACACTAAGATTGATTTAGGTTAATAAAACCACAAATATATCTTCATTGCAATCAACACTTGATGCTAATTGTTAAACAGCTAATCTGCTACTGGTAACTGGCAAAGACAGTCCTTGTTTCCTGCAGCCTTGGCAAGCTTGGCATTTAGCCACATGTACCAGTTCTCCACCGGAGCAGAACAAGAACCACCATCACCAGCTACAGGCCATCCGTGGGGCGAGAGACCTGTCTGCAGACAGGAAAAAACGAGGCGGTGCAGACCGAGGCTAGCTAGATGGCAGCTACTAAGCTTTCATCAAAACACATAGACACAGGGCAAAATAAATAAATAACAGCGCTATTCAAAATAATGCTCTGTAGAAACTAATCCAAAAGTTTTATTATAACGGGGACGAGACAAACATATTACTTTCAAAATAAATTTAGAGCTGGGACAGGATGCAGATTGTGTTTCAGATTGTGGATTTTGATTCTACTCAAAAAGTTTGTCATGTGATCTTTTGGCCAGATCGCCCACCTCTAGTAAGTAGATACTGTTTGGTGTGTGAAAACAGTTTTGGAGACTTGACTCTGTTCTGTCCCTAAGACACAGGCTTTGACCCTTTCTATCCCTAAGAAAAAGAAAAAAAAAAAAAAACTAATTTCATAAATTGCTTGAAAAAGAGAGAATCCTCTTTCCAGAGGGTAGAAATGAACAGAGGAGGGAGAGTTCAAAGCCTGGCAGTGAACAATATGTCCTGCTACATTATACTGTACTTTCACTTTTGCTCTGGGGGGAGAAATAGAGTGGCAGCGACAGAGGCAAACGGGGAGCGAAAAGAAATACTTGCTATTTTATTACTGACGTTTGAATGAGTTCTGTTCACATCCCCTTCTTAACCCCCACCCTGTGCCCCCGTACACCCATCGCACCCCCAACTGAAATACAAAAAAAAAAAAAAAAAAAAAAAAAAAATCTTATTCACTTTGTATGTAGGTCACATTACAGTGGTGTCTAGCTATTGGACATGGGCTTAGATAACTGTTTGTCGAGTATTAAATGCTTTCGCTGCCTCAGCAGCCTCTGCCACTGGTATTTCTCACACAGCTGTGCAACTGAAAGGAGGCAGCGCCGCAGCAAAAATCATGTCACACACACACACGCACGCACACACACACAGACACATGCTTTCAACTTCTGATGCTTTTTGTGTACACTTTTAAAAAAATCTTGTTTGCATAAAACATTTACTTTTCACATATAAAAATGTCTTATGTGGAGCTGAAAACAGGTCCTGAAAGCAGGTTAAAGCTCCATCTGTAAACGAGGACCATGCTGCAGTGAATAGGAGGTAAACCCATTGACCTGAGGTGCTAACTCAAGCAGACGAATCTTTGCTTTTCTTTTCTCTTATCCCAGTTTGCTTTGGGTGACCTTGCACACCAGCCCCGTTGCTGTGTGTTCACATAGCACTGGCCTAATGGCTTAGATAGGTCCCAGCATGGCCAGTACTTTGCACTGAAAACACCCCTCTATGTTGCCCCCCTAACCTCTTCAGTTGTTCACTTGCTGTTTGCTACGACCACCACAACCTCCGATTTATAACACATACAGAGACGGAGGTGTGTGGCCGAGGAGGGAAATTGCACCTGCTTTTATAGCAGCAGGATCCAGAAGAGGAGTGAAGTGTTCACTTAAAACACAAAGGCAGGAGACAAGAGGGGCACCTCGCCGCTGTACATTTTTGCCCTCTGTTGTCTTTGCATGAAATTAAAGATGCAAGAAGTGTGTGTGTGTGTGTGTGTGTGTCTGTTTATATGTGCGTGGTTTTGTGTGTTATTCTCCTTTCCCTCTGTCCTTTGTATGAAATGAGCCCAGATGGTGATTGATTTTTCAAGTGCTGACATCCCTGCTTGAGAAACACCCTCCTTTCTACACACACACACACACACACACACAAAGACACACACACACACATACCCTTCTTTGTGCCGAGCAAGTGAGGCACACTAACATCTCGGTGCCATCATCATCTTTGTGACTGCCAGCAACCACCATTGATTGACAAAAGTATGCATGCAAACAAACAGACACACACGCACACACACACACACACACACACACACACACACAGTCATCCAAACTCACTATCACAGAGTGAGAGGTCATTTCCTCTCTTCCCATATTTGCAGATCCTGCTTTAAAAATGGCGAACACGTAAACACTGTCAAAATAAAATCCTCAAATTCATAAAGAAAATCTGTTTTGACTGGAATACTGTTGAAAGCATTAGTTGATAAATTGTTCAGCTGATTGACAGAAAATTAATGAACACTCTTGATAATGAAAATAAAAATTATTTTGATTATTTATCAAGCAAAAAAAAAGCCAAACAATTATCTCCTTCCAGATTCCAAATGTGAACATTTTGCAGATTTTCTCTATTTAATTTATTTTGACTCGGACTCTTGGCTGGGTAAAATAAGTAATTTGAAAGTTATTATTTTTCACTACTTTATGACATTTTTAAATCAGTCTGGTTAAACACTTTATTTGCTTAATCAAAGTGAAAATCACCAGATCACTGTTATAGTGGTGATTTTGTTTCACTGTCCAACCAAACCCTGGACTTTTTGATACATGAACACATCAGACATATGTTTTATTACAGATACAATGTGAATAATTTCAGTTTCTTTGGGAGAAAATGTTCAAATCAGCTGACCTTGTGAAAAGACAACGGTATGAACAAAACTCACAACAATAAGGACAGTGACGGAGGAGAAACGGAGCGTTTCGAGAGTCTCTCTGTGGTGAAAGACAGAGAGACATCGAACGATGGCAGGCAGGGGCAGGGTAAAGTGACAGAGAGCTGTACGCCACAGCAGCCCTATTGAGTTAAAGTGGCTGTGTGGCTAAATGATGTCATTGGCTAACTAGGCGTTCTCAGGCCATTGCCTCTGTTTGCGTGACTAAATACATACAATTAAGGCCTCGGCACTTCTCAATCTCTGTGAACTCATTGTTATCCCCGGGTTCAAGTGCACTGATAATGGGGGCCAGAGGAAAACAGGCGTAGCACTGAGAGAGACAGAGAGCTGGTGGGTAAAATAGACATCTCATTAATAGTGGCATTCTCTTTCACCCCAACAGCGCTACTAAAGCCTTGCTCACTCATCTGTCCCTTTTTCTGCCTCTTCCCTTTTTTTTTCTTTCCCGTAGCTCTCTCTTTCTCCATCTCTCTCTTTTTCTGACTTTTGTCTTCTACCTATTTTTTGATATAGAGACATTTTTTTTCCTCCGTCCCCTCTCCGCGTCTCTTACTGCTCTCCTTTGTTATGTGAGGATGCTTTGTGTAAACAGTGGGAGGGTTTCACAGTATGACACACTCCTTCTTACTGTTGTGAGCCGTCCCCGCATTGTGGACGGACAGACTGGACTGTTTCCCACAAGCCCCAAAATCCGTCAGCGATCATGTGACAGGTTGCTGTGAAGATGGTAGGACGGTGAACAGGAAGACAAACCAAGAGGATGTAGCTTCCTCTAAAGTAGTGATTGTTTTCCTCCCTCACAGTCTGTGTCTGGTGGCAACGATCCTATAGCAACTATAGCAACTTTTATTTTGAAGACTAAAACAAAAATAAAGAAATAGCTGGCCCTCAGTTTTGCCCAGCTGCAGGAGTGGAGGTCACATTGCTGTCCCTCTTCCATGCCACTCTCACACACACACACACACACACACACACACATATACAAGCCAGATCGAGTGTAATTGTCAAACACGAGACTTCCCTGATGGCCTCGACGCTTGACAGTGATGCCCTCAAGTCTCAGAGAAAACTCTGTAACTGGAGAACAATTGCTTCTGTCTGTCTTGAGTAACTGGATCACCACGCCGTCCTCCCTGCCCACAGGCACGCACACACACACACACACACACACAATCATTGTTACTTATTAATGCTCGCTCACAAACAGTACAAACATGTACATATTCTTCCTCGCACACATACACAGGCATACTCCTATTAACAGGAGTGGAATGGCAGAAAGCTCACACACACACACACACACACATAGAAACAACCAGTATGCATGAATGTGCATGTCTGTGTGTGACACGAGGTGTGTTTGAGGTGCACTGGGGGGTGGCGGGGAGGGTGGCGCGTTCTTCTCCAGTCGTCGGCGGGGCGTGGTGGCGGCAGCCTAGGTAAATGGATCTTATTTAGCGGCGCGTCAACACGTGTAAGGGGGCTTACGGCTCATTACTCTGGGCCCCGATCCTCTCTGCTCACCCACTGATGGATGGCAAGGGCAGCTGGGAGGAGGTGCAGGTGGGGGGGGCGGGAGAAGGAGAGCGGGATGGACGGACATCGACCCTACCCTCCTTCCTGCCCAACCCCCCCCACCCCCTTCTTCCATCCATCTTTGCCCTCTTGTTTTTACACTTCCTCCTCCGACCTCTTGAGTTGAATCTAATTTTCATGTAACGAATAAGCTTGTTCATCTTTTCTATATGTAACTGACAGATGCACTACAGAGGAAATCACCAGCAGTTTTTTTGCAGTTGCAGATCTAAACGCATCTGTTGCACACAAGGTAGATTTAAATAACATTTTCAATTTACTTTCACATTTTACTTTCAAAGCACTAATGTTAACTTCATTAGTAGAGGTATTTGGATTTATCATTTATCATCACCCTAACCCAAAAAAAGCAGTGAACAAAATGTCAGAAAAAGACATGTTGAAGCAGACACACCTGATGAACATGCAGTTGTTCATATGCAGTTGAAATAGTCTCTAATTTTTCTTTTCTTATTCTTAAATTTTCTCTTTTTTATTTTCTTGTTTTCCCATTCACTGCTGATTGCATGTTGTGTCCCTTTAATGATTTACCCTGTTTTTCATTTCTTGTCTTGCCTCATCAAAGCTCAGGATCTAAGGCCAATGTGTGAGTTTTGGCGAGCAGTTTAATTTAGCATGGACACAAGGCGATTGTTTGCCTTAATCTTTTGCTAATTCTCATTTCCTGAAGTTTTATTAAAAAAAAGAACAAAAAGTACACCACAAACCCAAAAGCCTGAAGTCCGCCTTCGTTGTATATACATATGTACAGTGTTACTCCAGAAAGAGGAAGGTGCCTCGACAAACATCGATTCACTTTCCTGAAAACCACAAGATCCAGCTGAAAAGAAAATAAACATGTAGAGGCAGTGACAGGGTGCAGACGGCCTTTTCTTTCTACTTTTTTCCGCTAAATATAATTTTGTCCAAACACATAGATGCATATCAACGTTGTATTAAACTTTTACCCCTCGTACCTGTTGTTCCTCAGAGGTTTGGGAGTGACTGGCTGTGATTGGCTCTGTGGGTGGTATACTGTAGGTGAAGCCTGCTGCTTTCAAACTCTCCACGCTCTTCAAATCCAGTTCTCTGTCTGTAGTGAACTTTTAAACTCTTCCATTAGCTCCCTGACACTTAATTGTTACCAGCACGCAAACCTGCGATGTAATCATCTGAGCCATGACATACAGCCACCACACACACACTCACACATGTACTGTATACTGCTTCCAAAGCACTGAGTCAAGTCCCTCTCTCTTAAGCCTGTAGAGCATTCCTCTCATTTATGGAAGCAGGGCCCTCCTAGTGAAGCGCTTAATTGGCTGCAGATTGCTCTTTAACCTCAGGGTTACACCACACACACACACACACACACACACATGCATGCAAACACGGCGTGCACACGTAGATGGAGACAAACACACACGTGCACACTCACCACTTGTGCAGGCTGTTAACGTCTTAAGGGAAATGGAGTGTGGTTTTTACAACTCATTGGGGAGGTCAAAGGTCGGCAGATTTGTAACAGACAATCCCTAAGGATCCGTCAGTCAAGACTAAGATGCCACAATGACTGACCCACACACACACACGCATACATACATATATATTTGGATGCTTGGGTTAGGCTGCTTTGCTGTTATTCTTCTTCCACTTTTCACCCATGTGCCCAGAGACGGGCTGTTTTCTTCTTCTTGAAGTTGCAGTGTGGTCAAACTTGAGAAGATGGACCCTACAAGACTTTAGATTTCAGGTGCTTCCAGTCTTGCAGGTCACCTCATTTACAGTGTGACTGTGTTGCTCAAAAAGAAGCTCTTTGCATTCCTCATTCATATGCTTTTTTCTCAACTGAAGTAGATGATCTGCTTCCTGTTTAGACCTGCTCGCACAGTGGATGTGATTTCTCACGTGTGTGTTTTCACATGTGGTATTTTGTATCGTTATTGATGCAAAGCTAATAGGTACACTTTCAAATGAAAATGTATAGTGTGGAGGAAGCCTAAGATTCAACCAGAAAATACACATTCTCCACTTTGTTTGGACATATAATTACATTTGTGTAATAAAATTGGAGTGGTAGTGGACTTTTATGACATGTGTCCAAAGCAGATTTTAATATGTTTAGATCTTTTATGGGTTTTTTCTCCCTCTCTTTTCTCTTCAAAAATAATTTAGTTCTGTTTCCCAGAGTTTTGCTTTTTCCACCTTGATCCCAGTTTATGGACTTAGTTTCTTCCTCCTAATATCACTGTGTCTGACAGAGGAGGAGTGAGACGGAGAGAATGAGAGAGTCAAAGAGAACTTTATTGCCATTCACACCATACGACAAGGAGTCAACAGCAGAATAAAACTGCTCTCCACGTAGCTCAATGTGCAGATGATTGACTTGAGTGAGACAAATGAGGATCTAACAAATAGCAGCACAATGTCATAACAGATTCTCATGATCAGCAGTCAGATTATGACACAATATGATGGTATATGTATATTCATATACATGTGTGAATAAGTATATACATGTGTGTATATAAATGTAGAAACAGATGTATACATATCTGTATTTAAATGTGTATGTATGTTTGAACATGTGATTTTATGAAAGAAAGGACCCCAGTAGTGACTCAGTATTGCCCGCCAGTCCCTCCATTGTACAGGCTTATGAATGATTAAGCTACTGTAGCAACAAGGGCAGATCATATTACAGACGCCATTTTGTTAGTTCCCCCTGCAATCTTTCATATCTCCACCAGTTGTTTACCAGATTTATTCCAAACAGGATGATGGTGGTGTGTATATTTATGTGTATGTGTGTGTGTGTGTGTGTGCAGCCAGGGTGGCATGCTCAGAGTTAATGCCACAAATTGTTGTTAGATGCAGGTCTCCCTCTGCCATGCGTTTTGGACAGGAAGGCAACGTGATTGGCTTTGTTCAGTCTTCCTGGCAGCCGACACCAGCTGACATCTGTTCCCTCCTAACCACTCAGACTTATCTCCATCAGGGAACATGCACACACGCACACACATGCACATCCACACACATCCACACACACACACACAGGCAGGCACACAACAGAACAGACACGTGCACAAACTGATTCATGCAGTTACACACATACACAGCCGTACTTAAGCTCGTGAAAAGGAGGAGGAAAAAAAGGCACACACTCTGTAGACACACACACATCACTCTCACTTTTACACACATGAGCTGATTTTTAAAAGTTAAAAGGAGCAAATCAGGGGATTCAAATGTCTCAAATGCTTAAAAATACATAAAACATTCAAAGTACACGCACACACATATAACACACCGGCTGTGTGTACAGGATGTATATATATGAAGCATGTCTGCATCATTGTATGTGCTAAATTGTATTGTATTGAAATGATTGAGGAAAAAAATGAGACTGTAAAGGAGTAGCAGAAAGCGGCTGATTTGCTTATGCATTCAGGGCTCATTGTGGCAGCATTGCAAATCTTATTGCATTGCTAATTTATATTATTGGTGGCTGAGTTGCTGGAACGGAGGCCTGGGCGTATATCTTAGACATGTGGAATCTGAAGGCAGAGTGGCACAAACGCTCTCCGGGTAGACGAATAAAGAATTTCAGTCAGTTTTGCCTCTCTTAAGCAAATAACCGTCTGCAAAACTGGCCGCCGTATAAAAGACTGCCTTTCTTTTCCTCTGAGATGAGAGGATGAAAAAAAAGGGGGGAGAAGAAGAAGAAGAAGCAGGGGCGGGTGGAGAAAAAAGGACAGAGGTCTGCCGAGTAAGAAGGGGGAGGCTGTTTGAAATTAGCCCTCCACTCTGGGGTCCTGGGAAATGAACGTGACATGTCCAGATTTGGTGTTTTTGTTGCAATTACAAGAAAACACCAGATGAATTCTTTGCAAGCCATGTGTGCTGGTTTGTGTATGCATGAGCGTGTGTGTGTGTATGGTGAGTGTGTACACATATGGATGTATGTGTGTGTGTGTGTGTGTGAGCAGGTGGCGGGCATATTTGAAGATGACAGTAGGGGTCTGACCCATGCCAGGCCCAATAAAGCAG
The DNA here is from genome assembly GCA_021432705.1 of Caranx ignobilis. NCBI lineage: Eukaryota > Metazoa > Chordata > Actinopteri > Carangiformes > Carangidae > Caranx > Caranx ignobilis. The sequence continues at coordinate 463,812 of MU269998.1, forward strand.
CCGTGTGATGGAGCTTATGTGACACACTATCCCCAGGGCTCTGAGGTCTCTCTCTCCCGCACACACGTGCACAACACACAAACTCACAGTGCCTCATTTCCCTCGCGGTGCTCTCCGTCAGATAGTGAAAGCTGCCATCGCTGCTACGGGATGCGTGCGAGGTCGGTGTGTGCGGTCTGACAACGACGGCACTGTACACTCAGCACTAGCGCTAACGCTATTGATCCACGTTGTCACCTCGGCGTTTTACACACCAACTCATATTTCCACTAACAACCACCTACATCTGTTTTGAAATGTTTTGAATGCTGCTTACACTTGTGAAGTTGAGGTGAATCATTTGGAGCCAGGCAGCACTGTGCTGTGCGTCACACTAAACAGGAGAAACCACAGCAGAATACACAAAAGACTCACATGCACAATCATACAATAATGAAATTTGAAAACGCCATTTCTGAAAAGTTGAACCCCGCTTACATGCCTAGTTTGGAGATCAGAAATTGTGATCATTTCCACAACTTAAACTTTTGACTGAGAGATTACTCAGTAAATATGCAGTGATAAAAATGCAATGACAGTTTTGGATGATTTCACATATCTTTACACAATAACCCATTCTTAACCTTTCCTAAAAGCCCAGTTTGCAGAGAACCAGTAAAAAAATATTTTTCATTTTATACTTCTCACCATTTGAAGCCTGCACTACTGTGCAACACACGTCTTGAGAACAGAAAGATGCTCAGGGCCTCGGCTTCCTCCAAGTGTTGAACACACTGTCTGTGAATACAGCCAGAAGGCTAACATGGAGAAGGGAAGTCAGAGTGGTTCCATCATAGATCAGCTTGACAGTAACGCTGTGAGGCAGACGCAACTGTCTCTGAGACAGAGAAGAAAACAGGTTGGATGCTACCTGTCAGAAAGACAAAAATCTATCTCGCCTCATGACTTGTACGCTCTCTATGAAGCTCTACCTCACTTACGTCCTCCGTTGTGCTGTCGGGAGAGTGAGGCTTCTTGTATGTACTTCATCAGAAGAGAACAGAGGAATGGCTTTTTTATGAGTGTGCTTACAGGTGCAAAAACTTCAAGAGACCTTGTACTTGCTCTGTGGGAAAACATGTATTCAAGAGATTGCTTTTCATAGAAGAAAATATCATTTCTGATAAATTTCATTCTGACTTTGGCCAGCATCACAGCAGTGAGACTGCTCTTCTCAGAGTGACTAATGACCTTTTAATGACGGGATGTGCTCAGTCCTTGTTCCTGTGGACCTCAGCACTGCCTTTGACAGGCTGAGGCACTGAGTGGGAAAATCTGGGACAGCTGTATAATTGTTCTCTTCATACCTGTTAAATTGTAGGATCCGTTCTCCTGCAAAGGATGGCGTCCCTCAGGGTTTCATTTTGGGACCCATTTTATTTTCTGTGTACATCTTCTCCCATCCTTCTCCACTTACGCTGATGATGCACAAATGTACCTACCTGTTAGAGTCACTCATCCTGCTATGCTGGGTTCACTACTGAAGACCAATGTAATGTCAAACGCTACTGAACACCACATCATACCCATACTTAGTCTCCTTGCACTGGCTTCCATTATATTTTAAGTTTATTGCTTTTCCCTGTGCTATGTATCTCATCCCTTAGTTGTGTATAAACCAATGCATAGGCTTAGATGTTTTATCTGTTTCTGCGGTGCGCCTGAAAAGGGAAGATGACACAGCATTCTCATTCAGAGCCCTGAAGCTGTGGGACAAGCTGCCTGAGGAAATCAGGTCACCAGAATGGGTGACCTCTTTTAAATCTCTTCTTAACACACATTATGATCACAGAACATTTACTGATTGTGTGTGATTTTTAGGGATTGATTGATTGTTTTTTTTGTTTGTTTTGTTTTGTTTTTCTTGGGTGGTAATGTTTTTTTTTTTTTTTTATTTACTCAACACCATGGTGCCTACAATAAGAAATGGGAGAAAAGGGACATTATTCTGCTGATCTGGTCTTTCAGTTGGCTGCCAATTACTCCTCATCTCATTTGCTGCCACAGTAAACCAGACTAAAAACAAGCGATCTGATGTATTTGCAACACTTTTTTTTTTCAGCAGTGTGGCTTGGTGGAAAACAAGACCTGCAAGATAAAAATCAACTGACTGACAGACTGTGGTGCTTTTGCAGTTGCAGCCATCCTTTATTCTACATTTACCCTTTTTAATACCTATGACATGGATTATGTTCCCCCCCTTATGTTCCCCCCTTGAAGCTCCAGTGAAGTGAAGAGCAAGGTCCTATTCTACTGTCTGTTGAAGAGCAATCAAACAGGAAGAAAGGGATGGTGCACTAATTTGCACCCAAAATACAGATAAGACTCTTATCATTATCATTATTAATCATCAGTGAAAGCAAAAGGAGACACTAAGATATAGAAAGGAACCTATCTAGTTTTAGTTATTCAATTGGACATCAGGCTTAAAACATCTCTCTTGAGGATTTTGTAACTAGTTTTGTTTTCCTCCCATTTTTTTCTGTGAGGATTAACCATCCTTAATATATTCAAGTTCAGTATATGCTCAACCAGTCTTGCACTGAGAGTATTTACATCTTATGATCATGCATGTTTAAGTGTTTGGTGGAAAAAAAAACAAAACAAAAAAACATTACTCACACTTTGTATCGTCTGAGAAAAGGTTAAGGTGATAAAGGTTTTTGTCTATCAGTCTCTCTCCCCCTCGGAGCTCTCGCCGTGAAAAGTGTGAACTAACAAGTGTCCAGCAGCTTGTAACACAAAGGGCCATCTACACATGTTATTCAAGAGAAGCAGTGGAGTCTGGCCAGGCATCGCCGTTAAAAAGAGCGAGAGGGGGGAGGAGGGGGAGTGAATGAGCCATGCTGTATAGTGATTTGCCATTTATAATTGGCCCGCAATGGTAGATGGTGGCTGGCAAGGACTTTTTCTTTTTTCTTTCTTTTTTTTTTTTAAAACACAATCTGTGCCTGCGGTCGGGGCGATGCTTCGCTAATGACAGAAAACCAGAGTGGTGTGGAAGCACAACAGCGCCTGGTGGCTACAAGGCCAGTACTTGCAAATATGTTCACAATCAGATTTCTGAGAGATGATGTTTCCCGGTTGCAGATCATACAATTGTCAGCAGTTCTTTTACTTCAAGTGCTTATTGTCACGGTTGAAAAACTGTCATGAAAAGTCACATTGCACATTATGAAGGATATTAAATACTTTGTGATGCTTTGCTCCTCCATACTCTACAGTACACTCACTCTCACTGGGAGTTGCACATTAAAAATACTGGAGCAGCTGGGGGTGAAGGTCGTACAGAACCGAAACAACATGCAGAAACACACTTTCACAGAGATCTTATCAAAAAAGAGATCAGAGGACACCGAGCACCAGTCTGCGAACGACCGGAGGACATTCAACACAAGTCAAAATGTGGTCGACCTTATTAGTCTTTACAATACACCATTTATCCAGCCACCATGGTCAAAAAGAGATCTAACAACAATCATTGTTTGTGTTGTTTTTATTGGATTACTAAAAGACAAGTAGACAATGTGGAGACTCTCTCTCAGCTCTGAATCCACCTGAGTAAACGGATGAGCCTCATCTACCATAGACCAGCCAAAGAAAAGACGGAGAAGGTCCTCCAGTAGGAAACAGGCCCGGGGATTTGCTGTGCAGCACATAATGACCTACACTTAAGTTTTGTTGCTAGGCGAGTGAAAGAGAAGTGTGATGATGTAGTGTAAAGTCCAGGTCAAGAAGAGATCAAGGTGGATGGACAGGTCAACCAAACCCTATATGTTGTTTCTATGATCCATGATTGTTTGACAAAGCTAACCACGTTATTATTGTAACCATGACAAGAATTGTCTAATATTGAGAAGTTACTTATTTTAACGCAAACTACGAAATTTTTACTAAACTTAACAAAATCTTGTTCAATAATATATTAACTGTGGTGATGAAGGTAGGTACACCACTCTGAGTACAGTTCTGTTTCAGGAGACACTTCTCTGGGTCTAATAAGCAAGTGAACAGTAATTAATCAGTTGAAGTTGGGGACCAGTTGTAGTCATCATCAAATAAAAATATCCTGGACTTTGAGGCTTTGCCAGTATCTAAACATGTTTTAGCTAAAGAAGTTTCTGCTGTTGCTACAATTCCAGCTCTTGGTGTAAACTCTCACCTTAATAAAACTACATTCTCCCCTACCACTGATGACACATCATGTAATCAGGGCTGATAGTGAGTCTTTTGTCATTATTAGACATATTGACCCCAAGATCCAAAGCCAACATTAATCAGATGATCTGTACTTAAAACCCAGGTTGGTTATTGGTTACTAAAAGTAAGTGGACCTGCGACCTTCTAGCTAGGGGTTGAGTATCGCGTTCAAGGGTGCTAAAAGGTAGTATTTAATAAGGGAGCATATTGTTCCCCTATTTCCCCCCCCACATGCTCGACTCAGTTTTCAGTTTTGAGAAACAAATCAGGAACCTTCAACAAAACCTCTTGTCTAATCTCTAGAACACACCCTACCCTCCTCACTCTGCAGGGGAGGGACGCTCATGCAGGCAGAACAGCGCCCAGATGCCCGGCTATGGATAAGTTTTTTTTTTCTTTCTTTCTTTTTTTTTTTTTTTGATAGAGGCCCCACCACCACCGCTTCACCCCCCCATCTCTTCTCCTTCCCGATGCCTTCTCCATAAACAATGAAAAGTTAATGAAGAGGTAACTTAATGATGTAATGAATATGGCAGAGCCCAAGGTCAAAGCTGGCTACAGTCTGGAGCTGGGCACAAGACGGGGCCAGGTGATAACACATGGTTTTATATGCCTCCATCCCTCCCTCTCTCGCTCTGTCTTTTACACAAACACACACACAATCACAGAAACACAGTCTCAATATTGCATGTAGTGCATGTAGATCTTAATATTATTTGTCAACTGGAATTGAGAGAACAGGCCCTGGTTTTGAACTGTCTGCAGAAATATGCTTTGTTGCTCACATCTGTGCATCCATGTGTCTTTTTGAGTGTGATGGAGGGAGGTGTGTGTGTGTGTGTGTAGGAATAGAGGGCTAAGGGTGTTTGAAGTACTGTGGGTAGTAAGAGTAGAGGGGTGTTTATGCGTGTTTTTTAACTTTTGGTGTGCATGTGCAGCTGTGTGTGTTTGTGGTTTTTTGCATTCTTTCCTGTGTGTGTGTACAATAACTGTTTGTGTGTGTGTCTGTGGAGGGGTTTGGCAGTACAGAGACTTGTTCTGATGTTGGAGCTGGTGATTAAAAATTGAAAAGGTCTGAATGACACAGTAGAGGATTTGGCATAGCCAGGTACGATCGATAGAACTCTGGTGAATGGCTACTAGCCTCACTTGTTGGGCTGGAGGGCACTTGGGAATGTGTGTGTAAGGCAGGGGGAGTATGTTTTTGGTGGGTGGGTGGGGGGGTAGGCTATCACTCTAGATGGTTAGTAAACCAATGACTCTTTAAAAAGACATTATTTTCCTTGACGCACTTCTACTGTTAGGGTCTTTTCGAGCAGCCTCAGTCTGTAACCATCTGTCTGACAGTGGCTGCACTAATGTCTGAAAGTGATGAAAATGTCAACTCAACACATCTGATTCATTTGGAAAAGAAATCAAAGGAAGAAGGGCCAGTGACGGTGCACAGGAGAAGGAGAGATGACAAGGAAGGAAGGAGAGGATGGGAGTTCTTAGTGTGCAGCTTACCCAGCAGCTAGGTGCTCTTTAGCTTCGATCTGTTTGTCCTCCGCTGGGCTAAAGAAGTGTCTACATCTCACTTTATCCCCTTATAGCCTCTCACACCACAACATCTGGGAGAGGGGAGGAGGAGGAGACTGAGAAAGGGCTGCACAGGATACAGATGGAAGGAAAGGAAAGGAAAGGAAAGGAAAGGAAAGGAAAGGAAAGGAAAGGAAAGGAAAAGAAAGGAAAGGAAAGGAAAGGAAAGGAAAGGAAATGATAAAAGAAGGGGAAGAAATGGCAATGAGGAGGTGAGCCAGGAAGAGAAAGATCATTTGTACCAATGCACACAGTCAATGAGAGACAAAGGATCTGTGTTCTTGTGCTGGTGGTTAGCTAACTAGCTTTGATGACTTAGAGTATCTAGGCGTTAAACGTTAGCTAACTCCTCTATTATCCTTGGTAACACAGTTTAAACTCGTCTTTATCCTGGTGTAAAACTGGTGTTTTGCTTCGTCTCTGCCTGTTGACCTTAGCCTCCGCAATTGATATTATTTCTGCCTCCCCAGCAGCTCCACTAATAAGAAAAATTTGTTTAACTAAAACACAAATATTCCATGTGCTCACATACTCCGGTCTGTCTGGTCAGAGGCTTTGTTTAAGTAAAGCCTTGTCTGGCATTTATACATCACAGGGAGATAATACAGTAGACATAGCATAGCAGAGCAGCGCAGACACACAGTGAGCAGCGTAAAGGCCAACATGGGCCGTGTTATTGGCTCCCTTTCAGAATAAAACGCTTTGGTAGATTCCACCTTTCTCACATGAATCCACAGGGAAAGTAGGAATGTTTTCTCATATGTGTTTCTCATCATCGTGATAAAACTGCAGTTTGTTCTGGTGGCAGTGTAAGGTCCTGACTCCTGTGTGTGTGTGTGCTTGTGCATTTTCATAACAATAAAACATTGATTTTGTTAAAAGATTCTTGAAAAATCCTTTTTAAAGTGTTTAGTTTCTTTTTTTCATGTTACTCCCACACACATGTTGCATATAAATTAGATGCAAAATTATTGAATTAATGACTCCTGACAGAGCTAAAAGGCCATTTCATAAAGATTTTCCCGATACAGTGTGTATGTGATGGAGAGCTGCCTTGTAAGGCATCGGCCCGCTTGACTAAGCCTTGAAGAGATGTCGTTGCAAAACTGGGCAGTTACTTGTTTCTCTTCTTACTACTGAGAGATCAGCCACTAGCCAATACTTAAAAGATAATTCCAGTTAATTTCCATGTTTCCCATGTGGCTGTTGTGACTTTCCACTCACCACCTATTGAGATCCAGGGAACAGGGACCAGCACAACAACAACATATAGCAGTGCAGTCAGCGTCTGCTTCGTACAGCTCTTCAAATAAACAAGACTTTTCCACGAATCATTTCAAATGTTTGAATCTGACTGAAAATAAACACAGAAATTAGCTGCTCGCTACAGTTTGTCAGATGACCTGAGTGCCTTGCATATTCATCTGCACACTCTGGTTTGTTTACGTGTGTGTGGATGACTTTCACTGCTGTTATACTGCATTCGCATTATGTGATATCACAGGGACGAGCAATTTCACCGTGCTGCTCGACTGTTTGCATCCAAACAGGCATTAACAGACGAGGAGATGAACCGAACAGGCACAAAAGCAACGGGACCATCCTTAAAAGACAACGTATATCGGGATAGCTGGCGTTGTTCTTGTGGTCACCGCTCCCCACAGAAGGAAAACTTCACGGAGACCTCTGGGAAAATAGATTTTGTGGCGCTTATCGACACTGTTGTTCTGGAGACTTTCATTTTGTAGGCTGACTCCATGCGGTTTTAAAAAAAATGATTACAACAAGTAAAACACAGAGTGATGGATCATAATGTACCCAAGCATCTGGTTTTATTCCTGGACCTGATAATGCAGTGGTAGTTGAGAGAAGAAGTTACAATTGTGTTGGATTGTTGGATTAAGACAAAAGTAAAAAAAAAGGCATATATCATCTCAGAATTGTGTTATTTATAGAAGGTGTAAGTTTGCCTTTTGTTTTTTTAGAGTGCCTTCCTTTGTGAATCCATGTATGTCTTATGTGCATATGCATGTCAGTGGTCATGTGTTAAAAAGCAAACCAGTAGCCAGATCTCAGAGGACACAGAGTCGGGGTGAGCCTGCAGTAAAGTGTATTGAAGTGTCAAAAGCAAGTTGTTTGGAGTCTCCGCTGTGTGTGCACCACTGTTACAGTAGGTCATGGTGTGTGAAGTCTTTGTACACAGCAGTGCCCGAGGCATCACTCACACTAACCCTCGATTGAAATCCATTTGTTGAAGTGTTTCTGGTGGTTCAGCAGGCTGCAGCCGTACGGCTCTCCTCGCTTACAACCTTCGTCATGAGTCATTCTCTCCCTTCTGTGCACGTTCGTACTGTCAATCTTCTGTCTGTGCTAAATGCAGAAAACACTAAACTTAGCTGTGATCAATCTGATCTGCTGGACTGCAGGCGTGATAATGCACAGGGCACCGAAAGGCGCTGTAGATATTATAAGCTTGGATGCTCTATTATTACATGATAAGAGCAGACTCTCTGCTGCGAGTGTTTTATGAAGGTCATGGAATTGAATCAAGAATATTTCAGTGCTGACTGTTTTTCATATTCTATATATTATCACACTGGTTGCGTTCTCATATTAAAAAACCCCATAATGTAGTAGAATGTGGTTTTAATGATGCATTTATAGTTTGTGTTTATAAGGGACACGTTAACTAAGACGTGCATAAGACCATGGCAGGAAGATGAGCTTTACCGTCTGGTTTCAATATAAATTTGTCTCCTGTCCAACGTCCAACTCTGCCGTTGGACTCGCACACAAAGCAAAACAAGGCGAATCAGAAGTGCTGCTAACGTGCTGACAGCTTACACCAGCTTAGCCGTCCACTTTTAAAACTCAAATCTCACCAAATCAGTTTCCTCGTGAGGAAACGTGTAACCATTATAGGCCGTGATCATATGTTCGACACAAAAGAGATTTGCTTCGGGAACAGACAAGCGCACGCTGCAGCAGTGTGCTCAACATGTGGCGTTCTTTTGACAGGACGCTCTGGTTGCACAGTTTGATCTGGTGAGTTGCATTGTTAACCTCCGTGAAAAAAACACCTGTGTGCGCCGGGGACTGTGTGTTCAACTCTGGGTCATTTTGACAAAGTGTAAACAGGCAATCTCCCCCCCATCAAATTCCATTAAACTCTGTAAGAATACAAACACACACTCCAAAAAAGAAGCCCCCAAGCAGCGGCATTAAACAAGTGCTCTCATTTGGACATAAATAGTGTGATCTTACTCTCATAAATCATGCTGAGATTGTACATTTGGCCCCAGTGAAGGCTTCAGGTTCGCACAGACCTTCTGTAAACAGGTTCTCCTGCGGCCCCGCGCAACTTCTGTATGAGTCAGTAGATGTGTGTGTGTGTGTGTGTGTATGCAAGGTTACTGGGCTTGATCCATTTTAAAAAGAGTCTTGCTGTAATCAAAAACAATAACCGCTCAAAGCATAAACTCTTCCAAAGCCGCCCCCCCCTACCACCCCTCTCCCTCTACACACACCCCCACCCTCCCCTTGATGTATGAAATAATATTCTGTGTGTGGGCCCTGGCCGAATGCTGAGAACGCAAACATTTCACAATAAAGTTGTTTAAATAAAGTCCTTGGCATAGATGGCTGGGAGATAAAGGACATGCTGCGTTAATTACAAGCGCCCGTTAAAATAAACCGCCGGTATAAAATATGACTCTCTCTCTCTCGTGCTCCCATTCTTGGGGATTTGAACCTATAAAATGTCACCGAGGTGTGCACCTCAGATGTGCTGTTTGGAGACCAAACACAACAGCAGCGGCTCGATTGGAAAAGAGTGATACAAAGAAAGAGAAGGAGGGAAAAAGAAGGGGAAGGGAAGGAGAGAAGAAGGAGGAGGGGGGGGATAAGATCCACAAAAAAACACAACAGAGCTCTACAATCAACAAAGAAAGCAGTGTTTACTCTGCATTTAAAGACTTATGAATTCTTCTCGCCCCCGCCTTGCCATTGCGTGGCATTAACTGAAAGGGAAAATAGCCCAGTTAAGCAGCCGGTTTATTATTCTTCAAACTCTTGTCTGAAAAGTAATATGCTTTAAAGGCACAGTAAACGTGCCGGTGCTCTCCCCCAGCCCTTCTGTATCTGTTTCAGCCTTTCCCCTTACCAAGCGGTATGTGTGTGTGTGAGTGAGTAAAGTTACATCGCGAAAAGAGAAGGCCGAGAGATGGATTATTTTTCCTGAAGGATGGACTTAAGTTTCTCTCTCGGCTGCTGCTGGGTGGCCCACTCCTCTTTAGCCGTGTTAACATAAGAATAGAGTGGTGGCCAGGGGGGTGAGGGAGGAGAAGGAGGTGAGGAGAGGGTGGGGGGGTGGGGGTAGCTGGGTAGCCGGTTTAAATTATTCTGCGCCTCCGCTGCTGCATAGCAGGAGCTGTTGTTATCCACTTAGAACATCAGACAATTTGTTCCTTCTCCCTCTTTCTTCTCTCCCTCACTCAACCCTGTGGGCGTCTTTATTCTGGACCCTTTGTACCAGTGTTATGTTATAACGCCTGTCCGGGTCCGGGATGTACCCTGTTCCCCCAGGCCACTTCTCCTATCCTGCATTTCTATTCTGTAGTTGCTCATTTCAACCCTTTACTGTAAAAAGTGTTTCACCTCAGACTGAGCTAAACTAATCAAGGGAGAGGCTCTTCCCCTGTGAAGATTTACCTCAAAAATCTAAATATCAAATCTTAACTCTCCGTGCCGCGGGCTGTCATCCAAGCTTCAGTGACGAGCGCCGTGACGCTCACAGGCCCAGATGAGGAATGCAGTTATGAGGAGATGTTTGTATACATTCAGACTGTGTCTTGGAAAGCAGCGATGGCGGTTGAGCACAGCTTAAAGACATCTGGATGCGATGAAATGCCATTTGTCTAAACAATCAAGAGTCTTACCAAAGCCACCCAACGTGTGCTGTGCTTTTAGTACATACTTGTGCAATGTGCTTCAACTGAAACTGTTATTGACAAATATTTCATTGCGACAGCCTCATGAGATCTCATAACATTTTTTTTTTTCCTTTTTTTTTTTAACATCATTCCAGCTCCGGGCTGTAAACATAAAGCATTTCTGACTGGTGTGCTCTCTACCATTAGATGTGGTCAAGTTTATTTCAGAAGAGGCTGGAAAGGTGGAAATAAAGAGACATAAAACCATGGTGGCATTTGATCACAAGTAAGACTGAGACAAATCATTGAGATCGTAATCTAAACACTTAAATTAAATGCTAATTCGTCTTACCGAACAATAAAGGGGGGTGTTGACTAATAACTGCTCATATTTTGTGTTTGACCACCAGCCATCGCTGCAGCGAAGCATTCAGGAGAGTTTAAATGAACTTGTCTCGCAAAAAGATACAATATCAACATTGTCAGGATGGATTTTCTGTGCACGGTGAAGACACGAAATCACAAGATAAACACCGGTGCATGCAGAGAATGAGGCATCATGTGTCAAAAGAAATGCCACACCTATAGATTTATTTCCTCCTTAATTCCATTTAAACAAATGGTCTGAGCAGTCATGGCAGCCAGTGTTCTGACTATGCCAACGGTGTGTGTGTGTGGTGGTGGTGGTGAAGGGGGCAGGCAGACATGACTGGGATAATAAGCGTCATGGAATCTAATCAGATTTCTAAGAGGAATTGATTGTTGTGAGGCAGCCGGTGCAGGAGTAGGGTTGACAATAAGCTGAAATTTAAGTGTTAATTTTTATGCTAATCCTCTGGCATCTCTGTGTGATGCAATTTGGTCCAGCAGCCCCTCGACTTTGCGCCGCAGATATGAAATTGTCCCGCGCACAGAGAAAATGTCAGCTTGCCAGACCCTGAAAGCTTGTAATTTATTAGGTATGTTTCTATTAGTATGTGTCACAGTTGTTAGAGAGCCACATGCGCAGGCAGGCAGCCACACCACCCCATTCTCTCTCTCCCTCCCTTTCCTCTTCCCTCTTTCTCTCTATCTCATTCTCTACCCCATAACTTGCCTCATCCTCCTTTTCTCCAGCTTTTTTTTTTTTTTTTTTTTTTTTTTTTTGCTGCTCCAGCTCCACTCCTTTAGCACACATGCACAAGCACACGCACGAGCACGCACGTAATGACACACACCGTGCTTGTTCTTAAGATGGTCTCGGCTCAGTGGCTGCTACACTGGGGCCTTAATGTATTATCATATATCGGGTGGTCCTTGCCCCCTGGACAAAAGGCTATTTAATACAATTTAATGACATTCCCAAAGATTGGCGGTGGCGGCAGTGGTGGTGGTGGTGGTGGTGGTGGTGGTGGTAGTGGTGGTGAGGAGGGGGGTGAGGGATAGAAAAAAAAGAAAAAAGAAAGAAAAAAAAGGCAGAGGCCCAGATGAAAATAGCATCTGTGTTTTTCATGGCTCACCCATGCAAACATTGCAGTGTTAAAATGTGTGACTTTCCCTCCTCTTCCTCCTCCTCTACGTGTTTCTCTATCTGTGTGTAAAGCTGAAGAACAAAATCTAGTTGGGGGGGGGGCTGATAGAGCTTAAGATGAATAGACTTTGAAAATCACCTTCTTTCTCGGCCTTGGCAAAGTGCCTGAGATGTCAAACAGTGGAAGAAACTCTTTTACTTTTTCACTTCAGTAAAAAAGAAAAAAAAAAGTACTCTATTCTCCTGTTGCTCCACAGTGGAAGTCAGTAAGTCAATGACATCTGACCCTTAAAATCTTCATGATATCAAACCCCATGTATGGTCCTATTTTCAGTTTCAGTGTACTGCACTAGTGGTTTTCATTGTAACTGCCAAAGTGGGCTTTTCCTGTCCTGTATTCAGATTGCAAACCCATGCACGAGGGAGTCACAGGAAATCATCTGTGCATGTACTGGACATGATACAGAAGATAAAAGCTGGTGCATGTGCACATGTCACACTATAATATGAAAAAAAAAACGTATCATTTCAACCAGAGTCCTTCAAAAATGATGTTGAGCTCAACATGATGGGGAACCATATCAAATGTGAATGAACGTGGCTGCAAACACTCCTTTGGAAAGTGGGATTAACATTTTCTTAAAGCAAGTGAGGACATGTCCCAAAAGCACAAAGCTTAAAGCACCAAGTTGACGATCAAATATTTGTAATCATCAAATGATAGTTTGTATTGGAATATTATTTCAAATTAAGATAAACAATATAAAATTAATTATTGAAATTAATCCATTTTGTGACTAATGAAACATGTGAATTCAAGGTGATTGGATGAGTACCCACTGAGGACCCCACAGATTGTAGTTTATTGTTAGAGAGGGAGACTTACCCACTCCATTTCATTCAAAATCTTAAATTAGCTCTAATATTTGCAATACTCAGTGCCTGGGTAGACGTAACAGTTTTTACCAGTTAAAGCTTTGTGCACCGACCTAGACAACAGTATCACTATTGGTAGTCCCCTACCCCCAGACTAACCCTGTCTTTCTATGCAGCTTAACTGCAAAAACGAATACCTTCTGTGGGAAATATAATCACAGGCAGTGTAAATGTTGAGAGGTTACTTTGGTTAATTTGGGGGGAAAGTCAGTTTGACTTACAGACTGAAGCTCTGTCCACACATTTTTACTTAAAAAAACAAACAACAAAAAACACCAAAACTAGTGTTAAATTTCGTATCAGAAATGATGCCCATCCATACTAATTTGCCAGAAGAAGCATATCACATGATCATTCACAGTCATCCGCTTGCCATATAGACAGTTACAACATTAAAACATTAGCACATTAGCTGACAGCATCGAGAACAAAGTCAGGACAAAGGACACTTGAAAGGAATGTGATACATCATGATAGGCAAGACCCAAAGCAGCAGGTGAATGTGGGTGTCTGGGTGATCATTTCCAAAAAGTAAAAGACACCACTGGAGTTTTCAAACTTAAGTGGGGGCAGCTGTGTTTCCAACAGTCGCACAACTAGTCAGCTAAGTCAGTCAGACCTGGATGGGTCTCTTAAAACAGGCAGTGGGCCATCTGAATCTAAAACACGTAATGCAGTGACCACCTCACTCAACCCCACATCAAATAACGTGAACTGTCCCTTTAAGGATTATAATAGTATAATATTATATTACAGGATGTCATACAGCAAACGATAACGCTGCATTATCTTTATTACCGTATAAGCATGTAAGCAACATTTTATCACTTGGGTTTAGCAGTTTTATATTGTGTTGGGTAACTTAGTCTGTAACAGAATCTGAACAATATTTTATCAGCACATCGCTTAGTCTTTATGTAAAACTCTTCTTCAAAGTAACATGTTAAAAAAAAAAAAGACTGCTTAACAAATCACAATGATAGTAGCATGAATTAAGAAGACTCAGCTAAAATATTCCCCAAAACTGCAACAAAAAATACACAATTTGATTGTTTCTGAGAGATTTCATTAGTAACAATGCAGAGTGTCTTTCCTCCTCCCCGGCATTCGACAGTATTTCACTTTATTTTCAGTTGTCTCCGTCTTTATGTTTAAACACTGCTAACATCGCTGTGCTCCCTGCTCATATATTGAGTGGTACTAGAAAGCCAGTCAAAACCGTACTCAGTGGGCCCAGAAAACACAGTGAAAGGTTTGGATGCAATTCACATATAGGTCAATTAAATGCAACAACATCTGCTCTCTCCCTACCATTTGCATATAGCATTCATATGTTAATGATGTCCCTTGTTTTTTTTTTTTTTTTCTTCCTGCATGTGTGTATGTGCATACGTGTTTATGTGCGCTATTTGTTTCTCTCTCTGTGTGTGTATTTTTTTCTGTACTTCCTCCCCTCCTCCCAGTCTCTTTGTATCACCAAACAAAAAGAGATGCAGAAAATTTGGATTCATACTTCCCTTTAAAAACACACACACACACTCACACACACAGAGATACGCCCGTCCTATTTTCACTTCCTCTCGCCTGACGATTAAAGGGGAGGTTAGACGAGTGCCACAGTTGTTCCATTGGCGTGCCCCTGATTTCGACAAGAAGCCCCTTTAACAGCAGAGAAGGCAAGGCCCTATCTCTTCTCCAAGCAGCTTAATGCTTTATAAATCAATGATGACACAGATGGACTAGCGATAATCTATTTAGAATGCCTCACAGCAAATATTGTTGTGCAGATGATTAGACAGACAGTTATTTTAACTCAGACCCCCTAAACCCAATCTTCCGCTTCTCATGATGCTCCTCAGATTTATAGTAGTAATTTGGGATTTGATATTTTCGTTATATGAAGTGAATTTGGCAAAAAAAGAGAGAGATGTACAAAATGGTAGTAATTAAAAGTGAAATCAAGTTGTCGCAGGGTGGTGTGAGTGTGTGTGTCTTTTTGTTTGTTTGTGCGTGTGCATGTGTGTGTAAGAGAGAGGGTGTGTGTGTGTTTGGTTCATTTGGGCAGCTTGAGGAACAAAAGACATGAAGAGGTGCTGGTGTCTGTGCCAAGGCCATAATGATAAGGCATGTTTCTTTAAAGAAGGGGGAGACAGACCTTTAGTAGAATTATATCTCCAGGGCGTGTGTGTGTTTGTGTGTGTATGTGTGTATGTGTGTGTGTGTGTTAGACAGTCTAGTGACACAAGGGGGGTTAATGGCAATCCAGGATCTCTGCCCCTTTTCATGGTCGATGGGTCTCAATTTGGCGTGCAGAGGGTGGAGAGGAGGAGGAGGAAGGGAAGAAGAGGAGGAGGAGGAGGAAAGAGAAGAGGAGGAGTGCAAAAATGAAGTGGAGGTTGTCAGACGTGGCAGCTGCTCGGAGGCCCTGATAAATATAAGCCCTTATTGATCGGTTGAAAATGAAAGATCCCCGAGTGGCGTGCAGTATTTAGCTTCTTGTCTGCCTCACGTCAGTGGTGGCCTTGCCTTGGAGGGATAGATTTTCAGCTGTGCCTCCGGGCACCACAGCAAGCCAGCTTTGATTTCATCTTTAACCTTTTTCTGGCTGCATTCCCTTGACCTCTGCAGCGTCGCTTGCTGAATTTGTTAGATTTTCATCTCGACATTGACCCCCCCCCCCCCCCCCCCCCCCCCCCCCCCTTCTCCGCCGCCTCACCTCATCTTCTTCTTCTTCCTCCCCACATGTCACCGTCTTCGCACCGCATCGCCTTGTCCATCTTCCTCTTCGCCTCTTCAGCTCTATATTTCATTATCACCTCTGCCTCTAATCTGTCCCCCTCCACTGTTTTCTCCCTCTAGGTGGCCATTCCAGTAAGCAGTAGTCAGTCAGGAGTGACAGCGAGAGGCCAGTTGATCCTGACAGACAGGTTGGACTCCAGTATGCAGCTGGTGTGTTAAGGTAAGCTCAGCCTCACACGTGATTTGTACAGTACCTTCACCTGTAGTGATATGTTGTCGTCTTTGCAGCTCTAAAACCCTGTCTATTTGCTTCTTGCACTGTAAGGATAAAAGAACAAGGCACACACACTCACACTCACAAATAAATGCACACAAACACACGCATACACACACTCCAACTGTTCGTCATTCACTCACCATTTAGTCTTATCCCCAAAGGCACTCCGTCTTAAACCAAAACACACGCGCACACAGAGACAGTCACACAGCTACAGTACCCTGCTTGCTATGTGCGCAGACAGAACTTGTAACAATCTGGATTGTGATAATCTATGATAATCATCCACCACATGCCACCTAAAAACGCACATGGGTGGCATTCAACACCCACACTGGCACATTGCTTCCGTGCATCTTGCCTCTCTCTCCTGTTCTCCCCAATGTCACTACCTCCAGCGTCAATGTCACTACTTTGTTCCTTATTTCTTTTTTATGTATGAGGAGGCTTGTGCTATAACACACCGCAAAGGGGGGAAATAGGAACGAATCTTGAACAATTTATGTTTGGCATTAGTGTAATTGAATCCCACTCGTATATCAAAGAAAGAAAGTTGCGAGGTGTGGGTGATATAAATGCAAGCTAGGGATCCATGAAAACACGGATCTGTCCCTCCCCTTTTTCCTTGTCTTCTGAACAATGTCTCCCATCTCTTTTTTTTATTCTCTCCCTCTCTCCCCTCCTTTCGCTAGATGGATGATAAATTCCCAGCCAGAGAGCCAGCAACAGCTGTTGGCAGACAGGCCTGATATGAGAATAGCAGCATAGGATGAGCAGGCATTAAAAATTAATATGCTATTTAGCCTAGGTGTATTTTAGGTATTTGACATTTTCATGTCCGGGACAGACAAAATTTATTCATAGTACAGAAAAAAATAAAATAAAAATAGGAAGAGAGGAAGAGGTGTAGAGAGAGGGAGGAGGCACTGGGGGACATAGAGAGGGAGGGGGTGCAGGAAACACCGAGTGGGGCGGGGCGGGTGGGGTGGAGGGTGGAAGACCTTATATGTAATAGGATATGAGAAGGCTGGTAATAATGATCACACCACACGAGTGGAAACTGTTGTCATGGAGGGCCCATCTGAAAAAGTAGTGTATGTGCAAGCAGTACAATACCCAGCCAGCATGTTAAATGAGCTGTTAGTAAGCTTTGCTATAGCCACATAGCCAGCGTTAGCATTAACAGCTGTTTACTTACCAGTCCAGAAGAAACATTGTGAGTTCAGCATGAAACCTCATCCATCTAGTCACCAGCAGCTGCCCCGTGTGGCAGGGCCAGCCGCGGCAATGTCGCCATCCTTGGCGAGATCTTTGATTGGTGCTTCCTGACTGGTGCGCCTGATAATGTTGTCCTTTTTTTTTTTTTTTTTGGACTCATTTTGCAGCTGCAGCTTAAAGGCAGACCTAGGCAACAGTGTTGGATCATGGTTAATGTACTATATGCACTGGTTACAGGCATCATGTCATGATAGCAGGCCGCGCTCATCATATTATTGCAACAACCCTGCTGGCATTTTACTCCTTAGGTGACTGTCTATGTTGCCTATACCACAGGCCACTTCCATTGGCGTGACGAGACACCGATAGTAACTATTTTTTCTATCACATTTTTTTTCCTACTGAAGTTAGCACAATAATAAGCTAGCCCCAGCCCTGTGTTAATCTTTGATAGCCATTAGCCTCCAGTCTCACATGAAGACATAGTGATGCTCAGAGGACACATTATGACCTCTTTTTTTTATAAAAACAACAAAAACCAAAGCCCATGTCAAACCATCACCAACAGCTCCCAGAAAGACAGTGTTTGGCAGCAGAGAAAACTTGCAAATGGGCACTGTTGAAGGCATATTAATCAAATCTTGCATTGGAGCTGCTGTGGCTAGTTTTATGAAATCTGTAACTAAATAACTTATGCAGCAATGTTAAAAGTGGATATTATATGTAATTGTTGTATCCCACTTAAAAGCTCATAAAAGAAACTTCCCTTATCTAACTTCCCTTCCTTATCCAGTAGCTATAATGGTGTTTCTAATGAGAGTGACAACAGGGCAGGGTACACACTGGACAGGTCAGCAGTCTCATCACAGGGGTGATATACACAGGTAGAGTCACACTTAAAGCCAATTTAGAAACACCAATTAACCTCCATTTCTTTGGGCTGTAGGAGGAAGCCAGAGTGCGCTCTGTACCTAGATAGGCCCCACCCAGTCAACAGGTTCAAATCCAGAACCTTCTTGCTGTGAGGCCATAGTGCTAACCACCACACCCCCAAGACAGCACCAAAAGAAACACAAGTGTTTTTCAGTGTTCAAACACTTAAACCTGTGTATGTTTTACATCAGTGTGAAGGTTCATTCTTGATTTTGGAAACAGCAGTATAACAAGAACTTATCTTCACAAGGTCTATTTACTGTATGTATTTGTGGAGCTTCTAAGTGTCATGGGAACGGTTTAGTTGTTTCATGTGATGTAAGTATATAATTTTGTTGCTTGATAATAGGTGGTTGTGCATAGGGGAGATCTTAACCCCCTGTCTATCCTGGAACAGAGATAGTGGCTACAATCTCCACCCATGTAAGAGTAGCCATTATCATGTGACCGACATTCCACTTGCCTTGGCCATGTGTCAGTAAGCGGAGCTTGACATGAGAATTTCTTGTCAAACCTTCATTTGCATTATCTGACAAGCAAACTATTGTGGCTGTGTGAATAATAACTATTGTCTCTCAGAAGCAAAGGCTGGAAGTGCGACTTTACAGCAGTAGAAAGAGGTCGGGTAAACGGTTTGCTCAACCAAGCATGTGACTTTGACACGGGAGATGGCTGCTCACATTTCCCTATGCTTTTTTTATTTTTATTTTTTTTTTTTTAACAAGTCATATTGGTTTATTTTATGAATGACCCCAGTCTTCTCCTAGCCTTAACCAAACCTTTCATATAGTAACATCAGGTCAGAAAGTCCAGAGACAGACTGATTTGTTTTGAATCTCCGAATCTATTTAGTCTGGATCTGCAACTGTGAACCAACTTCTGCTGAGTTCTTAGTTTTCATCAGTACACTTAACTGATGAAAACTTAACTATAGAATTTATAGTTATTGGTTTGGTTTGAGATGATTGATTGGGTCTTGTGGGAGGTTCCAGTAGCAAGAAGAGGACAACACTTTGTGAGCACTGGATGTTTTTTTTTACAGGGTTGCTGCTATGGTAACTCTTTCTTTTGGTATGGATCAGTTGAGTCGATGAACAAAAAAAGAAAATCTGTAAATGTAGAGTAGCAGTATCAGGGCTCTTATTTATCCATCCATCCATCCATCCATCCATCCATCCATCCATTAGCTATACCGCTTATCCTTTTAGGGTCGTGTGAGAGCTGGAGCCAATCCCAGCTAACACTGGGTGAGAGGCGGGGTATACCCTGGGCATGATTAGATACAGTTCCTCTCCACATGTACAGATATGTTGCATATATTCAGGTCTTGAATTTCTGGCTCCCAGGATTAAGAGGTTCATCTGCTGCTATTGAGCCACTCTTCTGTAGTCAAACACAAGACCCCTGGAGGTCCAGACAGTAAAAGTGCAAGTCTCATGCTGAGCCATGATAGGACCTCTCTGTCTTTATCACTCCCTCTCTGTCTCTCTCCCTGTCTCTGTCTCTCCCTCTCTCTCCCTCCTTGGTGATTAATGGCTAATGCTGCTCCAGTACATCTCTATATCCTCCCTCATCCCTCCCTCGCTAATCGTTGTGAAATCTTAGACATGGCCTGGATTTGGCCTCGTGTAGAAAAAATGGAGGACTGAATTGGATTGGGGAAGGAGGCAATTTCCACCTCCCACAGCATCCATATCTTTTGTTTTATTTTTTTATATATACTTTTCACTGTTAAATTTACACCTTTACTCTTAGGTAGCAGAGGTAGAGACATTCTCCTCGTCTGTGCAGTAACTAGGTTCAATCTAATTCTTGTACTGTTTATGACACTTCAGACAACAGTTTTCTACAAATCACAGTTTATGTTTGGAACAGTATAGAATGAATAGATTCTTGTGAAAATGGAGCACCAAAATTCACATTTCATTCAAGAGTTCATTCTGACTCAAATAATGGAAAAAATGCACAGCTGGGCTCTTAACTACTGCCATACACTGATCAAGGATTTAAAGTCTTGTGATATGAAAACTTTCTCCTGACATCAGTAATATATCACTAAATCGTACAACACAAATTTGTCACGCATGCACCAAATACACATTCTTAGTCCATTTGTGTATACATGTGAAAAGCTCACTTTGCTAATGGCTCAGTCAATGCAGCTACAAGCTAATTAAGTTTATTTCTGCACAGGAGACTCAACTAGCAGGCAGGTAAGAGAAAACAAAGCTCATACTAAATTAAAGTCTTCCTTTTGCTGATTTATAAATCTGACTTGCAGTCTGCAACACACAAATTTGTGTTGCGTCAAAGCAGCCCAAATATTGATTCACTCAAATATAAAAACCCATTGGTAATGCCAATGATGGCGAACTAGAGGAAAAGATGGAGTTGAGCAGGACTGACTGGGTATAAATCAAGTTAGAGTGGTTTGAATCCAGTCTCCCTCAGCACTGGTGTCTTTGGTGGCCAAGCATGGGCTCAACCAATTAGGGATGAGCGATCCAAGAAACCCATGTGTATCACTGAGTTCTGTTCTACAACCTAATTCGTCAATCATCCTTTTAGATTGGGATCATAACGAACTCTGTAATTTATCTGTTGTCCACATGATAAACACATGAAAACAATGAATGGACCCTTTAAATGGAAGATGTTGGAGCCATGTGTTGACTGTCACAGTCTATACAGGGCATGTGCAGTCAAATAATGTATTTGTTAGAGCTTTCAACCACAACCTTATATCTCTGGTATTGTCGTTGTCGTTATTAATGCTGTGCTCTTTCTGCTCTTTTAATCCTCTCAGCCAACCTCAGTATGTCAGTATTTTTCAAATTGTTGGAAGACGTAGTTGGACAAGACTGATTTTGAAGAAATTAAAAGGTTCTCTTAACCACACAGCTCATCGTATAATTCAGAGGAAGTGAAAACAGGAGTGGATAAATAGATTAAATGGCTGACAAGACTAAAAGGTGGATTTTTAACCCATGTAATCTCAATCACGACGCTTGCACCTGTGCTCACTCACGAACCAACAGTGTCACAACAGAGCAGCATTTGCGTCACTTGTCATTGTCTTTACATATATACACCTCTGGTTTAGCAGTTTGTCGCCTTCCATCTCTGTTTCAAATTGCACCCTTCATTTTCACCTCTTTCTCTGCTAATTATTTTATTTCCACTCCTTTTTTTTCCCAACCCCACTTCACCCTCCCTCTCTGCTTCTCTCCATCTCCATTCCCTCCACACTCACTCTGAAACTTCCTGTCGCCGTACGGCACAGCACTGTATATATACTGACTGTTATTACCTTGGGGAACATTTAGCAGCTCCGTGTTTAACACCATAACCTCCGCTACATCAGCCGCGGCGACGGAGAGAAAAACCTGGGAGGTAGAAACTAGAGACGGCTCGTGTTAGGCGAGCGTTCGACTGATCACCACGATAAAGATGACAAGAGAGAGAGACACAGAGAGAGAGGGAGAGAGAGGGAGAGAGCGTGTGACAAGACTGCTTTATTTCAACCTATTGGATGATCAATGATTCTTAAGGGGAGGAATAATTTCTTGCGATATCTCTCACTACAAAGTAAATAGAAATCAAAGCCCTTCAAGCACTGAGACAAAAGCAATATATGAAAGAAACTATTGTAACAACTCCCTCATTTCTGCTCTTTTTTCCCTCTGTACTTCCCATTGATTTCACATAACTGATGTTAAGTGAAACTGTTTGAGAAACAATGGATCCACTTGACTCTCTGTCTCGAATTGGCTTCCAATATAGTCAAATGGAATACTCTTATAAATCTATCTATGGTACCTCATGTGTTTTTATTTTTCCTGATGTGTGATCAGATTTCCTTTGATAGCCATTCAGCATGTGTAAAAGTTAGACTGAGACATTAAGTGAAGTTTTTCCCGCTGAGTTGCTCACAGGTTAGCAGTGGTCAATGTGCCTTTGAGTTTGCAGCCTCTGGAATGATTACTGGCACTCAGTATCAGCTGGACACCCCCGTCCCACCCCGAAACATCCAGTCTCCCCACCCTCCCTTACTCTGTGACCCCCGCTCCACCTGATGATAGTGATCCGTGGACAATGACGTCTGCCTCGCTGGAGTTTTAGAGGGTGCGCAACTTGACAGATAACAGGACAACCAAAGAGTCAAATGACAGTCATGTCTATGTGTCGTGACCAGGATGTGCACGTGGACCAAACATTGACAGCAGCTCAGGGAGAGACAGGGAAGGACTGTCGGATGATTACAAAATGAAAAAAGAGCCCTCTCCCTCTCTTTCTCTCTCTCTCTTTCTCTCTTTCACACACATCCGTTGAGGGGGGTTCTCTGTCCGTCCCATCATCCTCCCAGGATATCAAGTTGTAATTGATATATGGGCTGGGCTGTCTCTCCCCACCTCACTCTCATACTTGTGTGTGTGTGTGTGTGTGTGTGTGTTTAGGTGGACTTATCTAGATTTCACCCGTGATTCTTCCTCTTCCACCCTTACAACCCCCTCCCCTCCTCCTCTGTGGGCTAACCAGTGACGTCCCCGTGCGGGATGGACAGAGATGGATGAGAAGACAAAGAAAAAACTCAGAGAAAAAAAACTAAAACGGTCCATCATTCCACAAAAGGCCTAATGTGTTATCAAAGTAACTTCCAGCATATTAGCAACAAGAAGCCCCCAACCCCCTCATATCCTCTGCCACCCCACCCCTCCCACCCCCGTGCCCACCCCCCTCCCTCCCTCTCCTCCTTTGTGGCGTTGCTCGCTCGCCTCGGCAAGCTTCCTGAATTAAACTGCCGGCTTCCTGTTCTTTTATATGCACGGCCACATCTGGGGCGCCCGCTCGCAGGGCCCCGCCGCTTAATAACAATCACCTTCCCTTTCACTCGGCCCTGATTGTTTCTAATTCGCCCTGACAGATAGTAGCTGACAAGCCGCCCGCACCTCCCTCCCTCCGTGACCCGAGCTCACTCAGCACACTTATAAGGCCTGTCATTTTTAATATTTGATTTTCACTTCGTAAAAAGTTATGTGTTTTAGAGCTGCCACAGCCACAGCCACCATCGCCACCCCCTCCCTCCCCTCCTTCTCCTTCCCCAGTAGTATGATGAAATCAGTATTTAACTGAAACCACGTAGAGCAGTCGTCCCTCTCCTTCCTTGGCCCCTTTCAATTCCTCCCTCCCTTTTTTAAAGCCTCCTGCGCTCCATCTCTTCTTCCTCCTCTTTCATTAATTGTCTTTCTTTATCTCTTCCTGCCGTCATCACTTCCAACTTCTCCTTTCTTTCTGTCTCTTTCACTCAATCTCTTCGTCTCTCTTACTTTTTTTTTTTTTCAGACAAGACAAAGAATGTAGTGGGATTGTACAGACTCACATGTAAGCCAGTCCCTAACCCACAGTGAGCCACCTTTGCAGCCACACTCATCCAGGCGTATATAGTACAAAGCCACACGGCTAAGAGCAGAGCTGTGCGTATTGACAAATACCCAGCGTCCACATCCATCCGTCAGACATGCAGCTTACTGGCTTCCAGCTTTATTTGCTTTCCATTGATTCCCATTATAGGTATATGGAGCCATGTAAAATGCATATCAGGTAGGCTGATCATTAAATGAAAGGATGGATTCATCGACAGCTTGATGGATGACATTTTGCAGAGCAATCCCTATAGACCTTCGATAAAAACACAATTTGGAGCTTAAGACAAAAGAAAAAAAAGAGAGAAGAAAAAGATGGCATTTAAGATGGAGAAGGAGAGAAAGCAGTGATTAGAAGATGGATTTACAATAAGATGGCTTGTTGCTTGTTTCCCTCCACTGTCCTTTGTCCTTATGGATCACAGAAACTAAATGAGATGCATGAATTGAGTTTGGCTGGGAATCAAACCAGACATTCAGTGCCAGTACAGAAAGTATTCATACCCTTTGTTTGGAACGCCAACAGTAGGGTCACAGATGTCAGTTTGGGGTCACTTCCTGTCAAGCTGTAGTTAATCTTCACCTTTTTATTAGCTGGAACTACAGTATTTTTGCTTCCCAACCCATAACCATACTGTTACCCAGTGGCAGGTGGTCAACAGAGGGCAAACATGCAGCACAACCACCAGTCAGTTCATTTAATTGAGAATCAGCAGGCTTAATACAACATTATTAAACATTTGAAATTAGAAAATTAATCTGGTCTGGACTTTTAATATGACTTCAAATGAAGTTATACAGACTATAATTAGCAGTAAAAGTTGATCTATCTTTTATTCTCTCTCAGATTTGGTTTAGATATCAATATTAGAAGTTTTGGTTTTTAAAGAACACAATCTTTCCATTACTTAAACCAAACACTGTGAGAGTGTAAACACAGCCATAAATAAAAGCCGTAATACTGTCACAAAAAAAAAAAAAAAAAAAAAGGAAGGAAAGTTCATGTAATATACACTAATCAGTAGATTGAATTACACGACTGTTTCATGAAGTGTCATGAGACTGGGCTGGAATCACAGAGTGTCTTCTTCCATGGAGCCGGTGTATAACAGATCTCGGTCATTCCCCTGCCACTCCGCATTGCAATCATAAACAATGTTGTTTCCATACTTAGTGGAATACAAATGAATGTCATACATTTAACATTTAGTTGTGTTCAATGGTCTATGAAAAGGACTTTTGCTGACCTCAGATTCTGAGACTGCACAGAAACACAGCATCGCCATCAAACGTGAACCATCACTGGATTAAATGTAAAAACATGTTTCGTAATTATATAGTAACTAAAACTGGATCGTATGTTTTGGCCATAAAACAAGTATAATATTGCATGTGGTTTAGTTGTACAGAAAATTAGTTTTTAGGATAAGTGGTTGGGTTCAGGGGTTTATGGACCTGACTTTTTCCCTTTTACTCCACATTTTTACTCTCTGCTCAACCCTCTGCTAACAATCCAACACTGGTCGTCCCATAACACTCCAATAAACAACCTCTGCTGCCTCTTTTCCTGTGAGGACAGCCCCCTCCTGCAGACTCACAAGGACACCGCCACACCAGTTATATCATATTCGCAGGACAACAAATACAATATCATTGTATCACTAAATCACCCACCAACACTGCAAACACTTTGCTCCTGTCATTGCACTCAGCCCTATACACCCAAACACTGCCTAACAAACGCACTTCCCCCCTCTAACCCACCCATCAAGACGTTACTTCCATTTTGGGACACCAAGGTGCCCGGGGCATACCCACTGCCATTCTCCGTCTTTACCCGACGACAAAAACACAACTAATTGGAGTACCACTGCATGTTTTCACTAAAGGCACAATTTAATTACATTTGAGCTGGGAATGAGTATTTTGGGAATGTCTGTATGTTCATTCAAACAAATGGAGCGAATGAAAAGCAATATTTGTTTTGCTTTGATTAGCAAACGGGCAGGGTAATTTGTTAAGGAGAAAAAGAGTGAGGGCAGAAAATCTGTGTTTAACCCCCAGCTTTCCAGCAGTAGACTACACACACTCACACACACACACACACACACACACACACCCCTCCCTAAAACGTGCCCCTTCCATCCTAAACATTAATGAACTTTTGCTCCTGGCTTTGTGACTCTGCTGTCCCTCCTCTGCTCTCTCTCTCTCTCTCTCTCTCTGTCTCTCTCTCTCTCCCTCTCTCTCCCTCCTTCCTCTTTTTTACTCCTTCTTCACCTCTTTTCTGTCTCCCCTGCCTCCTCTCCCTTTATCCTCCAGTCTCTGTCCTGTGGTCCTCCTGTTCATAAATCCTTTATTAATAACTCGGTGAATAATGTAAAGAGTATTGTTTTCTCCAAGGTTGTATTAATAAACATGAATGAATTTATTTGTCTTCACCAAAGCATGATTAATGCACATTAATGCCTGAATATAGCTCACTCTGCCCTGCATCATCAAGCACATATCACCCCACCCCCACGCTGTCACTCCCACAAAAAAAAAAAAAAAAAAAAAAAGACCTATCAACATTAAATATTTATGGCATAATATTAATGGTTTTGTAAAGAAAATAACAAGTTATTAATCCTCTGATTAACAACTGATTAACCTTTTTTATTAAACACGTGATCCGTGCATCATCGACTCAGGATATGTCGACTGACTGCACTGCAGAATAATTATTTTTGTGTCTTTTCTAATTGCAAAAATCGCCTGGCTGAACTATATGTGTGTGTGTGTATGTGTGTGTATGTGGTTTTTTTTTCCTTTGCCTTGCACAGATACACCACTCACACTTGTTCAAACAACACAAGAATGTATGTAGCCCGAGATGACGGTGGAGGATAAAGGAAAGGAAGAAAATAAAACACACAAACATAACATAGCTGGCACATTCTTTCACATGGAGGGGGGGGGGGCAAGAGTGGCGCCTAAATTTAGCAGCAGATCTTTTTTAAAACAATGGGGTTTAATTCACATATCCGTTTATTCTGCAGTCACTGGCGTGGGGTGGGAAAGTGGAGTGAAAACATGGCTGAAGGACAAAACATTTTTTCTCCCCCCTTTTTTTTGCCTCTGTTCATCTCAAAGCTATTGTCTGTATTTTTAGTTCTTGTCAACTGAAAGACAATTATGTTATGTTTTCTGACATAATTGTACTGACTTCAGATTGGAGAAGACTGAATTAAACACAATATGAAGCTCTAGTTCAAATCCGCCTAGTGGGTTTTTTTAAAATTAGTTTTAGAAACGCAGCAGTGAAGTCTACATTTAAAAAAACAAACAACAAAACATACACAAGTACGTGTTGTCCACGTTTCTACGTTCATAGATGTTTTATGTGTGAAACAGCAACAATGCATTTTAATGGTGAAGCTGGTTCAGGTGGAACTAATTTGAACTGTTTTGCTAGATGCATCACTCATATACATGCTCTTCCTGTCAAATATTTATCTTCAATGTTAGTAGTAAACACAGTTCTGGTAAATGTAGTAAAAGTGAAAGAGCTGCATAGACTTTACAGTGCAAAGACCACACCAGATCTGTTGTTGTCGTTTTGCAAATTCTGCAGCCATATTTCATCTTCTCACTTTTTAGTCTCAAAATAAAAATGATGATGTTTTGTCACACATGCAGGTTAATGTTTACTTGTCCAACAGTTGTTTTAAAATGCGGGAACGTCATTTACGTTATGTACTGTACATCATTGTTTAGCATGTGTGTCACACGTATAACCCCCCCCCCCCCCCTTTCCCCCTGGCTGGTGTGTTCTGGTTAATGTGATGATATGCCGAAGAGAAGTGTCTCCTCCCCGCCCCCTTGTTGTCTTATCTAACTCCATCTATGGTCCTCCACAGGACTGTCCTCAGTCTGTGGTGTCGTGGTCGCCGTCCGCCCCTTCCAACCTACTTACAATTAATTGTTGCACTCGATTAAAGAAAAAATACATCCAAATGAAAGTCAGAATGAAAATTTGCATCCATGTGCACAAATCAATCGATTTTGTGACCAGTTCACAAACTGCTGTGGGAGTGCAGTGGTGATTTAAACACAGTGAAACCTAAAATTAATCTCTCCACTCACACGGACTGGGACATGGTCGCTATTTGTCAGCACATGTGCACAGCCCCAGGTGTGGTCCTTTAAGTACAGTACTTGAGTAAATGTTTTTCAAGCCTTTACACCTCTGGTTATTCTCCAGGCCCACATGTTATTGTTATTTTGCAGTGTGTTAAAGTGGCCTTCAGGTCCGTCATCTCATGAATCCATCAGACCACGATCAGGTGTATATTTGTATTTTGGCCAGAATGAGCCAGAAGGTTTAGGTTCACAGTTTCAAATCAAGCATCAGCTGCAACACACACAGTTCTGTTTCTTATAGGTGACTTACTAATGCATCTTTCTAACTGCTGCAAGTACAGTTTTACTCTTTTACATTTACAGGTACATTAACTGCCTTCATACTTCATACTACTACTTTACATCAGGGCCATATATATATATATATATATATATATATATATATATAATTTTTTTTTTTTTTCTCTCTCTCTTTTGACAGTTTCCCACTTCCTTCCAGTAATAACTTCAAATGCAGGCCACTCTCTTCAACCTAAACACATACAGAGGTCAGGAAAACCATAGTGGAACAAAATATCCACAGTATCTTGGATTATGGTTTTTAGGTAGATCAGTGAGGTTGATGGATGACAACATACATTTTCACAGTTTATTAAACAATCATTAATTAAGCTGTTTAACTACAGTGGTATTTATCACATTGATTCCATGAGGTTGCTGTTTCAACACACCCGAGAAGAATAAACAGGAACAGCATGTTGTATTTAACACAGCTTTATAAAACCAAGCTTGTCACATCAGCTCAACTCTTTGTTTAAGCTCGCCGCCTCAGCCATTCGCTGCGCTGTTTAAAGGGGTGTGTGTGTGTTGGGGAACACTTGTTGTGACTTTTTTATTTCATTTATTTAGCTTGATTTTTTTCATGCCTCGCCTTATGATGCCTTGCCACAGTTCTGTCTCTTAAAGAACATACTGTCTCTGTGTCTCTCCATCTCCTATTCTTTCTCATTTTTAATTGTCTCTTTCAACTCCTGCCATCCTGGGAATCCACACAAAGCCGTTAAGCACGCAAACTGAAAGGAAAAGGAAGGAAAAAAATGCCTCTGAACTTGCTTTTAGTGCTGTTTGTCCTAATTACAGATCATTTTATCGCTGTCGAAAAAAATCTTCTCTTATTGTAATGTTGCCCTGGATGCTGATCTGGTTGAAGTTCAGCCTTATTTCACTCTCCTGGAACTCCCCCTAAGACCTGGATTCATCACATCTATTCCCCATGGCACTTCACTCCGTCTCTTCTGTTCTTGCTGTCTTCAAATTTCTTCTCTTTTCTTTCCTTCTTTTTTTTTTTTTTGAAGACATCATTTTTTATGCTGTCATCAAAATGAATTAGTCTGATCCCAAAATATGCAGAAGGACATATGGTTTGGCCCAGTTTCTGAGAAGTGCTGGGTTCAGTTTTTGGTCATCCTGCGAAGTGGGTGTGTGAGTGTCCTGATTGTGTGTGTCTGTGTGTGTGTGTGTCTTAGTGTGTGTGTGCGCGCATTTGTACATTTACAAGTTGGATTTTCAGGGCCACTGGTGTTTTGGAGAGTATTAATAGCACAGCTCACACAAAGGTGGACTTCAGTAATTAAGAAAGCAGTAAAGGTGGTTAATTCTACTTTTCCAATCATTTTTTTTAATCTGTCTGTCTATTCTCGAAATGCGAGCACACACATACACACAGAGCGACAGGTACATGAGCCTTAAGCTTCTTATGACTCCTTGCCTCCATGCTGTGCAGACACAACACTGTGTCAGGGAGAGGTTTAGGCATGGTGCGGGCCTTCCTTAATTACTGAGGGATTGCTAAGTAGATACGACTGTGCTTTCACTGCAGTAGGTGCTGGGTCAGTGGCAGCCTACGGGATTAGCTGTACAGACGAGCTTCAATCAGAAAATACAAGGGAAACATTTTTCAAAGAGCTTCATTAGAGTTTAAGACAACAGGACAAAGTTTATATATTGCACCATCCTTCTGAATCACCACTTGTTTCCCATTTATCCCAGGCCATAAAGTTGATATGGGGGAGTCACAAGTTTTCTCAATAAAACTTTGAATATATATATATTTGAGTTGCAATCATGTCGATATTTATATGTATCAGTGAAATATTCACAGACAACCTATTTTTTATGCAAAAATAATCAGTACTTCCAGTGCATTATCCACATGCAGCTTTATCATACTTTGCATGGCCATGTGTCATAGGTCTCAGATCTCAGATTACAGTATGTTTACTGCCAAAAACCATCCATCCATCCATCCATCTTCCTCCGCTTATCCGGGGCCGGGTCGCGGGGGCAGCAGCCTGAGCAGGGACCCCCAGACTTCCCTCTCCCCAGACACTTCCTCCAGCTCTTCCAAAAAAAAGAAAAAGTTCGAGCTGACAGGCTTGAGTAGAGTATTTGTGTCACACAAGGTGTGAGATTCTAACACTTCTATTGGCTTTTCGAACTCCAGTGATCTGGTGACAGCTGTGGCTGAAAACTGCTGTGGATCAGCTGTGAAAGCCCCTGATGACATGTTGGAAACTGTTAGCACCAAATCAGCATCAGCCAGTGGGAAAAATTCAACACTTGGTCGACCCACCAAAGGTGTAACTTAGTCACTCACTCAGCGCCATCACTCAGTCAGTCAGTCACGGACATTGATAGCTGTAGTGCTGGCCTGGGGCCGGTCCAGCCAAACATAGTAGAGACATGACGCATGATTGTCTATTTGTGGGATTTCTAGTGACAGTGTTTGGACCTGTGTGTAATTCTCACAGTCACATGCAAGGTGGAGATTTCTAGAAACATGTATTTTTATCTAACTATATTTACCAGTAGTAGGGGGGGGAATTTAATATCCTCCTGTTCTCATATGGGGAACAAGAGGTTTTGAATGGTTTGATGATGAGTATGGAAGTGTGATATGTGACTCATGTGCTTGAGTCATACATCTTGAATTACACCTCCTCTCTAAGAAAGAAGGGAAGAAGAGGATGAACACACACTTTTGTCCTCTCCCCGGAGCACAGTGGTCTTTCACTCTGCTGTGCACACATTAAATTTGTCACAGAACAAATAGCGACGCGCAGAGCGCAGTCAAAACACTCGAAACCGTCGCGAGTTTTTCGGTGGGAGGAAGACATTTTCGCCTCCTTGTCACCAGCGTGAGTTTGGACGCACCATCACAGGAGTTTCGGTGACAGCCCAGTGAAGGCTGCTTTGTTTGCCTAAGTCATCTCCATTCCCTTTAATGAGCCATTATGGTTATGTTTTGTCTCAGTCGTGTACATTGGCTGGCTGAGTTTCTGAGATGACAAGACAGAGGAGAAATGGATAGGGGGGGGTGGATGTTGCTGGTAATGGTGTTGGTGGGGGAAGGCCCCGTCTTCAAACCTCCTGTTGCGGGAAAGAGAAGCTGTTGGAGAGAGAGACGTCATTGAAAAAGTGAAAAAGGAACTGCTGAAAAAAAAGTTGTCCTGGATTTTGATCAAAAGGTAGAGCTAGTTAATGTTGTCCACGTTTGATGTCCTTGGCTCACTGAAGATTTTCTGAGAGTATCAACAGAAATATTCAATAACAACTACATTACACTATCACATAAGTGATAAGTATCACAGTTACCTGCAAAAGTTGTTTTAAGGTGGTTCTGTGTTGTCTGGCCCTCAAAAACCTATCGAGCTGTTCCTTTAAGAGAGTAACTTCAGCTCTTCAGTTCACCTGAATCTCTTTCCATCACCTGTCTAGAAACTCTTAAATGTTTCCAAAATCAAAGCCTTACCTCTTGAAGCCAAACTCTGCGCAATCTCCCTCTTCATCCTCCTTCCTCTTTTGTCTCCTCCATTTGCCTGAAGGTGCGAGGATCTTCCTCTCCTCAGCACGTGGTAAACTGAAACAGAGCGGGATGGAACGTGAAGGGATGTTGAAGGGGGGAATGTGAGGGGAGTTGGGTGGCTAAGCAGACACTGTGACAACCCACCTGTCAGCAGGTACTCAGTATAATTGGTAAACGAAGGCCGCGGGATAGTAGCGGGGCCCCTTCTCTACTCTCTGTCTTCTGCTCTGTTGTTTGTTTGATGGGTATTTGAAGTTGCCAGGCAGTCGTTGGAAGCTTGTTCCTCCCTTGTTTGGTTCAGAGAAAGACAGAGGCTAAGCAGGAGAGAAGAAAGGGGGAAAAAAAGGAAAGTGAAGAAAAGAACACGTTTTAAATATGAATCACTGCCCTGGTAAGTTCACTAAAGGTGATTAGCTGACGAGTGGACAGCTCCGCTTGTACATTTCATTGTGGACTGTGAATGGATAAATGTATTTCTCATCCGTATTAGACTCTTCCTCCTCTCTCAATGCCAATTCCAGCCATCAGGCTCTGTTTGCCCTCTAATGAAACATATTCATCTTCATCTCGCTCTCTTGCGGTTCTCAAACTCACTTTACAGCATAGTCAATTAAACCCTTAGGGGCCACTGTGTGCATAAAAGGATATATAATGCTTTGACATTTCAGCGAGTCCACATTAGGCACACCCATAGAGCATTCTGCTTTGAGCTGGATGGGAAAGAGTCAAAGCCAAGCCTAGAGGTAGAGGGAAGCCAGTCAGAGGGATTGGGTCTCTTATAAGCTAGTTATCTCTTAGGATTCAGTTACTTATGCTGATGTAATAGGGCAATTGTAAGCTGATACTGAAGTCTTACTGTGACCCCTACACTGGCTCTTGTTCTCATATTAGGCTACCAAATATATTTTAATGCATATATAGTGTAACAATAGCCTAATTAATAAATTACAAAAATGGACTGAACTCAATAGAAGAGTGTATTAGTGTTGTGCATCATCATTTAGACTTCTTGAATCTTCACAATATCCTTCCAGAGGGACAATTGTTAAATTCTGTTTTTTTTTTCTTTTTTCTAAATCTGTGATTGTGATTGGCCTTGTGAGCGTGAGCCGGTCTCTTCACTAGACTTTCATTCATACAGTCACTGGAACAACTGGGGTCAGCAGTGTAACGACACAAAGCAAGTTTCAGAACAAGCCTGCTGCTTCAGGGCTCGTGTGTGTTTGTGTGTGTGTAAAAGTGTCTGCCAGGCCTGTAGTTGATCCTGCGTCTTGATGGCATGAAACAGCTTGACAGGGCCAACTTATCCTTAAGGCTGAACATCACTCCCTTTCCCCTCTGTCAAACCAACCACCCCCGCCCCTTGGCGACCTGGGGGCTCTCACTTGTGTGTGTATTCAAGTGCACACATCACATGATTTTCTTGAAGGCAACTCTGTACCCAGTTAGGTCAAAAGTGTTCACTGGAGTCAGCGGTTTTGATTGCAGTGTTTTATAGTTGCATCAAATCACATAGCAGGAGCTATAATTTTAAAAGACCAGTGACACAGACTTACTTTGGAGTATTTTTGTTTTTTTTTTTTTGTTTGTTTTTTTTTTTTTTTTTAGATTTACACTGGCTGCATTTTCTGAGGTTCAAAGGGTAAAGGATGAAGGCAACTGCCCACATCTGTCATGGATATATATCCTTGAGCAGAGACACACACACACACACACACACACACACACACACACACACACACACCATTACACTTCATATCACCATGAACCGAGTGCAAATTATCCAGTGACAATCATCAGGGTTAGCTCTTTCTCCAAACAAATAAATCAAAGGCAGGGGTTTTTGTAGAACCATTAATTATAAGAATCCTACTTTACCTAGCAATAGGGCTGTACATTACATTTTCACTGTGTGTGAGCTGCACTCCAGAGGCCTGAGAATATGATGTTGTCATGACATCAGACATATTCTACAGGACGAGGGCCAACTCCACAAATGGGCAGTCTAAGGATTTCGGCTTCATAGTTAAAACTCACGGGGTGTTATGACTGACTGAGAATGGCTTTTAAAAAAATGTTTTGAAACCAGGATTCAAGCTTGAAGTTGTTAACTTCATTAATA
Source organism: Caranx ignobilis (assembly GCA_021432705.1). Lineage (NCBI taxonomy): Eukaryota > Metazoa > Chordata > Actinopteri > Carangiformes > Carangidae > Caranx > Caranx ignobilis. The sequence continues at coordinate 497,708 of MU269998.1, forward strand.
TTGTATTCCTTCAGTTGTGTCCTGCTGTCATGTCCGATGGGCCAGCTTTTGATTCTGAGCAAGCCGACACAGACTTCCCATTGAAAGAGGGATAATACAGTTGTGCTTTTGTGGAGGATACTAATGTCGACTGTTTTATGGTGGATTGTACGTGATTTTCTATTTGTTGATTATGTTTGTTTGTATCAGTAGATCTCTGTGTGTGTAAGATGGGTAAACTCTATTTGGTATGCCCAGCCACCAATATGTAGAACAACAGTGCGAGGCCTCTATTGTCTTGCGCTGCTCTATAGGGGTTAGTTGGCACTGCATATGAACAGATGTGTTTCAAATCATTGTTGTTATTTACCAGTGATAGGGTAGAGCTCAAGAACATGCACCACCGCCCCCCACCCCCTCCCATTCTGATTTATTCATTCGGACAATGAATGTATGCAGAGATGCTGAAAACCTGGATCTTTTCTGCACGGATTGACAGGCAAATTTATTATTCATAAAAGCTAATGCATTGTTTCTGTTGCTTTAAATCTCTTTTTTGTTCTTTCATCCTGCTTCCCCCCCCCCTTTCCCGCATTCTTCTTGATGGTGCACTGAATTCTCTTAGGCAAAGGTTGGCAGTTAAATGTCTGTGTTGAAATGAGAAGTTTGAAAGACGAAAAGCTATCTCTGTATATGTGTGTATGTGTGCGTGTGTGTGTGTGTAAACTGATTTAAATCGCTCTTTGAGCCCTACAGAATGGCGCTTTAAATGTTAAATGGGGGTTGAAGCCTGCCTGAACTAATTTGTAGGGCTTTGCACCGTGTTGACATTTAAATGTGATAAGAATAGCAAACTGTACCGCCGACCTATTTGGAAGATGCTTTCGGAATACATTCACATCAGCTGCGGCCTATAATTAATAAAAAAAGACAGGCCTCCCTCGCTCCAGATTTGATTATAATACAACCTTATAAACACACCAGGGATAGATGAGAGGAGACGAAGAAGGAGAACTAGGGGAGGGAAGAAAAGAGAAGAATAACAGGAATAAAAACAAGAGAAATGATGGGGGCAGGAATTAAGAGGGAGGTGGATTGCGAACACCTGGTCTTTGAGGCAGATTGCGTTGGCTGGCTGCTGTGCTATCACATTACTCTGATCCTGCCTCTCTTGTTTGTCAGGGAATTGAGGAGAAAGAGAGAGAGAGAGAGAGACAGAGGAAGAGAGGGAGAGAGGGAAAGAGAGAGAGAGCGGGTGGGGGTCTGCGAAATCAGCATGCAAATAACACCACATTGTTAACTTAATCAGATGCAGGGGGAGAAAATATGGAGAGGGATGGGAGAAGTGTGGTGGGGGTGAGGGGAGAGAGGAGATTGCCAGGGAGGTGAGGCAGAAAGGAAGAGGGGTTTTTGCGGTGATAGGAGATGGCAGAGGGCATGCAGATTATAACCACCCACACCCCAGTTCCACCTCCCACCACTGCCCACATCCAACACCCCGAGGCTGCTCTGGAACTTATGGAGGACAAGCTCTGTGTGTGTGTGCGAGAGGTGGAATTTGAGGGAAGCTGATGCAGTCTCTTCAGCACTCCATCAAGTGGCAGGCAGAAGCAAGCGGCTGCTAAGCTAGCCTGTCGTGGCCAGAGCGCCAGTGTCAGAAATTTTCATAATGCTACTGTAAATGTCAAGACATTTCTGTCATAAACAAGAGAAGTTGCAAGGTACAAGCAACCCTCAGCAGGCACTTAGACACTAATGACCACAGCTGTGGCTCTCAGAAATACCCTATGGCCTCAGCTGAACTGTTGTGGACCTTGGTAATGCATTATTTTAGTTTAGCATTTGATCAAATAGAACAAAAACACAGAGCATGTCCTCCCTGAGCAGCACGTTGATGTGTTTGTTACATTTTTTTTTTTTTTGTAAGTTTCAATGTAGAGTGTGTGTGTGTGTGTGTGTGTGCGCGCACGCGTGCGTGTGCCTTCATATAGTGTACTACAGAACAAAGAGGCCATTTTTCATTATACACATCCACTGCCTTAATGAACTTAGCCCCCCACCAGAGCAACACACACTCAAAAGTGTGTGTGCGTGTGTCTTCTTAATGAGTGTGTGTACTGTAGCCTTTGTTGTGGAAGATAAGTCGGTGACGATGCTGAAGGTCAGGCAGGGCAGAGAAGAATGAGGAAAATGCAGTGTTGGCCGGGACGCACTCCTCCGAACTGCAGACAGACACAAGGAATCCTGGGACACGGCCAGAGCATACCTTCTTAGACTGACATACACACCACACACGGGTGCCACCATTCTTCTGAGCATCTTTACTGACAATTGACTGGATTTATTTTACCATAACACGTCATTTAAATCTATATTTAATTCTAATGTCAACCATAAATCTGAACTCGAATCTGTCCCTTTACTGAAGTGAGAACTGGCTGCACTCTCAAGGACTTATCTGATCACACACACGCACACACGCTGCATGCATAGTTTTTTTCTTTTGCGGCATGACTTTTGCACTGACAAAAGTGCGATGCCTACGTGTCTGTGTGTGTGTGTAACAGTGTGTTTTGTAGTCCAGTTCACAGAGAGACCTGCGGAAAAAGAGCTCTTCTGAGGCTTCACCCAACTTCTCTCACTTGCTTTAATCACGGTTGCTTTTCACTGAGTTGTTGGCATTGATGCAGACGCTGCCTCGCTGCCATGTGTCTTCCTCTCACACTTTTTTCCCCCACTTTATCCATCTTTCATTTCTTTTATTATGTCCTGTAAACCTTTTCATCCAGCCGCCCACTCCCCCCCCCTCCAAACCCCATCTCTGATCTTAAGAGCAGTCGCCACTGTGTTTTTCTGATAAAGTCTTATAGATAAACATGCTCTTATGTCCCTGAGGCCCTCCGCCCTCTCTCCAGAGAGCACACCCTGTAAAGCACTTCCTCTGCTACAATTAGTCTGTAATAAATACACCCTGGCCTTAAAGTAGATAATGCTCTCTTGCCTACTTTTTTTCTTTCTCTCTTACTTCCCCCTGTATCAAGTGCCACATTAGTCTGCTGTACATATTTGACTTTGACGCGAAGTGTGCGTAGTGATTTATTTGTTTCTTTTCTCTCTCTTCTTGCGGCAGAAGTGCGTGAGAACAATAGCGATCTTAAGGCCACTATGAGATATTGTAACATATGCAGAGAATCACAAGCATTTCCACTCAAGTCTCAGCTTCCTGATGGCTTTGACAAGATTAGTTTGCTTTCTTAAACAGGAAGTGTGCTGCTTAAAGAAAAAAAAAAAGACACAGCATGGTTACATAATAAGTTTGACTACTTCTCAGAGAGCTAAAGTTCCCTTCAAACTCTTCAGATTAAAAGAGGAGACACAGAAAGTGGGAGAGAAGAGAGATAGAAAGGGGGAGTTTATCAAAGTGATGGAATAAAGAGAGATTTAACACGGTCATATTAAAAAGACATGCGGCAGTTTCAATATTTAAAAATCCCATTTGCTTCGACAGAGGAGCTTTTTCATTCAAGAGCATATGGCAGCAGTACCTGTATTCAGCCTCTCTCTTATCTTCCTCAAAGACAAAGAGAAAGAACTGGTAAAAAGGGGTGGGAGGAGTAGGAGTAGGAGGAGGAGGGGGGGGGGGTCGGGGGAGCCGAAGAGAAAGAGATACTTTCAAACAGACATTCAGACATTGAAGAATCATTCAATTATCGGCAGCATGATGTAAAATAATTACCTGACTCACTTCCTGTAATGAGTGCTGCTAATTAGCCATAGACTTTTGTTTTAGTTGAAAAAAGAAAGAGAAAGTCCCAAACTCCCAACAGCAGAGGAGCTGTGAAAAGATATGTTGTATGTTGAGGTAGCGCCCCATCTTTTCTCTAAACACACACACACACATCACACATGCACAAAACAGAGGCAGTGTGACTCTCTGCTATAGGCTCACATGGCTTGAAGTCACAATTTACCTCCTGGTGTATGCACACACACTCACACACACACACACACACAAACATACACCTCAGTAAATAGTCGAGAGTGCACAAAAGAACCTTCTTCTCTTAATTAGCTGTGTAACAATTAAAGTCTCCTCTTAGTAAATTGAACCTTTGTCTCCCTTGCCTCCCTAGTTTGATTTCAGCACCTGTCACAACAACCCCTCCCTTTACCACCACCTCCACCGCACCACACACCCACCACTGTTACCTCCACACCCCCCCCTTCGACTGTAGTCATTATGCAAAACTCAACCAGAATGCTCCCAGCATGAGTGGAAGAAAACAGCAATTATTTCTGATATTCTCTTATTGAGGCCATATTGACATTCAACTACTTTTTTCTCTCGCACAGAGTGAGGCTGAGGCTCCACTTTTGTTTCAGTCGCAGTCTTGAGTCTCGCACGTCATTGCCATAGTCACTCTACATACAGACATACAGGCAGCACAGCTCCATAATGTGCCCTACACATTTCTGTGTGTGTGTGTGTGTGTGTGTGTGTGTAGCACTGACATGCAGTGCAGAGGGTGACCAGTGATGTAAGCTATGACAGATACACTGTCTTCATTGTCTCTCTGGCCTCTTTCTTCCTCCAGTCTAACCATGCGTGAGTGCTCTACACTACCATGTTTGTTTGTCTGACACACAGACACACACACACAAACACAGAGAGAGAGAGACACACACACATAGCGTTGTTTCCTGGTTTTCAGACCCATCATCAGACCAAACCACACAGGTACAGTGCAAAAGAGCTACATTTTGAACAAGAAAGACACCATTCACCTGTTTGGAGTTTTGGCAATCATAGTTGTGCTTAGGGAAAGTAAAAACACGACACAAAAAATGAAACAGGCATATTGAATATCAAAGAACTTTTGTAAGCTGAAATTTGGTTATGATGACGTGTTTAGCTGTTTAGCCGTTTAGCCGTGTCTTGTGAAACAAAACTTAAAGGTCCTTTGACACTTTTGTAACATTTTGATATTCATTAAAAAATACATATATATTTGTGGTTTTAAGCACCTTAAACCATTTCAGTGTTTTAGTTTTACATCTCCACTCTCAGGGCTCTCTCTGGAGCATTGAACCAGATCAGAAGATTAAAGGCTCTGAATCTGTTTTCTGATTGGTTAAATGTTTTCTTAGTGATCCATCAAAAATATAGCAGATTTCAGGTAAAACACTCCTGTGAGGTTGGATGATGGGTTCAAGAGGGCGGGGCATAGTGCATGGCTTGTAGTGGCAACTGCATTGTTGTGACATCACAAAGTCACACAAGTCATAACAACTATTTTTTAGGCTTAGTCTCTGGATAGAGACTGTGTGCATTTCTCCGTGGGCTGAGGCTTTGATGCTTTCAAAGTATTAATGTTGAACCCAGACCTTCTTTATAACCACACTACACATGAACATCTACATTTATGCAACATGGAACCTTTAAATTTTCCAGCCTGAGTGATTGAGATTTTATTTTTTTAAATAAGCCGCAGTAGTTGCAGTGCTAAAGCAGGATTGATGTGGCGTATCAGTGTAAGATGAGGCGATCTCACTATCATTATCATGTCAGCTCGTAATAATTTTAATTTATTTTTTGGCTTTCGCTCCCGTCACTGTACCTCACCAAAGAGAGACTGCTTTACAAATGTTTGGCACTATTAATCCTGTGCTCATCGCTCTGCTTTATTCGCTGCTGCAGGGGTCTGTCCGCGCCACTGTGACCACTATTGTAGCACGCTCAGGAGGGGAGAGGTGTTCACAGATGTACATGCACACACACTCACACACACATACCCTCACACACACACACACACAGACAGAGACATCTGCAGGTCATCATCATCATAGTGGGAATAATACCAGGGATGGTTATCATAAAGGGAAGCTTTGAGCTCCCGGCCGTCTTGGGAAGATGATTTGGCTGGCCCAGAACAATGAACTGTGGGAATCCGCTTGTCCTGCATTGATCTTCCTCCCATGGCATCCCCTGCAAGGCTGTCAGAGCGACGGACGGATAAAAAGACCAAAAACATTCTTCTTTCTCTCTCTCTTGCTCTCTCCCGGTGTCTTTCTTTTCTCGCTGTCAGGAAGGCTCCCACTGATCAGCAGGGATGAGCTGAAAGTTGAACTACCTGTTGACAGGACCTCTTAAACAGCCCTCAATGACATATTGTTCAGTAGAAAGAGGGAGAGGCAGAGGCTCCTGTTCATTCACTCATTTGTCACTGCATCTATTGAGCCCTTGGTCTCAGTACATCCCTCGCTCCCTTGCTGTTATTTTCTCTGTGTTAAAGCAGAGTAAAGCGCTATGTTAATTTAGTGTTATTCATACATTTGAAACTGTTGGATATCCTGTGGTCAAGTAAAATATTACATCTCCTTTTTTTGTCTTGGCAGTGGTGTATTTTGGATGGTGCTCACACACCCATGTACTTTTGTCCAGCCAATCACAACTCTGGAAAAGCTCCCCTGAGACCCAGTACTCCTTTGGGAGACGGGGTGACTAGGTGCACGTACTGTATTTATCCATATACTAAATATATGTATGAATGCTTTTGTTTCCCTTAAAATTTGTATGCCCATATTTATATGAAAAAAACAGAACAGGATCCCTACTTTTAAAATTAAAACTCGATTAGATCTGATGTTGGTCACGTCTGCAACTCTGCTTTTTTTTATTTCTTCTTCAAAATAGAAAAGATCAATTTCTGAAACTTCACATCTATTTGATCGTGCAAAGTTATGAGTTTTGATCAAGTAGAGGCTTCAGGCATGGGATAGAGTTAGGATAGAATCTGGTACGGGTTGTGTGTGACTGCCTTCCGTGTACAGTTCAGAGTGTTTTCGCCTCATTACAGAAAGTAATAATGCAGTGAAGTCAAAGAGCGAGAGCGAGACAGAGGGGAAGGAAAACAAGGCAGCTTTTTTTATTAGATTAATTAAATACCTTGCAAAGACCACCTGCATCAGAACAAACCACAAGCCAGGAGGAAAAAAAATGCATATCTGGTCTGTTTTACCTTCCTGCTCTAATCGCTCTAATTCCAACGAAACTAAACTTTTCTTGAAAAAGAAAAAAAGTAACAGATCTTTGAAAAGATGAAGAAGCTCTGTTTGTACTTTGAAAGCAGATTTACAGCTTTTGAATAGCTCCAAACAACCTGCAGCTTTCAGTACATGTAACATATGGTAAACATCCACACTGTCCCCTCAACATCTGATTGCAGCAGCAACTCAGTCGTCTCATTAATGATTTGGTGCAAATATGATGGAATTCAGCACATTGTTAATAATGATTGATTTGTTTAACGCAGTGAGTTTGTTCATTAGGACTAAATGAGGTATTGCATTGTGATTAATCGATAGCTTTGGTGTCGATACATGCCAAAATAACAAAGTAAAGTCCAACTAATGGCTTTTCGATCCTTAAGTTCCCCCTCCCATATTGTGTCTTAAATGCCAGAAGAAAGTTTTATGACAAAACTCAAGGCCTTGTGAATCCAGAATTTAGTTTGAAATTGCTGACTTTAATTTGAATTTATAATAGGTATCCCTTTCTAATATTGAAACTGCTTTTCACATACTTCAATAATTTATATGGTTACAATTAGAGAGGAGTGCAAAAAGAAAATCCCATATGCATTTATGATGCTCGCTACTATTGATAAAGACAGAAATGAACTGAGCACATTCAAATGCTGAAATACACTTCCATTGTATTACAGATACCACTTATAATTAAGCTGAGGCTTGAAGAGAAAAGGAGCAGAGAAGAAAAATGCATTAAGAGAAGCCGAGTGACATTGGTTACTGTGAGTGTATGTATGTGTGTGTGTGTGTGTGTGTGTGTGTGTATGTATATACATGTACAGCAGATTTTCAGTGTTTACGGGTGCACGTGGTGCTTTGCTGAATATTAAACCACAAACTATAAAGACAACAACTGAACCATCGTGAGAAAATGCGAAAGGAAGTCTTTGTGGTTTTAGAGGTATCAGAGGAACCAGTAGTTTTAATGAGGCAGCATTGCTCTACATGCCAGGAAATAATAAGGTTATACAGGTTAGAATAACGGCAGATAGATACGACAGAAGTGTAAAGCTACACCGTGGATGTGTTGTTCACAATGGAGTATACACAGGCTACAGAGCCGTGGCAGAGACAAAGTGGCCCCAGGTCTTTCCTTAATTCAACGGGTAAGAGTGACAATCCTTAGCCTTGATCTTCTGAAAGCATTATATCATTCTGTAGAGTTGTTTTCTTTTGTACATTCTGTACACTGTGTATTCTGCAACAGAAACAGTGAGGATGTCAAAAAAAGAGAGTTGTTGACGTGATTTCTGCGTGCAGTCATTTGATAGCACTGGGTGAGTTGCAACACACTCATCGTGTCTTTTAGAGGGCATTCGCATATTGAATTGTTGTCTGTAGTCAAAGGGGTTGTGTGTGTGCGTGCGCGTGCGTGCGTGTATGTGTGTGTATGCATATGGGTTCCTGCTTTTACACCACCCTCAAATTCCCTTGCATGTGTGTGTTGATATGAGCAGAGGGGGATGTCACATAAGAAATGTCCTTTTTAATCAGGGGAAAAAATATAAAATGACTCGGGAGCAAAGCAAGCATATTAATGTGCCTCATTTGCATACGCTCGTCAGCCAGGATACGTTTATAAAAAACACAAACTGGATTCGTCAGTTCATTTCACATTATTCCATTGTCTATCTGCCTTTGTTATATGTTAAAGATAAAGGCAGAAATCAAATTGAAGAAAAGGGCAAGCTGCTATCTCCCCAAATGAGCAACAGCTCATCAGCCTAGTTTAAATCACAGATTTCTATTCCAAAAGGCAGCCGTCTCTGTAAAAAAGGCCCATTCAAATAAGGTCTTCGCCGATATAAGCACGCCTGGTGATGGAAGCTGGGGTGTCACATAAATACAATTTAAAACCTAAGTCATTTAAAGCAGTCTAACAAAGTTTTATCTTTCCCTGCATTTCTTTCCTAGTATTACTGTACACATATAGTAGTAGTAGTAGTAGTACTATAGTATGTGGTATGTGCGTGTGTGTGTATGACAGTCTGTTGTTTGAGTGCTGAGTGTATATTAAACATGGAACAAATAATTCATAAAGATGATTTTAAGAAAAATGAATTTTAAATCCTACATTTAATATGTTTTTTTGACTCATTCAGCTGAACACACTTTCTTTCTACACTTTCTTTCTACAAGGAAAGTTCATCCCAACACTGTTTCACAAGTTCCCACCAATGTGTTGAACTTGTTTTCTTGCTTTCACCTTGTGTCCAGTTCATCTGACAGCAGGTATACATGGACCATACTCATTTTGAAACCATGGTTTTGTTTTGTTCCTTTAATGGTTTCACAACCCATCTTCCTTAGTTCTTCCTTTCCTTAATTGTCTCTTTCTCACCATTCTGACTGCAGTATACAGTGCTACTTCCTGCATGGCAGTATTGTCTTACAGGTCCCATATTGTCCTTAGATGACCATGTCTCTTTTGATTATAAAGCAAGTATGGGTTCTATATTAATGCTGTAAAAGTATGGAAAGCCACGGTTCACAGAGAAATTTACAAAGATATATTCAGAAACTGATCCTTAAAATGACGTGTCAAGACTTCTGTAACTATGTGGTGTTGTTATTTTGGTATAACATAGACACATTATATAATCTGATAGATATCGAAACAAATCAAATCAGAGTGTGTTGTAACAGTTTGATCTAACGCTGCCTTTGTACAGACAGACCAATCTGTAGAACTGTTTGTATTAACTTTCAAGGCTTCATTTCATTCATTTACAGTGCTGCAGGAAAGCTGGAAGTTAAACAATATTTAAATCCCAGTAAAAAAGCCTGTTTAGTTTTATATAAACTTAATTTTTATTAAGATGCATTATTTCCTAGCTGAGAACACAATTATAAGATCTGTCATAGATTTAAGTAGGCTTTGACAGCAGAGCATCACGCTGTGAGACATAAGTCTGCAAAACATAGCATGGCCATTATATTCGTGATGAATTCACTAGAATTTCTCCATGATACTTGTGGGGAGAATTCAAAAGGCAGCCCACAAGTGTCACATTCCTTTAAACACAAGTGGAAGCTGGTCACAGTCTCTAATTCATGTCCTCAAGATAAGAATCCAACCATCAACAGTGTGTTGGAGGGGCCAGTGTCTCAAAGAACAGGCACCCCCTATGTCTACTAACCTCCTACTGATGGAGAGAGAGAGAGAGAGAGAGAGAGAAAGAGAGAAAAAATTCAAATGAATGAGAAAACAAATGAGCCTGGCACAATGCAGAGTCCTCCATGCTGTAGAAACATACTGTAGGTGGAGAGTTAGAAAAAGAAAGACAGAGTCTGGCAGGACCCTAGTTGCCCTTCGTGCCTGTAAAGTGTATACTGAACATGTGTGAACATATTTAATGTGGGTGTGCCCCTCTGCTGCCAGATTGAGTCCATACGCCATCAGAAATGATACCACCTTCTCTTACATGTGAGCTCACCTAATGCCTGCACTTTGCTTCCCCATGAAAGGCTTTTTTGATGATTACAATAATGTGTAACAGCACAGTGGCTGCCACCGTTACCAGGCAGCATACTAATCAGTGTAATGAGATATTATACAATATTTTGTTGACCAAAGCAGAACCGTGGTTATTGTTTCTGAGGGTTTGACCCCTGCCAACAGCCAGAGGAAGTGTTCAGATAGATGTTTATACCTCACCATCTGGAGAGCAGATGGATCTGCATTAAAATCAATGCTATTTTTTTTTTTATTATTTTTTATTTATTTATTTATGCACTGATGTTGTACACATGAAATGAAAACACTTACAGTGATAATACAGCATGTTCATAAAGTCATGATATATTTCAGTCGGCATGTGTCATGCAGTAGATAGAGTGAACACAAGAAAACAAGTGCTACCTGCTTATTCCTCTCAGAGTGGGGGGTGTGCTTATCTTACTGTACCTTCATTTTTTTTTACTGCAAAGAAAACACTGTTTCCTCCTCCCTAGGAACTGTAAATGAGTTATGGAAAAGGGGATACACAGAGAGAGAATTGGGAGAGTAGAAAAAAGCAGAAGCAAAGTGATTCAGATCAAATGTACTATGGTTCTTTAATGGAATATTGCGCCAAGACAAGTGTCATTGCACCAAGATAAGAGTGTTGTGTTTACTGGAGTAACCCCTTGGTTTTAAGTGCTATTGTTAATATCATAATTGTAGTATTGCGGTGGCTTCCTGACAATGCCGTTGCTCCATTTCATTAAGGCATGTAATTGGAAGAATTCTGATAGGATGGGCACAAGTAGTTTAATTATACACTGCTGACTGTGTTTACAGAGTAATTATTCCATCCAAAATGGTGTTACATTTTGAAAAAGTTCTACAGAGTCACAGCTTTTTCCAGGCCTTCGGTGCTAACAATTCACGTGGTGTTCTGTGTGTCAGAGACAAAAAAAATATTTCAAGACAGGTGCTGTTTTCCTTAAATGTAGTAGCAATAGTTCTGACCATGTGGCTGGACCATTGTCGCATGGCTCCCTCCAGTGCCACTGTAAACATACTTTGTTTCAAAATACAGTTTTTCTAATTCTGCAGTTCTATCATTTCTAATGTGGTACCTCCTGTCTTTGTCTTGTTTTACAGGATGGAGGACTCCAGTTTGTGTCTTGGTGTGTCATCAGCTGTGCCTGATGCTGATGCCCATCTGAGCAGTGCAGTCTTGAATGGCCGCTACCCCATAAGTCAGAAGCTTCACCAGCTCACTGCCCAGCTAGGACACGCCTTCCCTGACCTACACCGCCCACAACAGATCCCTGAAGAGAAAGCAGCTACACCTTTGGACGAGAAGACCCACCACGCAGCCCTGGCTAGTCAACCTATAAGCAGTCAGATGGCCCTGCTAGCTAATCAACTCAACCGAGATATTGACGCAGGGGCACTAAGTGGGCTGAACGGACGCGTTGACCTGCAGCAATTCCTTAATGGCCAGAACTTGGGCATCATGTCCCAGATGAATGATATTGAAGATGATGCCCGCAAGAATAGGAAGTATCCCTGTCCTTTATGTGGCAAGCGATTCCGTTTTAACAGCATCTTGTCACTGCACATGCGCACACACACAGGAGAGAAGCCTTTCAAGTGCCCCTACTGCGACCACCGAGCTGCTCAAAAGGGCAACTTGAAGATCCACCTCCGCACCCATAAGTTGGGTAATCTTGGGAAGGGTCGTGGCCGTGTCCGAGAGGAAAATAGACTGCTCCATGAACTGGAGGAAAGGGCCATTCTGAGGGACAAGCAGATGAGAGGCAGTGGCAGTCTCCTCCAGACGTCTCAAACACCCCATCTGGGTCTCAATAACAGCTCTAACACTCATCAGCAGCAACTAGGCTCAGCTTGTGGTATCCTTCCCCCCTCTGGTCTTGCCACCGCAGACACAGTTTCCCAGCCTTCCTCTTCACCCAAGCCAGCTGGCACCCAGGATGAACAGTCCCTGAACCCAACTACAGGCTTCCGCTGCACCTTCTGCAAAGGGAAGTTCAAGAAGCGTGAGGAGCTGGATCGCCACATTCGCATACTCCACAAGCCCTACAAATGTACTCTGTGTGAGTTTGCTGCTTCCCATGAAGAGGAGCTGATAAGTCATGTGGAGAAGGCCCACATCACTGCTGAGACCACACAGGGCCAGGGTGGCACTGGTGCTGGGGCATGCAAATGGCCACCGAATTCCGCTGTGATGTTTGTGGACAGGTGTTCAGCCAAGCCTGGTTCCTTAAGGGTCACATGCGCAAGCACAAGGACTCCTTTGAACACTGCTGCCAAATCTGTGGCCGTCGCTTTAAGGAACCCTGGTTCCTCAAGAACCATATGAAGGTACATCTGAACAAACTGGCCATCAAGAGCAAGCCACCCCAGCCCAGTGAGCAAGATATTGCAGCTGTCAATAGCATGAGCAATCTGGCTCAAGAAGCTCATGCCAACCTTTACTCTCGCTACATCTCCTGTCTTCAGGGAGGCTTTCTTTCTCCAGACAAACAAGGTCTGAGTGAGCAGCACCAGATGTTGGCTAAAGCAGGGATAGCCATGAAGGAAAAAGAGATGTTAGGGAAGCTGCTGGGGCCAATGGCAGGAGGTATGGGCCATGGGCTGGGTGAAAATGAGAAGCGCTCACTCCTGGGCTGTCTAAACCTTGTGCCACCACTGAAGTCGAGCTGCATGGAGCGCCTGCAGGCAGCTGCAAAAGTGGCAGAGATGGATTCCCTCAGTAGCTACCAAGCCTGGCAGATAATGGCTCGTGGCATGGCTATGGATAGGGCCTTCATGCCCAAGGAGCAGCAGCAGCACCAGCACCACATAGCCCCAGGGCAAGAAGATGATATGGGTAGTACTGGGGCCTTGGCTTCTTTCTCAAAGGATAAGCAAGACTACTCCTTGATTTCTTCCAATGATAGCTCCAAGCAGAAGCAGCTCTCAGAGGCCTTGCAGGGAACCAAGGCCAGCGGAGCCATGATGTCAATGAAGGAAGATGGAAGAGGCTTTGACAGTCACCGTGACTTAATGTCTCACCATGGTAGTGCTGAGGCTCCTGGAGCCTTGGCTGGCTTGGGAAGCCCAAACATTGACTACAGCCTCTCCAGCCTCTCCAGCCTAAAGGAGAAGCCCTCAGAGTGCCCTGACTGTGGCCGCATCTTCAGAACCTACCATCAGATGGTTGTCCACTCCCGCATCCATGGCAAGGACAGAAGAGGCATTGATGAAGTGCTCCAGCAACAAGGTGTGGATGAACGCCGCGGGTCAGCCAGTGATCCTGAGTCCCAGTCAATCAGCCGCTCCACCACCCCTGGTTCCTCCAATGTGACAGAAGAGAGCGGAGCTGGAGGAGGACATTCCCAGACTGGAAGTGTCCAGGATGACAGCCCACATCCCTCTTCACCATCTTCAGGTAAAAGACAAGTCAGAGAATAAATGGTAACAACTTGAATTCCTTGCTCAGTCTAAATGGAACGCTAAATTTTATCTCTTGACATAAACCTGGGAAGTTTGTTCATTCAATCATTGGATTTTATAGCATTACTGTCCTACATTTTTATCTGTAGCTTTTTAGCAAGGTCTCTAATTGTGTAGCTATAATAATGTGTCGAATCCCTCTCTTTTAACCTGGCATGAAATTTATCCAAATACCCTCCAAGGAATCAGAACCCAACATTCTTCATGTAACTTAGATACTTAAATTATGCTGTACATGGTAACAGCAGTCCCCTGACATTGTTGTGTTGTTGCTGCAATTCACATTAAGCCAGACACAGGGCTCTAGAGAACACAATCCAGCAAGAAACCTGCCCCACCACTGCATCCACATTTTGCAGGTTAGCGGCCTAGATCCCTGTGGAACACTGAGTAAAGACTGGGAGCGTGGGGACGAACTCGTTTTAACCACAGCGATTAATAAATGTCTTTAATAAACATGTTGGAGACAGCCATACCCCTCCCCTCTCACTTCCCGGCAAATACAGGCCGGCCGGGGCTAGATAAGTGTATGTTTAGTGGGATTAAGGGAGGCTCGTTGCTAATGATTACACAAGTTTTTAAAGGTAACTTTCGCTTGCTCCTCAGGGCACTATTCTGGCGTTAAGTACATGCGTGGTAATTAGGTCACGACTATGCGATAATCAGTCGGTTTAAGCTAAACAAGACACTAATTAAAGCTATACATATAAAACAGGTCAAAAAAAATTTGTGAACTTCATTTGCAAAAGCAAGGATGTGCTTTTAAGTCCTATGAGAAAAAATATAAATAAATATAAATATAAATCAGAGTGGCTTAGCTTAAGGCTGTAAGCAACTTAATTCCACCAGTGGAGAAGAAATTGTTTATTTATTCACAGAGGCATAAAGTCCTTATCATGCCCGTGTAGTGTGATGGGTTTGAACATGGGATAGGCTATGTTTATTTTAATCTAAGAAATAATAACAGACAACCCCCCACCCCAATTAGGAATTAATGAAAATGAGAGTGAGATAAAAACCTATTTTCTTTATAGAGACTATTAAACATAACACTTTCTCAACAGGGTGGGGGTGTAGCGGATGTAATTATCTTCTGAATTTTAATGCTGGAAGTTTCTCTCTCCATCTGTCTCTCTCTCCCTCTCTCTGTATGTCTCTTTTGACTGAAGCACTTTGAATCTGATGGGTACAGCTTGTGGTGTTTCAACAGCTTCAGAAGTACTGTATTAACAATGAGTGTGCAGTATAAAAAAAGTGAATTAAAATAATAATTGACAAATAAAACTAGTAGAATTTACCAGCAAATGCTAACAAAGCACAAATGAATGCATTAGATTTAGTTGAGTGGTTAAATCTCGCCCCCTAGTCATTATTTTTGGAGAAGGAGGGCAGGATTAAAGACAGAAATATAAGTCGAAAAATAAATTAAGATATGTGCTGGTAACTTTGCACAAAAAAAGCTGGTTGGTCTCCACAAGGCCTTCCTGCTGTTTGTGCGTATGTGTATGGTTTGTGTACAGGTAGTGTGCCGCACAGAGATATACAGGCGCTATTGAAACTCTGTCAGTCTTGTACTGTCCTATCTCAAAGGCTGTCCTTACTCTGAGATTTGTGCCAAAACAGGATGTCAAACTGTAGCAGCTAGTAAGTGTGGTGGTGAAGCTGATGAATAGACTTTTTTTTTTTTTTTTTTACTTTTTAGAATAAAATGAATAAGCAAGCACTGATCTGAGGAATACACTTTTAAATGTGAGAAGTAAACAGATTTGACATGAAAAATGTTAAATATGCTTGTTTTGCTACTTCCTGTTTTTTTATTCAGAAGTAGTGAAACTTGTCTTTCTTCACAACTTACACAATGTGATTCACATTAGGAGCTCAGGGACTCTCAAATTAGAAGCTTTGATGTGTGAGAAAAAATGTGTCTGAGTCTCATGTGGAGAAAGGTGTCATGCTTCTCCTCTGTATGCATGTTTTGTTGTGTGCGTGTGTGTTTCTGTGTGTGTGAGAAACAGAAAGGGGGTTATGTGCTTTACAGTACTGTATGTGTGCATATCACTCTCTTCTGTTGTGAACAGGATGTGGCTACTGTACCATTGTCTTTATCTTAATATGTCACGTTTAAAAAGAAAAGCTTGTAATTCTCTCCAACTGTGTGTGTGTGTGTGTGTGTGTGCACACCTGCAGACAAGAATGCATCTCTCTATGTGAGAGCCTCTGCCCCGCCACCTACCCACAGCAATTTTGAGTTAAACTTAAATTATAGTAATCAACAATAACATCTCAACTGTGAAAGAAGGTCAACTCCGCCGCTTTTGTCTTTGAGACGGCACTTGTTTAAAAGCAACGTGAGACAAAAAGAAAGAAGTGAGGAAGAAAAAGAGCAGAAAAACAAAGGCCTCTGTCAGAGATGTCCTTTAAAGACCTTCCTTGTTACAGGATAGCTCAGCAGCTAACCTTGAGCATGCTTCTTATTCAATAAATTTCTGTCTTTCTTTTTCTTTTTTTAAACAGAAAACAAAGAGGTAATTACATTTATGCCCATCACCATCCTTTTTTGTTTAGTTATCCTTGAGCTGACTTCACTGCATCATCATTGTTTCCTGTGATGATCATGCCTCAAAGAAACTGTGTTTGGAGAAAACACATTGCATGTTAGGAAGGTTCAGCAACAGGTAGACCTGTCGGGGGAATGCAGCTCATCGCTTCTTAAATAGACCATTGCGTTGGAAAGCTTTGCCTTTTTTGTGCCAGCTCTTACATCCCGTAACCCACCATTAAAAATCCTCGTTTTGTACGTTAGTGTCTCCCCCGTTCTGCTACCATGGAGCGGGCGAAATGTAACTGAATGTGTACAAAATAGGCTTTTCTGCACAAATGCAAGGCCTAAAGCAGCAGAATTCCTTCTTACATGCACTTCCACAACCTTCCCACTATTCCTAAACCTCACTCCCACCTCTTGGCTCCGGGCTGTAAAAGACTCCAAATACTCCCTCTAGCTCTCTCTCTCTCTCTCTCTCTCTCTCTCTTTCTCTCCAGAGAATCCCCCATGTCTACATTTTTTTTCTTTAAGAGGAACAGCATTTTAACATGGTGAGGATTAGCCTGCATATCCCTGGTCTTTACCGTGGCTCAAACAAGCAGGCAAAATGCTTGCTTCATACAAATTGAAATTGGATTTGCCAACTTGACGCCTTAGGTTATAAAGCGTGGATATTCATCTAATTGCGACAGTACAATGGGGGCGTAATTACACATGCAGACAAACTGTTACAGTGTAATTACTGTGTCATTAAAACAGAAATAAAGTAGACTTGAACAAGATCCATACTGCTATGAATATGCATGGTGACAAATCCACTCTAACTAGCTGTTATCAGCTAATATTAGCCAACGTGTTGTCAATACCAGCAGAAATACCTTTTTTTAACAGTATTATGAATACTATGAAATATGTAATAAAACAAAAGAAGAAAGACATTGGGTATTGATAGTAAACCATTCAGTATCAGGACAGTTTATTCACTGACCAAATATTGTGCATCCTGGTTCTGAATGTTCTGGGAGAACTGTGAAAAATGAACCAGGGGGTGTATCCACACTCTACTTTCAAATGAGTTAGGATTTACATATCTTAAGCCCCTTTTACACAGCCTGTTCAAGGCGGGAATGTTGCGCCTTCACTCTGCCTCACCGTACAGTGTGTACTGTGTGTATAGCGTTACAGATTCTCCAAGAAATTTGTAGCTAATGACTCGACACCCGAGCATCAATGTGAGATAATCTGATGCAGTTCATCTTGGGTTTGCATGGCCTCTCTGGGTCGGCAGCTCTATGTCAGCTGTCTGGCAGTTTGAAGATATTAGTTCAAGTCAGAGGGAGGGCTTTGCGATGCAGTTTTGTAGAGCTAGTGTTAGCATTAACAGCTTTTTACCTACAGTATTAGTCTTGCCAAGAGCTTTAGTCACTGTGGGTTTACAAGACAAGAGGTTATAAAGAAATTATGAAATTCTATGTTCTCTGAACAACACCAGCTATATCTTCAGGGCAGTCTGGACAGTATAGTTATTAGTTATTAGAAAGTGAGAACACAGGGCTTATGTGCTAGGTCTAGCTGTTTAGCATGCTAATCTCAGTGGATGAAATCAAGTAGATGAAATAAAGGTTGGATGGTGAACTCTCAACTTTTTCTCTAGGCCTGGGAGGAAACTGCTGTTGATGTTAACATCAGCTGTGTGCCAGTAGCAAAACTTAGTAATAGGTCAATTAAAAAGAGATAGCGTGTGTTATGCACAATGCTCAGTCACCGCCCAGGCAGCACTGCCTCAAATTCACTGCCTTGTGTAGTGTCGAGTTAAATTTGGCCAGTGTCTTTTTAGGGTCAAGTAAAATTGTGTGTACAATCGTTAGTGTAGACTTGTGTTTAGTAAAACCAAAAATAAACATGATTAAGTGCAAACAGTTGAAGTTTGAAGGAGTGGTTGTTTTCAGCACAGCCATGCCAGTGAATCTGTCCCGGCTTATGTCTGTAAATAAGAACATGAAAAAAAGTTAACTTTGAAAAAAAAAGTCAATGAGGTGCAGTGAACAAACAAAGAGCAACCAGATTTGCAATCTACTATACAGGCTACTGAAAACACAGATGAACTAGGGAGAGGAAAGAAGTCAACCTGTCGTTATCTTCTGGTTTGACTATGGGACACCAAAACAAATAACATATAGCTCGTCACTACAGTTCTACTTTTCCACCTCAAACTGAACTGTGAAATGAGGCCAGTCCTCTGTGAGTGTGTGCACCATAATATATGTGTGTAAAACTATGTGCATTAAAAAATAATGAATTATGTCTCTCATTTTTTTTTCCCATTTCTCCGCTCTGCATAAATTATTTTGTCTTTGTAATTGACATCCGTTCTTCTATACCCCCCCACCCCCACCCCCACCCCTCCCACCCCCAACCCTTCACACTATTCTTCTTCTCTCTATAATCAGAGAACTCAATGGTTACAAAACCTGAGCTTTCTACCCCCCGCTCATTTGAAGGAGCCTGGCCTGTCATATCTGTATTTTTTATGTGTCACCAAACTTAAATAGACAGTCATTGTATTACAGGCACATTCATTCCCCGAGCTGTATTTTTGTACAGTAGGTCAGGACTCTGGTGTCTGGTAAATGATAAAAGTTCTATTCAAACGCACTAATTGTCAGTGTGCTCTGCTGATTGACATGTCTCGGATAAATGCAGACTTAGTATTTTTGTACACGCTTGCACAATATAAAAGAGCAATTTATTTCTCTGTTCTTCTTTCTCCTTTTCCTTGCACAGTTCATTTGATTTCTTTCTTCCTTCCTTGCTCTCTCTCTTTCTCTCTCCTACCCCGTCTCTCAGACTCAATTTGTAAATATTACCCATGGTGGGAATTAGCCCAGGCTTTTTAGATATTTTAAAATTCCAATTGTATTCCGACGAGTGCGTTTGAGCGAAGGAAGGACTGCAAGACTCGGTTTGCTCCTCAGTATTCCTGGGTGGCTATCAGTGGCTAGTCTTGTTCTTATGAAACATTTATCAGCCCGTTTTATGTCTTAATGATCACGTTAGGATTCCCCATTTGGTTATGAAGCGGGGACAGAAAGAAGAAAAAGACTAGAAAAAAAGACTGTTGAGAGAGCCGAGGAGAGGTGAAGAAAAAAAATGGCATAGGCAATCCAGAAGGAAGAGACTGAGTCGAGAGATGACAGGGCATCACATTCCTCAGTAAACAGCATCACATTATGCCATCCACTCTTTTCAACTCCAAATCTTTGCCAAAACATAGCGTACCTTTCTCCTAGAACAAGATTCCTTGGCTTACACACACGCACACACTCGCGCACATACACACCTCCTCCCTCTTCCTCTGTCTTCCCCCCGTTTCTGTTTTATGTTTTTATAATTAAAACATAATATTTATCTTTCCATAACAGAAGGCTGCCTTACTCCGTCAGGTAGACTGTTTGCATATTAATATTCTTAATACATCAACAAGCTATCTTCTCTGGTGTCATTGCTGAAACTGAGCAAAAATAGAGGAAAGAGAAGTTGACTCGCAAAATGCAGGAGGAAGAGGAAGAGGAGATGGGTAAGAGTAGTTTTTAAAATGCAGCAGGAACTTAACTTGAATGTGCCTTGAACACACCAGAGAGAGAGACTTGAGAGGGGGAAAAAAAACAGAAAGCGAGAGTGAAAGAAAGACATGAATTAACATCACAGTCACAACTTATATGTAGTCCTGAGTGTGTTTACTGAGTCTCAACCTGAGGACACATATAAAAATGCACAGATTCAGGCTGAGCAGCCGCTTGTCGCTCCTTCAGTCAAAACTACACTGGCTAAAAAAAAACAAAACAAAAAGACAGCAAAGTTTCTCCTCCTTTGATTGTTTATGTGTGTGTGCTTAACGGAGGGAACGAGAGAGGGATGGAGAGAGGGAGGGTGAAGCTGAATGAGGGCGAACGCCAAGTTCCCTTTTCTCTGTCTGGTGACAGCTGTCTGACTCTGTCAATGTGGGATTCCTGTGAAATGAGGCAGGGTTCTCGGTCAAGGAATGCAAATGGACAGCGCTGGATGGTGGATAGACCAGGGCCAGGCGTGGTGGTGGTGATGGTGGGTGGATGGGTGTGTGTGTGTGTGTGTGTGTGGTGGTGGGGGGGGGGCTTTGTTTGAACAAGTTAACTTGGGCTGATGACTGGGGTTCCTCCTGTAAGTGAAAGAGCAAGAGAATACATTGACCTTTGCCTCATTAAAAATGGAAGCCAGGCATGTGATACCATGACTAGGGAAACTCCTGCTTGCTCTTTTCTTTCACTCTCTCATGCTTTCCCTCCACTTTTGTGCTTCTCCTCTTCTCTCTTCTTCTTCTTTGCTCTGTCATTCTCTATTTTTGCCACCCCCACCCCTTACCCCCCTCGCCCATCCAAACCCCCTCCGACCCCTACCCCCCAATCTCTTCCTCTTAACCCCATTGACAGGTCACATAAAAAGCCTTTTGTATCAACATCAGGGTGCTGACATGAGAGCAGAGAGCAACATGAAAAATGTGCTTTTTTTCTTAGTTGTAGCTATCTCCTCATCACAAAAGAGAGAGAGAGAGAGAGAGAGAGAGAGAGAGAGAGAGAAGAGAGGAGGAATGAGAGAAAGCAGAGAGCGAGGGAAAGGAAAAAAAGGGGGAGAAGCAAAAAGTGAGGGAGGAATTAAGTCCAGGGATTAAGATCTCTGGCTTTGGTTTTTTTCACTCTCTCACCCTGCCACTTTCCAATTGTTCTTAAAATATTTGGCAATGTCAATTAGTAAGTGAGCAGAGCTAGCTGATGAACACAATTTTCCAGGCGACTGAGCACCCTATTGTTGTGGAGCGAACAGCAGATTTCTGAGGTCATTATCATTCCCTGTTAGCCGTGCCCAGCTGCTCTCCTCTTGGCTCCAGCCATCTCCGCTCCCTCTCTCCTTGTTCCTCCTACTCTTATACATCTCTCCTCTCCTCTCCTCTCCTCTCCTCTCTCCTCTCCTCTCCTCTCCTCTCCTCTCTCTCCTCTCCTCTCCTCCCTCTCCTCTCCTCCTCTCCTCTACACCATGTTCACCAGTTCAGGGCTGGTTGATAGCAAGGCAGCAACAGGGGGCCTTTCAACAAGGGGAGGGATGGGAGGAGCTTTGCTGGTGGAAAGAAAGAGGGAGAGAGTGAGATGAATATAACGCAAGAGTGGTAGTGGTGGTTGGGTTGGGTTGTGTGTGTGTGTGGGGGGGTACAGTAAAGGCAAATGAGTGAGAGGAGGGGGAGGAATCTATGGAGAGGAAGGGAAAAACGGAAAAGGGCATGGAGGCCAGCCATTCGAAGACTCAGATCAGGTGGCGACTGAACACAAGGGGGATGTAAAGAGTAAAAGTGGAAGGGAGGATAGAGAGAAAAAGAGAGTGAGATTACAGTTTGGACATGTAGTCTGAAAGACGGTGCCTAAGAAAGTGTAGAAGCATAAAGGGAGGAAAAAAAAACACGATTCACACTTTACGTGACATTTGTCAAACCTTGTGGTCACATTTGCATTTTCTCATATTGTGCAGCGTTTAGTGTGAACAGTGATGCTTCTGTGATCTGAGAGAAGTTGGAATAAAGAGTGTTGCTCTTCAAAGAAACAGACATGGTTGTCTGGAGTGACCTCAATTAAAACCATCATATATTTTGCACTTAAAGCTGCGTTCATTGAAGAAACATATGCACATTGTAAACGCGCTTTACTTTGTACTTTAAAGTGCGATGAACATGGTACAGATGAGGTTTAAGATTAATAACAAAACAAGGCAAAAAAACAAAACAAAAAAAAAGACAAAAAAACACCTGCCTGCTGTTACACTTTTATGTGAAAGAATTGAGTTTTCTTTCATTCGGCACAAAGCATCCAGGTATCTGCATCTAAACATCCAAAGGAGTCTTTCTTTTTTTTTTTTTGCTTAAGAAATGATGAAAGATCCCTTTGAGTCAAAGTACAAAAAGAGAGAGAGAAAAAAAAGGGAAATAAAAAATCCCAGACTTTTTTGTACTTGCCAGTTGTACATCTTAATGTGTTCCCAGAGGCCTTTTCACCCTCCTCCTCTTCCTCCTCTTCTCTCCTCCACCTTAGTGCAGCCCCCACCATCTCTCTTCTCACCCATGGGTGCCCTCCCTCCTTCCTCTCCTCACGCTGTCATGTACACGACAGCAGATTTACACATCTTGGAAAGCAGAAGAAACTTAAATCTTTCATCCTTTGTCATTGTTTATTAAAAGATCTATTAAAAACCTTAGAACCCACCCAACAAAGAAGTTGTTGTTAAAGATAACTACACTAGTAAATCTAGTTGTAAGGAGCAAAACTAAGGGACAGATCCACTTACACAACACTGAACAGAGCAGCAGGATTCAGTCATGACTCTTAATGCTCACTTCCACCTCCTGTTTGTACTGTTTCTCTTGTCCAACCTGTAGAAAGTTAACACTGGTTGGTAGTGGGTGTGTAGGTTCTTCTCTGAGACATTGAGTGTGTGTGTGTGTATGTGAGAGGGAGAGAGGGAGGAAGAGGAAGAGAGACAGAGAGAGAGGGAGAGAGAGAGTGAAAAAGGGTGAGCAGCATCAAAGCGTTGCTCTCAGCTGCAGCTGCCAAGCTTCCTCGTCCCCAGTTAGCAGCCATCCAGCTGTCAGGCTGCGCGAAGAGGAAGAGAGGGGGGGAAATCTCTCACCAGCCATATGGTCCCCAGTTCTGTCAGAGACACTCCACGCTCCGTGGGCAAATGGCAAACTCATATATCTAATCAACACTCTTAATATCCAGACCTGAGACCAGGGATATTTTCAGAGTCTTGCCTGAAAGACTCTGGCTAAAGGGAGTGTACAGGATATGACCGGGCACTTAGAGTATGTGCTCGTGGTGTCATGTAAGCTTTGCTAAGCACTGCACACACATTACAGAGGAGTACTGTGTATGTGTGTCTGGAAAGGCCTGTTTACACTCATTTTATAAGAAATTGCTGGTGTCGTTCTGTAGTTTAATTATTGCCTCATGAAAAGACTTCTCTCCAGATCTAAAATAAAAATAGACTTTAAATATTGTTTCACAAAATCATTTTCTAACAGCCAGGTACTGTAGTTTTTATCAGCCGATTAATTAAACAGGAGTGAGTGGTGTATTTATATTCAGCCACAGAATGATACACATTTTGGTGGACTAGTGCATGTTCATACAGTGGGCGGAGTGAAACAGCATTGAACCACTTCATAGTTTTTGGCTGACATTCTTTATTTTTCTTTAATCTTGTTTCATCTTTGAAATTGTTTCTCTGCTCTGTTGAGCTTTAAGATCTTCTGCATTTTTGCCAATAAAAAAATGTGTTTCTAACCACTTACTGCACAGACTGCTTCTATATGGCCCTTTGTGCTCAAAAACTGAAGGAGGCCCGTATGCTTTAATATGTCTTTTAGATCTATTTAAAGTCCCACGTTTCCCATATTTGTTTCCTGTCTTTAATTTTTAGTCGAGAGAGGAGCCTGTCTTCTGATTGGATGACTGTTTTCTATGTGATCCACTATAAATATAGTAGATTTCAGGTAAACACTCAGAAACTATATCCAGCAAAGTTTTAATGATGTGTCCAGGTAGTTGAAGCTTTGTGAATGGCTTTGTTGTGACATCACAAAGTTACAGAAGTTGTGACACCTCAGTTTTTGAATACAGAATACTTTCAAAGTATTTATACCGAACCTAGACCTGCTTTATGTTCTGTTCAGTAGAAATGCAGCAAGTGAAAGAGGGTTACATGAAACTTCTCTCTGTTTAGTTCCAGGATCTTGTGGCCATTAGCAGTTACAATGGCCAATTTCATGGTTATGATGGGACAGGTCACCCACTGCAACCATGTGGCTCATTGTAGTGTTCTTAATAGTTTTTGAACAACAATGGAGCTTTATGGCGCAGGGAAATAAGATATATCCGGCTTTCAGAACTCAGACAATACTTGTTAGGAGGATAAATCCATTTGTTTTTTTCCCAGCTTTTTTTCCATGGCATTTGTTAACAATAAGAAAAATACAATGACATGTTTTTAGGAATAGAACCATTGATTGAAGTTGACATAACAGCACAGACAGTTCCCAAACCAAGCAAGCCTCCTGGATAATTTTCTGGGTGTTCTTCTGTGGAACATTACCGTGACAGTAATATTTGTAGTGGATTGACTTGAACCCTTGGTTTTAGTTTAGCAGAAGCTGTTAGCGTTAGCATAGCTAGCCCCAGAGAGAATGGCCTCGAATATGGCTTTGTGCTGTATCTTTTAGCGGGATGCTACACCTGCTCGTCTAATCCCGGCAGGCCTCTCCGCCTCTAGTCTCTCCAGCTGCAGAGTAACGGGTGCCTTATGGCACGGCAAAGCCGCACTGAATCATGGGAGGTTTGTCGGTATTACAGCGACATGGCTGTGTAAAGCTTGGAAACAACCATCAACCCCCCCTTCCTCCTCCTCCTTGTGGGGAGCGAGGAGCACAAATCCCTCCCCAGTTTCTTTTCAGCAAACAGTTGTTAGTGTATGGAAGGAGCATGTAGCCCCGGACTGGAGGTGGTAGAGCAAGACAGACAGAGACAAAGAGAGAGAGAGAGAGAAAGTGAGTGATGTTGAGGAAGAGAGACAGCGGTGAAAAGGAGAAGAGGAGAGAGATTTAAATAGAAATCAAAAGATATGGACGTGGGTGGTTAGGGGAAGAGAAGAGAGGAAGAGGGGGAGTGATCCAACTCCCACAAATCTTTGCTCAACCCAACAACCTGAAGCAGAGACCATTAAAAGGAGGGAGAGCTGGGTGAGATAGCAGCCTAGATGGATATGGTGGCAGCAATGGTTTGGAGGGATGGTAACTTTAATGGCCCCACTGGGTTTTTAATGAGTGTTGTGCCCCAAACAAAACGAGCTAATTAGTGTTATCATCCATACATCAGACCCTACACACACCCATTCGTTCTCAGGCAGACACATACACTCTGCTGTACACACTCACAAAAGCCTGCTCAAAAAACTCTCATCTTTTTTTTGCCCCAAATTCTTCCTATATTCTTTCACTTTAAATACATTTAAAAAAATACTTCCACCTTTATGAATGGTCAAAATTTAACCATCACTCCTTTTTTATTATCTCACCCCTATGTTGTCACAATACAGAGCTATTTCATTCTATCCTGCCCGCCCCCCGTCCTTTTCCCTCTCCCCCCGAAAAACACACACTCTCAGACCGAGGAGGCCGTGCCCTGTTTGTGAGTGGAGCGATTATGTCTACACTGGTTTAAAAGCAGGATAACATTGCCATGAATGGGAGTTTGGAGAAACAGAAAAAAGGGTTCAAGCCAATATCCTGGCATTTGGACTCTAGCCGCTGTTACCTGCCTGTAAGCCACGTGTTTGTCACGCCATCGCCTGTGGTTGACCACACCACCCCCCCCCACCCCCACCCCCACCACCCCCCACTTTATTTCTCTTGCTCTAAGCCTATTATAAAATCAATAAACAATTGAGCTTTTTTTCCAGTGCTTTTAAATCTTTTTCTCCTCTATATATCCTCTGAGATGAAGGGGAGGCATGCAGGCAGTGGCAGTGAGGACTGTGTGTGTGTGTGTCTGTGTGTGTGTGAAGGGGGGTGGGTGTTAAAGAAAAAAAGGAGAAAGGAAAACAGCTTTGTAACCGTTGCTTTCACAATCTTGAAGTCAAGTGAGCTTTTCACCAACCGGTGTCAGAGTTATTATCCATTTTTGTTTATTCCAGGAGTGGGCTTCTTAGACTTTAACACAGTCATCACAGACGGCACTTCTGCTTCACATAAGAGTGTGTTCTTTTCATCTGCTAAAAGGGGAAGTTTTACGTACAGACAAGCGAACGTTCCCCCCCTGCATGATGTGAAATTAGTGACGTGGACGCAGCGTGTTGTCATCGTAACTCAGACTGGAATTCAGATTTGGCTTTTGTAGTTTGACCTGACAGACGAAGTTCAAAGTTTCCAACTCCACTTTCATCTACTTTTGTCACATCTCTTTATATCACTTTTCAACTTTTCATGGTTATAGAAAGCTCACGGGAATGATTGAGGGGTTTTTAATTGTCACATTCTCGAAATGTAATAACCCTTGAGTTGATAAAAATCAACAAACACCAACTCTGACAGCTGATTTTCAAATTAGGCATCAGAAAATGTGGCGTTTACAGATTTTAATTCCCTCTGTCAGTTTCAACTCATGTTTCAAACTCAGCAGCGCTGAGATGTCAATATAAACTTTTTATTCCAGCAGTCGCGCAGAAGTTGGAAATTACAATCCACAAACATACACACTGACACACTCACGTACACAGAGAGAGAGACACACACATACACACAAACGTGCGCTCGCTCTCACTTTGTTTACTCCTCCAGTCTTCTTGGAGTGCAGATACAGTAATTATCAGTGATCAAAAACAGCACAGGTTTTTCGGCTGATGTTTTTGATGTATTCATGATATTGTGTCGCCACATCATTTATCACACAGAAAGAAAGCAATTTGTGGGAAATAAGCTTTTTCCGAACATACTTGAGCAGATCCTTTGTAGACAGGATACAGTATTCAAGGGATTGTACCTAAAAGTGATGCTGCAGACGATGACAAGACCAGCCCTGCACCAGTTCGACAGTCTGTTGATTTTTTTTTTCATGTGAAAACACATAAACACACATTTGAATAAGTATTTCCTCAACTGTTATTGCAACTTTACTTCATGAAGTAGAAAAAAAGAAAAACAGCGATGGTGGCATGTGCAAAGGTTTGGGCAGCTTGTCAGCTCCTGGTCACTTGATTTGACAGATTTACACTCACTTCTCCTTTGTCAACTAAAGCAGACCTGCAGATCTGCTTTAGTTGGGAAGTCAAGAAGATGTTGTCTTCTTGACTTTCACACTCCCCCTTAACTGCCATCTTCTCAGTGACATTTCAGACAGTGCTAAATTTCAAGCTTGAAGCGCTTTGATATCTTTTTATAGCCTCCTCTGCTTCCTAGGCATCTATTAGCTTCACTCTCACATCCTCAGTCGGTTGCTTGGAGAAGCTCACGCTGTTGAGACTTCAAGGTTTGAAGAGTCAGAGAAATTATCACCTCTGGAAATTATCATCAGCTGACAATAATTGATGACAGTTTTTGACCTGCCTTACAAATCCTAATGAGTCAATTAAGGCCTGAGGAGTTAATGTGGTAATGAAACTTTTCGACATTCCACCATTACTGTTTATTTTCTGAATTCATGAAATGAGTAACATTATATTTACAACATTAGCTTACGGGGGTTGTATTTTTTTCTTTCCATGTCAAAAAAATTTGTTATTTACCCAGAGAGGCAGAAACTTAGTACAGCTTAATGCATAAAACATCATTGCTACAGCAAATCTTAAACTCAGTGTTAGATAATACAGAGCGTTTAAGCATTCTCTCCCAGCTCGTTGTTTTGCAGGCATTGGGCTTACTCTGATGCACCATGCCTGCTGTATACAGTCCAGTGGACGGACTTTTGACTGCAACAGATTTCACCAAGCTGTTGATTACATCATCTTGGACTTTATTCTTCTAGCTAGCCTCCATTTTGGCTGACCCGCCCCTCAACATGGCTGCTATTGGCTGACCCGCCCCATCCCCACGCCCACGGCCACTGCCACCACCAACCATACAACTACCACCACCCAACCCAACCCCACCCCTGCCTGTCTTCAGCCAAGCCTTGATTGGATGACTCAAAAGATCTCTGGAAAGCTCTTATCAGGATGGTGTAAATGAGTATAGATGTGGACTATCGTGGTCAATCGTCCACGATTTCTTTGGCTGCCACTTGCTCTTCGGAGACAGGGCCCACAATGCACCCACAGAGTGCCGATGCTGGGCGAGCATTTTGGCTGGCTCGGCTTTGTCCCCGACAGAAACCCTGTGTGGGCCACTGGTGGTGACTGCGCTTCAGGCAGCATGGTGTGGCCATGTGTGTCACATCCCCCCTTGTCATCCCACCAGACGGAGGGCTGTATCATGGCTATCGTCCTGTCACACTTGGATGATGCTTCTTCGCCTCAGAGTTTGACAGTGACTTGCCTTAGTGACAATTACCATCAGAACCAGCTTTCTTATCCACCTGGTTCAAAAGGTCTGTGTGCTGGAGATTGGCAGGCATTTAATTTTCCCTCTCTCGCTGCTGTCATGCTGTGCTATTCATTTCAGTGCTCTGTTTGTGTTTCTATCTGCTCTTCTTTCATGATGCCATGTTAACCATTCAGTCCTTTTCACATCATGATACCTCTATGCATGTAGCCATCCGTGTGCCGATAGCAGGAAACCCCGGTCCCCATATGCACGGCCTCTTGCCACTGTATCACACATCTATTCACCAGGAGAGCTGGAGAAAAAGAAATCTACTCTGTAAGCATTCGTTGTCCCTTCCTTTACTCCCAGTGTTTTGCTCCTTCTTCCCCTTATTTCCACTGGGAGGAACACTGACCTCATTTGTGAGGACAATAACCCCCTTGACTTTGGGGATTAAGACATGAAACCTTTGTGGATTAATTAGGTTCAGAGCTGAATTCATTTTGTCGCCATGGAAGGCAAAGAGGAAAGAGGCGGATATGGGCTGTAGGCTGTATTATGAATTTGCTGTTAGCCCAGATAGATATATTAAAAACAAATGTTGGAGCTGATCACATTTAAATCCTCCAGCAGAATGGAACTGCATTTATTCACATGGGCTGAGCATTAGCAATGGGAAGTAACAGTAACTAAACTGTCAAATCACAGCAAGCATTATGGAGTCTTAGAGCACATCAGTGCCGACTTCTAACCCGGGTTTTGCAATCATGGAGACAATGTTAGCTGCTGAGCTTAACTCTTTGGCAAGGTTACCCATGCAAATGTGGTTTGCCGGACTATCTTCTATCTGCAATAGGCTGGAGTCTGAATCAGTGCATTCATTCCTCTAGATCTACTCTTAAGCTTGTCACGCATAATGTAGCAAGTAGCAGTTCTGACAATGCCGCAGGAATCACATTATCTCAGTTGTCTTGGTAACAAAGCAAAGTGTTTGTTTTCCAAGATGTGGTGCAATTGCAATTTAGACGGTTTACACCTATTGTGTTTATTGTGTTTTTTCTCTTTTTTTCCCGTCAAGAGCATATGTTATTTGAATGTATCTTTAGCTCACAAAAAGGGGCTGTTAGTGAGATGTTTTGTTTACAAAATAACAAAGGTGTTTGTTTCACCAAAGGCACAACAGAAGATGTGTTAATGCATGTTTCATGTCACCTTGTGTTCGCTGTAAATAAAAGCGACTGTTGTCTTATTAGAGTAACACCTTCGAATGCGACAGCCCCAGGTATAGCTCCCTTATGGACCAAGTGTTGAACATGTGCTTGATGAGGCGCCTTCCTAATGAACCCAAGTCTCGTCATCTCTCACAACTTCCTTATATTCTTTTGTCTGCCCCCGAGTAAATGTCGCCCGATGGTCCACGTGTTGAACATATGTTTATGTCGGTGGTAGCGTTGTTATAGGAAGTGAATGTCTCTTGAATCCTCTCAGTGTGAAGCATAAATCTCCGTGTGAGGATCTCAGACAGCCATTCTCAGACATAGATTAAGATTCCTGCTCATAATACACATGGAGGTTCCAGGTCTTCCTAAATCAGGAGAATGGATTTTACTTTAGGAGACAAGTATTTCAAGGACTTTCAGACAAACCTTAAAAGTGATGTCCAGGGAACGCTGCTCCTTTCACACCTTTCCTCTACGATAACAAATTCCCTGTTTTTTTTCCTCCACAACTTTACCAACCAAGGACACAGAAGGCTCCCTGGTTGAGACTTTCAGGAGACGCCAGTGTAGATTTCGGGGTTTCATTTTTTTAACCATTGGGCCTCCATCCAGCTGCCAGAAGTTAGCTCCTTCCCTCCTGGGGACACAGGTTTATCCTGGGCTTTCGTTGGGAAAGACTCACATTCCTCCCCAGTGGTCCTCCTCATTCCTCCTATCTCCCGTCTTAAGACATGGCGCTAAATCGAGGCTAAGCCACAAGCCACCCTCATGGGGGGACGGATCGACCAAATGCCACCTCTCCTGGCAGGCCTCGCATGTAAGGTGTAATTGTGCCGGCGCAGTACTCTCCGGGCCAGAATCAGGTATTTCCTATTAGACACAGAGATGATGAGTGGATTTTCAGGAGGAGGATGGAAAGCTGTCTTGGTCAATCCTCCCTCCCTCTCAATATCTCAGTTCTTTTCCCTCATGCTCTCTGCCTCTTTTGTCCCCCCCCACCACCACCACCTCCTCCTCCCTCCTCCCTTGCCTCCTGATCCTTGAGCCCACCCCCTACTTCACATTTCTACCTGTTTTGCTGGTACTTGACAAGACAGGATTTTGTCTTTTGTCTTCCTTGGCTTTCCCGCTTTTCATCTTTTGGAGAGAAGGGCAAAAAGAGGATGAGGGATTGAAAGTTTGTGGAGGAAAGTTTTTGGAGGACGTTTCTGGATTATGTTCACAAGGCACAAGCTGCTCACAGTGTGAACATGGCACGTTGTCAATGAGATCTATTTCCATGACGATTATTTTTATACTCCAACAATCAGGGAGCCGACAGCACAGTGCCACAGGAGGAAAAAAAAAAGTCCTTCTTCCAATTCGATACACCCTCTGTAACATTTTAGCTGTAAATACTAACAAAGCCGTGAGGGAAAAGATAATGACAAGATACCAACCTTCTTTTCTGGCGTTACAAATTCCCATTCTAGCTTAACTAAGTGTCCTGTTGAGTTGTCAGGAGTAAGTGCACCAAACCTCAGGCTGCGCACATCTTCTGATCGGATGCTCTCCACTGTTCAGTGTTGCGGTAAATGCAACATCTGATGGCTCTCTGAAATCCGGTGTGTTGGACAGGTGAGATGCTGCAGCGAGTGTCACTTTTGAGATGTGAGTTAGCACCATGTCACCCTTCCCCATCTGTAAGCTTTCAAGATTGTGTTAGATTGTGCGTTGTTTTTTTTTCCCTCTTCGGCATGTGTGCGTATGTTTCAGGGAGTCTGAAGTAATTCAAACTGGTTTTGTACACTTGTGTGTCCAAGAATTGTGATAAAAACTCTTGTAAGAAAAAAAAAAAAAAGAACATTTGTGCAGTATCAAGAATATGGCAACTAAACAACTGATTTGGAATTCACTGCCATATTCAGTGTCACTATTTGACTTGGTGTTTGGCAGACTAAAACAGGGTACAGATTGAGAGACAGTGTCACAGGGAGAAGAGAATGTCTTGTTCTTCATCTGCCATTTAGATTCCCTCCACTTATTGCTCTCCTAAGCTTTCTCCCTCATTCCAACCTGAAAGAAAATGATCAGTCACCTTTACCTCCTGCTTTACGCCGAGTCAATGACGGCTGACAGGACATGTCAGATACGTCAAGACGCCTCGACGTATGTATGCGACTCCTCTCTCTCCCAGCGTCTCGTGTGCTCAGTGGGCTGTTGGAGGGCTTTCTGCTAGACAGAAGGGCTCGGCTGCAGAGTGGGGCTCGAGCCAGGCATCTTGATGATTTTTTCAGGGTGCATCACCATCTCTCTGGAAGCGCCAAGTGTGCACCAAGGCCATGCCATTCACTGTAGAGGGTGTGTGATAGGGGGCACACCATCTCCCATCTCTTCCAGGCATCTCGTGGATCTCTGAAACAAAGATGAATCTGGTTGCCACATTAAAGACAAATGCTGTGATTTCTGTAAGCAATAAAATTGTAATTCAGCGAAGCTGTAATGAATGCAGTGAAATGGTTGTCTAGTGAAACATTTTGTGAACTCGATTAGAGGTGCTAAACCATTTATTTGTGAAGTCTGTTATTGCAGACATAATTTGCAGTGGCAGCACCAGTTTACCTAATTTTATTTATGTATTCCCTTGGTCAATGTTGTTTCTAAATGAATGTGAGATTTTCGTCTTGTTGTGGAGCGCTAATGCTGGGATTTTGTGTGTAAACCAAATAAAATTACATGTAACTGTCTGCTGTGTATTAACCAATCCATTCAGTCTCTGTGAACACCAGTCAAATAAAAACTCGCATAGATTTTAAAAAGCACAAATTAAGCCGTCTGCTCAGATCTCCCCATACTGACAAATAGTCTGATACAGTGAGTCTTAATTTGAAATGTCCTACATGAGCAGCTTTGTCCTCCTATGATTTGACCTTAAAGCACATGTAAAGCTTATTCCACCTCTTTTTTCCTCTTTTTCTCTCCGTCCCCTCCTCCTCCTCCTCCTCCCCCTCCCTCCCCCCTCTCTCCCAAGTCTAAATTAATGCCACATAACAGCGATCGATGGATCCCTGCTAATCGCGTTAGACGTTTTGTTTTAAAATACCAGAGCCCAGCTGGTGGCTTCTAGCACTCATCTGTTTGTCTCTGTTGTGCTGATCTCTGCCGCTCTTTTCTCCCTTCTCCTTCTCCATCTCTCTGTTGCTCATTTTCTACCTCTGTCTCTCCATCCATCCCTCCATGCCTCCCTCCCCTCACCTCCATTCTTCTTTTTCTCTGCATCTCTATCTCTCCACAGTTTGTTCTGCAGACACAAGGGAGGGGTGAGGGGGAGAGAAAAAATTTGGCCCAAATCCTAGGTATCACATATCTGACCATATTTCAAGGCCAAATGAAGCATGTTAAAAAAAATCCCTTTTTCGCTTTAAAGGTCAGACATTAGCGCTGGTAAAAACTGATCTGTGGGTTTATGAATTTAGCCCCGTTGTTGGGGCTCCTTTGTAATGGAAGATTCAGTGGGGGAAGCTTAACATTGCATTGTTTTGCTTTGACAACGCAGCCACGAGAGCCCGTGCAGCTGTTCCCCATGCTCACAATGGCAGATTAATTAACACAATCATGTGGCGCTGGCTTGGGCTCAATAGCCAGGTCTGCTCAGGGATAGATAGGTAAATCCTATACATGCATTTCCAGACTACCACTGAACATTCTTGTGATGCTGTGCCATAACTCGATAGATTTGGTCACCAACTGGTCAGCTGTTGCCATAAAATTTAAGGTTGAATATTTTGCTAATTGCACTGATGTTGTGTAAAGAGTGTGTTTGTGTCTTCTGTAAGTGGCCGTGCATTCAAAATCAGTTTCTTTTCCTGCAGGTTTTTGGTCATAAAATTGTAATTGTACAGCGCACAGACTTCTCTGTTAAAGTAACTATGTGCCAGTTAGTCTGCAAGCATTATATTCACACATATGTCAGCATTAACAGTTGTGCATGCGGGTGTGTGTGTGTGTGTGCGTGTGTGTGTGTATTCTTGCTAGACACTCATCAGCCAGCCTAGAAAGCCATCGCCATTAGACAGAGCCTCCTCTAATTAAGATTCTGCCGGTCGACCCGTCTCTCTTACTTACTTAGTTCCCTGACATTTTAAACTGTCTATTATGCCGCCTGGCTTTCAGGTGCAATGCTGTGTAAATGGCAAGTCAAAAAATTATGTATCTTTTACATACAGATATCCAACAGGGATGGGGGTGGGGGCGGAGGGGCTGACAGATCGGACCGGGTCTTAAATTATCACCAGGCTCTGTGATCTTTCTTGATTGATCATATCACTTCCCATCCTCACTGTCACTCTATTAGCACCTTTCTCTCTCCCTCACCCACCCTTCCCGCCCACTCTCCCCTCTTTGTGCTCTCCTCTCTCCTTCTTATTGTCATTATTGTTATTTTTAATATTTCAACATCATCTACCGTGCAAAAAAAACACACACCTCTTCCTGGCGTTGCACAGACATGACCACAGTTTGTCAATATTTTACCCTTGGACCATCCCCTGTGTTGATATAATGATCACTTAACAGTCAGGAGTAAGGCAAGAAGGAAATTAGGGCGTTGGCAGCAGAGAGGACAACAACACTGAAGCAATTATGTTTCTTTGAGCCCAAGCATTCTCACGTTAATGAAATCCCTTATCGTTAGGCGAAGAGGAAGGTGGGGAGGGGAGGACAGGTGCACGAAATGTACGTTGTTCATTTATCTTATTCTCTGAAATGAACGGAAGGAGCGGCGGGAATAATGTAGAGATAAAGTCCGGGCAACAAGTGTGTGTAGTTTTTTTTTTTTTTTTTTTTCCTTTTTTTCATATCGCTGGTCCTGCATTTTGCAATGACAGAGGAAGAAAAGAGAGAAAAGGAGAGGAGTTTGCGAGGGCGACTTAGATAGAGAGAGAGGGAGGAGGTGGGAAGAAGAGGGAGGAAGGGGAGGAGGGCATGATGTATCACACGTTATCATCTTCCTAAAGGACAAATCGAAGAAACTCCATGCAAATATTAGAAGTATTTACCTTCCTGGAAAATGTCTGCCCTTTTCCTTTGATGATGAGATCAGTCAGTGTTCAAAAGTGACAGAGATCCAGCTGGAGAAGAGATGTCAGAACAGGAGTGATCAGGGACTGTGCAGTCATTTGTTATGATTATATTTATTTATTTTCACCCTCAAATTGTGACTGAGAATTTATCGGCCGTATACATTTGTTCCTTACTATGAATCTTTTAAACACTGGGTTGAATACCATCAAAGCAAAATGCTTCACTTTCACAGATGTGTGAAGCAAATCTTGACATCTGGATGAACACAGTAACACATAACAGCCTCATACAATAGGAAATCTTAACAGTCATGACATCTAAAACTGTAACCTTGCATATTTGGGGCATTACTTTGTGGTGTTCATGTGCTGGTTTTCATTAAACTTCCCAAAGTATGACTCCTTGACTAAACATGTTGCTTTTAATATAGATGTGACAGGAAGCCAGGTTTAATCCTTCGGTGTTCAGGGGCAGCATCAGTATGAAAGCATCCAGGAGAACAACACCATAAAAAACCCTTAAAGAGGTTTGACTACTATTGTCATGGGTTCATCAAATTGTTATCAGATGGTGAGTTTAAAGGGTTTTGACTTAAAAAGGTTTGAGAACCAGAAGCCCCAAACAACCAGCGGCTGCTTCACGCTGGACCCACAACCTGCTGGTGACACCAGATGAAAAGTCAGGGAAGGACACCAGTCAATGGGATGCTTCCTCAGGGGACAATGACTATGTGCAAAAATGTCACGCTGATTGTTTGGTATGGGAAGTATTTTTAGCCAGTATACCTGATTAGCTTTAGAGATGATGACATCAATATATTTTTCAGTACAGGGTGAACAACTGCTGGAATGATTGCCATGACATTTTCATGCCCTCCAGAGGATGACCCCTACCGATCTTGATGATCCTTGATTTTCCTCCAGCACCATCAACAGTTGTGAAATTGTAAATCTTCCCAGACACATTAGCTTTTTCCCCAGTGGATTTTTTTTATGTGGAGTTTTGCTGTTTTTAATTAAAATATGAACCTTGTGCAGCCTATATATTTTTCAGCAGTAATTAATATGTGTGTGTATGACTCGTGGTCAAGTGCATAGCTCAAGTATTTTTAGGGCCTGTCCATGAAAGCAGGTGTGGAGTTGAATTTTCCATGAAATCCGCAGAGGGACAGGGGTGATCTCACCGCTGAGATACCACTGGGATGAGAATACATAGATAAATAAATGCCCCAGTCATTGTTAGCTGCTGCTATTAGTAGTGTCTGGCTGCACTGACACTAATGTCTGCTTTGGGCTGCTGTGCTGAGGTTCGCTCTGTCTCTCCTGTAAAAGAAGGCTATCTGACTGGAAACAGATCTGGGGCACTGGGGGGGCTGGCCCCAGCTCGTTGGATTTAATGACCCATTTCCTCAGCTGCCTTGTGCCACAAGCAGTTAAACGACAGTCAAGGTGCCCAGAGGTTCCCTACCATGGGACCAGGGGATAGGGGGGCGGTTGTAGTGAGGGGGAGCACAGAGTACACTAGTTCTACAGACAGAGTGAGTAATAGAGAGCGACATACCCCGGCTACCAGGCAGCAAATCAAAGCCCATTTCCCCAGCAGGAAGTTAACTAGTACCCACCACAGACTCGAGTCAGATGTTCAGTGCATTCCAGGAGTTATTTCATGATCAAATGTTGGTATTTAATTCTTTTGGTGTAGCCTGGCTACGGGAGAGAGGGGGAGAGAGAGAGAGAGAGAGAGAGAAAAGGTTGGTAGGTTGATACACTTGTTGAATCCAGAGCAAGTGCAGAATTTAAATAAATAGGAATGCATGGCATCCTGGTCAAAGGGGCCTCAGTGCAGACATGTTTTCTCTCCTCATCCTGATCAATGGCAATTGGAAGGAACACAAACAGGGCCAGGTTTCCCAAACACATCTTAGGGCTAGGATGATTCTAAAATCCATTTCACCAGTGCACTTAAGCTTGAGATGTGTTTCCCAAAACCACTGGACCAGAGGACGTTCTTAGAAATGATCAGAACTAAACAGTAGCTCCATGGAGGGTTAGGAGAGCATCCTAAAAACTGTAGTGACAGGAGGAAACTAAAACTACATGTTTATTTAAGTTTCTCTTCTCACATATGTTGTTAAGTGACATATGATTAAAAAAAAAAAAATAGAAAAGAGACAAATACAAATCAAAATCATAAATCTTAAGTTCTCTTAGTTGATCTTTCATTTTCTTCTCCCTCTCCTCACCACGTTATCTCATCTGGCTGAGATGCTACTTTGGTTTTCTTTTGTTTGTTGTTAAATATACATTGTCATATCTTAATTTGTAGTGTATTTGCTGTTTACCATTTGCTTATTTGTCAAGTGCAGGGATGATGAGGAATGACATTTGCAACATTCACCAAACTAACAGCCCATAGCTTGTTTGAGGTTGAATATTTAATGCATAAAGAGTAACATCTGCCTTGAGAAGCAGTTAAATCAGCCCAAGTTTACTTTCCTGAACACAGTTCTACCCAGGAATATGAATTATAATGGTCAGCATTGCTGAAAGCTGCAGACTATTTACTGCACATTAGGCTGCGTTTTCATGCTGAACAATTATCCAAGTGTAAGATATTTCTTTGTAATGTAAATATTTTCAATATATG
Source organism: Caranx ignobilis (assembly GCA_021432705.1). NCBI lineage: Eukaryota > Metazoa > Chordata > Actinopteri > Carangiformes > Carangidae > Caranx > Caranx ignobilis. Next base: position 535,282 of record MU269998.1, read on the forward strand.
GCATGGCTAACAGACAGTAAAATATGCAAAGTTACCTTATAGTGCATTCAGCATCATCATCAGCACCACAAACAGCCTCAGTTCATAAGTTCTTAGTGGCATGCACTTGCACTTATTCTTGAGTGCCACTTTTGGAAACATATATAGGAATTTAAGAGCATTTGTGGAATAAATTGTAAAAGAAACACTCATAGCTGCTGAGATAGATCATCATCAGGAAACAGGACTCGGTTCAAAAATCCAGCCGTTCATAAAATTTGTTGGAAACTCCTGTTGGCTGGAGGCATTTTAGTGACATGCAAGGCTGGAAAAAACAATATCAGGTAGTTGTAAATTAACAAAAAAAAAAAAAAAAAAAAAAAACATGATTAACTCCAACAGATTGAGCAAGCTGTATAAATTAGACTAAGATTTTAATCAGTGCCACTGATGCATATTACTGTACCTCTGGCCACCAGTGGCAGCACTGGGTGAGGAAGACATATCTTTTTTAGAGTTTGTATTGAATTTAATGGTCATTATGGCTTCTGTCTGTCTGAGTAAATCATAGTCTTTCTTTCTATACACCCATGTGACATTTTTAAATGCATATTTGTTCAGTTTTGGATCAGATCTAGTTTATGGCTGTTAGGAATTTGCAAAGTTTTCACAAAGAATCTCTTATCTTCATTGAAAACTAATATTTGTCAGTGATTTGGCACAAATATGTCTGTGAAGTCATTTTTACAGAACCTTAGAGCTGTGCAAATTACATTAAGCATTACTCTCCACTGATCTTGTCTCACGTCAAATTGAATAGACTCCTGCCAATGGTAGGCTATTGTATTCCCCTCAACATTTTCATTTTGAGCAGAACCAGAGTTATCACATTTTTTATTCCACATATTCTTTTTGTCACAGTCTGACACTTGCATCACCTACAATGCAATCCACATGGCCTGCTGACACTGAGAGCCAAAATCCCCATGTGTTGCGCTAGCCATGGCTAATCTAGCCACAAGCAGCTAGTGTCAGGCAGAGCTGAGGAGTGGCCTAGAAGTTATATTAAGGTTTTCAAATTTTTGGCTTTTAGCTCCAGATTAATCCTAATAGTTTCATGTAGTTTCATAAACCACTGCTTGCGTTATTAGCTGTGTACTCGACAGTCTAGAAGAAACGTTCAGCAAAATGGAAGCAGTGCTAGTGATAACTCTTTTCTCTATCATATCCTTGCTTACTACGGAAATTAGCATGCTATCCAGCTGGCCAACAATCTGCACCGCGTGCATTAACCGGATCACAACCCTTTCGTGTTAAAAAGACAATAATAAACAAAGCGCCTGTCGAGTGACTTTTACCACACATCCCACAAGAAACCAGAGAGAACGTAAAAAAATCCCTGCTTTAAGTTTTCAAGCTGAAATAACCATAAAGATGGCATGCCCCTTCCTTTTGGCCCCATAAGTGGCAGGTGTGCTGGACATTTGTTGTCATGGTAAGAGAGATACAATCTATAGGAATGTATCAGTGTCAGTATCAGTGTGACGATGCCATCATGGTAACAATAATAAACACCACTGACATTGAAGAACAGAGTTTGATAATGTTTAGACATATACAAGCCTACATAAGGAAAGATTTCTGGTTTGGCTTTAGTAACATTATTAAGGTGCGAAGACCTTCATCACCAATGCCAAGAAAGGTTAGGTTTGTGGAAAAATAATCAAGGTGTTGATATTGGTTTCTCACAGGGAATGGACAGCAGCCTCCTTAATAGAAATCCTTTTGAGTCCTAACAAGGATTTTGTGGCTCACATATTGGGGTTAGCCAAAATTTCCTGTGGCTAAAATTACTGAAGCCACTAGAGGTCCTTAAGGCATCTAAAGGTCATAATAATGTGCTTGCAGAGATGACCTGTGGGATCATTTTTATATCAGTTATGTTTGGTCTGTTGAACTGGATGTTTATAACTCAAATTGATTCTGAATTTGGATTTTTACTGTTGAAACGTCCCATCAGACTCTTTAAAAAGTCCAACAGAAAATAGAGAATGTGTGCAAGACAAAGCAGTTAAATACACACATGACCTCCTTTTGTTTAGGGCAATACTTCTTTATTTACAATAATGAGCCCACTTGACCTTCTCCACAAGTATAGTGACTGTGCTCGAGACCCTGAGGAGAGACCTAAAACGGCCATCAAACTTCCACCGCTAAAAACTTGAGCACGTGCCGCCCTATCAAGCTAATGATCAATTATTAATATCCACAATCCGCAGCCTTGATGTGGCTGCTTGGATATAGAAAAGCAGGCAATTATGTGCTACTCTCTTTTGGGTTTTGGCCGCCTGCATCTGCGGCCTGCCTCTCCCTCTCCATGCGTTGAGCTCCCCTATAAATATATAACAGATAGTCCCTCTTAGCACACCACAAGTTCTTATTGGGGCCCTCTTATTGCAGATATCCAGATCCAGATTAATTTGTAATTAGTCTTGAGTTGTTGAGCCTCTGAAAGATAAAGGATTCCAACTCCCATTCTATTCGGCCCAAACGCTGACGATCACTTAAAAAGAACAAACGCTCTTGCGCGAGATAAAAATAGCTTAAGCTCGGACTTATTTGTTTGCCGACAAATGCCAGACACATATGTCTGAATGGCTGGGGTGATGCTAAAGCAGAGAATAAATGAGTTGGTCTATAATAAACTTGTCATTGTGTCTCTCTGCGTGTTTGTTTGTTAAAAAAAAAAAAAAAGGAGGGGAAAAATGGTTAACAATTCATCAGCTCAGTGCAGGCAGCCCTGGCGTTTTCTCGTGTGCGAGACATCACTGGTGAAGCTTAAAGCGAGAAGCAAAAATGAGAATCAAAAAGCTGTCTGCTTTACTTTCTTTTTACAGTGTAAGTCTCTTTCCAGGAGAGACCCCCTTAGCAGGTTTCTTTTAGGCTTCCCATTAATTTGCCCCCAAATGTCATATATCCCTCCACAGATAACACATGATGAATTTTTAGTCAGTGTGTGTGGTGTGTGTGTGTGTGTAAAAAGATATACTGGAATTGTTTTTAGTCATTTAAGAGGACAGGGGGTGTAGAGGCAGGGGGGCAAGGGGTGGGTGGGTGTGGGTGCACTTCAGTCTATTAATAGTTGAGTCATCAGTGCCTCAGTGTTCTGAAATGGCAAATTGTTAGATCCCCAATGGTGATTATTACTTTCTGTCAATGACCTTCATAACAAATTAAAATTATGCGACTGGGACAGAGCGTGCTCTTTAATAGGCGTTATGCATGGGATTGTGTGTGTGTGCATGTTATTGTGTGCATGTGCGTGCATGCATGCGTGTGTGTATGTGTGTTGCAGGTGGCCACAGGGTGAAGGCCTCTAGCATTTAAAAACTTCCCCGCTCTCACTAAAACCAGGGCCTTCCTCTCATTTATTTTTAAAGCACAGCTCTATCTCTTCTGGTCGTTGTTTCACGTCACGTCTCACACGTGCTTGTATGAACACACACACACACAGAGGAAGGATGTTTGCAGCTACAGTATAAATCTTTTTATTTCATTTTCCGAGACGCTGGACAAGTTCATAGAAGAGGAAAACGGGACGCGTCCTTGGTCTCTGGATTTACAGTCTGACCAGGATACGGTGGGAGCAGTAGTGTCTTTCGCTCTCTCTCTTTCTTACCCACCTACACACATACACACACTCTCACACAAACTCACACACAAACACACCACACAATATGTATGCATGACATGAAGCAGATTTACCCACTTTAGTTCCCCCTCCACTGTGGCCTTGTTAAAAGTGTTCATTGCCTCTTGTGGTAATATATGTCTTTAAGTGCACATTTATGCTCCCGAGCTATCGATCACTGTACATTCCCCACCAGATAATTACTCCACCTTAATATGCACCCTTAATGAGGCTTAATTGATTCATTTTCATTGATGGAAAATAACGCCACTAATGGCTGCGGTGTGCAGAGCATTGATGCCGCGTACAGTAAAGACCCTGACCGGTGCCAGGTGGATCGAGGGTGGGACAGAAGTGGTAGTACTGTAGCTCAGTTTGATGATTGGACTATTGTGCTTACTGTTGATTTAGCATGCGCGAGAATGAATAGGAAATCAATGGTGGCTTAGGAGGACTCCTACTTTATTCAGTGTTAAAGGGCCAGTGCAACAGGGTGGTTGTCATCTGGAGGCGACAGTCTATATGTGGACAGTGGCTTGATGTGTTTTCTTTTCCTTACATCTCACTTCCATTCCTTCCTTTGAATGAGTCCATTTCTCTTTTATCATCTTTTCACTTTTGAAATTCTGGATGAATAATGTTGCTTCCTCTTCTTTGTTTCATTTTGTCTTTTTGTTTGTTTGTTTCTCTCTTTTGCATTTTGTTTCCTTTTCTGTCCCATTGTCTTGTCATTTCCTTCACTTTTTCAGCTTCCTCCTCCTCACCTTCTCACCTTTTCACTTCTCTTGTCTTGATTCATTTAGTTTCTCTGCTCCTCTACTTTACCTCCCCCTTTGTCCTGCGATCGCCATGTTTCCATTTCCTCTTACTTTTCAATTTTTTGTAATAATTCTCCATCCTTCTATTTTTGGTGCATTTCCTTTCCTTCCCTGCCCTGTTCTTCCCATCGTTTCCTTCATGTCTTTCCTCAAAACCTCACCTTTCCTTCCTTGTCCTTTCTTTTCCTTGTATTTATCCATCAAGAGGAAGCCAGCAGTATCCCAGTAAAAGACACAGCAACCTAGTCATCCTTCACTAATGGTAACCACACCACTTCCTGCCAACACAGACTGAGAGGGGGCATGATGAATATACACCCTAATTATTATAGCACAACACACTCAAACGCGCGCACACACACACACACATTGGCAAGTGTGTGTACACAAATGCACAGACAAACACATTAGTAATTGTTCTTGTCCTCATGTCCTAAAAGACACCCACCTCTGTCCCCATCTGCCTTTTGTGCTATCATGCAGACAGTGGTGGACAGCATGCACACACACATAAATACACTTGCACGTGCATGCACGCACACACACACACACACACACACACACACACTCATACACCCTCAAGCATCATCCACAGCCTCTCAACGAGGCTATGATCACCCTGCTAGAATGATAAAGTTAGTGAGACATCAGTGCTCCCTCAGACGTTTGTATGTGTGTGTGTGTGTGCGTGCATAAGTGTGTGTGTTTGTGTGTGTGTGTGTGTGTGGGTCTTTTTCCAATGCTCTTTGAAGCCTGAAACAGACTTGAGGAGGGGGGGAAACAAAGGTGGGCCGGTGCCAGGCACCATTCCTCTTCCCCTAGCCGGGCAGAGGCATAGCCTTTACTGAGGGAGAGAGCCACCTTCTGTTAGTATGTGAGTAGGAAGGAGGAGGGGAGATGGAGGGATGGAGTGGTAGATGAGAGTGAGAGAAGTGGAAGAGAGGCATAGAGGTGAGGAAACGCATCCAAAAGAGAAGGAGAGGCAGCCTTCAACACTGTCCATCATTTCCACCTGTGTAGTGGCAGGGAGTGAGGGTTGGTGGCTTCTCGAATGAAATCGTTTCTACAGATTTCGTGAAGCACCGACTGCTTCTTTTTATCTTTTTTGTTAATTTCTGTTTTAGTTTTTTGGAGCAGCACCCTTCACCTAATAGTTTTGTAGAAATAATCCTCACAGCATGAAGATGACATTCTCCTGGAAGACAAATCATGCACCTCCAACACCACCCTTTCATTCAAGAAAGTACTTCAAACAAACGTCTTTAACACAGTTCTGCACAACAGAAACTACAACCCTTTCATTACACAGGTTGAAAAAGGGAACTAACTCTCCTCCTTCTGTTTCTCCCCATCCTCTCTTCTCCCCTCTCTCTCTCTCTCTCTCTTTTTCCCTCTCTCTCCTCCACAACTCCGGTTTTAGTGCGGGCGTTCACTAATAAATATAAATGTTTGTGATTAGCATCTCTGCAGCACAGGTGCATGTTTGTTGCGAGGGGAGGCTTGTTCATTAATTTTCAGCCATGAAAAGTGCAGCGCGCCATGAACGGAGAGTCCACATCGCACACACTGATAAATGAACGCACAGATTGTTAATGTACCATTGTAAGGCTGCTGCCTCCACCAGCTTTGAATAAAAAGGGCCTGCTGCCAAAAAGCAGGGCTATGGGCACACACACACACATAAACACACACTGGTCTGAGAGGTGTGGCAGGATCCTATTCAAAGGTCTAGATTAAACCAAAAGAGCTGTAGAATTTGTGTTTTTTTTTTTTTTTTAGCCTTACACATATAGCCAGGGATTATTTAGATCATATAGACAAGACACCCACTGCTGTGAGGCCTCTAATTAGATTCAGTAGAACAGGAACCTTGTGTCCTGGTCCTAGGGTGTTTTGGCACACTTGACTTTTTGGATTCGGCCTAACACATGAAAACATTTTAAACACTAAAACAGGATTTGTGGTAGGTTTATCTCAAGAAAACTATGACCAATAACCCTCAAAGTATTCCTATTACTATCATTATGATGATCATGGTTTCATATCTGGATTAACCCCCTTCGCCACCCTCCCCTCTCCGCCCTTAATCTGGGTGGACATACATCACTTGCTCAGCTTGTGGACACACCATGTGTGCTGTGTGCATTATCAGAGCCAGCACATACTGTATATTTTTTAATTAGATAATGCGTGCTGAATCTAGAACTCGATCCTCAGTGTGGTTTTTTTGAGATATGCTCGCAACTGTTAACGTTCACAACAGGAGAGAGAAACACTGAGGAAGAGTTAACAAAAGGAGGAAAAATAAATAAAATTTGCCTCAGAATGGGTTGTTTTTCAGGAGCTGTGAAAATGTTTTATTAGGGGATTGCTGAACACCTGCCTTAAAATGTCGTTTCAACATCTCCCGAATGCCATTTTGCTTAATTGACTTGGAAATGGCCCAAATGTATTGCTGAATGCGGTCTAATTAATATTAATAATAAATGCCATTATTAACATCAAAGAACATCTGGTGCCCCTGTTTACCCCACCGCCTTATATGTAACACATTCTGCTGCTGTTTTCATCTCACAAACATTGCGGGGGTAAACAACAACTTGCGTTTCTTTTATTTTTATTTTTGTCGATTTCTTTTTTTTCCCCTCTCCTTCTTCTTCTTCTCCTTTGCACAATTTATTTTGCATTTGGTCTTATCTGTGTTGCACGACAGGGTCAGGAGTAAAACAAAAAGTACGGGTGAGGATGCTTCGTAAAAAAAAAAAAAAAAAAATTGGAGCACAGTTGTTCTTTGCCCCCTCCTCCTCCCCCTCCTTTCTCCTTCTTCTTCTTGGTCTAGACCTGGTTGCTGTAATACCTCAGAGACTTCTCATATCCCTGGTGAGCTCCCATAGAGAAATAAAAAAATAAAAAAAAAAAAGCATCTGCACACAAGACACTAAGAGAGCCTTGCATTAGGACTTTCTCAATGCCCATAAATCATGGACCAAATAACTTTAATCTGAAATTTCATTAAGTAGTCCTTGTCAGGTAGTAAAAGGAGGGGGATAATGCAGTGGTGTTTAATGATAATTGGTGTTTGGTTAATAAATTCTGCGAGTTCAGATTACGTTCTAGCAGTGGCTAGAATGCTAGCATCAGCAGTGTAACTAAACCTCAAATTGATTAACTCGCATGAACCAGACGCTCACAAAGATGGCAGTGGTCCAAATCAAAAAAAGAACGAGAGGGGAATGGGGTGTTGGGAGGTGTGTATCTGTGTGTGTGTGTGTGTGTGTGTGTGTGAGAGAGAGAGAGAGACACACACAGAGAAAGAGAGAGAGGGAGAGCAAGCGAGCATCAGGCCGGATGGTGTTGTGTTGCTCTGGTGTAAGGAAATCAAGTCCCCCCGGGCGCATTTTTAAAAGCCTAATGCCTTTCAAATGATGTCATCACATTTTACTCTTTCTCTCTTTCCCCTCCCGCCCTCCCTCTCTCACCCAATCTCTCTTAATATCTTTCCCCTTTTCAAACTGTTTCCGTCAACCCCCTCCTCGCCACCACCACCACCACTACCACCACCTCCCCTCCTCCTCCTCCTCCTGCCCCCCCCCAGCCAGTTATTTGACTACGGGGAGAGGCCGCTGGGCTTCGACAGGAGTCACGTGACGCATTAGAATAATGGCTGAGCAAGACGCAAAACATCTTGTGTTTTTATGACTGATGTGCTTTTTTTCCCCTCCAGTTTTATTTCCTGAAAGTGATATCATACTAATCAAAACCACAGAACGTTTAGAGTGCAAAGTGTGATTGAAAGAGCACCATTAAGGACTGGCAACCCTCCTCCCCCACCACCACCACCACCACCAGCAGCCCACACCCCTGGCACCATATATACACACATAATCATTGGCTTTGCTGTTTATTTTGCTGTTGTTGTTGATGATGATTTTTTTCCCCCTTTCTTCTTTTTTTTGTCCTCCATTAATGGGAGCTGGGTGTGGCTGCTATAAAGAAGTAGGCAGCATGCCCTATCCCAGGGGTATCCACATGCACACACACACACACACACACATACAATAAACTGTATCTAAAGTTACAAAAAAGATACAACTGTCCCCTTACACTGTCTCATTACACACACACACACACATACACCTGGAATCCTGTGTATGTGGGTTTTATTTTAGGATGTAATGAACTGAATATATCTTATAAAATATATGAGATCCTTATCAACACACGATCCATGTATTTGTCAGTCAAACGCTGAAGCTGCTCCCATGGTGTATCTCCGCAGTGGCAGTGGATCGTTTGTGGAAACTCATGGATGGAAGGGAGTGAGGTGTCTTACACACACACACACACACACACACACAGAGAGAGAGAGAGAAAGAGAGAGACACTTACGAACGCAGTTGCACTCTCGCACACAGTTAGTCAGAGGGGAAGTGTGTGTACATGAGTGTGAGTGCAGCAGACAGCAGGCAGAGTGACTGATACTCAGCCTGCCTCCCAGATGGCCTGCTCAACTCTGCTCCAATCTGATCTCAGAGCCTTTGTTCTGGCATGTTCCATTATGCCGCCGTGACACCAGTAAAGGCAGAGGGGAGAGGAGCTGGTCTCAGATCAGATACAGCTGAATTATACATGTATTTCTCTTTTTTCCCCCCTCTGTGATATTCTTGTACTAGCACAGTCGCAGTTCTGCATTTGTCATGTTTTTTCCTGGGTTAGAGGCGAGAGAGGTTCATAGACGACAGATTCAAACAGTGTGAATGTTTGAGTTTGATCGGGAGAATTTGGGGAGGGGGAAAAAAAGAAAAAGAAGTAGTAGTGGCTTGAATGTTTAATTAAAAGATGAGTGGTTTTCATTCTTGATATGGATTATGATCTATTGTGGGGATTAATGCCAGAAAATGAGGTCTGGCTGAAATAAAACATGTCAACTCCGTAGGGGCCTCTGACACTGGCAACAAATTTAGATGAGAGAGATGCATGGGCTGGTAAATAGTGATCTTTCATTAAATGTCAAATATTAAATATCACATTTTTTTGTTTGTTACAAAGGTACTGAAACAAAATAATGACAAGATCTAATGATTTTCTTCTATTTTCTAATTTGTGTTTTCATTAAAAATGAAATCAGTTTAAGGCAATGATACATGCACGTCTTTGAGTAGTTAAGGAGCAGACCTGACAACCCTGTATAATTTTTATTAGTAGGTTGTTTTAGTGTCCTAAATCAGGCCCTTGTGTTCATATTTATCTTTTTAAATGCAAAACTGAAGCAATTTGTCAACATGAAAACAGTAAAAATATCAAGCTCTCTAATATAAGCCGAGGATTCCTAATTGTATAATAGTGTGAGCAAAGTGGAAGAGTGATGGTAGCCAGCCTTTACAGGCTTGTATATGAAAAGCCAGAGGCTCACCTGTGACAATCACTTTAATGTTGCATCTCCTACAGCGAATCTTGTTTGCATAAAAAAAAAAAAGGATGGAAGACGGGGAACGAAAATCAATACACAGAGGATTGTTACGGCTGGGTGTCAACAGGCGATCGAGAGTCTCTCCCCACATCGCACACCCAGCTGTGAACGATGATGCCTAATATACAGGGTGACCTTCAAAATGTCATAAATGTGTTGTGCAATAAAGTGTCAATATTTGCGGTTATATGAAGCAGGATGACTTTTACAGTAATTGGAACAGCCACATTAAAAGCTGCGGATCAGTCAACTGATTAAAAGACGAGCATGCTACTGCTGGACACCCAGCAAGAGCCTGGACTGTGATGTGCGGCCTCACACGAGTGCACACCTACATGTGTCTGTGTGTATGTGTGTGTGTGTGTGTGTGTGTGTGTGTGTGCGTGCGCGTGCGCACTCACCTCACCAGAAAGAGCACCGGAGCACACCCAAAGTTGTGTTTTACTTGCCTTTGTAGTGTGTGCTGCCTGTGTGTAGGAATGTGTGAAGCCCATTTATTATTGAAGGGCTGTTATATGCCAGGAGAGCACACTCTCATCCTCTCAGTAGTGTGTCTTCCACTTACAGGAGCACTATTAACCCTGACACACAAGGACGTGGGTGTGTGTGCGTGTGTGTGAGTGAGAGAAAGAGAGAGACAGCCATGCAGAGACCGTGTGTGTGTGTGTGTGTGTGTGTGCGTGCGCGCGTGCGCATGTCTGTGTGTTTGGAAGTGTGGTCTGGTGTTTGTCCTGCTTCTAATCTGTGTTTTGGATTTTTTAATTTTATCCCCATCTGGGGTGGGCAGGTGGGCCAGTGTCTGTTACACGATCTGAGGAATCTTTGCCAAAAGGGGATCTGTACAGTAGACCGCTCAAAATATGTTTATGAGCAGGCAACTATGGCTACAGTATGGTGCAGTCCTGGACCAGGCACTGGGGGAATTGTATTCATTTTTATTTATTTATTTCCTGTCTACAGGATGTCTTTTAAACACATTCAAATGAAAATGCAAAGAAGAATAAGCTTGGAGGGCAGGGAGGGGGGAGCAGGGAGGGGGGGGTGCAGTTGATATGTTCACACTGTGCTGAAATTATGCAGGAAATTAGATTTTCACCTGTGATATTTTACATACAATTTGTGTTTGAGTATAATTTGCATCAAGTGTCAAGTTCCCCTGAAGCTATTAAACTGTTTTAAGTTGATTTAGGTGGATATGATGAAGCACACTTTTAATTCTACCTTTTAACAACCTAACTTTTTTTTTTTTTTTTTATAAAGTTGTGATGTTAAATTTCGGGGGAGAGTCAATCCTCAGTCATCATCACTATCCAGTGGAGGAAAAAAAAAAACAAAAAAACTTATTCAGAGCTTCTCTGTGTGGGATTTCTTTCTTTCTGCAGCCCTCTGTCTGTGCTCTGTCACGTATTGTTTAAATTTATGTGAAAAGCGAGATCCACAGTTTAACATCTGCTTTTAAAACCTGTCTCCCAGCTTCTCTCTCCTTGTTAGTACACAGAATTAAACCACACATTTGCCAAGCCCAAGTAGAAGCAGCTGGTATTTAGTATCTGTGTATTGTCACAGACTTACATTTAGGTTGCCTTTCAGTTTCAGTTGTGATAAATAGCCTTCAGCCTGATAGCAGCGCTGCTGAATGGAGCTGTGTGTCTAGTGTCAGTGCGGAGGGAGGGGGGATGGCGACTTGCTGACTTGGGTCTTTCCATTCTGTAAACCTTATTTGACTCCCCCGACAGAGGAGGGGTGGAATGGGGTGGGGAGCGACAGAAAAGAGAAAAGATTAGGCTACTGTTAAAAAATGTTCCTTATTGTGTGGCATGGTTGCCTAAGTGGGTTTCTCGATTTTGATTCTCTTTCTTTCTTCCCGACCCCCCCTCCCCCATCCTTTCTACACACATATCAAATCATGTGGCAGATTGGAAAATAAATAACATTTTAAACGCTATTTGTGCTTATTTGGGTCACGCACTGACATGGGTTGAATTTTTTTATTTATTTTCTTGACCATGCAGGCCACAGACTCTCTTTGTTGTGTTTATGATGAAAATACAGCCACAACAACGATGGGCTGCTTTTTCTGTACATTTCTTTATCTTCTCTGAAAAGTTCATGACTTCTCGCACTGGCTGAAATGTTGCCTGCAGGATAATAAACAAAAATCAAAAACAAACCAGCAATACTTCCCATAGTACTGTCCCATACTTCCCAGTCCACAGAGAAATCCACATAGTCTGTATTGAGGAACTGAGTGTTAAAACCAGCCGTCAGGACTTCTGTGACTTTGTGATGTCACAACAAAGTGGCAACAACTGGACCCTCTGTCCATCCTTGCAGGATTCGGTTTCCACAGAGTGTTTACCTGAAATTGAAACTGTCATCAAGGCTGTCAAAGAGGCTAAAGTGGCATTTTAGTACTTGAATAAATCTTGTTGATATCAAAACGTCAAATAGACTACACAAAACATGTCGCATGTAACACCTTAAGAAAAGAAGGACAAATATTTTTATATGAACTTTTATTTTGCTATGATATGTGGAAATATTTCTTGACAGTTCTGAACCATGTGAGTTGATGATGAACCTTCTGCACAGTGACATCCATCAAATGCTATTTGAACTAGATATTTTTAATTTAACAGCTTCAACACAGAAGACAAATCAAACATCTGTTATGTATTTCTTCTTCTTTTTTTAAAAATATAACTGCGTTACTCAAGCCTTTAAACTCAGCACAGACTGTCAGCACATCACAGGCTCTTAACCTTTAGTACAACAAGGCCAGTGTGTACAATCTGATGATGACACCCTCACCTCAGATTGTGCTGCTGTCAACACATTCTCAGGTTGTTGCCACTCATCTTCTAGACTCATATTCAGAAAGGTGATTGTGTTGATAACAGAGTGCCGCCGCACTAAACTACGCATCATCGTTTTTTGGCGAGCGGCGGAGGAAGTGGCACAGGGCGGGGTCAAAACAGTTATCACCCTATCATATCTCTGACAACTACCTGTCAAAATCAGGTCGCAGGAAGAGATGTGAGGAGATCCTGCGATGCTGACATAGCCCAATTTGTCTCTCGCTTTTTTTCTTCTCTCTTTCTTTCTGTCTTATTTTGTATTGTTAATTTTCACTGCAATCTAGCATATGCTTAATAGGAATGATGATGATAGCAAAGGATAAAAAAAGAAAAAAACAGGAGGAGAAAAGGAGAGGCGGTGGTGGTGCAGGTGGCGGTGTTGCGGGAGGGTGTGTTTGAGTTGAGTGGGGGAGAAGGTGGTGGGGGTGGTGGTGTATCTCAGGACTATGGTGTCTCTAAAGAAACTGAAAAGCTTATGAACTGTCAGCGTTCTGTCAGTGAGGAAAATAGCGCGGCCCGTGAACCTGTTTGATGTGTTTGACTTTGTGTGGTGTTCGCACATTTGAGCAAGGGAAAACGAGGGACAATGAGAGACAGACAGAGGAGAAAGGAAAAAAAAAAGAAAAAAGAAAAACGTGTTGTGTTGTGATGTGTGGAGGGGCGGTTTGAAGTGGCACTCAACACACCTTCAATTTGTCTCTCCCTCCTTGTGCTGTCTCTGTGTGTGCTCCAGATGTTGGGGAGGACCTGGGAAAGGCAGCGGGGAGCATCCAGCCGCCTCTGTCCCAGCATCGCGAGCGCAGCCTGGGCTCATCCTCCAAGGATTGCCCCTACTGTGGCAAGTCTTTCCGCACCTCTCATCATCTTAAAGTTCATCTGCGGATACACACAGGTCAGTATACGTCCAAGGATATCATTTCCCCGGCCAAGTCCAGGCTCATTGCATTTCTCTCACTATGAAACATTTATTGTCTTCATGCAAAATTTACTTTACTACTTGCACTGACATTCCTTCTGGGGTTAGACTGACATATTGGTTTATGAATATTGGCCTAATCAGATATTGAAGTCAATCTGCCACTGATATGATAGATACGATGCAGATGAATTGATTGCATATTTGTTTGGTAATTGATGAATACTGCATTCATTTTCTCTGGGAAACCTTCGATCGTAATTTATTTACACAAAGAAAAAGAAAAAAAGCAACTCATAGAAAGAAAATAAATTCAAATAAGTTCACAAATGGTCATAGTCTGCAAATAACATGTTCTGATCAATGGTCCATGAGATGGAGGAATTTAGATTTTGATGTATTTTCAGAAATAAAACTATTCATAAGAAGGAACATACGTTTCCCAACGATGTCCTTCACTGAGGTTTAAGGCCATTGTTATGCTTTTTTTTCATACTCATCATTTCATTGAGCTCTAATTAACACAACAAGGGTTCAGTGTCCTCTGATGACATCACTCAGAGGGCAATTTCACACTCACTAACTCTGAATAACTTTCAAGCCAAAACAAAGCTGGCCTGTCCACAGTTTAGGGATATGCGTGAGATGATGTGCCTAATAGATTTAGTTTTATTTTTCAGTCACGCGTCCAAATCCTCTGAGCTGTGCACTCTCTGGCCCATACATCTCACCAGCCCAGGCTCAGGCAGATATCTGATGAACCTGCACACTGGTCATAGCTTGGAGGTTAAGGCTGCAGTCAGAGTAATGATGTGGACTGTGGACAGTAGCCAGGTTTCTAACCCTCTGCAAGGTACGAACGCCCCAATGACTATCCAGGTTAAAGTCACAATTAGAAATCACAGAGGACAACTTCACAAGGACGCCTGGTTCTAGGTGGTGGAGCTCATAAGGTTATTCCTCAGCTCCCAGATTTTCCCTCGGAGAGTAAGTGTTACTAAGACACTGTGCCTTCTGGGACCTTAAGTCTACTAATGCTAATGCTTTTAATTTTTTTTCCTTTATTACTTTTATTACAGGCTAAACGCTATTTACCACTGCCTGGCTACATAGCTAGCATTAGTGTTAACTGCTGTTTACTTTCCAGTTCAGAATAAATATATGAGCATGTGAGTTCAGCAACAAAAATGATTCCTTTAGGCTACTCAACGATAACAGAGGTTAACCAGTCAGCTAACCAGCGAACTCCAGCTCGGCCACTTTTGATACCTAGTTACTGTAGTGCTCTGTCTAACACTGCTCAGAGAGTGCATTATAACCTATTGTGTTGCAAACACAACAAAGAGGCCTTGGCAGCACTGGGAAGTAAGCAGCACTGATGCCTTTTAGCAATAGGAAAACTCACAATAAGCTATTAAATGTCAGAAAGGGGCTACTTGGAAATGGTGATTCTCACTTGACAGGAGCTTTGGCCATGGTTGTATTTAGAACACAAGAACTTATATTACGCACTTCTAGCAGCACCATGTCTTCAAGGCATACCAGACAACAGAGTTGTTAGTGTCCTGACTTAAGTAGGAGAAAAGATGTGGTCTAAGTTGACTCTTGATTTGAATGCAAATGCTTGCTCAAATGGCCAACCTTACAAGTAGCTCCTAAAGGTGGTTCCAGAAAAGAAACATGGCTGAGGCGTTATTAGGTTTAGACAGCACGCTCCTCCACCACCCTCACTTCTAGAGATTTACTTTCTGCTTTGCTACATAAAAGATGCACTGCTTCTTGTTGAGAAGGAACCACCATTTGTGCAGTCAAAGGAACCTTGAACAAGGAATTAAGGTACTTACCCTCAGATTACTTGGGTCACCTGGATAGACATGCAGCTTAATGCATGTAATTTAGATATAAAGGCACTGACATAGGATGTCTTTAAGGTTCTGTTTTTTTCTGTATTCATAGTATTACGGTATATTATGTAAAGTTAATGTCTGTGAAGAAAAAGAGGTACAAACACTTTCCTGACAATAGACAAGTGATTTTTGTCAATAGATCCAACATAGTGATATGTAAACAAATACAGGCGGAAATCAGAAGTTAGAGAAATGTCCTCTTGTGTCTGTCAAACATTTACCCCTCAGTTCCTCAAGATGTTCTTGAAAAGCTTGAGTTTGACTGTCCTGACCTTTTTGTTAGTTTCTACACTTCAGTATGAAATAATCCTTGGGTGCCAGCTGGGACACCAAGGCTAAATTTCTCACAACTGAAAATGGAAATCCTTTACAGCTGAGAAGAATCAAAGCTTGCTTTTCTTTTTATTCTCCTTCTCTGTCTCCTTTGCTGTTTTTTTTTCTTCCTTCTCCATGTACTTAAAAGGCAGAATGAGAGACCACCAGCACAGTAACCCCCTTTTGCTCTCCTTAATAAGACACACATACTTTACCCTTAGATCTGCAAAGGAATTAGAGGAAACACTTTATATTGTAACATGCTACATCTGGTGTATACCCAAATAATTAAGATCCTTATGTTAAATAGGACAACCAGGTTACAACCAGGCTGCGATAGAGATGGTGGTGGTTTTCGGGAAGCATCTGTTATCTGGTGGTGAGAGAGCTGAGTTATGTCTGCTTTGAGTAGTACAGTAAGGATACCCATGAGGGCCATATTTTATCATGGAGAAAGCAGAGACCTCAGCCCAGGTCTGGCGTTAATTCATTTGGCAAAACACACACAGACAAGTAGGTCCATCTAATTTCATCCACACCATATATTCTGCATTTATCCATTCATATCTTTAAAATACAGTGAAATAGAAAACAGCTCTCTGCATCCAGGAGCATGAGTGAGAAAGGTTAGAAAGGATGTTGTCTTTTGGAAAGGAATGTATCTTTGGACGTGAGCCTATCTAAGCACAGGTTTAGCATAGTCCTCTACACATGGAGAGAAAAACAGCTTGATGCATCCCCAATATGTGGCCTTTAAATCATTCCTATAACCTAATCATAGCAGCTCCACTGTGACATCCTGATTACATCCACGAGATGACTTTTACAGCAGCTAAAGATCCTCTCTGTGCTCTGGTGACAATGCAGAGAAATTCACAGATGACAGCCGAGCTCCCCTTCATCCTAATGCAATGTGAGTGACACAATGGAATTGCCTACCAAGCCGGTCGAGGCAGCATTGTGCAACGCAACGCAGAGATTAATGAGCGACTAACACCAGCTTGAAAGGAATGAAGTGAATTTAAATTTCTCCAAAAGTTAAAGAGCTAATGTTACAGTATTAATTTCCTCTTGAACAGTGAGTGGGAAAATATCCATTAGCAAAATTAACCACAGTTTTCTAGGTAGCTAACATTGTGCTGCTGTGGCGCTACAGTGTGGGGCCACAGCTAATGAACACACTGCAGAGGGTGATATTTCATTATACAAATTAATGCTCACATTTTAATGGGAAAGTCACATAATGAATCTAGGCTTCAGTGACAGCAATTAGAGGCCCAGATTGTCCCCTTCTGGACAAGGCACTATTTAGCAGTAAGCAGCTGTGTGTAAAAAATAAAAAGGTCCTCGCTCTTGACAATAGCCACACATAACTTCAGGCAGGGCTGCATAACCAATAAGAGTCCCTGCTCACCTTTAAACGATGAGAGGGTGAGACAAAGAGAGGGGGAAAGAGAAAGAGGAGAGCCAGGACTTGCCCATGTCACTTAACCTTAACCTAACCTTGTAATCAGGATGAATCAAGAGGGACCTGTGATCTCCCACTCCATCCCTCTCACTCCTTTGCCCCCTCCTTCCTCCCTTGACTCATTCTTTCAGTATCTCCTTCCTAATATATCCTAATATATTTCTTTTTTCTAACTGCCTTCTTTTTTTTCCTTTCTCCGTTTCCATCCTCCACCATACATTATCTTCAATGCAATAACACTTACATGCACTTATACACACACACCACAGAGCTCTGCTGTTGTCCAAAAACTATTAAAAACACATCAATGAAACAATAAAACACTGTTGCTCTGAGTGATAGTCACCATAATATATAGAGTCAATCCACATCAAACTGCCCTGGTGCTGTAAATACTCACTAAAGCACCTAAATGTGTATTAATGTACTTTTTACAACTGTTTGAGTGTTTTGCCCAAAAGCTGCTTTGGGAACTAGTGGTTTTCCGGGAACTGTACATTTTTCTTTTACTATATTTTGGCTGTTTACTAAGTATAAGGAAAGCACTAAAGCATAACAGCATTATACTTTAAAATGTATCATATTTAACATTGGATCATACCGTGCATCTGTATTGCCACTTGACAGTATTAGAGCCATGTCCCGCTGCACTACTAACCACTAACCAAAGCAGACATTCTCAAAACAGCTCAAATTCTCTCAAACATTTAGTTTTTTTTTTCTTTTTTCTTTCTTCAGGCAGATGGAAATTCATCCTCCAGTGTGTCATATCTACCAAAGCCACTTTAATTGCCCCTCTGTACAAGGTTTTTGGGGTTATTTCTCTTTACTTGTATCTATGGTGCTGTCACACTTTACACTTAGCCAGGGGAGATAAGTACATGTAACATGAAGTGCAGACACTCTGTGGTGGAGAAGATCCCTGTACAGCAATCAGGAGAATGATAATTTATAACCACAAAGGCGTCACATAGATGTTTACGAGCTCCAGTTTTAAAAGTCAAAGACAGCTACAGTGGTTCATCTATCATTCACCTTCGTCAGGAGGAAAACGTCCAAAATGAAGGACAAGAAAAAATTTCAAAGGAAAGAAAATGAGAGAAAAGTTTACCGATCTATTTTTAACTCCCTAACAGCAATTTCCTGGTTTTGTGGTGGCAGTGATCTGTCATGTGGCTGGGAGGTTGTGCTGTTTGCGCTGATATCAATTAAAAGTGGATTAACGGGTACATAATGACCTTTAGCAGTAAATTGTGTGTAATGTTGCAAGGCAGGATACAGTATATTCCCCAGATGTCACACCAGGCCCCTGACGTATGATGGAGCAGATGTCTTAGCCAGTCCAAATGGCCCTCTAAGACACAAACACACACACATACATAGACACAGGCTCAGGCCCGACACACATGCATAAACATGTGTTCGCACACATTCCACATGGTGCACACGCACGCACACACACGTGCGTAAACAGGAGTAGATGCAGCGATTCACTTGTCGTCTGTGTGACTCACTCCAGATATATTTAAATTCTTAATTTTAATTGAGAACTGGATTGAACCGATGGCTCTCCATGGGCACCTGTGTTTATTTTCACTTTACCTTCCTCTGTAAACATCGAAGGGGAGTGTCAAACATACAATCTGTGATTTTAATTCTCATTTTAGATATCTATATGCTACATTAATCTTTATTTTCCTCTCATGAACATTAACAACGTTTTATAAGGAAGGAAAAAAACAGAGGAGGGGGAAAAAAAGAAAAGATCAGATCAGTCTAATTTCTGTCTAATTTGGCTCCTAGAATATCATTTTGTCCAGTTAGAGGAATTGAGAATGATCATTTGCATCAGGGACGTTTCCTTATTAAATCAGCACTGAGCCTCTGTTCAGCAGCTCACAGGAGAAGCACTTATTGGGTTAAAAGCTCATCTCGTATGGTTTATTTTAAATATACTCTATGCTTTATAGCCACTCTAGTGTAAGAGAAAAGATATCAAATCACTGTCTTTCTATCTATAGTCAGGGCGATCTGTCTCTCTGCATGCTCTCTCTCTCTTTTTTTTTGCCTCCCTCCCATTCTTTGTCCCTCCTCTCTTCAGCATTTCCACCTTCAATTTTCTTTTGTATACCCTCCTTTTCTTTCCTCGCCTGTATCAATATTGTATTGAGTTGGTGTTTGTGGCCCTTTATTTGAGAACTCTGCAGTAGGTCTGCAGATCGCAGAGTCTTTTTCTGGAATGGTGCCCTCTAAATAATGATAAATTACTTGAGCAGTATGCCATTTGCTAATTATATCCATGATTTACTACACAGCCCGACTTAAATCATTCAAGCCAGCCTTGCGTAACAATGCCTTTTTTTCCTTTTATAAAATGGTTTCCATGTGTATAATCTAAACATTTGAAGACCCTATACTAAATGTGCAAATGCATATATATTTATATAAATCTAGAAGTGTGCAAACATCCAAAACACCACTGGCATTCCTTTATTTTTTATTTTTTAATCTTTTTTCCCCCTCTCTGTTCAAACAGGCACTGTTATCCCTCGAACAGAAATTCCACTCTGGGAACTTTTTATGTGTATACATTAAAAAAAATAAAAAATAAATAAATAAATTAGGGGAAAAAATCAAGCTTAGCATTTTTCCCCTCTCTGTTCATTGTTTAATGAATCCAAAGCTGGCTCAGACTCCAAGCCTATTATAATTGCTTGCAGGATGTGTTCTATTTCAACATAAGTATCATTGCAATGGAAGATCCACTTCTGGCAGAATAATGCTGGTGTTATACTATTATCAAGAATATTCATGAATATGTGTGAGCACCATAAATAAATATATGTAAATGTTACACAACAGATTCACCCCTCTTTTACCGTAATATAAATCACTTTGATCTGTGTATCCTGTGGTGAATCATATTGTTCTTTATCATAAGGCTTTAGTGAAACTGCAAGCATGTGGTTCACATATGTCGCTTGCACATTTCTTTTGTTATTTTCTTTAAATACTCATCGCCTTATTTTTGCATTGTAGTGCATCTTCCATATTTGTGTGCACAGTGCACTGCAGTGTGTGGCAGTGTTTGGGGAGATCTTGTGCTGTGGCTGATTTATGCTTCTCAAGATAAACTGCAAATAGGGAATATCTGAGAAATTGCATTCTCATCGGCAGGGCGCAGGTCTGACAGCAAACAAGGCCAGAACAGAGGCAGGATGACCCCCCCCCCCAAACACACACAGAGACACATACATCCATGCACAGATGCACAGACACACACAACACACAAACGGAGATCCAGCCGCACCCCTTGCCCCTGCCCTTGCGCGTGCACGTGCAGATAGCATCGAGACAGTTTTGCTGTCAGTTGAAAAAATATTATCGCTTATAGTGGACTGAGAGCACCATATGGTGAAATGTTTTTTATTGTGCTGTTGTGAGTGATGGCTCACTTGCTGGATCAAGCCGGATCGACCCATATTCAGATGCCTACACTCCCACAGCCACATCCCAACACACACGCAGTGACACACACATACACATACATCAGGGGGCACAGAGCCGATGACTGTGGGAGAGAAAAGACACTGGATCGTGTTCATTTTCAATTTGTTTTGCAGTTTGTTTTATTCTATTGTGTTTATTTTTTCTTTAAAACTGCTGTTTGACTTTTTTTTCACTTTCTTCCTTCTTCTTCTTTGAGGAGTTAAAAAGATCACATGTGTTTTGATGCTGACTGAAAGTGAGGCAGTTGCAAAAAATATCCTCTTTTTTATAGTACTTAATGAAATGCATATCTTTTTTGTGAGCTCAACTCATTTGACCTAATTTTCTTTGTTCAGGGAGGTTACATGACCCTAGGGTCCACATTCCCTGCTCCAATAAATAGATTTTGATATCCAGTCAATCTAATAATCAGGTTAATTATTCACTGTTTTCCCTGCCTTTCCCTTTTCTGTTTCTCTGTCTCTTTCTTGACCTCTCAGGAGAGAAACCCTACCGGTGCCCTCATTGTGACTATGCTGGCACCCAGTCTGCCAGTTTGAAGTATCACCTGGAGCGCCACCACCGCGAGCGTCAAAATGGCTCCACCACCTCAGGCCCATCCTCTGGCCACACAGCTTCTTCTGAGCACAAAGAGGATCATGGGAAGGCAGCTGGTGGCGGTGGCGGCGGCAGCGGCGGCATCTTTGCCCGACCAGATGTCCTCCGTAATGTTTTCAAGGGAATGCCTCCCAACCTGGACTTTAGGGCAGGTCCATTGCTGCCGCATCAGTGGGCATCAGCCGGCATCATGTCTCCGCACGACCGAGACCGTGAGCGTGGAGACCGCCGCTTTGACTCGGCCTCTTCAGCTGAGAATATGAAGACTGCTGATGGCCCATCCTCCCATGTGTCAACTGCAACAGATAGTCCTGCTAGCTTCTCTGACCTCAGCAGGGCTTACCAAAGCATGATGGGAAATGGAGTCCACTTCCAAGGCTCTCTTCAGGCCTTCATGGACAACTTTGTCCTCAGCTCCATGAAGAAAGATATGAAAGACAACCAGAGTCCAGTCCACCTCCAGGCCCAGCTCTACCATGATAACGGTGAGCCCAAAGCCAAACGGTCTGTCTCGGTTGACCAGGACAGAGAGGAGAAGGTCGAAGCCAAATCCAACTCAGAGCCTGGCAAACCTGGGTCCCAATATGAACCACTTGATCTCTCTGTATCAGTCCGGCCTGAGTCTGCATCTGGATCCCTTCCTGGCTCCTCCGTCACCATCCATGATAACGTGGCGTGGCACGGCTGCCTCTTCTGCTCCTTCTCCACCTCCTCATTGGAGCTGATGGCACTGCACCTCCAGGCCAACCACCTGGGAAAGGCCCAGCTGCAACGGTCTGATACAGGCAAGGACCTTCATGGAGAGACTTCTCCCACCACCTCCACCATCCACTCCTCCAACACCAAGACCTCTGGTGTGGCCCTTGACAAAGATGGAGAAAGAGATGGAGAGAAAGGCCCGGGAGGATGGAACAACCACATGGACCAACCCTACAACCCCTTCCAGAGTGACTTCTACAGAAGGTTTGGTGGCTTGTATGATGGATCACCCAGGTCCAACCAGGGTTACATCTCTTCAGCAGAGCAAGGTCTTGACCTACCTGGCCAGGCTTTTGTAGGAGCAGCTTCAGCTGTGGAAGACCAGATTGTTGAAAGGGGCTCCCATGGTGATGCTGAAGAGGACCAGGTAGGATCAGACGAAGAGGCTGTAAAGGCCGGGGTGCACAGCGCTAGTGAGACCCCCTCAACCACCCCCAAGAGACAGCAGCAACAAAATCACTCAGATGAAGATGAAGAGGAGGGTGGAGTGGCTGAAGAGGAAGAGGAAAGAGATGAGGATGGGCCAATGGACATGGAGAGAGAGGAAGATGGAAGCCCTTCTTCAGACCACCTCCAGAACCACCCCAAGCACCTCCAAGATGAGTCTTTACCCCCAAGGGGTGGAGCTGGTTTGGCAGCATCTTCCTCCAACATGGCACCACTTTCTCTGGTTCCCCAAGCCCAGAACCAAGCTCTGCCGCTGGAGAAGCAGTGGCAGCAGGGCCTGGGCCTCCTGTCTCCCGGAGGTCCTCCAGGACTGTTGAAAGCCGAGCAGCAGACCCACCTAGAGCAGCAGATGAACATGCTGTCTGTCCTCAGAGCCTACAGCAATGACAACATCCCTGCGTTTAATGGCCTGGGAGGCGGAGCAGGAGGGGCACCCACAGGGGGCATGAAGAGGCCAGATGCACCTGGTAAGTGTCTTTAAACCCTACTGTCACTGTAACTGTAAAAAGCTCTCACACACACACATCAGTATATTCACCTATACCAGCGGAAAAACCATACGCATAATACAGTCATGAATACACATGTGTTTGAAACACAAATTGAGTTTTCCCTCCACTGCATACACAAAAACACTAAGCACACAAGACAAACATATATACACTTTTTCCCAGACACCCACAGAGGAATCTCAGACACTCACTAAAGGTCTTGAGATTGGCTCTGAAGTGATTTTAGCCTTATTTCAAGCAAGTTTAGAAGCTATCAGGCTGGCGACTAGCAACAGATTAATCTTTATTACACGTTTATATTACTGGGAGAGCAGCGCCTCCCTCCCACCCCACAGCATGCAGGGAATAACCCTGGATGAGTCAGAGCAGGACCTCAGCTCCCCATGCCATCTCCTCCACATGTCTCTTAACTATCTTAGCTCTCATAAAGCTGGCTCCCAAAAGCCCATTACTTTATAAGACTCGTCGATCTATGACCCTGTGAAAAATGAACTGTCAACTTTCATGATTCTGCTAAGGTTATAGCCGCTCCTTGAGACTGAAGAAGGAAGTCCTTTTTCTTTTTTTCTTTTTTTTTTACAATGCTCTTTTGCTGTTTAAGGCTGGTTTCTGAAGTGTCTCTATAGAAAGAAAGTAAAAATCCAGAGTTGGTGTTGAGCTTTTAAACATGGACTTTATACACACCACAGAGGCAGAGGCTGTGTCCCAGTCAGCTCCTTTAGATTGGAAATGAAGACATTTGAATTAGTTGAAAATTGGAAATCATTGGAAATAATTTTTAGTTCAAAACAGCGAACAATAAATAAATAGATAAATACAAAAACAAAGAAAGAAAGAAAAAACATTCATTTACTCAATAAGCACTAATGCAACATTTGCATGTTTTCACCTGAGATGAGACCAGATATGATGTACACACATGTTATAAGATTGTGTTGTTTTTAAGACATGTGACTTAAGAAATGTGTTGAGATTCACTGTAATTAGTATCAGAAAGGTGAAAACAATTGTAGGAATATGTTTTGTTTGCTTTCTTGACAGTTTTAGAGATTTTGGCTTCAAAAATATTTTCTTTCAAAGTTGCAGTTTGGACAGTGAGTTAGCGGAGAAATACTAACTATAGATAATAGCAGGTACTTCTATGAACAGAACCAAAATTGTCAACTTAGAAGATTAAAACACCAACTTCAACCTGCTGAGTTGCAAACCAGCTAGACATGGCTGAGGCTGAGAGACATGTCAGAGGAGGTGGAGAGGGAGGAGGAGGATTGGTGAGACAGTATTACTGCTATGTAGAGGAAAAGATTCACTTGAGGCAATGCAGTCACTAAAACCTTTATTTCTCAGCCTGTGAAGCTGATAGAGAAATGACATGAACACCATTTGAAGCTTAAACTTCTGGCTTCAATTGCAAAATCAAGTCAATAGACATTAAAAGAAAAGTTTAATTTAACTGAGAATGGTGTGCTTATTTTTCCATTCATATACAACTTCCAAGGCAAAACTGGGGATGTATAATAAAAATCAAAAGGTTTTTTCTTTGTTTTTAGAAATCCCTCCATTTTCAATTGGTTGTTTTGGTTTGAACACATTTTAAGAGTTAGGTATTACTGCCAGATGCAGGATGTTGTGTACATTTAGTATTCTTTTCCTTGTGTTAGCTACAGTACAGTACCTCCAAATGATGTTCACAATCATGAATATTTTCTTTTGTCTGGAGAGAAATAAATATATAAATAAAATAAAAATAAAATGAATGCAGAGCTCATGTTTACAGGCATGGCTTCATAAAGATACTGTAAAAGATGCATTAACCCATAGTAACAGTTACCCCTTTCATAATGAAGCAGTGCAGCTACATGTGTTCACTTGACCTTTCCATCTATTACCTGCTGTGATGGTGCCAGGCTCTCTGCATATCTTAACATCATTAGGCCATTTTAACAATAAAATATTGATGTGTGTATATATATATATATATATATATATATATATATATATATATGTATATATATATATATATATATATATATATATACATACATACAGTATATATGTTTAGTTTAATAAAGAAAGGGCTTTGTACCAGAATGCCCTACTTATAAATATATAAAATAAATAAACCTGACAGATCCCTTTCCAACTAGGACTGATTGATCTTTATGTATTCCTTTCTCTGTGGAAGAAATGCATTTGTTACATATTAGTTTGTCCCAGTCTCAGTCAGTCATTCATCTTGATTAGAAATCCCATTGACTTATTCCATTATTAAACTTGGTGACAGTTGCTGTTTACCGTTCAGATCTCTCAGATGGCACTGAAGGTAGCGTAAGAAGAAAATTATAGGAAGTTTGCCGTAGCACTTGTTGTTGACCCTGTGTGCCATGCCCAGGAAAACTACAGTTCCAGTCTTACATAAGACGGTATTTTATTTTTAAATCTTGTACACTTGATATATCTTTAAAGTAAAGAACAAGAAGCTGAATTTCAGATGCCCGAGTAGTGTGAGGGAAGCTTAAGGTTCTTTACACAGTCAAAGACATGAAAGTGTCTTCTGTGCTCAAGTGTGAATATTTAAGTAAATCTATCTGTTTTTAATAATTACTGCATGCTGTTGACCCCATGTTGCCCATACAGTTGGAATAATTTTATTTTCAGACACATTCCTCATTTTATTCCTATTATAAAGGTTAATTGTGGTTTAATTTTCACAGTGATATGTTTGGAAGAGATTGACAAAGTTTTGAGGAAGACATACACTTTATCTATTGAGAATAAATCACATTGTCACAATCATTTCATGACAAGAGGTTAAAAAAAACAAAAAAAAAACAAAAAAAACAACTTTATGGGCAACAGTGTACAGTATATAGCAAGAATGAATAGGACTGATATAGTGATGAAGGCTCATACATTGCCTCTACTTTTGTTATAATTACTATCACTACTACAAAAACAGCTCGACTTCTGCTACTTTTGTTGCTATAAAAGCTATTACAGCTATTAGTATCACTATCTATACTGCTACTGATCAGACTATACATGGTACTTATACCACTCAGTCTACCTTTTCTACTTTAAAACTACTGCCGGTATGTAAAATGATTTCCTCTCCAAGTACTTAGACTGCTACTTGTGGTTGATCTTTTATTTTAAAACAAGAAATAAATACCACAATGTGAAAGTAGCACAGTAAAACACCAGTAAAACCAGTAAAACACCTATATTTAAATGCATACGTGAGTCATGATTAATAGCTAAATGTATGTGCAAGTGTGCAAGTAGACAAGTAGAATCTCTCAATCTCAAAACTGTAGTAAAGTTCAGTAGCAGCAGGGAAATTTGCTTCTTCCGCTGTTGTTTCTATCAGTGCTGCAACTGTCACTATTCCTAATGTGACTGCTGCTAGTTTTGTCACATGCAACGTGTAGAAATAGTCAAGCACACTATTGCATTCTCACTTTACATGTCCACTTGTAAACCCACCTCGTGCTTGGGGGTCACCCACAGCACGAAGAGCAAGAGCCACACATTCCAATGTTATTTGGTGGGTGGAGAAGGTGGGGGCAGCAAAGACGTCCGTAAAACTCAATTCAGACCTGGCAAAATGTGATTATCTGGAGTGGGTTTGCATTAGGTTTGTATGCAAATACAGCATAAATCATTAATATCGAAATTCTCCTCTGAATCTATGGGACTTGTTGTAGGGCACGCACCGCACGTCTGGAGTGGCCGTCGCTTCATTTGTATGCCCATAGGAGAGAGTAAAAAAAAGAAGGGGTGCCATGCACATGAATGCGCCTGCACTTTGACATGTAACACACACGCACATTGACACATCTGTAGTTTTAAACAGCACCTCCCGAAATTGGCTGAGGATTTATCAATAAATGTCATTAACAGCAGCGGTGGCCCTGAGGTCTCTGTAATCAGAAAAGGTATCTGGTTACTGAGGTACAATGTGCCGTGTAAAGATTGATATGAACCCCACACCATTTGCTGCACTGTAGATGTGCTTAACACAATCGATACTTGGCTGCAGTGGAGACCTATCTATAGCCATGCATTATCAAACATGAAGTATTACATTATTCAAACAGTGCTATACATGCCACGGCTGCTTGCGAACATTGCTCCGCACATGGTGTTACTTACATTACCTCGAAGACCTCGCGCATTTAATATATTTAACGTCGACTGAAACTTCAGATGGTTGGATTGACAAGTGAGAGAGAGAGAGAAAGTAAAGTGGGGGGTCTCTGATAGAACTGTAGGAATGAGATGAGCAACGTTGACGAAGCTACTCGTAGCTGAGCACCTCTTGCAATTTGAGAAGTAGGCTACATAAACAGAGAGTTAGTGGGTAGGAGAGGAGAGGCTGTGGGGGAGGAAGGGTATATTCTCTCATCAATTAGAACCATCACTCCCAATTTACAAGTACTCTTGCGTTGTGCTCTGTAGTTCTCCTCAAACGCGCCACTGTTTGTCGGTGTTTGTTGCCACTGATAACAACTCCAAGAGCGTCACCTCCCATACACATTAGATGACACTAAAAAGAGTCTATTTTTGTAGACTTGAGAGAATGACACATACAGTACAGCGGCGCTTCGGTGTTAGCAAATAACAAAGAGTAAACTGATGTAGCAGTTGTAGAAATGGAAGCTCTTGGACTGTACGTAGTGACTGAGAGTGGGCTGATTGAAACATTAAATGGGGTTTAGGTTCTAGTCTAACAATACTGATGATTGACCTGAAATAAAAACCTCATGTTGAGTTTTTTTTGTGTCAAATAGCAACAATGTGCGGTTTGCTAGACAAAGTCTTAGTGCTTAACTGTGTAAAACTGTCAGTTTAAATCATTTATTGTGGATACTTTTGGGCTTCATTTTGAAGACGCTGTAATTCATCCTGTTAGTAACTCTTCCATCTCTCACTTTTATTCTGACTCTTGTGCAAAAAACATCCCACAAACTCCACAGGGAGTGATCGATCAGAAATGTCTTGTTCTCCACACACACACACACACACTGGCTTCAGTAAACTAGAATGCAGTTCAGTTTTTGTTATATATTTTTTTTTTTTGTTTGAAGAAAGTGTGAGTGAACAGTTAACAGTCAAGAAAAGCAGAGACACACAGATACATACCTACCTGTGTGTCTTTGAGTGTGTGTTTTCATCTTAAATACAGCACTGGTAGTTTCACTAGTGACCAGTTACTACTGTCAGAGGCTGTGTATTTCAGCCTGACTTCACTCTGGAGAATTCACACAATGAA
Organism: Caranx ignobilis; assembly: GCA_021432705.1. Classification (NCBI taxonomy): domain Eukaryota; kingdom Metazoa; phylum Chordata; class Actinopteri; order Carangiformes; family Carangidae; genus Caranx; species Caranx ignobilis. The sequence continues at coordinate 563,804 of MU269998.1, forward strand.
CAGTGAGGTCTTATTAGAACAATGTGCAAGAAATGCACAAACACACACACACAGCCATACATCTGTGTGCTCATGAGGCAACAGGCAAACACTCAAAAGCCTGCTTACATGCTTACGATAAAAGGCAGACGAGTGTGTGTGTGTGCATGTGTGCGTGCTGTGTGTGAGTGTGAAACAGGTTCTGTAAAGCAATGATGATAATTAAAGACATATGGTGGGATTGGTGGGCTCGCTGTGAAGCGCAGATGTAGTGGATCACAGTTGGCATTACTGGTGTAATTTTCACTTTTTCTGGTTTAAGTGGAAGAAAGGTAGGCATAACAAATGAAGCCACACACACACACGCTGCTAGAAACACATATGCTAGTAGCACGGATACAGTAACCAAAATTGTCTGTTTGTGCATACTCACACATTTATTACACAGTATGGAGACCAAAAGCCTGCATTTATCAACCTGTAAAAACTGTATATGTTTCTATTCCTATAAGGATGACATCTATAATTGTTTTTAATTTCATACATTACATGGTGCTGGTGACTAGAATGAGACGTGGGGTAAATCCTTGGCTCTGACAGTAATTTGAGTGGAAACTGGAGCACCTGATAAAAAGCACAAAAACACATGAGTATCACATGCAAAATGCAGACGCACACAAACAGACCTCAGCTGGCCGTCTCACTCAGACTTTGAGTCTTGTTTGTGGTAACAAGATGTTGGATCTGTTCTTGGATTGTGTGGGACATCGTTCACTTTTTTATTAGACACCAGTGTCCAGCAACCACCACTTACTCTTATGTCTGATGTAGGCCCCTTACTCTCTCTCTGTCTTTCTCACGCACACACACTCACATGCACAACACATCTAAAATTTGCAATAATGCAGAAAATGGTAATTGCCAATAATACTGTCCTCATCAGGTGGTTAATTACCATGAATTCGGTCGCTGCTCCTTCTCAAACACACACATGCACACGTATGAGCGCTCACACAAAATGCTTTGACAAGTGGAAAAGGGCTGGGGTATTTATTGCTCCCACACACCCCGGTGCTTACCTGTGCCGCTGTAATTATTCTGTGCGTTTAAAAGTAGATGTGAAAGTTCAGAGGTGTGACACCTGAGAAAGCCAGGGGGAGCAGGTGGTGTTTATGATCTGATTTATTCTGACTAAACACAGACAGATTTCAGGATTCAGTGTTGCTCTTTTCTTCCCCTGTTTAGTGTAGACAGCTCCACTATCCAACTCTATATTAACAGCAACACAGACATACATTTATGCCAAGCAAGCTGTACAGAGTCACTACGGGGATGGACTGTGGGTAAGCATTTCACAGTATGCCTTCAGTTTCTCCTCCAAAGCCCTGTGACTGAAGTGCAGGTTGGTTTAAAGCCAACATATGTAACTTGTGCTCCTTTTTCTAACTCTTGCTAAAGAAAAGGAGAGAAGTCATTAAATTGTCAAACTGACTGTAATGTCAGCTACTTGACAATATCTGGTTTTGCTATCATTCACAAATTAGTCACACCAGGCGTGTGTGTTTTATTTTGCCTCTGTGTCACCTCCAGCCATGACCCAACATGACATTTCTTCAAATTTGACACAAACATCAACTTTTGACTCAAGAATGAACTGATTCATTTTTCTTTGTCAAAAGTCACAAGTCAGGAAAAACACATTTTTGACTTCACTGAAGAATAAATACGTGAATTGTCATGAAACACAGTTTTTTGGTTCGATTGTAGAAGTGATGCCACAAAATCCCAGATTTCTAAATGAAGAAATAAGCTCCAAGGAAACAAAATTATCTTTTAACATATTCTGGCTCTCTTGCAAATGCCTCTCGTGACCAGGGTCGTTGCTGAAGCTCAGACTCGTGTCACTGCATCTGTCTGCTTGGCTAAATCGTTTATTCGCAGCAGATTCAATTGCAGGTTTGCAAAGGTTCTTGTAAACAGCTTAACCCAATTAAAACTTCAACCAGAGTTTGACCAATATCTGACTGACTTGTCCATCGAAGCTCAGCCACTGATGTCTCTTTCTGCTCAGTCCAAAGCGAGTCCACCAGCTCTCCTTCTTCCTCCTCCTCAGATCTCTGCATTTTCACTTTCCCACACTCTGGGATCCTCCCTTTTCTTTATTTCTCGCGCTCTGTCTTTCTTTTTTCATCCTTTTTGCTGGAGGGCACGGGGCTTCTCCAGTGATTAAGCCGTCTGGAGGCCTGTCTCTGACTGAGGAGAAGAAGAGAACGACTGTTGGTGATACCCGGCTCTCGCTGCATGCCTTCGCGCTACGCTGAGATGACAGCTCTGTAGGCTTGGTGAAAGCGAGCCGCCGTTTCACATGTGCAACAATATTACCAGTTTAACTTGTGCAGAGGTGAATTATCACCTTGTCACCCAAAAGTGCAAATAGTGTAGTTTTCAAAGAGCAATTAAGTGTAATAGCTGCTGTCAAAAGCCCTGAGGAAGGTACCTGTTGCTCACTCTCTCCGCTTCTCTTTTCTCCTCGGCAGATGTGATAGCTCTAAAAATATTTTCCCCTCGCTAATTCCCCAGATATCAACTGCTGCGCCTGCTGAAAGGTCCCTTTTTGAAAAGGCTTCATATTCTTCCCGTGATCCTCTCTCAGCCATCTTCGCTAATAACACCGTTGATATTGGCCACATCACGTTTCCTGGAAGTGAAGTACAGTGAATGAAGGGCAGTATCGAGTTGCCCTTGATAAGGAAATGGAGACGAATGCGGGATGATTGCAAAGTTACATGACAATTATTCTATTCATTACTGTAGAAGCAGGAGTGAAGACAGCGTGGGAGCTTGGAGGTTACAGGGAGCTGAAGACCACGCTCATACACAATATACGTTTGTGTGTGAGGGTTTGCAAGCGCGTTTAAGTATATATGTGAGTCTGTATGTACCCTCCACCCTCCTCGTGCACTTATAGCTACGTTAGCGCGCTTCGTATTCAATATTGCAAAACATGAAACAATAGGTTATGAATTGGCCTTTCCAACCCAATATATTTGACATGATCTCTGCTTCCCATCTCGTTAGTTTGCTGTTTGTTTCTTTTCTTCCCTGACTCCTGTAGACTTTGTTCAGTTTGAGTTGCTCCTCTTAAGAATGCAACGTTCCCTTCCCCAGGCGCCCTGGAGATGTGAAGAGGACGCCTCAGAGGAGTTGTACTCATAAAGCTCCTCATCCTCCGAGGGAGAGACAGAGAGAGACAACAGAGAGTGTGTGTGTGTGTGTGTGAGAGAGAGAGAGAGAGAGAGAGAGAGAGAGTGAGAGAGACAGTACCGGCAGGCAAAGACACGCAGGCATAATAACTACACTTACACAGCTAGTCGACACATAATGAGACAATGCCGCAGCAACTTCAAGGAAGAACACAGATATATAAAAAACAACAGAGAGCGAGGCAGAGGGAGAGGGAAACTGGGGGTTGTGGGGAGAAGAAAAAAAAAGGAAGAAACTATGTCAACTTTTATTTCCTCTGTTATTCCACATCAATGGATGCATGCAGTGATACTAATAAAAACAAAAAAACATACACAGGTATAGACACATAGGCAGCGAGTTGGCGTGTTTGAAAAGCTCTGTGGCAATTAAGGACAAATAACTTGCATTATTTCCTGTAGTGAAGGATGATCCCGACCACTCGCTAAAAACATGTTTGATTTAAACATCAAAAAACCGCAGAGAAACAAATAAATAAGACTCAAATAAACAAAGTTGCACTCGGGAAAAAAAAGAGAGAGAGAGAGACTGAATAAGAGAGTGAGGGAGCACACAAACCGCAGGGGGAATAAGAATAAGAATAGCGAGCATCGAGACAAATAAGCCGGCAACATTATAACATTAGCAGTTAGAAAATACACTTAATTCCTCGGCAGAGATGGATATAAACTGCATTGTTGCGTTGCAAATCCCAGCGACCGGATTTAAACTGCTTGCATTGTTTTATTAGGGAAATATGGGGGTGGAGGAACACCGCTTGTTCTAATTACAGTGATTTAATCAGGATTAGAGAGGTTACCTGGATGAAGCTAGGGGGCATCCATTGCAAGGGCACATGCACTCAGACAAACTGGTTACATGTTTCGTGGTGCTGGTCCTTATCGAAGCTCATCTAGCGACAGTGACTTCAGCCCCTGAAACAATGACTTTCTTTGCTCTTGCATGAGTAAACACTGGCCCATTGTTCTGCCTCTCTTTCCCTCCTCTCTCTCTCTCTCTCTCTCTGTCTTTATTTCATTCCCCTTTTTTCCCCTTTCCTCCTGCCTAGTTAAACAGCAGGCAGAGGGAATCCATTTTAATCTGATTAATAACTTAGTTGATCACATATAACCCAATTTTCATTCAGTGCCGCCCTTGTCTGCCCGGGCCACACCCACGCTGACCTTTGGAGTTGCCACAGTAACAATAAGGCACAATAAGCACCATTGTCCTGTCAAAAAAGCTGAAGATGTTTTACATCATTGCAAAAAATTTAATGCTGCCATCTTTTTAAATTGGATGCTTTCCAGAAAAGGCCAGGCCTGCAATTGAATGTTTGTGTGCATGTGTGTGTGTGTGTGTGTGTGTAGGATTCCAGTTTCCCTGCTCTCAGGGATGGGAACAACTTTTGTCGTGCATTCACAGTAATATGAATCGTCCTTTTAAAACAGATATGGTTACATATTAGTTTTGAAAGGTACAGTAACTGGTTCAGCGTTAAGCTGCCTTCCAACACTGGGGCTCTTTGTTTCCCGGCCGAGCTAATAACTGGCCCCTGATCCTCATCTCTTACTGGTTGCGGAAGAACACTCTCAACTTTTTTTTTTCCTTTTTCTTTCTTCATCTTTATCCCCCTCCTCTCCTGAATGTATCTTTGATTACAGTGTTATATGAGCTTCGTTTTGTCATTTCAATTTCACTCAATGTGTTTAGCGCTGAGAGATTTGTATTCAGGATTGGCAATTATGATTAGAATGCCACAAAGTAAGCCTTGTGAGTTTTTGCAATGACAAGTGAAAGAAAGAGAGAGAGAGAGACACAGAGACAGAGAAATATCCTTCCTCCTTTTCTCTCCGTTTATTTCTCTCTCTCTCATACACACACATACACATACACACACACAGGAAATATGAATCAAATATTCATGAAGTGGGCTGAGGTTCTCATACACCCATATGCTTCCTCGTTCTAGCAGCTTGCAGTGGACAGAGGCATCCATCCAGCTTGTATGACACAGCCGAGTGTGACAGAGAGCATGACAACACCCCTCCGCCACCTATCACCACAACCTCTGCCATCACGATAATCATCAAATAGGTCATAGCAAACATTCTCTTCTCTTCTCTTCTCTTCTCTTCTCTTCTCTTCTCTTCTCTTCTCTTCTCTTCTCTCTCTTCTCTTCTCTTTGTCCTTGTTGCCCTCCGCCGTACCCCGTGGCTTCCTCTTTCGTTTAATAATCTGCTGTGAGAGAGATGAGTCCTCCGAGCTCCGTGATTCACTGGCCAGGAATCCTTGTAAAATCAGGGCGCCCTGCATTTGCCAGTTTCCAGAAATTGTAAGAAGTTTATGGTTTATAGTTTTTTATTATGTCTCGGTAGGAATGAAAAGGGTGCCGTGAGGAGAGGGTGTGTGTGTGTGCGCCCGCGTGTGAGTGAGTGAGTGTGTGTGTGTGTGGGATTAAAACTGGAGGGATTAGCACCATACTTTAAGATAAATCTTTTTAATGTGAAACCTCATCCCCGCTCATTCTGGGGTAACCACTCTTATTAACTGCTTTTCTTTCACTCCCTTTTATGCGGCCTATTTTTTTCGCCGAGCAACTTTAAGTACGGGGCTTTTTTGGACACGGCCGCGCACTGCTAACTCTGCCAGTTACACAAACAACGTCCCTTTTTAAGCTTTTAAACACAGAACAATGGCAAAGCACATAGCTGCGCACATTAATGCTTTTGTATATGGGAGGGGAAGGAGGAAAAAAATAGCAGGAAAAGCAGAGGAGAAGAAAAGAGATAAGCAGAGCTTGGCTGCGCTGCCCCTCCATCCATTTCTCTCTGTTTTCCTTTTTCTCTCTCAATCTATCTCTGTGAAAAAAAAAATCTCTCTTTCCATCATCAAATCCAGGCTGATCTGTATGCGTCGGGGGCTAAACAGACAAACATCATATTCTCAGTCTCCAGACTCTAATTGACTGAACAAGGATTGGTCACACTTTTAAGAAGCGTTCCATAATGGATTTCCATGTTTGTGCCTCTTTTAACTGGCAGCGCGAATGGAAGGCATAAATGTTGTCTTTATTACCAAAAACAACAGCCCCTCTCTCTCTCTTTCTGTCTCCCTCTATCTCTTTATATCTCTCTCGCACTGTTTTTTTTTTCTTCTTTTCTAAAAGATGATATCAGTGCAGTGGTCGGCGTTCGTTGCAAGGTCACCGCTGCCCGACAGATGACAAACGATCTCAAGATGGCCACATCATCTGTCCTGTAGTTGTTGGCTGCATGAAGAGATGAATGAACACATCCCTTTTTTTTTTTTTTTTTTTTAGTTTTGTTTTTCTTCTTTAATTCTTCTTCACTTCTTTAATTTGATTATCACGTCGTGGGGGGGCGAAGCGACAAGAAAAAAACAGAAGAGAAAGAAACAAATAAAAAAACTGCCACCTGATTATCCGTGGTGGCGGCTAGAAGTGCTTCCAGGCCAAAAGCAAAACAACGTGTGGGGAGGAAGGGTGAACGAGAAGAAGAGGAGGGGAAAAAAAAAGAAATCTGCACTTATCGTGTTTCTGTATCAGGAAGCAGACTTGGCAAGAGATTGGGATTCAGTATTATGGACAAGCTGCTCATCAGATGGGAGTTGGGTTTATTTCTGTGGCCCACCCTCCCTTCCCAACTCCCTCCCTTCCTCCCCCCCAAACTCCCTTCCATCCATCCATTCCTCCTCCCTCCCATCCTTTGCCACCCCTCTTGTTTGCTTCGTATCCAAGATGTGTCTCATTTTCCCTGACTGGACAGCTACATCAGAAATGCCCAAAAGAACTTGGCGTCTCTGTGTGGACAGAACACAACTTTTCATTTTAATTATTTGATTAATTTTCTCACTGTTTATTTTTTCTTTCTTTCTTCTTCTTCTTCTTCTTCCTTCCTCCTCCTCCCTTCATCTTTCTCTTTCCTTTCACGGGCTCATTATCGAGAGTGAAAAAAAATAAATAAAAGAAAACACCCCCCCCCACACACACACACACACTGAGCTAAAACTCCATCACCAGCAGTGACGGCCACTTTTGACAAAACACTAAGTGCGTTTCTTAATTATCTGACTTCTGTCTAATACAGTTGTCATCTCGCAGACAGTCCCACTCCTCACTCTCTGATGTTGTTATCATGTTCTCATTTGGACGCTGGCTCTCTGCAGGTAGTCATCCCCCACCATCCCTCATCATCGTACCCCTCCTCCTCTTTCATGGACATGCTTCCACTAATTCTCCTCACTCATTGGTCCAGTGATAAACTTTTGCTTCGTCCCTTCATGTCATGCAATAAATACATAAATAAATCAGTTTTGGTGAGGGGTTGTTTCTCCTCCAACCTGTGATCAACATCAGTCCATCCAAACCCAAACACACACACACTTACAGCCTTCTTCCACCTCCTCTTCCTCATCATCAGACAAGTAAAACAAATAAATAAACAAATAAAATATAAAATAAATAAATAAAAAAGCTCAGCTTGTTAAAAAAACAAATACTCCGCAACTTTATCAGAAGGGAGGCAGCAGGCACAACTCTTCCCTTTTTTTCTCCCCTCTCCTCTTTGTGAAAGAGTGCCGTCAGCTTACCTGAAGTTTTAGAAGAGCACGTCTTTCTTCCAGGGTTCTTAACTTGAACACAATGCAGTGTTTTTTTTTTCCTTTGGGGTGGGGGTACCAGCTCACTCCCATCAAGTATTAAAAGTTTACAACAAAAAATACAAGAAGCCACCTGAGCCTAATGCAACTGCAGGCCCCTTCTAGGTATGTCGGTAACCTATCATATGTGCCCCTATGTTAGATTTTCTTACACAATAAAGTGAGCCAAAGTATTCTATTGGTTTTTTCTTTTAGGGCTGGTGGGAGTAGGTGGTGGGAGGTGGTGTTGCTTGAATGCAGAGGTTTGCAGTATTGGATCTTACACCTATTGAAGCTGACGCAGTATAACAAAGCGTGCAGGGCCAAAAGTAATGATCATATACAAATATCAATATGAGAAAGAATGTGTGCTAAAGAAGACGCATGGCTATTGATGTTTAAATAACTGTAGTGTCAGAGAGATGGAGAGAGGGGGGAAAAATGTGAATCATATTTTCTCACTATGTCTTGTGGAAAAAAAAAAAAAAAAGCAACTAATCGAACACACTCGGTGAGGCACAAAAAGTAAAGCCAAGGGCGAGATAAAAACAGCACCTCTCCTCCGTCTTCTCTTCTCTTTCCATCTGCCGGGTGAACGTAACGACAAATAAATATATATGCGCAGTTGGTGTGCCATTTTTGCTGTGAGCCACAATGTCGTTGCCTCTCTCTCAAAAGGTTTGACAATGCAAACTCCGGTGATAAAAAACAGTAAAAAGTTATATCTTCAAAAGCGTTTTTTTTTTTTCCCTCCTCCCCCCCAACTCCTGTGTGTGTCTTTTAATTTGTCTGGGCATACGCAGCTGTATTTGCATTTCAAATACTCATATTTGAAGAGGGTGGTTTAAATGCCAAGACGCGAATTGATGACAATCACCTTGACTCAGAAGCATCGGCGAAAACCCCTCTCTCCTCGCCGCTGACATTAAAACTAAAACCGACGGCCACAACGCAAACACAATACAAATATATATTTATCTTCCCTGCCTTCCCTTCTTCCTCTATCAACCTTTCTCTTGCTCTTCCTCTCCTTCCATCTCATTATTTTAGTATCACTTTACATTTGAATATCAGTTCCTATACTCGCAGGGCAACAGTGTGTGAGCCGCCTCTAGCAAACTAAAATAAGAGAATAATCAGCAGGGTTTAGAATAAGGAGGAATTGATTCAGCGGCAAACAGTCGGGGTGCACACACACACGTATATACACAGAGATACACACTCACACGCGTACACACTTTCACACACACTCACAGCCTCCACCCCTTTCGCTGCCTTTTCATCACTTTTCCATATTCATTTCTGTAATTTACAGTAAACCCAATAGCTGTCAGTCACGCACTCACACAAATACACAAACACACACACTCACACACATGCACACACAAAAAAAGAATAAAAAAACACTGTAGATTTACAGCGTTGGGAAACAGCTGCTGCAACATTTACAGCAAAGACCACTCTAAAATATTAAAGATGTGTCATCACCGGTGTTCAGCTCTGCATCTGGAACCATCTGCTTTCTATTAAAACATTACACCCAAAAAAGCACATGCAGCCCACTCGCTCACCAATGCTATTTCCAGCACTTTCTTTTTTTCTGTTTCTTGCTCTCAAATGTGCTCGATGCAGATCTGGGGGAAATGCCGGTTACAGACAAACAGCCTCTCTGAGTCCTGCCGAACATCAATAAAACAAGTCCCCAAATATCTGCTGGACTTGTTGTACAACTTATTACAAGAAGTCTCAGGTTCATAAGTTTAAGTCAGGACCTGTCTCCTGTGCAGGAGAGGAGTTCACAGAAAACGGTTTATCACCTGTTTAGACTGTGATAAATCTTCCTTAGCAAAATCAATAGTGCCTCATAGTGATGTTTGCTAGAATATTTTTATCTGAAATTATTGTTTTTCCTCTCACAGTTGTATTTTCCTTATGATGAATAATAACCGGAGGTCACACACACACAGCCCTTCCTCTTGATTTATTTCATTACATTACTGGTCCCATCCGCATGTCCTTGAGCAAGACACTGAAGCCTCAAGTTGCCATGACTAAGAGCATCAGCTAAACGTCTAAATGTAAAATTACAGTCCTCGCTTCCCTGATGTCCTTGGGTTACTCAGGGGTGTGTAGGCATACAATGACTCAGAGTGTTTGGGGCGATGACATCTGTCCTGTTAGAACAGATAGAGAGAGAGAGAGAAAGAGAGAGAGAGAGAGAGTGAGAGAGCCGGGCTTCTGAAAGCAGCACCGCAAAAATATTATGTTACAACCCCGAACAGAGAGAGATGGGAGGAGAGACTTATGGGCCGAGTCAAAGGTAAACAATTACAACATCGTGAGTCACTTTTTTGGAGCGCGCCTAAAGGAAGATCATCTCTCCCACTTAATAGGTAATTTCCTTTGTCTTCTGAGGATCAGATCACATGTTGTTGCCTTCGACAGGGTGGTCTGCCGAGGGAAACGGCAAAAGAGAAGGAGAGAGAGAGAGGGGGGAGAAAAAAAATTACAGATTGAAACTTGGCTGGAAAACTTTCACAACAGCGTTCCTTGAGAAACATTCTGTTCAAATTAAACAAGCGCCTGTTTGTGAGGAATGTAATGACAGATTCAGAGGGACATTTCCCAGTTTATGTCTTTTTTTTTTGATATTTCATGCTTTCTGTCATCCTGTCTGTGCAAACCTAGTTGTCCATTTTTTTTTTATTTTTTTTTTTTTTTTGGGGGGGGGGTCTGTCATCTCATCCTCCTTCATTTGCAACCACTTTCCCCCCTTGTTGCCTTCCTCTTTTCTCTCTCTCTCTCTCTCTCTCTCTCTCTCTCTCTCTCTCTCTCTTTCTCTCTCTCTCTCTCTCTCTCTCTCTCTCCATCTCTCCATCACCCTCCCTTATGATGTCACTATCTCGGTGTGAATCATTAGGATATCAGTGTTCAGCCAGTGACAGAAAGTGCCTGATTAACAAGCTCTCTTGTTTTTCCTCTCCTCTTTATCCTCCTCCCTTTTTTCTGAAACGAGGACTCCCGCTGCTTCCAACGACATTTCTCCTCGTTCCGCCTCCCCCCTCCTCATCATCCCTCCTTCCCTTCTCTTCTTCCCTGTCGTGGATGGCAGGGAGTCACAGGTGTGTGACAATAATTACACATACACTCAGAAAAAAAATAATGTCGTTTCCTCCATTTAATAAGTTTGCAGTAAAATAGGCAGCGAGATAGCGAGAGAGGCAGAGAGCTCAAATCTTATCGGATACCCCAACCTCTAACTTAATCATATGGCTCTTAAGAGCAGCCTGCCACCAGCTGGGGCTCCGTAATATGCATGCAATATGTGTGTAAAACGATACGCTTTAATTTTGAGCCCACTTTAAGCAGCAACAAAATCTGTTTATATGGGAGACATTTAAAAAGAAGAGAGGGATGGAGAGAGGGTAAGGAGAGGATTGGGTTAACTCTTGCTCTCCATGCCTGACAAAAGCCATCTGTTGGGTGTCAACTAGTATCACTGTACACACTATAATGTACAGAGTGGAGAACAAATGGGGAAAAAGTTGACTTTTTTTTTATAAAATGGGGTGTAAACTGAGTCCTTTGTTTCCCTCTTTTCTGTCCCCTGTAGTTGCTTTAAAGTCAGACTGAACTGTCTGTGTACATCAGGCTTGAGATTGACTGGCGACATGCCCAGTGTTAGCTGAGATAGCTTCAGACCTCCCACGACCCTCCAGGATAAGCATATAACTAATGGATGTATGGATGGATGATGTTACTGAGCCAGTTTGGTGATTCTTCAGTGCCTTGTGCTGCTCTCAGTGCAGCACTTTTGCTGCTAGTTCTATCTATCTGTATGATACGACCTTTCAAAAATGACGAATAATAGTGTTTCTCATCTGCTCTGTCATCAGTACACATTAATTTGGTTTAGGCATAAAAAAAGTTTGACCTTTAGTTCTGTTGAAATGCTGAAGAATGGTTGTGTTTTGGATTAAAAGTAAGTGTATGGTTAGGTAACCTTCACCATTGTGGTTAAATCTTTGCCCGTTTGGTCAAAGGACAAGGACAAGTGACAGCCATGGCTTTAAATAAAAATAAAACCATTGACTGTCAGTAGGAAATAGGAAATGAGCTGTGCCAGAGTCACATGTTTTTTTGACCCAACCAATCATTTTGAGCATTTTGAGGCCATGTTTCAACACTACGTTACACTTATTTACTATATACTCTCTGAAGATAAACAGGCCAAACAATCCCATTTTATTTCCTGTGATTGAAGTTGCACACACAAGTTTGATAAGTCAATTTATATTCTCTGTCTACTATGTGAAGCTGTAATCTTGTGGAAGATTTGGTGAACTCTTCAAACCCAAGAATTCGGCCTCTATCCTTTCTTTTAAAACTGTGAGTGTCAGCCAGAATATAAAATAAAGTATCACACATTATCCACTGGTATGTGACGGGGGTTGTCTTGCTTGCATCTACTTGGAAATGATCTTTCCATAAAGAAAAACTCCTTAAGTTGGTCTACCACACATGACCATTTAGTGCTCATGTGTCAGCAGAACTCTTTGCCCCAAAATATGTTTACATCCAAGTGTCAGAGCTCTCCAGTGGTTGTATTAATTATGACAGGAACAAAGGAGTGAGTCATTTGATGTTGTTTATAGTAACAGCATTTCCGCAGGCTTCTTTAACATGGGAGATCTGTATTCCGTTTTCTTTTAACCACGGCCAACGATCATTCTATAACCTTAAACCTGTTATTTACTGTAACCACGACATCAGAGGTCGTCTAACCTTAAAGTGCTGAGGTACTGAGGTTGGGCTGTTTATTGTAACTAAACCAACCAAAGTTTTACCACAGGATGATCACATCATAAAAGTGCGACATATTTCTTTTTTCACCAGTGAGTTTTATCCGTTACTGTTTCATGTTCATTCTGTGCTTCTGTGAGGGCATTAATTCAAGAAACATTTCAGGAGGTGGCGAGAGATGACATATATCATTTAGGTTAGGAGAATTCACTGTTGTGTTTTTGTTGATTGATCACTTGTGTTGATTTGTGGATTTACAGCAGAGTTACAGATGTTAGACAGGAGCTTTGGACTCAAAGGAAAACACTTTGAACCAAACTGATGATGGTTAATGATTGCATTGCCATTGGTTGTGGGGAGTCTCTGTGGGACGGGATCAGGGTAGACAAACTGAGCTGCCATTTGCTCCAGTTGCACCGACTGGAGTGTGGACCTGGGGTGAGAGCAAAGGGCGAGACAGAGTGAGAGAAGGCCAGAGGAAAGCAAGAACAAGGCATACGAGGACAAGGGCAGCAGAAGGCTTTCAGAGAAGGAAGGAAGTAGTGGAACAGGAGGAAAGAGGGAGAGAAATGGAGGGGAGGGCCATGTGTAAACTTCAAAAAGCCTCTGACGGCTGCTGCTGCCGCCGCCAGCCCTGACCACTCTACAGATGCTTTTGTTCCCCGCTCGGTCTCGCTTTCTTTTGCGCCCTCCTCTCCGTACACCCCCCCTCCCTCTTCTTTCTCCTCTCTTTTCGCCTGGTGTCTTTGGTGATCTAGTGCAAGAGGAGCGGGGGCTATCAAAGCCACCGCTGTCTGTTACAGACTTCAAAACCCGGGGCCCCCGTCCGTCCGTCAGCCCCAATCATCATATCTGCGAGGCCCCAACAGAAAGCCTCGTACACTGGAGGAGAAATATTTGATCTGTCCTCTTTGCAAGGATCAACAGTCACACAAATGACAGGGGGTGCCCTGGCATCGCAGAATGAGGAGGAAGGAGGAGGGAGGAAGAGGAAGTGAGAAGACTGGAGGAGGGCAGCGGGGGGTTAGGGAAATGAGGATGGGTACCACGAGGGAGTAAAGAAATAAAACAGACAAAAACACACCTCATTTCACTTCACACCCATTGCTCTCAGCCTTAACCCTTCCCCCAATGATTGCTTTCATAAATGATATTAATACACTTTGATATTGTGAACATCTGAACAGCATTTATACTGAACAAGGACTTTAGCTAAGCAAGAGGAAACTGTTGTTGCCACCATTTGTTTTTTTTTATCATTATCTCAAGGATTTAAAAAAAAAAAAATCTTGATTCTTATAACTTTCTTCATTTGTCATCCCTGTCTTTCCCCATCTTTCATTGCTATGCACAGTAATAGGAAACTAAATCAGAGAGATATATTACAGAATAAACCTAACTCATCTTACTTTAGCCATCTTTTTATAAAGCATTTATGTGTTCAAATTTCCCTGACTCTGCAACGAAAGATTAAAATTCCTACCTGCTAAAACTAGTAAATTTCTTCTAGTGAACATTTTTATAAATTTTAAAATTCAAATGATTAGAACATGCAGTCAAAAGGGATTGAAAACATGAAGATCCCTTAAAAAATGCAGGATATTTAACCGTCTGCAAAACCTCCAACTCCAGGAATTGCAGGAATTAAATGTACAAATTATGATTGAAACTACTTTGGTAAAATCACTGATAACAGTTAACAACAATTAAAGTAATTCATCAACTATAAATACCTGCTGTTTTCCTGCTCCTGTGTGGGGGATTGTTGTTTTATTCTCTTTAATCTGTGTCTAAATCAAAAGTTACATTAAATTCTTAGGGGAAGAATGATTTACACTATTTTTTGTACATTTTATTACGTAAATGATTAAAAGTGAAATGATGGATTAATTGATCATGACAAAAATCTGTTATATAGTCGCAGTGATATATGTTTATATATAAGTATGAAGGTATGAAATATCACAGTGTCTTACACCGACGTGACTACTGACATGTTTGTGAGTACGACCCTGGTTTACCCAGGTTTTATTTGTCACTACACAGTAACTTATTACTGTTCAGAATAGACTGATAGGCCTGTACCTATCCATGCATCTATCAATCTATTTAGCCATCTATCTGTCTATCTTACTGTCATATGACAGTTATTTATAGACATTAGCATGTGTGTCTCCAGGAGACGGCTGGTATAGTTAGCTCTTAAATCCTGTATGTGAGATCAGACTACATAATTACCTATCACATTAAGTCCTTTATGTCCACCAGACTTAGGCCTCTCTCTCTCTCTCTCTCTCTCTCTCCCTCTCCCTCTCCCTGTCTCTCACACTGTCTCTCTCTCTCTCTCTCTCTTTCTCCTCCTCACACAGACACACACACACAGAGCAGCAGCAGTGGAGCAGCTGGTAGCATTATTGACACACAGTGTGCCTAGGGGGTGGGGGGCGGGCAGAGAGAATGAGAGAGAAAATCAAATGGGAAGAAGACGAATATGTGATTGGAAGGAGAGTCTACGTTAGTGTAGATCACTAACTTCAAAGCATTTTTTTAATAAATTGACCTACACACACATGGAACGCACCACAACTTCCTAATAGATACACACACACAAACAGCCTCCTTTTGGCGTGAATCTATTCAGACAGACTGCTATCAGCGATGCAGGCATGTCACTCATCACCCCATCGCATCCAACAGAAGAATCAGCAGGACATCATGTCAGGCTTCGTGGAACACACACACATACACACACACATACACACACACATATATACACACACCACCAGACATGCATGCACGTGCCAAGCTGCAAGTCCAAGGTTCATAAGGTTGAATGTTTCCAGAGCTAATCAGTGTCCGTCTTGTGTCTTAGTACGGTACATAGTGTGATGGAAGATTGTACCAGAGTGGACACTGCTAATCTGCCAATATATGTGTGTGTGTGTGTGTGTGTGTGCCAGTCTAGAGTACCTGCCTGTCTCTTATTATATGATCAAGAAGACGAGGAATGATTCACACAGGTAAACTCCAGATTAGACTGGGCTTGCAGATGTGTATATCACACACTCGCTCGGACATACACAGGAAAATGTCTCACATTGTCATTTCAACATGTAAAATGTGAGCGTCCCCTCATTCTAATCTGCTCTGTTTTATTCTATAGACTCGTACTATTGTTCATTCTCATCGTGGGCTCCATGTCCAAGTCTTTGAATTTATCATGTTTCACTAGGAGCTAATTTTGGCATTGAACACCCCCCCCCGTATGTTCAATATAAAAAATGCATGTCTATACTGTACCAGCGTCTTTTGTTTGTGAAGATGCAGAATTAAGCATGCATCAAAATTAAAACCCATCATGAAAACATGCTGAGAAATTCAGGGATTTTAGCAAGGCCTGTTTTGGGAGTCGCTGATAATTTGCGGGTTGTCATGTCAGGTCTCTAACGTCGGTGCTGTGAGATTCAGCGGGTGATGTTAAAGGGCTGAGGAAGAGTGGAAGTTTTTTTTTTTTTTTTTTTTTTTTTTTTTTTTTTTTACTTACCCTGCTCAGCTGCAGATGGATGCAAAAAAAATGTGTTTTCATTTTTGACAAGAAGAGACAAGTCCAACTCAGAGTATTATAGTCTCAAGGGAATTGGGTAAAGATGGCAGGTGATCTGCACTGTGTGTGCATATAAATGGGAATGTGTGTGCCATTGTCATCGCTTTCAGCAACAACAAAACAAATTAATTCTTTTCTTCTTTGAACGTAAAAATTTGGGGTGTCACTGTGCATGAGTGTGTGTGTGTGTTTGTGTGTGTGTTTGTGTTTGTCGCTACCCATGTTTGTGTGTGTGTGTGTGCGTGGTAACAGATGTCCACCCAGTGGCTGCTGGGAAGGCACTTCACATTCTACATGTGTTAAGTGACAGTGATGGACAGCAGGTAGTCCTTTTAATAATTCAATATATTTTAATCTTCTCTCCTCTCTCTCTCTCTCACTCACTGTATCTGTCTCTTTGTCAGGAGCCAAATAACACCAGCAACAAGAATATGATTACACAAATTGCTATCAAAAAATAGAACTTGAGGTGGTGTGAATGTGAAAACAATGCCGGCCTTCTCGCATGTATTCTAAACATCTCTTCATTTTAGAAAAAGACACAAAAAAAAAGGCAGTGGCAGAGAGAATGAGCCAGATGCAGCCAGTCAGTCACTCACTCAGCCAGTCAGTCAGTCAGTCAGTCAGTCAGCCAGTCAGCCAGCCAGAGACATAGACATTTCCCCAACACCAGGATGCGGGTAAGTGAGCCTCAACTGACCAGAAAAAATTTGCCTCTGTCTGTTAGACACGTAATGGAGTCATTTAACTAGTCAAATTAGGAGCCGGCGAGATGCCGCATGCTTCATTACTGGGTTCCAATGGGCACTGCTCTACATTTACGTCAGAAATGATTTCAGGGCAAATTAATGTTTTTATTGTCCTGTGGAAAAAAAAATACACACACACACACACATAATAATACACTTACACAACACAGCTCAGGATGACTCTTACACATGTATGTCTACATTCTTGTGCACACATGGCTCAAGGCTCAAAATGCAATACAACAACACACAGGTTGTTTGCACACACTGTGCAACTGAGGCGCACATCTAAAAGATCAGCACCATCTAGAGGTCAAAACCAGACACTGTGCTCGACTCAGTGGGGAAAATTCAAGCGCTTATGTGTCTCCTTTCTTTCTTCCTTTTTGTTTTTTTCTTTTTTTTTGTTAGGGGGAGGGGGGGGGGGGGGGGGCAGTGACAAATGTTCCCCCGTAGCATGATTAGTTACACACCAAAATGATTGTTTCCTTAAAGCCATTTATTGAGAAGGAGGACAGTTGTGGCCACAAGTGTGCAGCCTGTGAAAGATGCAGGAGGGCTTAACATTTGTTGAACAGCCACAGCATTTTTTCTTCTTTTATATAGGAAAAGAGCAGAGTCAGAAAAGGAGGAAAATCAAACGAGAGAGGGAAGAAGGAGGGGATGTTTAAAAGTAAATTTCAGCAGCAGAAAGGCAGCTAGTTAGCTATGCTGATTCTGTGAGTGACAGCTATTTAGCCTGGCTTGATCCAGCACTCCCTCTCCTGACCTCTAAATCAGAACCAGGTGATGACGGAAATAGGAAATAGAATATATCCACGAGGGAGAGATCAAAGACTGTGTGTGTGTGGGTGTGTGTGTGTGCACACGGTGAATGAGGAGTGGGAGGGAGGGGGGGTGTACATGTAGACCTGCTCATCGTCGACAGGGAGGTCTGACAACTGGGATTATTGATGACAAGCAGAGCCCTGTTAGATTCTGAGCATAGGCACACAGACCTCTGGGATTTGGAGTCCTCGTGTTGTTTATGTGTCAGGCTGCCTCTGCAGACCACCACCGATCACCTCACCGGCTCGAGCCGAGAGAGATGCAGAGGCTGAGCTGGACTTCAACCAGCCGCTGTTTTGCCAAAGCCTTTGCGAACTTCACTCGGATTTCAGTTGCAGCGCAGACGCGGTGAAGTTGCCTTTAATGGTCAGAATGAGACTGGGTTCACTCAGTGCTCTTTCCTGTGGCAATTTTTTTTTTTTTTTTTTTTTTTTTTCAGGCTTCCCGCAGCTGCTTGTATTTATGTTATCAGAGATTACAGCTGCATTGTTTGAAGTTGACTGACAGCCAGTGATATTTATGCTTATGCGTAACTGTGTATTTGGATTCCTTTGTTTTTGACGAGGCACACACACACACACATGTAAACACACCAAGATGCGCCGGGGTAAAGATGCTGCGCACATACTCAGCTGTGCAGACAAACAACACACACACACACACACACACACACACACACACTCCCTCTGTCAGCTGCTCTTGTTCTTGACATTCTGTCGATATCATTGCATCCAAATGTGTGTGTGTGTGTGTGTTTGATGCTACTGGCTGGCCGCAGCACTTTGACACACACTCATCCACAATCTCTCACACTCCTCTTCTAAGACCTCTGCAGCCATCTCCCTCTCTGTCTCTCTCTCTGTCCCTCTTGTTCATCATCCTCTTCATTCCTCTTCAGACTTCATCGCTGTCCCTCTGTGATAACCAGCCGTAGCGCCACATGGACAGATAGGTTTCAGTTGGGGAAGCATGTCGACAAGAAGCCACTGTTGGACTGAAATGCAAATATCTGAGAGAATGTAAGAAAAGTGAGGGGGGCAGTCACGACAGATTAACGTCTTATGTGTGAGAATGCAGGGACGTACAGATTGATCCCTTCATCCATCTTTAGGTCAAGTAACCCCCACCCCCTCCCTATTGAATAAACACAGGCATTTTATAGACACAGGCCTTGATGCAGCGATATTGTTTTTTGACTCTGTGTTATGTATTGATCACCAGCTCGCCTGTTTATCTGAGACATTAGATGAACACGTGCACACACCTCAAACACATGAGGCTCACACACTTTGATTTGGACGAGACACTCAGTGTTGTCTTCACATTGCAGTGAAGGACGAAGGTGTGTATTTGTGTGTGTTTGTGTGTGTGTGTGTGTGTGTGTGTGTGTGTGTGTGAGACATTCAAAACATCATCTGACTACTGATTCCTTGTCATCTTATTATTACCCGTCCACTCTAACATGAAGGCACCGTGTTGTCGCATGTTTTTGTGCATAGCTGAATTACTCAGGCAATGACTCCATCGCTAATTATAGCTTTCCACTTGAGCAGCGGCACACAGACACGGGCCCTTGTGTTAACTTCTCTGGAACTCGAGAGTGTTGTGGTTATCAGATATATGTATTACTGTGCCATGCTCAACTTTGTCATCTTAATGTTACTGTGACATGAAAGCAGAGTCTGCATGGTGCTTTGTGTTTTATGTGCCCCGTTGTGAGAGCAAGGGTGTGTGTGTGTGTGTGTCTGTGTGTGTGTGATGTGGGGTGGGGAGGGGGGATTCAAAATGAAACTGACAGACATGTATTAACCCAAAACTGTTGTGTGACAGTTCTTCTCTCCTTGAGGGAATAAATGTATTTAAGTGGCACCCCTGTACTGCTCCATGTACCCAAGAGTTCCTCAAACTCTTTCAGACTCAACAACGGAAATAAAACTCACTGACTACCTCAATTCCTCAACACCCCAAAATCAATAGCACCTACTGCTTCTGTATTAAGGTGGTATCATTCCTTGGATAAGACATTGAGTCAAACCAGGAACTCACAACTCAAAGATTTTGCACCAAAAAGTGTATAATATGCCGTAACTAGTTAAGTGTTCGGCCGCCACTTCCTGGCACAGAGTTTAAATTATCTGCAAGCACTGCACATCAAGAAGTGATGCTATTTACACTGCATCATAATTACCAGACACTTAAGAACACCTGGATGTCATCAAATGCACCGAGAATCTCAGGTTGGTGACGATAAAAATGGCCGGTTGCATTACTCTACTAAAAGTCCAGCAACACTTTCAAACATCCAAATCAAACAACAATAACTTATATGTGGTAACACACACTTTGCTGAATACTTAACTTTAACGACTAGTCAGCAAGTGACCCCTCTTAGAGAAGGACCATTGTACCCTGTTGCTTCCTGATGCAATAAGGATACTTCCTCTTCCTTCTCCCGTCTTTGTGTAAATTTCATGCATCTCATTTTTTTGCAGTCTCTCTTTACCCTGCCAGTAACTCTAAAAACTTTACCTCAGTTTGCATTGGCATAACATAACATCCCCCCACCCTTTTTTTTTTTTTTTATAGCTGTCTTGTCTTCGAAAGAAATCTTTTTTTGTGCCATAAAGAAACCTGGCTCGCAATGTAAAACACATTAAAGGCACTAGTAGAAGCTGCCAATCTGGTTGGTTGGTTGTTGTTGTAATTACATTAATCTCTACAACTGAATCTGGTTTCAGATTTATTACTGTTAAAATGCTACTACATAGCACATTTACCAATCTGAGATTTGCTGTAGTTCGTGCAGTCTGATATAAAACCACCAACCCCAACCCAAAGACGCCTACTTTTTTTCTGGGTGTTAAATGGCTCAATACACGGTTGAGTCCGAGCACCGATCAAGTCCTGGCTCAGTTGTCCAGTCCGTCCAGAAGGCAGCTCCACAGGATGTTAGCCGTCTCAGCATTCTGGGATAGCTGCCCGGGGGTCCCGGATGACCTCATGAGTTAAAAGCAAACAGCGGGAGAGATAGACGAAGGCATGGAGGAAGCACGGAAACTGACACAGGCACAGGAGGGATGGAGGTATGTGAATGAAGGCAGAGAGGTTGAGGGAGATGGAAGAGAGGTGGCTGGTGGGAGGTTTTTAAGACATAGAGAAACTGAAAAGAGGCAGGGAAAGATGTAGTGATCAAGACACACAAGGAAATCAACAAAATATGATGGCAAGCAGCACGGCATTAGAAGATTTACAAAGAGAGAGGGGAAAAAAGAATGGTACACTGTATCATCAAAGCCACACACACAGACACACCAATACAGTATAATATACTTCTACTGAAGGGAAAGTTTAATGATGGGCGTCCCATGTACTTGTTTGGTAGAACCCATATCATAAAGGCTCAGTGATGCAGGTTAAAGTCCAACCATGTCTTTTCACTGGCTAAAGAATAGAGGGAAAATCTTGATACTTAAGTATGAAGTGTTTTTTTTATTGCCTCTGAAACCACTGATAGTCTGTGTTATCTTAGCAAGGTGGAACTACCCTCTTCCTCCTGGAACATATTCATACTGTCAAACTTGATGGTACGTACAAAAAGCTACAGAAACTTGTGTAAAGAATAAAACCATTTCACCTCCACATCTCTACACATCTGGCCTCTCTCAGAATGAAGCTGACATACCTGTCCAAAACCGGAGTTGTTTGACCATCTGGTAAATGCTTCCATTGAAATACTGACCTCTTTATTGCCCATCACTGATGGTCAACCTCACTAATATCCCTCTGGTTGAGTGGTAGCAAGATAAACTCCAAAATCTCAAAGGAAAGCCCAAGTGAAAGTCTGCTGTAACTGAGTTTGAATCCTCATGCACTTGGAATAAAACTTTGAACAGTGATATATCAGTGTTATGTTCGCATGTTCACATAGTTTTGTACAGTTTAAAATGAGATACAACCATTCTGCTGTCATTTTTAGAGCTGGTCCTCGCAGAAAGGGTATGAGTGAGTGAACCGTAGGTTTACAAGACAAACTTAGGGATCAGTGTTTGTGTGTGTGAGTGTGTGTGTGTGCAAACGAGAGAGAGAGAGAACAATTGAGATTGTCATCCCTCAGATGGACCTGGTGAGCGACATGTCATATCTGTCATTTCCCACATTGGTGGGCCCCACCCGTTTTCCCACAGTCCTCTTCTCCTTGGCCTGATAATGACGCTTAAGAAGGTAATGGTGTAAATGAAAGCTGCTCACTATCTGCATGTCTCTCTACCTCTCTCTCTCTCTGGGGAACAAAGAGGCCTTATTATACCTCCCTGTCAGTGTCACTCTGTGTCTCACCACTGTACAATCACTGTTTTCAGCAGCACCACCAGCATGGGGTGAATGGAGAGAGAGAGAGACTGAAAGTGGGCGAGACAGGTGGAGAGAGAACGGGAATGTCTCCCTCCAGTAGCAGCATTCAACACTAGTTACCAAGAAGTGCTTTTTTTTGGGAGGAGGTTTAAAGTGCACTGTTCGTTTGTTGAAAATGTCTTTGTGTGCAGCTTCTTCTCTTTTTTTTTTTCTTAAAGCTTAAACAGGCAGTGTAATTTATTAGAGCTGCACATTCACATGACACACATAGGAACACACATACACACACACAAACACACACACACTTCTTAAGTCAAGCGATATCTTCTTATTGGGGAATCTTTCAATAAATCAATGTGACTTTAAACACATTTCCCAGGCGACGCGGCTGACCTGATAAGAAGTGAACTAATCTCTTTTGAGGCTGCTGGGAGAGCTTTGAACCAAATCTACTGTGCATCTATCACCAAGGTTATTTGTCAATGGCTGCTAATCCCAGGTAAATTTCCCTGGTTTTATATCAGGGGTTCTCATGTCTGAAGTTTCTTGGCCTTGGGAAAATAAGAGAGCAGGCTTATGGAAAGTAGGGGAACAAAAGAAATGTTATGGATTTTAACAGCAAAACAATGGTGCAGAGAGGGAAAGAGAGCAGAGAGGCAAGGAGGCGCAGGGAGAGAGTGGTTCTGAATCATTCTTTTACACATCAAAATCTGAAGTGCTATTGCAGTGCGTTCATCTTTATAGAATTATTTGAAATTGTCGAGCTCATGTGCGATCAAAGGTAATGCGTTTAAGCACACACCTCGTACTGGTGCTTTCACTCTCCTTTGGTTCAATACATCTCTGTGCCATATGCTCACAAAGTTTTAATGTCATCTGCCGTGTCTGCAAACCACTCAAGGTCAGAGCAGAAATCCAGGAAACTGTGCTTTGGTTACATTTGTGTAATTTATGAGGGCGCCCAATTAGCAGAGCACACAGTGATTGGGACCAACGTCTGGTCCGCAATTAAAAAAAAAAAAAAAAAAACCTGTTCAGCATTTGCCTATCGCACACGGCGTCGCTATCGTCACACACAGAAAGTGATAAGTTTCTTGTCTTTGCCGTCTCTTGTGCTCCACTACCTCATGTGGAAAGAAACCTTTTTTTGATTTTCTTCTTTCTCCTCATTTTTTCTTTTTCATTTTCATCCTGTCCACCACTCCCCCCACCCTCTCCTTTTTTATTTTTTCTTTCCATCCCTTGAAGTCCCCCCCATGTGTGCAGAAGATCATGGAAAATCACTCGCCATATCTGTCATCTGTCATGCTCTCTGATGAACAGTTTTGATCTCTCACTCCTCTGTTTATGGCCGTTGTCAAGCAAAAAGAGTCGTAGCCGAAAGTGCTTACACCAGCGCGTAAATAGTTTGACGTGTGGCTCTGTAACAAAGTTGTAGGAATAAATAAGGAACCAAACAACCACACAGAGTTGCAATTAAGTTGTATGTCTGCGTTATGAAATGTTTGGAGCAGTGTGATTTCTGTTCACCCTTTTACACATTTTTGATTCTTGATATCAAAAGTATGCACTTCTTTGTTCCTCGGCTGCGAGAGATCAAAGGGTAAGCACAGTATATTATGGAAAGCACTCAGCTACACACGCGCACACACACATGCAGACACAGTGCACAGTGGGATAGCAGAGGAATATGTGGAATATAATGTGATTGCTGCTCACTTCTTCCATTGTGAGGTCATGGTGTTAAGGTCCAAGTGAGATGAAGGATTTGTGAGAGAAGAAGATTTTCATAGCTGAATGGAACAGGCTTGAAATGTCAACATTAAAATCGAGACAGCTTTAACACTCAGTCAAGACTAAACGTCATTTAACATCTCGACAAAATGTTACACCATCTGAAAAAAAGGAATTCATAAGAAATGTAGGTCTAGTTGAACTAAAAAAAAACACACACACATAAAACAACACTAAGAAAAATGTAATATAGCAAAATGTAGATAAAAACAATAAAAATGTAATTGAACAAAGTCAGAGTTTCCTCAGTGATCACAGTTTGATATGTATCATGAAATTGGAATATTTGAGATGTCTCATGCAGAATGTCAACATTGTTATTATTATTTTTATTCACATGTGTCACAAAGGTTTTGCATCCTTGTACACTTTGAGATCTGATCACAGTGACCCAATGCCAGGTCGCTGCTTCTGAGAGTTTTTGTATTGTGCCTTAAAGTATTTTAATTTTAGAAGAACAGAATACAAAACTATATGCTAACGAGGAAAAAGACTCCACTTCCCTCCAGAGGAACTTTTAAAGAATTAGCTATGACAGTCTGTAAAATGTCAATCAGCATTTTTATGGTTAGATACAATGAGTTTAATGAGGGAAACAATGGGGAGCAAGGAAATATACGATGATATATTGTTTCTGGTAACATGTGATAATAGGAAAGCACAGGTCTGACAGGAGCTTCAAATGGAGACAGGCAGATTTGTTGTTTAGCGCTAAATGTGAAATTGGCATTTTAATAAATCACATTTCAGCATGTGACTGAGTTCTCTACTGTAGACACAGAAAACAAGCTAAAAAAAAATCTTCATGTCAATTTCTTTTTCTGCACATTTTTATTTATTCAAGCAGTTTTTTCAGTTTTTTTTCCCCTTGCATATCATGAGTGGCATAACACATCACTTTAGTTGCAGGATTCTGAAAGAACAGACATTGGACTAAGTGAAACATTTCCACAATGGCAAGAATTAAAATCTTAGGTTCGGCGTCGACAGCTTCAAACAAAAGAAAAAAAAATACACACAAAAAAGTGGTGTCTTGGCCTTAAGAAACCCATATAATTTGAACCTAAGTTCATGGTTATTTGGACAGCTTAGAGACACATCAGTGTTGCTGTCCAAGACTGACAGAAGGCAGAGGAAAGGCCTGAGAGGAAATGAATGAGACTGAGAGATACACAGAAAAAGAGAAAATGGAGAGAGAGTCGGAGAGAAGGCAAAGATGAGGAGGACAAGTAAGTGTGTGTGTATGTCTGTGTGTTTGTGCGTGTGTGTGTGTGGAGCGTGGGGAGTGGGGGGCTGATCTTGGAAAGGTTTCGTATATCATAATTATCCCGTTAAGTAACAGCGGAGCGGCCTCCCCGAGGGAATTCGTCTTAAATGGAAGATTTGCAAGGAGAACGGGTCAGAGAGAGAGAGAAAAACGGCTTCCAGTCGGCAGGAAATCCTGTTTACATTTACATAATCATATCAACACTCACTCCTTCTTCTTCTTCTTCTTCTTCTTCTTCGTTTTTTGAGTGCCGGGTGCCTCTTTTAAAGAAAAAGAAAGGGGGGTGGGGGGGTGGAGAAGACAAATGAGGGAGGACTTTAGGTTTCTGCTTGTCAACATTTGTTGTTGTTTTATTTTCTTTCTTTTCTGTGTGTTTTTATTATTATTATTATCATATTTTCTAGAAGGCAGTGCCAGTGTTGCAGACCATTGGTCCACCTCATGTCGCCCTCTTTGAGTGGAGTTTGTTCGACCTTTTGGCCTCTTTCCCTTGTTTGTCATCTAAGAAAAAAAATCCAAAGGAAAAAAAAAACAAAAAAAAAAAGCTTAAGCACAAATATGGTGTTGCCGGCTGTGTGAGACTTAATTGAGATCTGCTAAGAGCAGGCAGCAGCTGTTTATAGCAGCAACTGTTGAATCATCAGAGACCACCGAAAGCCTGTGAAACCATGTTAAAAAGAAACCAGGTGCTCCTTTTTTTTTTTTTATTCCTCACTTTCTCTTTCTTTTTTCTCTCATTACATCACGGAAAACTGATGTGGTGATGTAAAAATGTGTGTGTGGGGAGTTTGTGGGAGGAAGAACGCAAATACATGGTTGCATTAAAAACTGTTGTTAAGTTACAGCATCTTTATGTGTCTGCCAAAAAAATGTAAGTCAAACATGGACTTTAGAGCGGCGGCTCTAAAGATATTTTAAGATAATTTTTGAAGTGTAATATAGAGCTACTTTTTAAAATGTAAAGTTATATTTACATCTCACAGTTGCATACTTATAGACAAACACAATCGACACCCACCTCAGATCTTATCAGACACATCATACCTCCACTTCAAAGCTGTTTTCTTATTTAGCATACATACTTTTCACTCCTTCCTTGATCTATTGTTCTTTTAAATGATAAAAGGCTGTAATAATGAATGATTAAGTACAAATGCTACAGTGAACTCAGATTAAAGCTGCTCCAGCAAACACTGAGAGTAAGCAGTAATTGAGAACTGTTTCAGCTTCCATAAATCTTGACAGTCTTGCCTAGTAGAGCTTTAACATATGGCAAGTGCCTGCACCTTAATATACTAAATTGATGCCCATGTTACAGTTGTTCACAGAGCCCACACCCCCCCATCCTTCCCTTCCCGTCAACTCCAACCAACCAACCAATCCTCAGAGCCATCTCCATATACTGCTTTCACTTACGTATCTCTAACACTCTCCTCATGCTGTGGTGACGCTGTGAACCAGCTCTGTGGTTTTAAGTGACAGCTGTGATAGCTGAGGCTGGATTGCTTTTACTCTTGTGTTTGTTTCCCTCTGTGGAGTCTCTGGGATTCAGCTTTTTTTATTGACTTTTTTTTTTCTTTTTTTGGGGGGGGGGGGGGTCCCATTTTTACCAGAGCTTAATTGATGCAAATATTTAAAATGATGGCATTGTGCTGAAACCGGTGATTGTTGAGATTTAAGGAAGAGCTGGAGGCTACTGACTCACCAGTATCCATATTTAATGAAAGGCCTGAGATTTTGGCTTCATTATTTGAGGTTGAGATTTATCACTCTGCTCATAGACTCTCTTTTCCTGACTGTGTCTGTCTTTATAAGTGACTATATTATAGACCTCAGCAGGGCAACACACTTACTGCTGCCCTATATATGCATATTGCCCTATATAATATTGCCCTATTTGCTGCAGTGTCTCTAGTTCATTCTCTTCTCCTTCTGTGATCTACATAGTGTACATCCACCATACTTTGTCATTATAGACTGTCCTCTTCTGTCATGGTCAAGTGGACAGATTTGGGGGCACAACTCAACAACCAATCAACATCTACACCTACTCTTTCCTTCCTATCTCCCATTTGTGACTTCATGTTGCACTGAATCAGCATACAGATGTGTCACCACCTCTGTGCTGGTGTGGATAACTGCAAACACTTGTAAGAGGGCCATGGTTTGGCAGATTCGCGCTGACAATTAATGCAACAGACTCTAAGAAGGGCCGTGTGCCCTCTTGTGTTTGGTAGTGTTTAGGTGCAACAGTTGAAAAAACAAGATCAGAGAAGTTTTCGAGACTCAGTGAAAGAAACTGTTTGTGATGGGAACTAAATTCCAGCTCTGAAGGTCATGAGAGGGCACCACAGATTGAAATACTACACACTGTATCAATGTACAATGTCACTAACTTAACACATTTCACAGTAGTTTTTTGTTTTTCCACACAGAATTATTTGAAGAAATAAATACATTCTCAACGTCATCTTCTTCTACTTTTTTTCTTTACCACAGTTCTTATGACATGAAGTAGACATAGAAATGTAACAAGTGTAAGAAAATCCAACCACAGCAAAATCAGGCAAACTACACTTTTCTACACTTCTACACTTTCTTTCTTTCTTTCTGACTTACTGTACAGACTGAAGGCACTATCATTCAAGGGAGAAGCCTTTAACTTTTGTCCATGTCTCATGACTGTGAGGTCATGTCAGAACAAAGCTGACATGGACGTGAGACGTATGATCTCACCTGTTTCTGGTTAAATGAAAGCTTCCTGTTTCTGAAAACAGATGATGATGATGATGAGGAGGAGGAAGCTCCAAATCTGTGTTTTCCTCACCAGAACTTGAAGGCAGCGTGAAGTTACGTTAAAGACACACACACATAAAGTTGTGAAAGCACACAGCCACACCCAGAGGAGACAATACAGAAAACAACTCCTCCAAAATAAAAGCCTTCATTTGACCTTGATAGAACAAGGGCACATGGGTAATCTGGCAGTTTAATGATTTATTTCTCTCTCTCTCTCTCTCTCTCTCTCTCTTTTTTTTTTAATTTTCAGTGTCTTATTTTTTCTTCCCTCCCTCCCTCTTTCTCTCTCTCACTCTCTGTCTCTTTGTGTGTCACAAGCATTTAAGATGTGGCCTTTTTTCCCCTGCACATTCCAACGCCATTATGTTACATTGTTGCTGAATAAAAGGCCGTATTATGTTCCATCCCCCCCAGTAAAAGGGCAGAAGTGGACCCAGTTTTTATCTGCTGAACGAATCAATCAGGATTATGTCAGCTGAAAAGAATCACAGACAGCAGTCGCCAGGCACTGTGTCTCTGAGTGCCTGAGTGTGTGTGTTAGTGTGTATATCCCCCTTCTCTGTGTGTTAAAGGATGGGAAATTTGCTAAAAAAAAAAAAAAGGCGGAAAGCACTTGTTGGGTATGAACATACCCAGCTTGGTGACAGAGATGTCATTTGGGGTCTAAAAAGCATGAGGATTTTTTATTTATGTGTTTACCCCCCCCCCATCAACCTCCCCACCCCCCTCAATCCACCCCTTTCTCCTCCTCTGTGGGAGGATTGGAAGGGCACTAATTATCATTTCATCAGAAATGATTAGGAGATCAAACAGGGATCGAATGCCATTTCCTTCCATTAATGCAGGGGGTTTAGAGTGCCTGTCATGGCTTGGCTTGTCCTACGGCCTATGGAGGGAAGGAGAGAGAGGGGGGAGCAACAGAGAGAGAGAAAAGAAAAATAATAGGGGGGGGCAGAAAAAGGGAAGAATGGGGAAAAGGCTTAAGAGGAAGGGAGCAAGGGAGGGACAGAACGGGACAGGGGTTTGGCAACAGAAAGAGAGAAGAGCTATTCAGTTAAAAGGCCAATGGATTTTGCGAGTGTAAGCTGAACAGCAGAAAGCCATCATTTGAATGGCGAAAGATAATTAGAACTACTATTTTTCTTGTGTGATTTTGTGGAAATCTGTACAAAAGCGGAACTCAAAATTCAATCTGCAGCGCGGCCTTTTAAGTGTTACCACAGAAGAAGACTGGTCTGACTTATAGTCCCCTCTCAAAGCCCTTAGTCAGAACTCGTGGAGGTTCTCCTGTGGGATTTTCCACAGAAGACTTTCTCTGTTATTAATGATATATATTTTCTTAAAGCCCCCATGTTGTATAGAGGTAGATGTCCATGTAGTTTGATTATAAAGCAGGTCTCTATTAATAATGTGAGAGTATCAGGTTAAGAGAAATGCACTCTGCTTGTATTCAGAAACTGAGCCTTAAATCCAGCCATCAGGACTTCTGTAACTTTGTGATGTCATAATGAAGCAGCCACTGCTCTCAGCCATGCCCAAGAGGTTCTGTGCCTGTTCTCTTCTGGTTGGCTAACTGACCTTAGAGCGTCAGAGAGAGGTTTGAGGGAGGAGATGTAAAACTACACAGAGAATTGAACATTTCTGGCTCATGCATCTTCTTGTGGATCCACACTTTGACTAAAACCTAGGATAAATGTGAAACATGGAACTCATAGCATCCCGCTAAGGTTCAACTTTGAAAGGTTTAAACGCGAAACCAGACTGTAACTAAGTGATGCTGAGTTGACACCTAACAAAGTTAAATGTTTCCATTAGACAATCAAAGAGACTTGAGGTGGATATGTGGAAGATTAGGGAGAAATGGTGAAGGCAGAGGGGCAGAATGGAGAGTGCGGATGAGGTTGTGATTGTTTCAGCACATCAGATGAGAGAAATGTCAAAGAGAATATGAGAGATGACCTCTGTGTTCATCGCCCATTAATGACCCTGCAGCTCCCAGCTTCATTTTCCCTCTCATCAAAAACATTAAAAAAAAAAAAAAAAAAAAAAAAAAAAAAAAAACATTTCCTCCTGTCTCCAATAGTCATTTCCCCCCGCATTGTATTTATGTATTGAAAAAAAAAAAGGTAATAGATCAAGCACATTCCATTATTCTCTTATAAGATCATTAGCAAATATAATTAGATATGAAAGAAAGTAATTTGGAGAGGAGAGGGGAGAAAAGCGCTATCAGGCAGAGAAGACAGATTGTAGCATCAGAGTGTTTGGGCTTAAATTGCTCAGCGGAGGTATTATCAAGCCGGCAATCTTTTAGCCTCAGAAATAGTTTTGGAGACAGAGAGCGAAAGATAGAAAGAGGCCACTAACATTCTCTTCATTGTGTTTCCCCAACTGCAATCATTCTTTCTTTTTTTTTTTGGTACATTTTACTCACTTTTTTCCTCTCCTTTCTTAATCTTTTCGTCCTGTCACATGCATCACCTCATACTAGACCCAAGAGTTTGCTGCAAAACAAAACTGAGTTTATAAAAAGAAAACAAGTTGACATGGAGTCATCACACACACACGCACGCACACACACACACACACACGTACAGAGACATACACAAAAACACACATTATAACAGACAACAGGAAACAGGTAGCCTTTTTACCTACCTCTCGCACATATTGATTTGCCTTTTGTATTATTTTTGCGACTTTAAAAAACAAGGAAGTAACACACAAATTGTGTTCCACCTTGAAGTCAGCTTTGTGGAACCTTCTCGCTGCACATCTCATCTCTCTCTCTCTCTCTCTCTCTCTCTCTCTCTCTCTCCCTCTTGTGCATGTACCCCCCCACCACTCCCCCTTCCACTCTCCACCCGCACACAGGAGTTTTTCGTCACTCTTTGTTGCACCTTAACACCACACTCTGTTTGTCTAATAGGGATCTGAGTCGAAAGCAGACTGAGAGCACAACAATCCTGCTGCGTTTCGCCACAAATTTGCTTTCTTTTTTTTTCTCCCCCCTCTTCCCTCACCCCTTCTTCTTCTTTAGTAGTGCTTTGAGGGATTGGAGGGGGGGAGGGCGGGGGAGGAGGGTGGGAAGGGTGCAAAGGAGGGGTGGCGGGGTGGATGTGGATTTTTCTAGTCTTTTGTGCGAATCACAGGGAATGGTAACTATAAACATCCTGTATTCATTAAAACCATCTAAAAATACAATTTTTAGTTGGGGGGGAGGGGGTGGGTTGAGGGTTGGGAGGGTGGTGGTGGTGGTGGTGGTGGTGAGGGGGGGGTGGTTGGTTGTGTGCGCTCACTTCCTTGCCGCTCCTCCTTGGTGTATACAAGCGAGCCGTGTTATGCCTGGTGCCGCTCATATTTACATATTTATAAATACTGGGCTGTACAATGTGACGGGGCTGTGCCAAGAACAACACTTTTCTGCTAGTGCAGGGCCCGGAAGCCTGGGACAGGGAACAAAGGAGCCACAGCCACCTTCAGTGGCACAGAGAGCGCTCACGGAGCTCCACTTTACTCTCTGCTAAAGTCCATATGGACTGAGATGATCACACATGATCCACTGACTGAACCCAGGCTAATGTCTGTTTTTGTTTTTTTTTTATACATGGCACAGCCTGTGCAATGATATATAACATCATTTTGTCTCACCTTGTCCAAGAAGTTGCTATTTTGTCACTTACATCTCTTGCACATGTCACCAGTGTTATTTTGTTCAATTTAAAAGCATGAACAAATAAGAAATGAAACATTCAAACTATCACAAGAAAAAAAGAAGCAAAAATCTGAACTGAATCTTAGAGACATCAATACTGTAAAAGGCAGAAATATATAATGTGATTATTTTGTGACATCCAAACATGAGATGTCACACCTGGTGATAGTCATGAGGAATGTTTTGGCTTGATGCAGTCAAATGTGGATTTGAGTCATCTCTGCCTTCACCTCGACATATTAGTGATGAGATTCACAGTCGTGGTTCCTACAGTAGTGAAAAGCAAAAGAATTCATCACACTGCCTTTCCAGACACTGTATATTCTGATTACTCCAGATGATTCACCAAACTCACTGTAAAAAAGTTTTTGCAGAGCTAAGGATATCCCCCGTGATAGTAATTTTTGACAGTAAAACTAAGTATCATTCACTTCACTGTGTGAGAGTGAAGAAAAAGCTGGCAGACCCCCCCCCCCCCCAAAAAAAGAAAAACAATGACAACAAAGAAACAAACAAAAAGAACACTTTGCATTGCAAGAGGTAAGTCAGAAATTCAGCAGAATTAAAATCTTATAATGTAGCTTCAATAGCTTGATTTAAAGTTGAACAAAATGTCAGCTGAGGGCAGGATCAACTCATTTAAAAAAAAGAAGTTTATATTAGCTTTACTTTAATGCCACCGAAAATAGACTGAGACACACACAGCAGCATATTTTAGTTGCTCGTGTTTGGCTTTGACGTGGAGAAATGCTCCACAAATGTGTCACACTATACCAGTAGCAGGAATCGCAGGGTGTTACGCTGCAAAAATGCCAGCTTCTGCTCGATGAGTGCCTGTTGTGTGATGTTTTCACAGACTGCTATTAATGTCAGGTGATACATCTGAGACCACACACTCACGGTCACATGCACTCGCGCACACACTACACAGTCCACCGTATCCTGAGGCGGTCTGCGACACATGCTCAGAGTGCAGTGGTATGCCATTGTTCCATCCTCCGTCTCATTTATCCATTCTGTTAAGCATGACACATGTATTAACAGTGGATGGATCCTGGAGCTGTGTGTCCTCACGCCATATGTTTTCCTTTTCCTTGGTCTCCTCTTCTTCCCAATAACCACCCCAACTGCCACCTGCGGTTCTCAAAAGGCACCACAGGAGGGCGCACTTGCTCT
Organism: Caranx ignobilis; assembly: GCA_021432705.1. Lineage (NCBI taxonomy): Eukaryota > Metazoa > Chordata > Actinopteri > Carangiformes > Carangidae > Caranx > Caranx ignobilis. Next base: position 596,770 of record MU269998.1, read on the forward strand.
TTCACGTTGCGTTATAAAAGTGTTGAGGAGATGGAGTGGTGTTGATCGCTTGCTCTGCTGATATATATTCTTTTTAAATCAATATCGTAATGCCATTGTGTTCCCATCATGTATGCGCGCTGCATCAGCTCCCAGGAAGGGCAGAGTCTTTGAAGGAAACAAACAGATAAGCTTTGAATTCATGTGATAAATGAATGCCAGGCAGGTTTTTCTGTGTCTGTGAGGTGCATCTGCCGCCTGCCCGAATGGGAAATTAAAAACTGTGAGGGGAAGTTATGCTAAATCTATAAAGTTGGCCAGGAAATCTCTCCCCCTTCGCAGCGGCAGTTGTTTGGGGAGAAGGAGCACCGTGCTTAAATAATAACATTCCAGGTGGCTTAGTTAATGAACAGTGAAAATCAAATATGGGGCCTAATCTGGAGCTCGTTACAGGAAGTTTCTTTACAGGGATGTCAAAGGCAGGAAGTGCCCTTGGGGAGAACAGACACTTTGTGAAGCTTCAAAACAAGGAAACTTTATTTAATAGAAACTTTGATTTTATGAAATTAAGAATATATATATATATATATATATATATATATATATATATATATATATATCTTAGCAAAGCATAGGGGTGTGAATAAATGACTGATGTTTAATATTGTCATTGTTCTCAGGGAGTGTTTTTGGTAAATTATCTTAACATTTCTTATAACTATGACAATAGATATGTTAGAACTGAATCTGAATCAGTAGGTAAATGACACGGTCTAAATGTATGTGGAGGTATGCTCGGCTATCAGTACGGAGGGTTCAGTGTCTTATTCACTGTCTTAGCTTGCCATCTTGTGGTGAAAGGTGGTTATGAACTCATATCTTCCACTAGAGCAGAATTAAAATCCAGGATGTGCTGCAACCCTCGATGCACAGCTCATCACGTCAATGTGCTTCATATGATCTAGACTATTATTTAGCATTAGGAGTCACATCTTGTATAATACAGAATTTGTTCAAACAACGATAAATGGTTAAAACACAGACCCACATGTGTCTGTACAATATCTATAATATTTATATCTATATCTATATATGTATATTTGTAATTATCCTTTCAAACGACAGGAGCCTTCTGAAGTCAATAACATGGAGCACTAAAAGCAGAAATATAAAATAAATGTTGGTTACACAGTGCTGTTGTGTTTGTTCCCTCAGCACACAGACAGCCAGAGAGTTGGTATTACTCAGAGTTAAATCTAAGAGATGTTTTATCATGTTATTAGCTCTTTATTTTCCCTCTGTTACCGTGGCACTTCCTTTCATTTTGATATCCATTTCCATCCTTGCGAAAGCACAGTTCAAATAAACCCGTGTTTTAATTTGGTTTTGTCAGATTCATAACGCCACTTTAAAAGAACATGACATGCAAATGTGTTCCGCAGTGTTTTATTGCAAAATAATTTTCGAAGAAGTAGCTGAGGGAATGAAAGTGTAGAAAAAGGAGGAGGGGTGCTGGGCTAGGAGGGGGACAAGTTGTATTATTTAGTGGCCGCTGCTATGGGACCTAATTACAGTTATGCATTTCATACTGTGTCACCGAGTCTTAAAACTTTTTATTAGAATTACTCACTTCACTTCTCACCCACTGTCACACTTCCTGTCACACTTATTGAGCCAACCAAGTCGCTTGTAACAAGTATGAAACTACTCCTGTTGTCATAACCATAATGTGTTAGTGTCTCGTATCATTTTAGAAATTATTATCTCACTGAGGAAGCTATCACAACCTCGCAGCGTAAACTCCTGTGCAGAGAAGATGCAAAAATAAAATTAGGGAGAAATAAACTGTAGTTTTGCAGAGTAGATACAGCAAGCTGATGAGAGCTCGCCTGACTTTCTTACAAAAAGAGCATCTTACTCTTTTATTACGCGTTGTTGCAGGATATAAACCGGATGGACACAATAACAGGAACATGATATTAGGCACTGGAGACAGTAGTGTTGCAATAAGTAGGCAAATATATGGACTTTGGAGGTAATCTGGGGAATTGTTGCTGTGTTCCTGTTAGTTTGTCCACTCTGTGACATATTTACTAACCACATAACCATCAATGTAGTAGCATTTACAACACAACCAATGACAGTGACAGTTCTGTTCCTGGACCTTACACCAAAGACATACTCCTTCACAGAAACAGTAAACAAAGAGTTCTGTGGATTATCCAGCAATTGTACATGCAACTGTAAATGTAATGTTAAATGCTGTGAGCATTACTAACCACATTTTATTCAGACCCAGACATATAACCTGGAAAGAAAAAAAAAGCCTTAAGATAAGTTATAGATTCATTTTCCTCTGTTCCCGTTTAAAGCCTCACAGTCTTGACATCAACTGGCCATCACCCATTGTCCAAAGCTCTAATATCTTATCCATCCATCCCTACTGATCATATGATGTAATGCTGAAGGTGTGCGTGTGTGTGTCTGTGTGTATTTGTGAGTGTTTGTGTGTGTATGCTGTAGGGTGGGGTCAATTTTGTTGGGTCCGTGGTGCTAATCTGCCTCTTGTTCTCTCATTGGCCGTAGTGCATCTGTGGGTGGGAGAGGAGGACCAGCCCATGACCCATGACCCCGCGCTGACCCACGACCCCAACCATCTTAACAACGACCTTAACCACCCTAACAACCATAACCTAGGTGCACCTGAGGGGCTGGATGCCCAAGCTGTAAACAAAGACTAATGGGCCCACCCCCCCCCCTCCCAGACCGGAGCAAGGCAGGATGATGAGGATGATGAAGGCGATGATGATGAGGAGGAGGAGGATGAAGGATAAATGAAGGAATACACTATAACAAAGACTTTATTTAAGATGAAAAAACACATACTACCGTCAGAGTCAAGAGAAGGCGAGAACTATATGAAGGAAAGTTTGGGGACGGATTTAAGTGATGGACCTAATGGCTTTTGCAAGCGTTTTGGACACTAAACAAAGTGACCATAAATTTTCCTGTTTTGTCTCCTGTGGTCTGAATGCCCCATTGTCTTTGTTGTCTTATCTCTTATACAATGTTTTTTTTTTTTTTTCCTTTGGATGAAACTACCTGTCTGATTAGCAGTTCCTGTACCTGGCCCCACAATTTCTGATACATTCCTTGAGCTAGAAAGGTATGTTTTTTTTTTTTTGTTTTTATGTTTTTTTTTTTAGTTAGGACTGAAGTGTTGTGCTTATTAAAATGCTTTCAAAGACTTTTCTCTCCTGTTAAGTCCACGGACCACCATTATATTGTACTGGAATGTATTCTACTGTAGAATAGAAACTCAACTTTACCGGACTGTTGACAGAGACCAAGCACATTTCCTGTCAGACCAGCCACTTTTGGCTCTCCTATCAGCTGTCATAGAGTCACTATTTATGTCCCATAGCCATGCATTTACACAGGGCACCACATGACAATCTACAACACAAGTTTGTTTCCAGAAATTATATGGTATTGCTGGAAGAAAAAAAAAAAAAAAAAAAAACATAGCGGACTTTTGATGATGGTGGTGCTAATGATAATTGTGAAAAGGACAGAATATCCAGACTGCCCTTAAATGTACTTTTACCAATACTAAATCCCCTCTCCATAACCAGGCCAGTGCAGGCCTCCACCCTGCCATACGGCTACCTTTGTCTATTTTTCTTGTTCTGTATCATCCATCACAGCGGCCATAGATGCTTAATGTACATAGAGAGATATACAGTAGTTTAAAAAAAAAGTGAGAACAAAAGTTTTAAAACATTTGTGACAAGGAAAAAGCAAAGAAGTGACAGTAGTTTGCACAGCCACGTTCTCAAAAAGGTTGACATACTTTTAGAGTTTGACAGAGAAGAATAAAAAAAAAAAAAAAGATCTCAAAAACAAAAAAGGGGGAAATGTTTCTTTCTTTATCACCCACCACCCCATTCACTTCATCTCTCATGTCAACCTCAAGGACTCTAGTGTTGCAGATGTTTGTAAAATACTGCCACCGATCATTGTTGCACAGTGTTAATGACTACTGAAAATGGTTTGATGTATTTACTTTAAGATGAAAAAAAAGAACAAAAAACTGGGAAAAAAGACATATTGTGTATAGCCTTAGATACAAGTCATCTGTTATTGCTTCTACAAAAAAGCTATGTAGCTGTGCTAGACCGTAGGATGTAGGGTTGATTTTATTTTTAATTTTATATGTACTGTACATTAATGCCTTCTCCATTTACTGATCAAAAAAAAAAAAAAAAAAAAAAAGAGGAAAAAAGATGACAATCGTCTCCTGTGCTGCAAACATATTTGCCCCCCCATATACTGTATCCAGAGTCCATTATGAATAGAGGGACTTTATCCTTTCTTATTTCTTTCATTTGTTTTGGTTCTCAGAAGTATTTGGCACTGTGATAGTATTATAAACCCAACCTATACAGTATAAAACTAGCTAACTAACTAAACTGAAGGTGTGTGTTTGTGTGTCCCTTGGCTTTGTGAAATGTTTCTACGTCATTTTTTGTGAACCCAGAGAAAAATTCTAAGTCGGTATATACAGTCCAAATATAATACTACCTTCTTTTTTTTAAGTTTGATCAACCTCTATACTGTATGTGGCTTTGACAAATTGTTACCCAGATTTCTTTTTGTATGCAAATCCCCTTTTGACCTGCAACATATAGGCCCATTACTGCTTCAGCAGCAGCAGCAGCAGCAGCATGATTCAGTGCTCAAATTCCAACTCAAAGAGATTTTTGCTGCAGTACAGCCTCTGATTTTTTTTTTAAGTCAATTCATGTAGATTACAATTAACCATTATTTCATTTTCAATATACCAGGAAAAGAGGGGATTTAAAACTAAAATAACAACAGTGAGACATAAGAAACGTGAGAAGTGAAGGTTGTAGAGAAATGCAACAGGGTGTTTGAAGGGAGGAATTCTGGGAATGGGGTCTGAGTGAACCAATCAGACTTGTCCTACTGGAGGCACTGACCAATGGCTTTGACCTCTGACCCTATCTCTGTTTTCCAGAGGTATAAAGATGAGAGATTAACGGTGAGAGTCTCACGTGGACTCTCTCCTCCTCTGAACCAGCTATAATGAGCATTCCACTCCACATATTATGTACAAAACCTGTCTTGTGAGCTGAAACACTCTTTATGTTTTGCTGTATCCTCATGGCAGATGCTTCGTTTTGTAACTACTGAACTGTACTTATAATAAAAATAAAATGTATTCAAACAAAAAAAAAAAAAAAAAGATTGTCACAGAGCAACGGCCTGTTTCATGTTTTTTAATTTCTTCATTTCTGACAGAGCGAGAATCAGGAAGGTGAGCGCCGCTGCTGCTTTGGAGTGTCGCTGTGTGATGAGACGTGGGTAAACTGTTTGGAGAGTAGTCCGTCACTTCCAATACGAGTTATTATCTCTCAGTCAGTTTGATGGTGAAGCTTCACGGACTGTGATCATGATGTCGAATACACACAGCTAAATTACTGTCTGCACCACTTCGTCTCCCAAAGGTGCTCGTGAAGTAGCTGTCACGAAACAACACTCGGAGAGTTCCATACAGCAACATGTAAAAGAAATACTTAGAGATTTAAATTACAGCGTATCACTTCCAGATTAGACATCTGCAGCAAGCATCACAGTTGTTAGTCTCAGGTTGAATCTCTTTCTTCTACTGGCCCACCCTATGTTTGACCAGTTATCACAAAATAAAAATGTGCATCAGTATCACAGATAGGAAAATCAAAGACCTTTTCAAATTGCTGTCAGCCAACCCTGTCAATATATGATGGAACTGTTGATCCAGATTAGATTAGATTCAGAAACTGATGTTTACCTGGCCCTACATGCACTGCACTGAAGGTACAAGTGGACGCAAACTAGACAAAGGTTCCCATCCTGACTTCTGTCTGTGGTATAAGATGGTTAGTTGAAATATTGTCAAAATCACAATATGGCCAACAGCAACGTCCAAATCACAGGGTTTGCTATTTTTCTGAACAGACCATGAATGAAGGGTTGGCACATAAATTATACTCTTCATAGTCAAGGGAAAATGTTTGTTTTGTTGCAAGCCTCAACAAAAATAACATTATCATTTTTGCATGTTTTTTACAGTGGAAGTACCACTCCCAAGTGAAATCGTGGCTCATATCAGAGTCACGATGTCTGCCAAAACTATCACAGGATGTGATGTTTCATGCACCAGTTAGTATTGTGGTTTTGGTTAAATTGAAATAAACATGGTGTCTTGAGTTGATTTGAACTTTTTTCTACTTTAAGACTAGACCAGGCTCTAGTCACATGACAGTCTTATGTTTGTGGCCAGATACATACATTAACAACATATCTTTGTCACATGAACGAAAAATTAACCCAGTCCCAATTTCTTTCATCCAAAGCAAGGTGTTGTGATATATAACTAAAAATCCAGGATCTTTTGATTATCCCAGTGGTGCAGGATCAATATTCTGTTGTACTGTTGTGAATACTTAAAATTTTTCCCACTGTTGTTAACATAAGTCTTTTTAGCCCTCCATACACCTACTACATACTTCAAACAAATGTGTGCGCATGTTAATTTCCACGTCTTTGATATGTGTGCAGCACTGCTGCAGCACTTTTACATGTTTCCCTCTGACAATCACAATAGTGGGGGTTGTATGACTTTTTGAATTCAGTGGTGAAAACCCTCATCACACAGAGGCACTCTTTCAAAGAGGATGAAATAACAAACATATCACTCTTTTAAGAAGTTGTAAATAAATAGTTACTAAAGACTTTGTTCTGAAAAGGTTGAGGCTTATATATATAACTATAACTATATGTATGTCAAAAACCTTTGAAACTTTGTACTTAAAAGTAGGGTTAAATAAATAAGTATAAGGAAAACAAAACATAATCTTTAGAAGTTGTATTTCTTAGGTTCCTTTCATTCTTCTTGTCCTTATTCTGTAGTTTAAGTAAATTGGTTTATCAGAGAGAAAGGCAGCCAGAAGTTAATGGCAGTATATTGTTGGTCATGGTTTGTGTGTGTGTGTGTGTGTCAGTGTGTGTGTGTGTGTGAGGATATGCACATCTAATAGATGCTGCAGTTTCCCCATCATAACAGTAAAAATGACAACAAATCTCCCACACATCACAAGTTAACTCCAGCGAACAGTTTCCTCCCCACTCAGCCCGCTGGCTTCAGCTGACTCTGCTTTTCAAAGGGAGAAATATTTTACAGTTTCATTGCCCCCCTCTGTCATCTGAAACCTGATCCACGCCACATTGATGAAATCCGTATTTGTGTTAACCTAACGTCAGGACCCCAAAGGCTGCCAAGCCTCTGGGAGGCTGCCCAGGTCAATGCCTGACTAATTTTTAAACGGATCAGCTGCAATGCACCAGATGTGGGAGGGCCTCATGCCACGAATCTCCCCAAGTCTGTTCTCAATAAAACTCACATCCGGAGAAAGTAACTGTTTGACTGGTTTATATCTATACACACACACACACACCGCCAGAAGAAGGATGTTTCCAATGGCTGGATATTAGACTAAGCAGGAACAATCAGGATATTATTGCTTTGCCTGTGTGTGTGTGTGTGTGTACTGAAGGTTTTTGGTGTTTTGTTTTTGTTTTTTTATGTGGGGGTGTGGGCCTGCATGCATGAATGTGTGTGTATATACATTTCAGTAGGTGTGTGGCTCCATGTAATGGCGCACATGTGTCTGATTAAAGAACACATTAGGTCATCTTTCATTCCATCCGGCCTGATGTGCCTGATGGGTGTGTGTGTGTGTGTGTGTGTGTGTGTGAGTGTGTGTGTGTGCACGTGTGCTACTGTTTGTTGCTCAGTTGAGCAATTTCAACATTTGAAGGGAGCCTTTTCACAGAGTGATGAACACCACTCTTTGCCCTTCATTTAACTTCCTCTCTCGTCATTTGCTCTGTCTTTCCCCTTCCTCCCCCTCTCTCTCTCCTTCTCTCTCTCTCTCTGAGTATCCATTTCCTCTCATTTTCCTCCATGGCATGTTGTGCAGCCGTGTGTATAAGCACATGTTTGTGCATGCATGCTACCGTGTTTCTGTAATTGTCAGTTGTGTGCGCGTGCGTCTACGTGTGGATTGATGTGTTTAAGATGACGCTCTGCAGCGACTGCAGTTTCTTTGCGTTGGGTTTGGTCGTCGGGCAGATGGTGACCTGCAGATGAACCCATCTTTCTGCTCATTTGTTCAGCTGCCTCTAATTTTCCCTCCTCCTTTACATTAGAGAAGCTGGGGCCTGAGTGATGCAGCTCAGTGTTTTCACCACCAGAGGGCGGAGCAGGCCAGGTTTTGTCGTGAAGCTGTGGCGGGTACACGCTCCTCTGAGCAGGTTGCATGTTGCACTGAGGAGAGAGACAGTGAACATGTTGTGGGATTTGTGTGATTCCAGCAGATTTGTATTGTTTAATTCAACCATTTTAATCCACAGAAAGATCACAAATAATCAATTTGTTTACTACCTCCAGAAGTTTTAATCATAGCAATTCATGGATGGAAGTTGCGTTTAAATCATTATTTACATGAACAAACTGATCAGGAATAAACATAAAAAAAGGTAGAAATAACTAGTATATAATCAGTAATAAAAAGTCATTTTGAGGCTATGCAGGACATGCAAGTACTCTGACTCCTGGCAGCAGCTCTTCTTTAAATGGAGATTCACAGGACACACCAGCACCTCACAGGGATTTCAGTGTTTTGCTTAAAGGCACTACAGAAAAAAGAGTGCTGTAGGTCAGATTCTTTAGTGCACGTTGTTGTAGGTTTCAACCATCACGATTTTCACTCTTGTGTATTTTCTGTTCCCTGAATGGTGCAGACGGAATTTATGTTGCTCTCCCCATTTTCCTGAGACTCTTCTCTGTGTGATTCCTCTAACTTGTCCTTCTACACCACACAGATTATATTAATGTTCATTATTTCAGAAATGAGCCACTGCCACAAGCTGCCTTCTTTTCCTTTCACCTGCATGTTCTTTTCAACTCCACAGTGCTTTCTTCTGCTGTGGTGGATCAGTTTGTTTTATTGAGTTCTTTTATTTGGGACAACCTGTGTGTACTTATCTCCCTCCATCTGTGTTGATATCATTGTTTAATAACTATAAATATTAAGAATACACCAAACACAAGAAACTATGCAGCTTACTCTACAAAACAGGTCAGTGTAAAATGAAAGGCACTGCATCAGTTCACATGAATCTGATGAAAAGCTGCATTTAAATTGTGTCTAGTGTGATGATACTACACTGTACAACATTTACCATTTATCAGCTCACAGAAAATATATTACTGTTCATTTCTATGAATGATTAATTAAAGAAAAAGTCAATAGATCCTGTGTTTCTATCATCTTTAATGTGAGACTTTGCTGCTCTGCTCACTTTTGGTTGGAGAAACCATTTTGAAACTTTTACTTTGGCATCTAATCAGCATTTCTTACTTTTTAGAATCAAACAATTAATAATTTTAAGAATGTTTTAATAGACTGATCGATAAACAAAGATAAGCAAGTCGCAGCCCTCGTTTTAAGCCGATCGTATACTAACAAATGCTAATGTGACAGCTTGTCCCCTCATTCTCATGCATCCTTCTGTTTCCTGCTAAGCATCTGTGCTTATGTATGTGGGAGTGCTAACGTCTGCATGTGTGCCAGTGTGTGCGTGTGTGTGTCTGCGTCTATGTCTATGTGTGTGTGTGTGTGTCTGTATGCAGGACTAGTGTCCTCCGGCCTCCCTCCTTCCCTCTCCTCAGCTCTTATGAATCGATGATCATGTGGTGTAAGGGAGATAGATGGCCCCCAGCTCCATCTTGTCTCCTCTAATTGTAAAATATTAGTTACATTAGACTCTGGCCCATGATTAATGGAACTTATTTGGAAGGTGGACTCTCACTCTCGCACACATGCTTTCTTTCTCCCTCTCTTCCTCTCTCTTGGTTACCACTGGTCTCCAAAGTCTCTTCTCTTGAAAGAATTGAGTGATTTCACTTAAAGCAGACAAATAGGCTTCCCCCCTACGGTAGGGAAAGTGAAGGCAAAAAAGACAGGAAGAAAAGAGGAGGAGGAGAAGGAGAGGAAATAAGGAAGGGAGATAAAAAGAGGGGAGAGCTTATGAGAGAGGATAAATAACAGCTCTACAGGGAGAGGTCTTAAAAAGTTGTGGTGGTTGGATCTAAAGGGATTTAAGCTCCTTGGTAGATAATTCAGAGTTAGATTATTCTGCATGCAGGATCACATTCTCAAAATGCAAAACATGATCAACTCCTGATCGTGTTTACAGGCTGATCTCTGTGAAAAAAGAGATATTCTAGTCTAATGCTAATGTTACCTGCCTCGGAAAATGCATCCGCAGAGGAGTTGATAAGTTCAGCTACACACACACACACACACACATACACAGGGTATGTGATGGCGGTGGTGGCGTTTCTGTTTAACCATTCCTCTCTTCCTACTTGCACAAATTGTAAGTCCTTGAGGAGCACCTGGCCAAGGCAATGTGACACATACTAACACATGCCCAGGACACAAGTGTGTGTAGGTGTGTGTGTGTGTGTGTGTGTGTGTGGGGGGGGGGGGGGGTATTGATAACGTTTGCTGTTCTTCAGCTGCAGCTTGTCTCACTTTCAACTGCCACCACACATACATGATGAGCAGGAGTGGTTCCTTCACATCCCTCTGTCAGTGCCATTGAACTTCAAGTATTTCACAATTAAAATATGTTCATAGTTATCACAGTGTGGCACAACTTTTTGTCAATTTGACAAACAGACCTTTATTGATTTACTTTATATGACTGACATGATTACTGGTGTGTATTTCATACCAGCAGTTGTGACTCCTCTTGCATCCCAGGTCAAACTTCATGTCAATGCCTGTCTTCACCACAGCATATCTCTGTCTTCCAGTAGGAAGTAGATGACAAAAGAAATACTTCTCGCAGTAGGACCCTTCCCTTTAGTCTCTGACCAGGCCTGATGTAGTTGGATTCTTCCATTCTGGCACATTTTCCAAACTTTATTTTTCAGTGTGTTGATGTGACGAGCAGCAGGAAACAATTTGTCTAAGTTTTCTCCAAAGTTTGGCCTTTGTCCTCCTGCTTGCTCCTTTAAAACAAATCACTTAACACTTTAGAATTAGAATATTATTCAAATGTGCTATTCGTAAAGCACTAGAAACCTGATTTATGTAGTAGTTTCACAGTTCATCCTGAATTATTAATAATGTGAACAGTTTCAGTTAATTTCCACAGCCAGTTGACCCTGTCAGAAAGGAAATGCACAGATCACTCAGATTTGGATGATGAGCATATGTTGTGTTGTTTAATCCAAAACAATGTGGCACAACTGCCACAGGGGTCATGTGTTTATGCTATAAACTGGATTTATAGTTGTCAGATGACTGTAGTGGGGATATTGTCCTTGGAACAGTGGACACAAAAGCACAGGGGAAATTCCTAACACCAAATTAAAATGTACTATTTTCTTCTCCATGTTTCTTTCTTCTATGTCTATTTTTATTATATAAAATGCTGCTTGATCTCCAAACACTATGATCATCTCTAATTTTCAGATTAAATGTTGCAAAACATATTTTTTTACTATTGTCTTTCTTATATTTGGATGTGTGCAGTCACAGGCCACAGTCTTAACAAAAAAATAAACCATTGTTTGAAAACTCTTACATCAGTTGACCCACTGGTCCCTGATGGGACTCCCAGCAGAGAGGGGAATTATTTGTTTTCACTATAATTCCATCCATAACACCATGACAGAATGCGTGGCTCTTTTAGTTGTGGTTTTCAAACATTTTCTGAAATAAAAGTCAGAAAAAAAAGAAAAATCTTACCCTGTGCCCATGTGAAGAGCTGCTGCTCTGGATCTCCTGATTCTATCTGTGCATAAAGGAAATGCAGGATCATGTCATTGGAACAGCTGTTGACACAGAACTGGATCAGACATGTGGCTATATGGCTCCAGTGTGTCCTACTAAAAGCCTCATGTTTCATCTTATGTTTCAATTTTATTATTTCCCATGTTTCTGCCTCTGCTCCTTTGGTCCGGTGTCTTATTCTGACTTTTTGGCTGTAAAATATGAAGAGATATAACTGTAATCAAAAACATGTGCAAACAAGGGGGTGTCTGATGACAGGTTATCTCACTGGTGCTTTAAGCTTTTGATGAGTTCTGGCGTCCTCAGGTCATCAGTGTTTGGTTCAATCACTCCAGTTTTCTGCAGATAAAGGTATTTATAATGTAAATTATTATAGTGTTTCTCTGTAGTTTCCTAACTTCCCTGTGTTGTCACTGAGTGTTGAGGTCAGAGGAAGTTCATGGTGATTAATGCAGCAGAGCAGCCGATGCTCTTTGTGTCAGAATGTGAGTGAGAGGCAGGTGGCCGGCGTATCCATCAACCCCCACCGCCCTCCATTTTTCCTTTTCTCTTTCCCTTCATTGGTGAGAAACACTGATGACAGCCTGCACATGTGCACACATGCACACACACACTCTCTCTCACATACACACACACACACACACACACTCTGTGTACAGTGACAGGTCAGCTGTATATGTGCATCCCTCGGTTCAGCAGGAAACATGAGGCAAAGTTTGGCGTCTGGTCTGCACACTCATGCAAACACCAAGTATACACACACAGATGCTGATGCGGTGGGGGAGTCAGCAAACAGATGAGTGAGTAGATAAGTGAAGGAAAACATGAATAAAACACATAAAATACAAATCTTTCACTTAGAACAAGCAAGAAAATGTGGGTAAGTGAACAAGTGAGCACGAATGAGTGATGAGTCTAACATGATACAAATGAGTGGGTGAGTGTTTAGCTGGGGGTGCAGTGGTGAGCACGGCCTTTCATCTCAGGATCCAAAGATTGATGCAGATTCACTGGCTACACTTTATTGCCTGACGTGTGTGTGTTTCTCCACATGATCTGCGTGATATAGAGTGGTAACTGTCCACTCAGTGTCAGTGTCCATTGACCTGCTATCTCCTGAGCCACAGCTATGGCGAATAAGAGAAATAGATTTGTTAATTGAACTAAACCTGAATGACAGAGTGATTGTGTGAAAGACATAAAGTGTGTTTTAGTAAATACGTGAATGAATGAGTCAGACGTGCAAGTGAGGGACGAGCGAGAGAGTGACTGAGTGAATAAATGAGAGAAAACAGGTGTGAATGAAAGTGAAGCGAGTGAGCATGAGTTACGATGTCACTGAGTCATTCACCTAATGCGAACACAGAGGAGTGAATGAGTGTGCGTGAAGCAAACTTTGAGCACAAGGATACAAACGCACACACACAGAAAATGAACAACAGAAGACTCTGGAAAGAAGTGAAAATAGAACAAGAGATGAAGACAGAAAGGAAGGAGCTGCTATTTTGGGTTCTTATTAACAGGTCCTACTGGTACAGCAATTAATAATCTAGTTCAGTATTTAACATGGGACCTGGTCCCTGGTGGGGACGTTTTAGCTGGCTTTGATGCTGAAAGAGCCCCCCCCCCCTTCCCCAACTCTCCCCCCGCAGTTCCTTTCCTCTCCTTAAGTGCCTCCCTTGGTGTTATTTGTGTGTTGGTTTTTCTTTAGTTAAGCTTAGAAACAGACCAAATTGTTATTCCCCAAACTTCAGGCCAATTTTCCATCAACACGGCAGCTCGTTGAGGGAAATGCTCTTAATTCATCAGAGGGAGTCTAGAGGAGGATATATTCCCTTCAGGCTGTTTGAAGTAATGTAAATGTATTTATTTTTGGAGGGGGTTGGGGATGGCAAAAAATCAAATAAATAAGTATGATATATAATATGTACATATATATGTTTGAAATTATGGTATTATACAGTTGCATGAAAAAGTTTGGTCATTCCTGGGAAAATGTATTTGATAAAATAACAATTGTTAATAATCTTACATAACTCAAGGATCAAATAGCTACATGAAGAAACAGTATTCGTGGCTGGTACAAACACTTGGGCACCCTAAATCACTTTGCAACATATATCACAGCTTTCAGATGGTGCAGAGAGTTTTCACCCGCTCTTCCTACAGATCATTTCAACTTCAGAAATATTTAGAGGCTGCTTTGTACATCTAACATATTAATGATCCCCACATCCCACAGATTTTCAATAATGATCGAGGCAGAGGACTGTGAATGCCAATCCAATACAGCTTGAGTTTTGTTACGGAGCACTGACCAGTTGCAGAACTCAGACTGAGTCCCGGGTGGCACAGGAATAAAGTGGTTATCACAACTGCCTCTCAACAAGAATGTTCTGGGTTCAATTCCTAGGCCCAGGGCCTGGGGCCTCTGTGACCCCGGCACAGACAAGTACTATTAGACAGTGTATATACTGTATATAAATAGACCAGCCATGTTTCCACTGCAGGAGTTCCTGGTAAAGAGAGGGGGGTAGGAACTTTATAGGAACTGTCCTCTCACTCAGCCCTCTCAGCTGCTGTGTCTCCACACCTGCCAGACTCTTGAGGTGATGTAATCATTATGCATCAGTTTTGATTGTCGCATTATTGTTATGCAGCAGGTTTTTTTTGTTTTTTTTTTTACTGTTGTTGTTGTTGTTGTTTTCTGGCAGGATAGACGCTTTCTATTAATGCTGGGTTTAAAAATGCTGTTTCAATCATTGCGCAATCGTGTAGTTGTCTGTCCACTTATCATACATCTTGTCTTTTACTGTCTTGTTCTCTTTTTTCCTGCTGTATAGACACTTTTTTTTTTTTTTTTTTTTTTTTTTTAAATTGGTTGGTTTTAAAAATGTCACTTATTTTGGGGCTTTCTATTGGCATCACATCCCACTTTGAGTATACCCAATCATCAGAGTAAACCTCAAGCCCCACCCGGGAGTTTTTCGAGGCCCCTCTGAGTACCTACCCCCAAGGCAGGGACTCGTATTGTCCCCGGGAGATGGTCCTTGCAGTGGAGACATGCACCAACGGCCCCAGCCCCATAAAATCACCCCAAAGATTCTGCAGTGGAAATGCCCCTATACCGTGGATAGAAATCAATGTTTCACTGACTCTGTACGCTGGGCAGGACATCATGTAGAGTTCGGGGCTACAATGACTACTAATCTTTGTTAACGTGTTTCTGATACCTTGTGAATCAGAGATTTTTACAAACAACCAAATTATTTTTGCAGTGGTGTTCTCCTCTCCATTACTGAGGCATTAAACTAAGGGGATTAAAACCATTGCTCAGCAGCCTTGGATTCATGTCCTCCCCTCTCTCTCTCTCTCTCCTCCTGACCTTCCAGTGTCACTGTATTTTGTTCAATGGCAAATGCACAAAACATAACCAGGAACAAAGAAAAAATAAAATAAAAAATAAAAAAAATGGATAGGCAAGCAATGATACTGATACTGTGATTAAAATCACAGTTTTCTTTGGTTTGAACTACAGGAAACATTTGTGATAATGTGACAAGTCAAAAATGTGTCATTTTTAGACATTTTAAGTGGAAAAAGTTACATATTATAACTTTTAGCAGATGTATATGAGAAAACAGATGAAGAAGTGGAGATGACACCTCTGGTATGGACCTAAATTCTGTTTACTATTTTTGTGAAATAGGACACATAACTGTATCCGACATATAGATGCATGTAGACTACTGGACAGATGGTTTAGCACATTTAATTGCTCACACCCTCTATGTGAATCTGTATGTCTCCCTCTCTGTATATATCTGTATCTTTGTCTATCTCCTACTCTGTCTTTGTCGTGTCATTTTAATAGCTTCCATAAATAGTCCTCAACTTCATTTTGTTTGCAAGCTTCTGCTCTACACTTGTGTGTGTGTGTGTGCGTGTGTGCTTTATTTTTACATTTGTATGTAATATAGAGAATGGATACTTTAATGTATTTTAATCAGGAGAAGGTTATACAAGAAATCAAACAAAGGAGATCATCATTGGAAGTGACCGAGTGATATGAAGGAAGTAGAAGATGGAGCTCAGGGTGGGAAGCTCCTCTGGCTGTGCGTTTTGATTAAAGAGGGGTCAGGTGTATAGAGTGGTGAGAGGTCTCAAAACTCTGTGGTTTGTGCACCGGGTTGTGTTGGGTGGGAATTGATAAGGATTTATCAATTCAGATTCCATTATTGATATTGCTTGTCGATCCAATTCTCTTAATGATTCTCATTGGGTGAGGGAATAAAAGAGAAATGGGTTTGCTTGCATCAATGGCGCTAACATTAACAAAGCAGACAGGGCCTGCCTGGAGAGTTTAACAGCTGTTATAGACCACTGAGGCCTGCTGGGGCCAGCTGTGGTCACAGGAGTTATTACAATATTTCCATTTCAGGTTTTTCACTTGCCTGTCGTTTTCACTAGTTATTTTTTCATATAACATTGATTTTTATAAGTGAATCACAAGTGAGCAAGCAAACAAGAGAGAGAAAGCCAGTGCGAGAGAAAAGACACTGGGTGTGCACCAGATTTCATGCAGATACCGGCAAAACCTGAAACGAGTTGGTTAGAAATGAAGAGAGGAAAAACACAAAGAATACACATTTGTATATCCAGGAGACGTTGTCCTGGCCTCACGGCGTGAAAGAGGGAGGATCAGATGGTGGTAGAAGTGTAGCGATGAGGAAACTGTCAGCTGCATATCTGTCCGCAGGTCCGCTCCACGCAGACACTGCATGAACTTTATTTTGTGAGGATTAGGACAGACTAGATGTTGATTCTTTAAACAGTGACATGTTGGATTTAAACACGAAGCACCATATATAGTCACCGTCATTCATTCATTCAATGATTACTGAATTACAATGTAACGTCATAAATCTCTCGCTGCTGTCCAGTCTGGAACAATCACCGGTCTCTGTGGGTGTGTAGGCTGCATCATCTCCAGGTAGAACAACTGTAACAACTGTATAAGACCTGGGGCTGATAAACTAAAGGCCAGCAAAAATAACAATCCAGTAAACAAACAGTGACATCGACTCGTGACATGAGAGCAGCACTAGGGTCCAGATGCAGATGTGTGTCAGGTTACACACACAGTACAGGCCCCTGTGTGCCGTAGGTGCACTCAATCTACCCCCACACTTTAGAGCGCTTCTGCCTCGACACCGTGTTTGCTTCATTCTGAACCAAACAACGCAGTGTGTGTTGTTTGGTTCAGAAGCGAGCGTGCGCATTTGCAAAGAAAGCGGAACCGATAAGCAGAATCATTTATTGCATGCAAACGGTCCCAATCCTAGTTGTGATTGGATAAAGATGAGAACGATCCAGTGGATTTAAGGGAGCAGGAACTGTGCATGTGACTTCGGGCCTCCTCGTACTGACTGAACTTTCACTGAGCTTCATTTCTGTGTTTTTCTGTAAACAGAATCTGTCAAATGTTGGTGTGTGTCATGATTCCCCAACACAAAGACATTACCCTCCTGCACTCACACACATCACCCCCCTACCTGTGTCATGTTTCCCCAGGCTTCTCCCTTTTGTTCTTGTATGTTTTACATCCACTAAAACACACTCGTAAACACACACACAGATTGTACATATAATCACATTTACCAAACACTCGCATATAGAAAAACATGAAAGGATGTGAACACATGCAAACCCACGCATACACAAGCATACGAAAAATAACAATGCCACACACACACATGCATGTTCAGAGGCGCATAAAGATTAGGAACACTGTGTTGGCATCTAACCAAAAGCAGCCGTCCTTAAATGCCATTTGATGCCAGCACTGCCATCTGTTGCAATCCTAAGATAGCTCCTCAGACAAGACACAAGGCAACAAAAGTATGCTGACATACACACGTATTCTTCACATATAGCTACAAACCATTCTGGGTAAGTTACAACATTGATGCAATAACCGTCTCTCTCCTTTCCTTCATGTCACTTCTCACTGTCTAATAAAGAAGACAAGAAGAAAGAGAGAGAAAGAAAATGGTTCCCCCAGCTGATGAGAATATACCGGTATATGTATGTTGGGTTAGGGTAATCGAAGAACAGAGCCAATATATTATTTTATTGTGAAAAGTACATGAACATACAGTAAAATAACGATAGGAAACAGAACAACAAGACACCACAGGAGGAAAAAAAAGGAGCCTGAACCCAGAGGGAAAGTAGATGAGAGATAGAGAAGTCCATCCTTAGTTGACCTGTGGCTGTGGCTCGGTGTGTGTGTGTGTGTGTGTGGGTGGGGGGGGGGTAGAGATAAGATAATAACAGTGGGCTAGGGGCGATCCTGTGGTGTGGGGGGGGGGGGGGGTTGGGGAAGTGCATGTGTGACAGGTGGAACATAAGCATGTTTGTGGCAGTGGTGTGATTCTGCACTCTTCTATTCATACACACACACACACCGCTGCATCCTCTCCTCTTGCCCTCCTCCCCACTTCCTCACCCCCTTTTTTTCCTCTGATCTCCATGCAGAGGGCCTTCGGGGGTTAATTAACAGGCTTAGATAATACCACACTAATGAAAACAAGACCACTGTTTCTCCTCTCTCTTCCTGTTTGTCTCGTTCTCTTTTTCTCTGTGTCTCTATTCCTCTGTTCGTGCATCTTTTTCCTTTCCTTCATACAGTCTTAGAGGTTTGCAGCACGACAACCTACCCAGTGTGTGGAAACTTAATAAAAATATAAAGGACAAATGACTTGGAGCAAAGTAAACATCATGATACACAGCTTGTACAATGTCACTGGTGAGAACAAAGTTAGATGTATACATGTGGGTAAAAAGGAGGGGTATAGCAACTAGAATAAAGTTAGATGAGGGGAAGATAAAGATACATACAACCAGGTATGGTTAAATCTTTGTTTATTGTTGTTTTATTAGTTTAGGTTATGATAGGGTCAGAGTTAGAAGCTTTAAATGCACCTCTATGATTTTCCAGCATTTATGCGAGATCTCCTTTTTTTAGGGCACACTACTTCCTGTATTGATACTGCACATTAGCATCAGATGTGAGTCGTCAAGAGTAGCAGCATCCAATAAGCATACATAATATCCAAGGATACTGGGTTAGTGTTAGTGTGAGGCCCTGATGTTTGTTGTGTCTCAGTTCAGGACACACGTCCTTTGATGCCTGTGTTTGAAAACTGACTGTGTCACAAAAGCACAGCAAGGCTGTCCCGTTCCAAACACCACCCAAAAATGCATCCTGCGTTTCCTGGCCCAGTCTATCCAAAGATTTACTGCGTGCCAGTAATGAATCACATTTCAAAAAGGGACTAAATCAGACTCTGCATGTAAAACAGAAGCTGGGGATAAATAGGAAATTCTCCACAAACCAGTATCAATTTGTGTAGAACAAATCACCCAAGGGATGTGGCCCCTGAATTTGGACTCGGCTCATGTTATTGCCAAAAATGTAAAAAAACAAAAAAACAAAAAACAAACAAACAAAAAAAAAAAAAACAGGTTGCTTTCCAGATTTTCTCAAGTGGGTTTATAAAACAACAAGGCAACCAAGTATTTGCATAAAGTTATGGAAAGGTTGTGAATTTGGTTAAAAGTTTGCAAAACAAGAAGCAGATCTAAGCTGCCAAAACTGGAAGTGAAACAGTAAATCATTACAGGAACTCATTAGAAGAAGGTGACGGAGTGACAGGGAGAAGTGTGACAGAGAACAGATGGAGGAAAACAGACAGAAAAGAGTGGTCGAAAAAGGTTAATTTGACAGAGTGGTGGTTAATATGGTGCTGCTGGGCAACGGTCAGCATGTAAGCAGCTTTGGTTACTGGCACAGACCAGAGGACGTGGATTAATGATGGAAAGTCCAGCCTTTCACAGTAGCTGGACATGTGGATTGTTAATATGAGAGAGAGAGAGTGTGTGTGTGTGCGTGTGTGTGTAGGAAAGAGAAACACTCTTTAATTTTTAATCCAAAACAAAGTGTGGCCTGTGTGTCTCTAAGTTGCTCTGCAGAAGTCAATTTCAATCTCAACACTAACTCAAGTTTATACATCCTATCCAAACTTTTTTTCAAGCCGTGCAGTTCAGTTCACACTCTCTCTGTTTTTATCTAAACATCTCCCGTGAGATAAAAACCCAGCTTGATTTGTATTTATTTAGTCCGTGGAGACAAACAGTGAGTAAAGCAGGGAGAGGAGGAGAAAAAAACAAACAAACAAATAAAAAAAGAGAGGAAGAAAGAAAAAGTTGAATTGTTTGGGGGCATAACTCACTCTCCCTAAGTGTAAAATGGGATGAGATATTCTGCCTCTCGGACTTAACGTAATGTAAGAGAGTGTGAAATTAAACTGCACACGAATAAAAGGGACCCTTCATTGTGTGCCGCAGACTAGCTTATCTGGAAATTCAGACAACTGGAACATCCAAAGCCTCCAAACTTGTAGCAATCTCCTTTGTCTGGCTCTGAAGCAAACAATGTAATATCAGAAAGCCAGAGAGGCTCCAAAGCCTGTGTCAGATTGCCAAACACAAAGTAGCTGCTTCCTGCGTTGCCTCGTTGCATCCTCACATTGCTCCTGCATGTGCGCTCGCTTGTATATGTGTGTGTGTGTCCAGCTTTAGACAGTTTAGTAGACTGTGCACTCACTCCCTACTAACCCAAAGTAAGTGTGTGTGTGTGTGTGTGTGTGTGCGCCAGTGAGTGCTTCAAATAGAATGTTTCCTCTTTAATTCCTGGCCTTTTACCTATTTATATTCCCTGCACCTACATATCCCTGTGCCTCTTTGAAACCCTCTATGTTAATTTGATTTAGAGCATCTCAAATTGAATAAGAGATACGGTGGGGGGGGGGGAGACGGTAACTGCAAATGTACTGTTATTAATAACCTAAAGTACTAGACAGAGCTCAAACACTCTCCCTTCATTCTGCCCTCCCACTTCCTTCCTCCCTCCCTCTCCATTCCGCCCTCTCTCTCTCTCTGTCTGTGAGTGAGTGAACTAAGTGAAGTGGGTTATGATGGCAGTGTAATCGGCATCCCTCAAACAAACGGCTGGTGCTATTAAGGGCCATTGTGTTTGCTGCAGTGATGATCAGATTCAATCTAGGGAGAACATTTTGTGCCGGAGCTGTGGCAAGGTGGGGAGATAGAGAAAAATACCTCGGCTCATTCTGCTCCGCTATTGTGTTCAGGGGACTAGATGTATGCACGCTCTTCAAAAGATGCATATCGACTCGGGGAGCTGCAAAAGTTTAGTTCAAATGAATTTGTGGGGAGCTGTCTGACTGCAGAGAGCGAGGCGAGTTATTAAATGTCGGGTAATGTTTTGAGGATGTATTTGTATCAATAAGGAGCCGGAGCAGTGCTGCTGGGGTGGTGCAGATGAGAAAATCACTTTGCCTCTCCTCTTTGTCCTCAAATTTACCCTCCTCTCCCACTCTCTGTTCTTCAGTCTTATCCTTCATTGTGTTAACACACTTTTATAAGAGCAAGTGGAAGCCTGAAGGCCTCAGAGGTTGACTTACGGTTTGAAGGTTCCTCGGGTCAATGTGGGGTTACAGTTTGGTTTGGATTCATCAGCCTGCCGCTGCTGCCTCTTCACATGGAATTTACATGAGCCTCTCTTAGGCAGGTGGGAATGGTTATCTGTCTGTATTTCATGTGTTGGACTGTTACGTGAATGTAGAAGTGACACAGCAGAGACATTAATTAATTTATAGGTTCTGACCACGTCACTCGCCACATAAGCTCACCAGAGCAGTGGGGTGGGGAGTGTATGATGACTCATCCAATGGGAACAAAGACTCTGAGCCCACAGGTTGATGCTTGATGCTTTATGAGGGTCTGCTGAAATGCTTTATGAGCAGCAGAGGCAGGGACAGCGCTGATAGTGTAGCTTTAAGGGGAGCGGTATGTGGAGTAGGCCAAAACACAACAGGTCATTTATAGTATGATGACGAAGAACTTTATCAGTCTGGAAAGAATGATTTCATACTTTACATTGCAACAAATGTCTTATTGTTGGTAAATGGCATTCCCTACAGACAGATACAAAAATCTTCATAGATCCTAGAGTTAAACATCATTCATTTAGTGACAGAAAATTTTTGAATGGTAACTAGACACAGTGTCTATGTCAGTGGGATGCTCCCATCCTTAGAAGAAATTAATGACACATTGACAGTGAGGAGTTCTACTATTATACAATGTTTGTCCCAAAATACTGCTCCCAGCACTTTGAAACTAAATGCTTTCCCTGTGGAGTCTCTGACCACTCTTAATGCAGAGCCACTTCTGATGAGCGGGCTCGTGCTTGTATCTCGAGGACGATGACGTCAGTTGAAAGGTGGTGATAAGGAAGCAGGTGATACGTCAACAGAATACAGGAGGGGAGGACTGAAAGTGATGGTTCAAATTTTTGTAAACTTCAGAACTGGTTTTGCAGATGGACTCAACACACTTTGTCCATTTCACACATACACAGTTTGCATTTAAGACAGTCAAACTACTGACAGCTGTTGAACTTTCAGTGGGTATCTATTTCACTAACATGCTCTATTATTTAACAGATGAATTCTGTTAGTGTAACTGCCCCTAACAGTGCAATGCATTGTTAAATAACAGTGTTGTCCAGGCAGCTGTTGACCCGGGAAGTTGTTGCGCGAAGTTGGATCAGTGCCTCTCAAATAATCTTACATTACCTATTTGCCACATCAACTGTTTACCCAGAGGCCCCGGTTTTTGCTCTGTGTTCATCCATCTGTGCTATACATCGAAACTTTCTATGATAAGAGAGAATGTCTGACTGGGGACATGACTTCTACACAGTGACATAGTGATATTTCCATGAGTTCTTCTGGTTTTGATTAAAATGTTTATTTTCTTCCTCTGTTTCCGTCTCCAGGCTCGAGACCCTTCAAGTGCAGTTACTGCCCCTACAGCGCCTCCCAGAAGGGTAACCTCAAGACTCATGTGCTGTGCGTGCACCGCATGCCCTTTGACAACACCCAGTACCCTGACCGACGCTTCAAACGTACCCGCGCCGAGTCGGACGCCCCAGACAAGAGCCCCAGTGACGCTGTCGGCAGTGTTACATACAATCAACCAACAGTGGAAGCAGATGGAGGCCAGGGGAGTGACGCTGCACCATTTGCCAACAAGGCCTCGTCTTGTCACCAGGAGTGAAACCACAGAGGGGCATGGTTGATCTCATTACATCTGTGGAGGTTGTTGGACCATGCATTATTTGAAATGCCATAGATTTGCATGATGGACAAACGGTCCCTGATGCACATGAACGTTGGTCACTGTAAAACTTACCTCCGATAGAACTGTGCTGAAAACTCCGACCAAACAACAACAGAGATCGATCGACTGAGATACAAACCGAACTTCCTCCATTATAAACAAAAAGTAAATATACTGTATGTGGGTTTTAGACGTCTGTGGACATTTACTAAGACATCATGATAATCTATGTATTTGTGATTAGGTGATTCAGCATTTTTGTTTTTTGTTTTTTTTCCTAACTACAGTGGATCATGTGGAAGAGTAGAGGGAGAAGAGAGTTAATGAAATCATAGTTTTCAGACAAATCGTGGAGGACGCAGGCCATGAAGCAGGAGGGAAGCCGGATGAACTCATCTAAAATCATTAGAGATTTTTCTCCAAAAATAATGCTTTTATCAGAAAAATGATCCATGTAAACGATTTAGCTGAACAGTTACTGTATGGAGGATGGAGGAGGTGGAGGGGGGGCAGGAGTCTTGAATGCACACAGCCGCCACTGCCACCCTAGAACATAACACCAGTGGCTGCCATTTTTTTCCCAGTGCAAGTGATGAGCACTGTATGTGTGTGTACGTGTTGCAGGGTCAGTGGCAGTGATGTGCTCTGTGTGTTTGTGCGTGTGTGTGTTTGGGATGGGGGGGGGGGGGGGGGGGGCATTGGTGCCAGCCTGACTGGGGCTGTCATCGCAGAGGAAATCAATTCAACAACAACACACACACACACACACACACAATCATACACTCAGACTCATACAGTGGTAACCCAACTCTGGACTCTACGCCAGGAGGTCAAGTTGAGCCCCACCAGCTGGACGGAGCCCCTGGAGTCCCCTCCCTCTCTCTCTCCTCCATCCTTTCCTTCACTCTCACTCATTCCTACTAAAATAAGCCCTGTCAGAACGGGCAAGAAAACACAACACAAATCAATCAGCGGCGTATTCTCGGGCATCCATTAGCCAACGTCAGGGCTCGTTCGGCTCCGGGTTTTTGTCAATGCAACGTCTGGACGTCACCTCACAGGCTCCATGCGAGAGGAAGACGGGAAGTTTCAACTGATTGTGATTTAGCTTGTGCCGCTTTGATGATGACAGATGATGGTTTTACAGTGGGGGGTGGGAATCAGATATAACCAGCTGTGGTCTGTACATATAGAGAGAGGTGCGTGGCATTCACCTCAAAGTTGGACAGAGCTGTTTGTGTGGGAAAAGAAGCAGGAATAATATCCTGCTCAGATGAGGGTCAGACATGATGAAAAAGTAGATAATCATTCACTTTAGCCCACTTTATGTCTCTAATTATACTACCTATTCTATAAACAATGGATTTCAGAAGTTGTTTGTTTATTTCCAAAGGAGGCATTCTTTTTCTGTGCATAGTAGTGTGTTATTTTTTATTCATATGGGTTTTACTCCTGAGGGGGGAAATGTAACATAAAACATTGAGAAACATTGTTTTGATCTTGTAAAAGTTGAACTTGATTGTTTTAAGGGCAGAAAAAACTGATTGTACTTTGTTGTGTCGGCAGCTGTTGGTTACTATTGGGCAAGGAGAATAAGAAAGTATGGGGCTTTGTGTTGGTATTGGTCTTAGGGTATTGGGGGGTGAGGGGTGGAGGTGGTGGGTGGGGGGCTGTTAATGTTTTTCTGATAAAGAGAAATGATCCGGACTATAAGAAAGTCAATATCTTCTGGCGCAAACACGCATGCAGCGATGGGAAGGGCTAAACTCTTAAAACCCCTGGGTCTTAGTGCCACAGCTCTTCCTAAAGGAGTTTACAGTCCAACACAATGCACACATGTGCACGCACACACACATACATACACATGATCAACAATAACAACATCTACAGGGTAAGAAATACAATCCTGCTGCATGCATGGAGGGGAGAGCAGAGAGACAGAAAGAGAGCGGAAGTGTGGAAGAAAGAATAAACGTATGTGCACATGGCTTGATAGAGGAAGTCCAGTATTCTGCTGCACTGCTGTAATTGTGGGTTTAATCGTGTTACTACAATTTGAAATTTTTAGCCCAACAGGAAACTACAATTTTTACAGGAAAAATAGATTTTCTCTCTTTTTCTTTTCTAGCCAACAAGACAGTAGTTCTCACTGCCTTACAGTACCTTATAGTGTGTTCACAGTGAACTTCACCCTATGAGATCCAGATTACTTAATGTAGTAAAGTCTATAGATTCCAATGCACTCCTGTTATTCTCAGTGGCTGTAGCTTGCTTTTCTGAATGTGTGAATACATGTGTGTGTGCTGAGTATTTATGTATACTAGCAACAAACTCTAGCGATTAAAAAAAAAGTTTTCAAAAGAGTACACATTCCATTTTGTTTGGCACCAGTTTTTGGCACCTGGCTGTTCCAGTTCACTAAAGCATGTGTATCACAATGTTTTCATCATCTCGTTCAGATGAGGCAATGTTTTATCTTTTTTTTTTTTTTTTATTGTCATTCCTCTGTGACTTGGTCCATCCCTGAGAATGATATGCCACCCCACCCACCCCCAGCCCCACCACCCCTCCTGCTGTAATCCCAAAATAATCCATTCCATTGTCCCCATGCTGTTTGATCCCCGTGAAGCTTCCTATTGAAGTAGCACATTCAGTTTTCTCAATTATAATCACTGGCGCTAGAAAAAAAAAAAAAAAAAGTAACCATGCCCATGTATTTCAGCCTGCAATGGATTCTGTAGTATGCAATCCTAGTCCAAATACTGTCCACATTCCTAAATGAAGAAGATTTCTATAGCCTATGGAGGGAAAAGTGAGGAGAGGGTTTTGTTGCAATCTACAAGCTTATGTTAACAGTAGACAGCTTTGTATTTAAAAAGAAAAAATATCCTTGGTCATTATTTATTGGGGTCTATCTGTTTGACAGAAGACAAAGTCTTTCATTCAAGAGGTGTATCAAACATTTTACTGTTCACTCTTCCTGCGTTCTAAACATTCTGATGTACTTTGAAGCCGTTAAGATTTATCCAGTGTTTTTTTTCTGCAATAAAACCTCTACCTCTGGGAAACACTGCCTCTGATTCCTGATCCCTTTTGCATCATTCAGGTCGACCACTCTGTTGAAGAAGATGAGCCACTCTGAGTGCATGACCGTTAGGGATGGGTACCTTTCACATTTAAACCGATCCAGTACTGATACCCGGTTTCTGGGAACCTCTACCGGTATGCAACGGTACCTGTTTTCGGTGCTTTTTGTGTGTATGTGTGGTATAAAAAAATAATAAAAACTCTGAATTTTATTGTTATGTTTAGTGTAAATAGCCAGCATAATGAGGGGTCTTCCTTGACACTGATAGTGGGATCTCTGTTAGAGTGTGCACAGAGAGGAGGGGCTGACCCACTGGTGTTGAAGTCCGGAGCCAACACGGCCCGACTCACTAGCATTAATTCTCAGTCCGAGCCCGGCCAAAAAAAGAGGAAGCCTGAGGCCCAACCTGACCCAAGTCATTTGTATATATTTTGGGCCCAAACCAGCACATCTAGTCGTTTTGGTTGGGCCGGCCCACTTAGACAGCTCCATTGTCAATGTGTTTGTGAGAGACAGAGAGCGCGGCAAGGAGGGGCAACGCACTGCATGCAGCTCTACTTACTACAACTCTCTTAACATGATACCGTTTGATTTTACGTGAATCAATACTCAGGATTACAGTGGGAATTTGGTCGGTAACAATAAAAGTACCAAATTCAGTACTCATCCCTAAATGCCAGAGAGCTTATAGCCCTGCAGTTCCACACTAAGAAATACAAGAAAACATTGTCATAAATTTGATAACACAGATGCTGAAAATACTCAAAATACCACTGAAGCTAATGGAAATGTCATTATGGCACTTAATGAAAAGACAGGATCACCAAAGTTGTAACTGTAATACATCCATGGGGAAGGTGGAATGCATGCACCAAATTTCATCCATCCATCTGTCCTCAAGCTGTGTAACCTGAGACATTTCACTCTTAACCACAACCATAAAGCTCATTGTGATAGTTGTCAGAATGGCAGTGCACAAGAACATTAAGAGACTAATAAAGAAGGATGTATGAGAAGCACGGTCTGGGCATTGTTGAGAAATGACACCAAACACAAATTTATGTAGTAAATGGGCGAGTGCTTCTGACTGGATACAAAAATATTTTGTAGAAAGATGGTCCTTAATACACTATAGTCTAACATTGGTTATCCACTTTTATTTTCATTAACTCTCTAACTGGTGCTACTTCACCTTATCCCATTTTCAGTAGCCTTTTCACTCAACCCACTGGATTTTTCTCAGGCTGCACGATTCTGTGAAAAATGTGAATCACAAATTTTGTGCTTAGAATTGAGATCACGATTCTCTGGCACATTTTTCCCCAAATTGAAATGTATATTATTTATTGTGCAGGGTTTCCCCCAGAACACTTGTTAAGCCTGGCGGAAATTTGGCAAGCGAATTTTCTGTGATGCCGGCAACTGACTGATGCAGGGCCATATTGGTAACAGATTCATGAATGGAGTAACAGAATTTAGAAGGTGTGATGGTGTGAAGGTGTGAAGGTCAGAAGAATGGTTACCATTTAGAAATGAGATCACATGTAGGTGAGAATTGAGATTGTTTTGTTTTTTTTTTGTTTTTTTTTGTTACGATTTAGCATATTACATTAAAATATATTCACTAAACTCTGAAAATTTCCTTCAGCAACAAAGGGCATTCGTCAGAGAATCAGGAGCACATCATGCTGCTGGGTCAACGAATGGTTGTAGCCGCTCAGCTAACTGCAGGATCATGCCTCCCCACTAGCAAATGTTTTGTGATTAAACCATGACCCCGCTCTGCCCATTGACATTCTGTAGATTGTGTAAAAGCAACAAAAAAGCTGTTACAAGTTAGCTAATTAGTGTACATACAGATTTTGTCATGTTAGAAAGTTTGTGATTTACTGGTCCTATCCATAGGTAGGACAGGGCCATTGTCTTTGGACCTATTCATCTTTAAATGCATTTTTCCCTTCATTTATTGATTTCTGCAGGTATCAAACCATCAACCATACTGATAAAGAAAACTGTGGTGTTCTTCAAACACAGTGTTTTTTTTTTTCTTACTGTAGTTGGTGCAGAGATTTGGGACACAAGAAAATAGCAGCTTTTATATTTCAGTTACCTGCTTAGGTACTGCAGGAAAGCTGCTATAATTTAACAAAAGGAAAGAGCAATCAAAAAA
The DNA here is from genome assembly GCA_021432705.1 of Caranx ignobilis. Taxonomy (NCBI): domain Eukaryota; kingdom Metazoa; phylum Chordata; class Actinopteri; order Carangiformes; family Carangidae; genus Caranx; species Caranx ignobilis. The sequence goes on from MU269998.1 coordinate 625,214, forward strand.
TGTAAAATATAAAAATACAAATTTGCTGTGCAGCGGGTTTGTAACAACAAGTTCAATTAGTATTGGATTCCTTAGATATCCATTACAAATGATGAAGTGAATGTTCAGTCTCACAAGTGGAAGGTCTGAGGAGCAATGTAAATGCAAAGTGTAGGGAAAAACCTGTAATGAAAGGACAATAACGGAGGGAAAAAGCCAAACCAGCAGCTGGGTTTGAAATGTTGTCCCCAGGATGAGCACTTTTTACTGTTAATAGAGAAATAGAGTGTGTGGCATATTTAATGGGTATTGTTTTTATTGTACAGCACTGAATAATTAACTGGGAAGCGGCATGTCACATAGATTTATCTTTTAATTAAAATATTGTGGTTCACGCATATTTGAGTGGTAGTCCAAATAAATGCAATATCCAAATTTATGTTTTGTTTATCTTCCTGTTAATTATCTGGAGATTGTTCACTGTACAGCCCTACATATTCCCGCTCTCTGCATCTGTCTCTCCCCCTCTCTCTCCCTCTTTTTCCTCGTAATAACCAGTCAGCTTTTATTAATTTATGGATAATTGTGCCTACATGAATAAGGTAAATGGCATGAAACCAGCTCATTCTTATAAAGTGAGATGAATGTGTCGGGCCGGCTGATGCCTCCACCTGACAGCAATAAAGAGAGGAACATTTTTTGTCCTTGTCTTTAGAATTAGACTAATTTCTAATATCTGTTTTCCCATTAAAGCGGAGACAAACGGAAATGAGTGACTCCCCACATGCATGCTACATGTAGGGAAACAACCTCAACAAAGGGCAACAACAACAAGGTTTAACATCCATTAACAAGTCCCTAGATATTAATCTATAGCTGCTGAGCTGTTTCTTTTTCAGACCAAACCAAGTCAATGGACAGGCAGGAGGTAACATCAATGGATGATTTAAATCATAAGGTAAAATCTTTCTCAAACAGTCAATGGTTTTTTGTGCAAATGGTCAATGCCAAGTTTTTTCATTCGACTCCCTGAGATGGAAATCAGGTGTTTAGCCTTGTTAACATGCACATATGGTTTCTATACAATACAAGAATTACCATGAGTGAGATAGTCAACACCATGATTGAGTGTTTCTAGAGCTCTAGTGAACCAATGACAGTCTCATAAACACATTCAGACAGGCAGAGATCCATATGTCATGTAACTTGAGGAAACAATCCTAGAAATTACATAAGCCTGAAACTTTCCCCTGTGCTTCTAGATGTCTTCCAGATTTTGGTTTTGCCATGTAAAAACAAAAAATGTGTTGGCCGCCAAGTGCACGGACCCTTCATCCTTCGAGGACTTTAATGAGAAAACAAACAAAACTCTTATGACAGTGATTGATGAATGACAAAAAATCTCACGCATACCATATACCCTGACTTACTAGATTTCTACATAATAGAAGGAACACACACTCAAATGCAGACACACATTCACACACTCGCAGTATTCAGTCAGGCATTTTCTAGACAGAATCTCTTTCCAGATAAGACCATCAAAAGGCTGAGTGGTCCTGCAAATGGAATCATCTCCAATGGGGATGATGCTCATCTAATACACTGTCTATGTGCATGTCAGACTCCGCTCTGTGTGTGTGCACGCGCCTGTGTGTGTCCAGCCTCGCTATAGGATGTGGTGTTGCATCTGTCTGAGCGGATAAGTGTCAGTGATACTGGCTCTGTTAGCGCTGACATCTCCATTACTGTCGTGTGAGGTGGGACTTGAGCCCTGTCTGCTGTCACTCACACACACACACACATACATACACGATGGGTTGTCAGTGATTAATCCATTATTGATTAACTGACACATTTAAATGATTAAAATTATGTTAAGCAGAAGATGAGGACATGGGTGTAACCATCAGAAGATGTACTGTACATCTGTAGCACCCAGTGCCCAGCCAATCGGAGTATCCCACTGTTTAATGCCATGGAGCTACATGTTTACTGACTCCCCATTAGGGCATAATGATTAGAATGAACACTGATCCCTTGCCATCCAAGGAAAGGAAATATATATCAATGTAAGTGTCAAACAAACAAAGAACATCATGCACTCATAGGCACACATTCATGCTGTCAACACAAACATGAATAAATCCACATACAAACGTTTTCTCTCTCCGGTGTTGCATTGCAGGCTCTTTGACACATAGCCTGGAGCTGTGGACGCGGTCATGTGTCTCCATCAGAGAGCATTAGACAGCAGATAACTCATATTCAAAGACAGAAAACCCTGCCATTACCTCATGCCCTGCGGCTCCCGCCCAGCGCTTTGAACTGCTTCTTCTGTCATTTCCTGTCCAGTGATGGGAGGTCACCAGAGGGCAACACGAGGTAACCTGAGTGTGTGAAAACAAGAGAAGCAGCCTGTTTTAATTGCCAGGGCTCAAATGTGCATTGTACATATCTGTGTGAATGTTTATGTTCAATGACATCAACCTCTGAAAACGGGAGGTTGGTTTATTATTTTAACTACAAATAATTATCTCAGTTTATTAAAAGTGGACCTCATTTCTGTGGTGTATTAGTTCTGAAAACATTTGTTTCAGATAAGTAATTGCAAAATCTGGGAACAAAGTCACTACGAAGGGGACAGGTGATCAAACAGACTGTACACAAGTCAACTGTTTTATATCTAAACCCTCTTAAAATGCACTGGTAGGTGCAACTGATACATCAGTCAAAGATACTGCTACTGCATTACAACCTGACCCGACGACAAACGTGTGTGTGTGTGTGTGTGTGTGGGTCACTCACATCCACACTAACTTATGCTACTTTCTTTTTCTCCAACCACGTAGCTGCCTTAGGTTAACCTCTGGTTGAGGACAAAACGTATGCAATCCCAGCTGACATAGGGCGAGGGCAGGGTACACCCTGGACAGGTCGCCAGTGTGTATGGCAGGGCCACATATAGAGATGAACAACACACACCCAATTTAGAGTCAGTAATCATGACCTAGTGTGGGTGTGCAGCAACAAGCTAGAGAACCCTAGAGAACCCACACAGAGAACATGCAAACTCCAGCCAGAGAGGCCCCAGACCTGGGAACTGAACCCAGAACAAATTTGCCGTCCTTTCAATATCACAGCACTATTATAACTGAAAGGAACGATGGTTAAAACTTTGCTAAGTCGCTAAGTTTCAAAGCTTCAACGACATCTTGCAGTCTTCTCAACAAAAGGAGATCTATTATGAGTCAGGGCGATGTATGGATCTTCAGTCCAACCTGTTCTCACACAAGAGGCTTTCAAATACTGATGCTGTGTCATACACGGTATACTGATGCACAGGGTTTTTAACTGAATCCCTTGTTAATCCAACAACATTAGATGCCAAACTGCTTCAGTCGTCTATTGACTCTTATGTTAACCTTCCTAACCCTGGCCATATTGGATACCTTGAGCTTTGACATTTCCATTGGAGAGTCGAGGCACAGCACTGATTTTCTGCCCAGAGATGGTATTCAGCGGGTGGACTCAGAGAAAAGCTCTTAACTCTGTTAACAGTTTCAACGTTCAACACTTTTTCCCGGCATTGACTTTGTAATTTAACACATTAACCTTGAAATGACAAATACGATATTTAAGTGCTTTTTTTATTTTTTTTACTTGATATCCTTGACCGGATGAAGTCTGTGACATCTAAACATCTGCCGTACACTGGCTATCCTGGTGATGGAACATCAGTCAGCTTGTCAAAAAAACAAACAAACAAAAAAAAGACTACTTGGTCTGAGGTCAGGTGTCTGATTGTGCTACTCAACAACAGTCTGAGGTTGACTCGCAAAAACTCCATTTCAGAAGCAGTTTTTCTCCATTCAAAACAACAGACTTTGTCAGCTGGCTCTTACACTTAGCAAACACTCTGACAGGAATGTGATACAAACAAACAGTACAATTTCTCATGATGATGTTGTTGGCACAGTCTCAGGTTTTTTACAGTGTAGATGCACAGCTAAATGAAGGCAGCCTCTTATGAGCTATAACACACTCAACATCCATCTTTGATCTTTTTGTACATTAAATCTCATGACACAATGCTGAATCTCAATTCCAGTAAGACAAAACATGTCAACACTTCACCCCGCTTAGGTCAGTATAAAGCTATGGAAACAGCCTTAATGTCATTTTATTTTTGTCCATCTCAGATTATTCAAAGCGAGGTTGAAAAAGCAATTTTTTTTTTTTGTGCCTCAACTGTCATCACTAAGCTGAAGCGCTGATTTGATAATCAAATAATTATTCTATAATCATGAGAAACTCAAGGTAAATACAGGTTAATGACAACAGATGTGTGATCAACTGTATCAGCATTTCATATGAGTGATTACAGAGGAAGTTATGGCTGACAGATGGTTGTCTTCCTAACTTCAAAGCCACACAGTCCCAACTGTGCAAACAGACACAGCCAGTCACTCAGGTCCTGAAAGACCCCTCCTCTCACTCTGATCTCCCATACTGCATTTTTATGCAGCTGATTTCATGATATAGTAGTAGTACTATATATATATATATATATATATATTCACAGTTGTGTTTGAAGTTGATTTCAATGTTCTGCAAAACTGCAATGGAAAGACAGCTAGTGATTCACAGTGTTAAAAGCTTTAAATTTTGAAGCCATTTGCCCAGTGAATGCATGCCTGAGGATGTAAATGACCTCTGTTTCTATCTGTTGTGCTACATTTGCTGCAGTAACTGACAGAACCACTGTAGCTAGTCAGTCCCTTCAACTGTTACTGTATGTAAAGCAAAAATAGACTTGACCCTCTGTTTAGCATGCTGGTCAGTGCACCCACCATTAGGCGTTTCTTTATCACGCATGTTAATTGGGTGTGTGATGTCAGCGTTTTCACAGTCCTTTTTCAATCTTTTCTCAAGCCTCAGTCAGTCATCTGCCACCTTCAGCCATCATCCAACCCCTGCTCCACCTCCTTCTCACTGACAGGAGGAGGAGGACCGCAGCATTCATGGCTTTCCTCCCCTCCCCCATCATAATTAAACAAGTTTCTGCCTTTATTCCATGTCCATTAGCAGGGCCCATAGCACTGCTTGGGAAATGGTCATTATCGCGGACAGAAATAGGAACATAAATTTGCTGTTAATGAAAATGTCAATTAGTGGTCTACTGTGTTAGGGGAAGCTGATAACATCACCACTGTGAGTTAAGTATCCATATGCTTGCCAGGGTGCCTCACGTACACAAACGTACAAGCGTTGACAAACAGTGATGACACACTCACAGACACATAAAATATATAAAGTCCCATAAAAGTATACGTTCAAGACAAAACGTAAATCATCTTTTTTTTTCCACATTTCATCATTCAATTCCAAGTTCTGACCCATTAGCTGTATTCGTCACACATCTGTATGTGTCGGAAAGTAAATACTGTAATCACAGATGGTAATGAAAATAAATAAATAAAAAACGTCATGTCGCTAAAAGAAAAAAATATGTTCCACTCGTTAGTCTGTAGTTTCATCCTTAAGTTGTTTAGTCTCTGGAACCCCTGGGTTTGACGAGTTGTTTTGATATTTTTATTCACATATTTGGATCATTAATCAAATGGCGTCATGGAGGGAGGGCAAGCAGAGGGGGATAAATGTGATCCATATAGCATATCTTCTTCAGGGCCTGTGTGTGTGTGTGTGTGCGCATTTGTCTGTGTGTGTGTGTGCGCACGCGCTTGCTGCAAGATCAATCTAAAAGTCCTTTGCAACAGCCACTTCAGACCCTGGGCGCAGTCACAAAAAAATGATTACCATTACACTCCCACCCTCCCCACACCTCTCCTCTCACTCTGAACAGACGATGAGGGGAAATAAATGTTTCCACACACATACGCACACACACTCACACACCCACACACACCACGCACAAATATACCAATGGCTGCAGCGCTAGGAATGACAGAAATAAAAAAGACGGATTCCCACCTAAATGTCAATATGAGGGGGATGTATTAAAAGTGCATTTGAAATTCTTAGCAGCGTTCCACTTCATTTCTGAATGTCTGGGTCTTGCACTCTTAAAAGCAAAGGGAAATAAATCAAGTTTGTTGCTCGCGCCAAGACCCCTATAAAAATAAATAGATGAACGCTGGTCACCTCAGAACCATTTTTAAAATGTCCCCCTAGCTGCTCTGTATCCATAATTATGATTTTGATTGTCTGTGACCACATCCCGCAAGATCAAATGTGAAGCAGAATAACAGCAACACGGATGAAGAGATTTATTTGTTGTCTGCAGTGGCTACACTTGTGCATGACAAACAGAGAGTGTTGTGGCAAAAAAAAAGGAAAATGCACTGTGCTCTGAGAAGTTGAGGGAGCGAGTAGGGAGGGGTGAGTGTAGATGGAAAAAACCCAAAATAGAGCCCTGTGAAGAGAGAGGCGGAGAGAGAGAGGGGGAGGAGCGAGTGTAGGAGGAAGGGCCTAAAACTCAACCCTGTGTGAAAGAGAGAAAGAGAGGGAGGAGCTAGTGTATGTGGGAAGGACCAAAACTTAACCCTGTGCAGTAAGAGAGAGAGAATAAGGGGGAGGGGTGGGTGTCCACTATGGGGAAAGTTCCAGAAAGCCTAAGACCATAGGTGCTGACACCAGGTGCAGGGGTGAAGTGTGCCAACTATGACAACACAAACTTGGGAAAAACCCGGCACGAGCAAAGAAAACGTGATAGTAAGAGATAGCCGCGCCTGCTTAGGGCAGGGGCTTAGGTGTAAAAAGTGACGCCATGATTGTTTGGACAAATAAAATTAGTTTTAAGAAAAATAAAGGAGGAAACCTCCCTAAATTTAAATAAAAAGGTTGTGCACTTTGGGGGGTATAAAAAGTGAGTGCAGAGCCCTCCGGGCCAGTCTGATCCGGATTTGACTCGGGTTTTGACCTCGCCGTCGTGTGGGTTAAACTCTACTGCACCAAGCTCTGTCGGACTTAGATTATTTTCGAAGGGAGTATCTCTGCACTTTGTTGATTTTTTGTGACCTTGGTGGACTCCCTCCCAGACTTTGATTCTTTGTATCATTTAATGTTGGAGAAAATAAACGGTCTTTGTTCACAACTGGCCCATTTACGGACGTTTATTTTTTACCCGACATAATTGGCGAGCCAGCCAGGAGACATTGCGAGCAACCGAGGATATCTGCCGGGGTGGACTGACCTGTTGCACAGCACACGTGTGGCCACAAATTGAAGGTAAGCAGTTTATTTTCTGCTCAATTTGTGTGACTGCGTGCAGGTCTCCACCCGGGTAAGACCAACTCAGATACAAGCTTGCCCCTAAAAAACCTGGCTGAAATTGATTAATATAGTCGAGTTAAAAATTATTGACATAGTGAAACTAAGGCAGAGCTTGGTGCAGGCTGTGTGTTTTGTGTCTGTGTGTCCGGTGTCTGTCTGAGCTATGTTTGTGTGTCCGGTGTCTGTCTGAGCTATGTTTGTGTGTCCGGTGTCTGTGTGAGTTATGTTTGTGTGTCCGATGTCTGTGTGAGTTATGTTTGTGTGTCCGGTGTCTGTGTGAGTTATGTTTGTGTGTCCGATGTCTGTGTGAGTTATGTTTATGTGTCCGGTGCCTCTGTGAGTTGTGTCCGCGAGTCCGATATCTATGTGAGCTGCAACCGCTAACCCGGTGCCAGTGTGTGCTGTGTCCGCTGGTCCGATAGCTGTGTGCGCTGCGGCTGTGTGCGCTGTGCTAAAGATAAGCTAGTGCATGAGATAGAGAGAGACCATGGTGCGGAGCGAATGAGTGAGACAATCCTAAGAGTGTTGATAGGACTGTGGGGGCTAGTGTGTATTGTGTTCTTGGGAGGATTGTTGTGGACGGCTTTGCATGATTTGAAGAAAAACTAACGACTAACCGTTGGGTTTTCCCTAAAAAAAACAAGATAAAAAATAATAAAAAAAAAGGAGAGGTAAGAAAACTTTTTTTTAAGAAAAACCTTTGAGAAAATACTTATAAATTCTCAAAAGCTAGAAAGCATTATAAAAGCAACCTAATGAGTACCCTAGACAATGTTAAATAAGAGCTATAGAGAGACGAATGATGGATCTCAAAAGTTAAAATAAAGCTTATTAGAAGATAAAATTAACCTATGGACGGACTACTCCAACAGAGCCACTAATGAATTAAACTGACGAGTTTTTCTTAGAGGCCGCGAGTAGCTGAAAGTTCTGATCAGCTTTGACATCTAACGCAGTGAATTTGTCAGAGTTATGAGAGAAAGCCAGTACAGTTTGATAAGTAACTGGTAAGCCGGCCCGACCCCTGTGGATGCCACTCCCGAGAGAGGGAGGACTGCGCGATCAGGAGAAGTCGAAGAGATAACCTCTGAGGGTTCCGCTCCTAATCATTGTGATGATTTAGATGAATGCTAAATCATTTCATATGATACGGGAGGTCTGATTACCAGGGGAGTCTAGAGAGAGAGAAATATCTGTAGAACTCTCCGAGAGGGAGAGGTGATGACTGCAGATCAATGCGCATGAGATGAGACATTGTACAATACTAATACGCGTAGTAAAAGTGGCCACATTGTGCGTTAAATTGTAAAATAGCACACCCGTGTATATACATTGTTGCAACAATGATTGTAGTGTGAGTGGTGATATGGAGCATATCACTGTGTGAATCTGTGAGTGAATCTGTGTGTGTGTGTGTAGCATTTCTAAAAGTATATATATGTACATAGAAAATAGATAGAATTTAGAAAATGGTACCTTATTAATCCTGTGTAATAAAATTATATATACATATATACATATGCTTGCAGGCAATATAGAATCATTAGAAAATCTGCGTGATCAAACTGAACTAGGACAGGTTGTTTTAGGAACTCTAACTGTTCTAGCTTTTATAATTTATTGCTGGAGTAATTTGGACAATGACTAAAGTGTATTGATCCTTTGATGCCTGCCTTATCACATTATATTCACACATACTGAATTTTCATTCGTATCACATTTGATATATCCAGCATTTTTAAAATATAATTGGTCAAAATTTATGTATTAAAAATTTAAATTGTATACATAGTATTTTTAAAAGGGAAAATATGGATAAACACATCAAATATATTTAAACCAAACAAAATAGAGAACTTGCGTGAACAAACAGTATGCTTCTGTATGAATACTAACTTTTGGTGTTCCTTACTGGAGTGATTTGGAGGATGAGTAAAATATATTAGTATGAGTGGAGGAGAGAAGTAGTGGTGAATATGAGGCTGTAAAATCAGAATACCTTTGTTGACGAGATGTAGACAATATTAAAAATAAGAACAACAGTTTCGAAGAGAATATCCAGATAAAGATAAAACGGGAAGAATAATCGACAGTATAATTAAGAAATAAATCAAAAAAAAAACTATGGCATCTAATGTGATCTGTTAGTCTGACACAGTCACAGGAGGAGTTTCCCTGAAACGCCGTGAAAGCAGACCAGCAGCGGCCTTGGAGCACCAGAGCATTGGGGGAGTGCTGGAGCCGTGTCAGAGGGGTATGTAAAACAAAGATAACACAGAAACATAGTAGATCCAGGCCTCTGTGTGACTGCCATTCCTGTGAAAGTTAAGTCAAGAGATGATAGGTGCACATGCACAGTTAGACAACAAATGAAGGAGAATTTAACTCCGCTAGGAAAGCGCACATAGCCACTCCCACAGTAGAGGCGGGGTGTGAAATAGGAGTAGTCAGGGAAACACCCACATACACACCCACACACACACGCACATACACACACACACACACACATACACACACACACACACACACACACGCACATACACACACACACACACATACACACACCCATACACACACATACACATACACACACATACATACACACACACACACACACATTCACATACACACACACGCACATACGCACACACACCCATACACACACACACACATACACACGCACACACACACACGCACATACACACACACACACACACACACACATACACATACACACACCCATACACACACATACACACACACACACACATACAAACCAACACTGTTAACAGGGAGCTGTCAGGGTGGACTGCCAGCAGTGGACTTATGTTTCTGGTCATTCTGAAAAAAACAAAATATAATATAAAATTTATTTTTATCATTATTTAAACAAGTCTATGTAATACAGATAGTACAAAGAAAGAAAAATAAATCATGGCCACATTTTAGAGTAAATAATGTTCATGCATGCAATTCAGAAGTGACATAGCTGCAGCACTAATATCAAGGTCTGCAGTTTAGCAACAACATTGACTTTACATAGGCTTTAATATTGATTAATTCTTCTTTGTTAATGAGGATAATGAGGATGAGGATTTGCTCCCCTGTCCTTACTGATCCATAAATTGTGTTGCCTTTGTCATTCTTAGCAGTGGAAGAGGGGACCTTCTATAATCTACATTGTGTATAACCTAAATGCTCCAGACAGCACACAGTATGTGGATGAAGTCTTGCATTGCTGGAATCTATCTTAAAGAGTTAAACTGTTTTATTTTGATATGAATTACAGATCTCATAATTGTTGTCAGAAGTGCTTCCTAAACATGGACAGTTTACATGACAGAGGCACTGACATCCTAATGGTGGAATGACCTGCAGCTTTTGTCAGACCCAGATCTTTAAAGATCCATCTCACCAGACTTCTATTTTTAAAAGCACGTGGTTTCAATCAATTTTAATTTACTATCCTCAAGTTATAGGAATGCATTTTTAATATTATTTTGCATTGCAGAAAAAGGTCCCTACTTGGGTTATATGGAGTGGCAGAAGTCCACTGTTGGCCGGTACATAATGACAAGTTCCCACTAGGTTAGCATGAAGTGACATACACACTCCAGCATGGGTGAATAAATATTATAAAGAAATAATAATGAAGGTGGATAACAAAAGAAGATAATTATAATCTAAGTATAATCTAGTGTTATTTCTCTTAGCAAAGTGGCAATATTGACATCGAAATGTAGGATATATTGGAATACAATAAGGAAAGCAATATTTTACTATCATAGCAGAGGACTGATTAACCTTACAAAGTCCACTGTTAAATTACTGCAATAACTCTACAATACACAACTGCTCACACACACACCACACATCATGAGAGCAAGACTGAGGAAAGAAGATTGTGGGACGTTAACTCAAATGGAAGAAGTACAAAACCAGCACCCAAAACATGTGATGCAGGTGCAGAAGTGTATGGAAGAAAGCAATAGGAGAACAGCTGGAGAGGCACACTGGCCTACAACTGGAACCTTCAGTGAGAAATCTTGTGATGACGTGGCATTTAACATCCAACTGTGCAAAACAAAAGACTCCAGTGACAGAAGAGAAGACAAGCAAACAAAAGAGACAGAAGTCTTACAGTGGTTCAGACAAGAAGGACAGCAACGACAACAGATCCTGAAACCATACCTGTTGACATCACCGATGAGAAAGAATTTCCCTGATGGAGTTGAAACACAGGCTGGGGGTATCAGAGCAAAAAAGAAGAACAAAAAAAGATCCCTATGGCTCCCATGTGGCCAATAAAACCATCACCACCGTCATATGGCCCTGAAGAACCAGTCATCAACAGCACCTTGAGAACCTGCTCCCCTGAACCAAAGCCTACTCCAAAACGGCTGAAACAAGAATACAGCCTGGCTCAGCTGGAAAGGCAGAGGGAGAGGGCCATGGGGCAGAGGAGACAAACCACTTCAAGTGAACACAGTGATGAACCAGAACACCAACAGAAGTTAAAAGTACAACCAGAAGGAGCACTGATGTCTCAAGCTGATGCAAGCAGGAAGATACAGCGGCTGAATGAAGAAAAAGAGGAACTCAATTCAGTTATACGAAAGTTACTGAAGAAGGAGGAAGAGGTGGATGCAAAGGAGTTGACTACAAGGCAACTGGTGAGCGTACTATTGCAGCCTCAAAATGGAAAAAGACTCGGCCTCCGAGACTTTTGGACTCCAAATGACCAACAGGAGGATGAAGAAGAAGCAGCCTCAGTGCATCCAATAGAAACAAGAGCCAGTGGACAAACTCAGCATGAACCATGGTCCTTTAAGTATATGGTTGAACTGGCTGGCAGACTGCCAGACCTCACTGAAGAAGCACACAAGTGGATCACGAAGCTAGAGGAAGGCACAGCAGGTGTGAAGATGGTACTGGGGAATATGGAAGCCCTGTTAATCCATGTGATTGGAAAGCAAATGGCAGAAGAAATGAATCAGCAGCTAGTGAACAGACTAGCCCAGCTGCAGCTTGGTGAATCCAACAAGCAGAAGAAGGATCAAGAAGAAACACAAGTTCCAGTGGTGACAGTGACCCAACCAAGGCCACCACAGCCAACAGGAACAGAACCACACCTGCCTGTAACACAAGCCCTAGCTCAAGTCACCAACTCTCCAATGTCAAATCCAGTGGCAACAGGGAGACCAGTCAGTGCACCAGTACCACCCATACACGTGCATGACACAACACCATGTGGAGGATATCAGAATCCTCCAGGAAGATGGCAACCAGCACCAAGAGGAGCCCCAAAGAAAAACCAAAGAAGATCATATATGCATGCTCAGTCTTATGAAGGAGTCAGTGACAGACCATCTACTGATGCACCATGTTGGGGATGTGGACAAGGAGGACACCAACGCAGGAACTGTCCCACAAACCCGTGGACATGACCAGCTCCAAATTAGCAATAGAGGAACCCAGAGGAGCCAGGAGGGTGACTACAGTACCACCGCTGTCCATTCCACTACAAGACAAAGTGCACGACACCAGTGGCAACACAAGAAAAACAAGTCCCCGAGAGTACTCAAGCAGTAAATGTTTAAAGAAAGAAGAGGAAATGACAACGAAAATTCTATTGGACAAAAAACGACAACTTCACACATGACATTTACTACAGAGACTGAACATCAACACAAAACTGATGTGAGAAATGTGAAGTTGGCTCAACCAATCTGCATCAAGATAAAGCCTAGAGCTGCCTTCCATACCAAAGACAAAGTCCATTGAAGGTATTAAACCAACAGTCAAAGAGCTGTTAAAAGCTGGAATGTTGGTAAAATAAATAACAAAGAGAAATGTAGAACACAATTTTCCAATCTGAAAATCACAGTCTAATGATTATAGATTATAGACTATAGACTAGTGCATGATTTAAAAGCTGTCAACTTTATTGTCTGACACTCCCATTGTCCCAGATCCTCACACCCTACTCTCACACATACCACCTGTTGCTGAATGGTTTGTAGTAATTAACCTATGTTCAGCCTGTTTCAGTGCTCCCGTTCACCCAGATTTGCAACATGTGCGCATTCACCTACATAGGACAACAACACATACACCATACTATCACAAGGTTATGTAGAGAATCCATCAGTAATTAACAAAGTACTGACAAAGCACCTACAACATTCAACTCTGGACTACACGATCTTTTAGTATGTAGATAACGTTGTTGGTTTGCAATTCCATCAAAAACATTTTGAAAGAATACGGCAAATTTGTTAAATGCTTTAATTAACTGGACACAAAGTCATTAAAACTGTGCGGAAGTATTTTCCTCTCTGGGAATGGCAGGATACAGTTGTTCATGGATTGGTGACTGTACAAAAAACGTCACCCCTGCTTGCTCTTACTAGAGCAACAGGTCAAAATGATATCAACACAAAGTTACAATGGAATTATGTGACTGAAACAGCTTTCTAAAATGTTAAAAGGGGATCTGTGCACTGCTCCAGTACTCAGTAATCCAAACTATCTTAAGGAAAAATATATTTCACCGGTATGAGGCAGAAAACAATAGGCTTTGCAAATATTAATTGAGGCATAACAGTTAAACAACCACTTAAAGCACAAAGCTAGAGTACATTGAAGCAGGACTGCCACCTTGTTACCAGGGCTTGGCAGCCACAGAATTTGCTTCTAAGATAAATTAAATTGATAAATTAAAGCCTGTGATACTATAAACATCACATCAATTACATATGTTGTTAATTAACCCAAGATTTCTGTTAACTCCAGCTGGAAAAGAAAAAGAAAGAAAAACCTGCCTATGAAGTTATCCTTTCAGCTCCTGAACAGGCCATCCAGTGATGCAGCACAGTAAATCCAGCAATCAGGGTGGCTTTACCAGTGGATGACACTCCTTGTGACTGTGTACAGGTTACAGCACAGGATAGTACCTTACCACAGAAAAGATCATGTGGATCAAAAGAGGCACGATTACGAAAACTACTGACGGACCAGACAAGAGTTTTGGTGAAATGCAGGTCGTTTGTTCCTTCTCTGTTTTTGCTTATGAGTTTGGTTAGGATGGCGCATGGTTAGGACCATTGCGCCAGGGGGGAAGTGATCAGACGCGTACAGGTGGTCTGACGGTCCCCATTTTTTGGCAGCAACAGCGGATGCAAACCATACCATCCCCTGATGCTCTGTTTTGTCATCTAATGGTAGGGTTTGTTGACAGGATTGAAAGAGGGAAGAGAAGGAGCTGAATATTGGTAGTTATGTGTCATTTCGGCAGTTTGGTAGCTAAAACACCAAGAGCACCAGATCATAAGTCAGTAACTAAGCTCTTGTGTAGAGAAGTGGTTCTAAAAGTTTGGTATGCCAAATACAATCAGTTAAAGCCTAATCACTTGTTCAGCGAACTAAAACTGGATTGGAAACAAAAAGCAAACTGAAACACTAAATAAAAGCAAAATTAATGAAAATTTCAAAACTATAATAATCTTGGTTCAGACAAAAGTATACATTTTAGGATAGAATAGAATAAACAGGACTTCCCTGAAGGCAAAATTAATTGTCCAGTAGCCTACAGTAAAAACCAGAAACAACAGCCTCACCTCCACTCACCCTCAATAGAATAAATAAATATAAAACATAAACATCTCAAAGGAATTATATGAAATAATTTCAAATATGTGCAAAAGCAGAGCTTAAATTAAAATTAATATTAGTGAGTAAAATAAAAGTGAACATTGGCTAAGATAACAGTTGACAATAACAGCAAGTTCGACTGGAAAGATGCTTTGTCTTTGGCACTAATACCAGAATTCACAAAGTTGTATCCGACTACAGGAAGGGGACAGTAACACCTCCCCATAACATATGTCAGCTTTCAAACTCTAACCTTAGGCCCTAAAAGGCATATGGTTGATTTGATTTGTAAATATCATATTAAAGCGTAGGCCCCTAAGTTTAGCAATCTTAACTTAGGAGTAGATACTAGGGGTGGGCTAAAAAATAGATACATGTCAGAATCGCGATTCTTATTCTCTCTAAAATTCAAAAAAAAAAAAAAAAAAAAATTATTTTTTGTTAACGTTTCTGTACACAGCGTCGCAGCTGCTAAATACCACTGAAGGCACATGGAAGTTTGCACGTGTCAACACGCCCCAGTTGAACTAGGCGTTTAAGTCACTGACACTGAAATATGCAAAAAAGTTTATTAGAGCAACGTTAGCATGAATCAATGTTACCTTTTTATCTGAAATTTACGTTTATGTGTTTACATCATTGGAACCAGTTGATATAACTTTTTCAAATTTAAAAATTGCATTACAAACTGTATTCTGTTTTAATGCCATAATTTGCAGCATTAACATATTTTATCAATTTTTGATAAAGAAGAATGATTTTGAATAAAAAATCTGTTTTAATTGAATTGTGACCCTAAGAATTGGAATTGGATCGAATCGTGAGACACCCAAAGATTCCCACCCCTAGTAGATTTATATTACTTTTATATGTTTTTGTGTGCATTAATGATATTTCTGCTTGCCTTACTAAGAGTTACATCATAGCAGACCATTACAAGACACAACCAGTGCTAGCTATAATTCAGCTCAACCCCAAGATGTAGAAAGGACAGCGAACCATCTCATGGCACCTCCAAGGCCAGGGGTGATCCCTTGCTGTGGACGTACATGGTCCAACCGACCCGAAGACAGGAGAAGGTGATGTCAACTCCACCCCCGTCGACATGCATGGAGCAGCTGACGTGTGCAACCTACAACACCTGGAGTTGATGGGCAACTTCTACAGGAGGGGACAACATCTCATATTGACTGTGCTAATAGCAATGAGCTGTGGAAAGAAAATCCAAGCAGCTAGAATCAATCATCTGATGAAGAACAGAGCGGCATTCCTGAAGGAGAATCATGCATTGTGGATGAAGATCAGAATACTGGAGGAGGACAGACAACATCTAACCTCCACTGCCTGGGACTTGTCACAGACTGTGAATTGTTACCACACTCTGAGAAGGGGTAACACAGCTGGTAGTGGGCATTGACTTGTCTGCATATGATTTCCCATTCCAAGCCCTGCCATCATGCTTATGCTCATCACATGACATGAGTTTTATTTTTTTATTATTTTATTGTATTATTAAACTTGTTCGTACACTATATTTATCCATAGTTTAAAACCTACTTTTGTTTTGATCTACTGAGTGCCATTACAAGTAACCGGTTATACCACCAACCAGATTCTGTATGAGTGATGTTTGATATACCTGTGTGCTGGTTAAGTCTTATTTGTGTTTCAAATACATTAACAATTGAGCATTTACCAATGGTTTTATATTTAGAGATGCGACTACAGTAGGCACAAACATTTACTTCAAACGTATGTTCCTTTCCAAATTCTGAGGGATTTTTACAGAGGGGTTTGTTAGTATATCATCAACCTGATTTATACAACATTTAATTTTTTAAAAAAATACGGTGAAATTTGATTATTGGGAGACTGGTAACAGTATTTCTCATTTACAAAGTGACAAAAGTAATATTCAAGCTCCCTATTATGTAATTTTTGGGTTCTAATATATAAACAAAATAAGACAAGACTTTAATAGTAGTTTTATCTGTTCAGATCTCTGTTCTATGTTTACGGTTAGTATGCACATTGACACATATTTCTGAAAGAAAGGCTCACATAAAGATTTGTGAAAACTTGTAATAACAATATTTGTGGTAATGTAAATGATGAACTTGGGAGGTTTCATGGGGATATCTGTTGGTTTAAATTTTACCCTATACACCTATAGTGTCGCACCATAATGTAACCACTACCATATTATGGGCTGAAAGTAACTACTGTGACACAAATGTTACTGACTTTTGTTTTTATTATTTTTAGGTTTCACATATGTTTGATTTAACCATACTACTGTGTATTCTATTCACTTATAAGTTTTACATGGTACTGAATCCTTTTCTTACTGTATTATATATTGTATTTTATGTTTTACTGCCAGAATTAGTATAAGAACTGTGTGTAACTTATTAAGAGTTTTACCTGCTGACAGTTGTATAATTCTTTATCTTCTGTTATCATGCATCATATGTTTTTGTTTTTTTCCTTTTTTGGTTTAATGATACTTTGAAAAGTCTCACAGGGGGGAATGTTGTGGCAAAAAAAAAGGAAAATGCACTGTGCTCTGAGAAGTTGAGGGAGCGAGTAGGGAGGGGTGAGTGTAGATGGAAAAAACCCAAAATAGAGCCCTGTGAAGAGAGAGGCGGAGAGAGAGAGGGGGAGGAGCGAGTGTAGGAGGAAGGGCCTAAAACTCAACCCTGTGTGAAAGAGAGAAAGAGAGGGAGGAGCTAGTGTATGTGGGAAGGACCAAAACTTAACCCTGTGCAGTAAGAGAGAGAGAATAAGGGGGAGGGGTGGGTGTCCACTATGGGGAAAGTTCCAGAAAGCCTAAGACCATAGGTGCTGACACCAGGTGCAGGGGTGAAGTGTGCCAACTATGACAACACAAACTTGGGAAAAACCCGGCACGAGCAAAGAAAACGTGATAGTAAGAGATAGCCGCGCCTGCTTAGGGCAGGGGCTTAGGTGTAAAAAGTGACGCCATGATTGTTTGGACAAATAAAATTAGTTTTAAGAAAAATAAAGGAGGAAACCTCCCTAAATTTAAATAAAAAGGTTGTGCACTTTGGGGGGTATAAAAAGTGAGTGCAGAGCCCTCCGGGCCAGTCTGATCCGGATTTGACTCGGGTTTTGACCTCGCCGTCGTGTGGGTTAAACTCTACTGCACCAAGCTCTGTCGGACTTAGATTATTTTCGAAGGGAGTATCTCTGCACTTTGTTGATTTTTTGTGACCTTGGTGGACTCCCTCCCAGACTTTGATTCTTTGTATCATTTAATGTTGGAGAAAATAAACGGTCTTTGTTCACAACTGGCCCATTTACGGACGTTTATTTTTTACCCGACAAGAGCTAATACCTTGGGGTATAAAGTGCTGTTGCTTAAGCTTCAGCAGCAATACTGTCAAACCTCTTACATTAAAAACCGTTAGTATGGAGAATGGTGTTTGTAACATGAAAACCTAATCAAAATTTTGATATAGTGAGCAGCCGTGTACATGAGTGCAGAGTGGATCAAGGACAAAGATGTGTCCATGATATCCTGTTTCCTTAAGAGGACTGCTATACTATGCATCACTTGTCCTGGATCGTTAGCTCATATACGTTTGTACATTTCAGTCCTAGATATATAAACAATGATTATAATAATAATATATATATATATATATATATATTTTTTTTTTTTTTTTTTTTTTTGTAATGTAGAGAGAAGAATGGTAGAAAACAGTTTCATGTGCCCTCAAAATGGAAAGCTACATTTCGCCTCTTCTTAGGCCACGTGTTGTTTTCCTCTGGTCCAGTAAATGCTTGATTTCACAGCCCAAGTCTAGATGACTGTAAGATGCTACTTTCACATCTGGACCATATGACAATCAGCTGATGCTTGGGGATGACAGCCAGAGTTTGCCCAGATGTGGATGGATATTAGCCTGGCATGGACCATGGTACCAGGGTGTATACTGGGCCAGAAGTTTGATTTTACTAACTGCCATTTGGTCTTGTCCTGTCGTTCAGTCCAGTCCAGCATAAATGTTATACTAGAGTGGCAAGGGTTTGATGGAAGAAAGGATGCAAGTGTTTATCTCGCTTCTGCATCAGTAAAGACCAACCAGCTTTGTTGAATAGCATGGTGAGTGTCCCTGGGATCACTGGTAATGAACCTGAGGCCAGAATGATCAACTGAGGGGTTAAGAGTGGAAGCTGCAGTATGTCTGTGGATAATATCACCATATAGGACTGATAGAAAAACTGTCTCAACTGTTGTTTTCCTACGACACAAAGAGGAGCTGGACCTGTTTTATACAGACACTTAAGTTGTCTCTGGTGCTTTTTGTCACTGATTACTTTAATTGTAAAGTCAAAAAGATACATCATTGATTTTATGTGAAATTCTGATCATTTCACACATTGCTATGTCCCGTCTAGGAGTCGCTGAGACACAGCCTAAGTGCCCCATCTTCCCCTATATGTGGATGTTAACTCTTGTATTTATTTGCTAAATGCATCCCAGTAAACTGAGAGTATATTCCAGTCTGTGTGGGGAAAAAGGCCAAAATTACAAAACATCAACATTAACTACCAAATAAAACAAAACCAAATTACAACAACTAACCTCCAGAAAACAGAAAGCAGAAAACAGCATAGCTGGTTTGGACAGGAGGTAGCTACATTTCCTCCCCTCAGAGTTCATATTAGTTTCTTATATTTGAGACATCTGGCATGAGCCAATCTGCTTCAGGAGTGAGTGTTGTCCACCAATTACCTTCTCGTCCTGACAAACACCTATGCTGTCACAAAAACAAACATGACCAAAAGGCACTATGACTGCAGGCTTACCAACATGTTTACATTATCATCCTCCTAATGATCTAGGTCTGCATTCACTGGTCAAAATTATTATAAATAAATAAATGATAATAAATATATTAAACATTAAAACATATTTCAGTGACATGTTGCTGTCATGAGTTCTTACTAATTCATATAATGAATACCTGCATGGAGAACCCAGACACATCCGCTCCCATACACACTGCTGAATCCCAGAATATACACACAAGCACACACACACACACACTCTCACATTGGCAAACAGTGACACTCCTGCGAATCTTCACTCAAGTCTCTGAAACAGAACGCCCATCTTTACTTTGATAGCTGTCATTTCTACACGAGATTTTCCTCTGCTGCTGGGGGAAATAAAAGAGTTTGTGGTAATGGAGGATAATTACACCTCTCTCTCTCCCTCACTGTCTCTTAGTGTCTCTCACTTGTTTTTCCTCTGGTGCCACATTGCAGGGATGGATGCCAGTGAAGTCGCAAACTGCAGCATTCAGGCCCATTACATCTGCAATGAGTGGAGATGTAAGCAACATCTGGTGTCTAAGCTGTGATAGAGAGCACTGCCTGTGCCTATTTAATGGATATCTGGAGGCGACACAGAGTGGGATATCACGTCTCAACGTTAACTCTTCAAAGCCCACTTAGAGGTGCAGGATGGAGAGTGAGAGGGATGGGGAGGAAGACAGGGAGGAAGCAGTGGGCAAAGATAGTAGAAAGATAGAAGGAGGGAGTAAAAACTCGAGGCTGATAGAAACCGAATCACCAAAAACGAGGAGGGCAGGCAAACAGATGGAGAAAACAAGGACAGACTGAAAGAAAATGGAAAAGGGAGAAAATGATGCACGGTGCGCAAAAGTAAAAAAAAAAAAAAAAGAAGAGGTGTAAAAGAGAGAATATAAGAAATGCTGGGGGGAAAGTACTGGAGTAATGAAGGAAAGGAGGCAAGAAGGAAGAAGCAAGCAAAAGAACATAAATGAGTAAAAAGGAGGATTGAAAAGTTCAACAGGGTATCAAAGCCTCGGATTAAAGAGAATGGGGCAGAATCATGGACAAGGAGGTGAAGGCAGGACATGAGAAAGAGGAAAAGGAAAGAGTCATTCAGCATAAAGTGGGCTCTGCCTCAGTGGTGGATCATTTGAAGGTCAGTCGAGTGTCAAAATTCAAGGGCCGGTTTGTAATTTCAATCCACCACCGAGCAAGTGTGTCTGACCTGCCTTTCATCACTTTATCATCGTGGAGAAGACTCTTTTTTTTTTTTTTATTGGATCGGAGTCAGCCCTGTAATCTCGGACATCCCTGACTGACTGGATGACTGTTTGTCTGGTGACACCTCTTCCTACTTCACAGCGGAGTGCTGAGTCAACCAACCCATGTACAGATCAAACAGCGGGAGATGGACATAAAAACCTGCCTCTAATAAGAGTCTGTTTTGTTCTGGAGTTTAAGTAAATAAAAGCTAAACTATTGCCGATCCCAGATGGAGGCTATGAGCTGTGTGAGAGACTAAACAGAAAATGTGTGCAGCTTTAACTGTGTTCAGCTGATAGAGTTTCCCCTGGCAGCCTGGGTGTGGGTCTGCCCTGTATGAGCAAAACCAGCTGAAATCACAGCTCAGTCTTTGTCTTTAATTTATCTGTTTGGTGATTTTATCCGCTCTTGACCATATGCTGTCTGACCAAACACGAGGTTTTTATTTAGTCTTGTTGGCTAATTATTGAAAAGTTCAGCCAAAACTAAACAAGTTGTTTAATTGATCGAATAAATAAATAAATAAAAAGGCTTAAAACTGCAGGTGCTTCAGTGCTGATGTAACCGGTCTACCCTCTATGCTGCCTATATATGGGCCTGAGTTCGTAACTTCAATATGATAATCCAGTTTCACAAAAGTTATTGTCTTAGTCTTGCTATGCTTTATTTGACCTACAGTAATTGACTTATTATTTAGTGAACACACTGTACCAAATACCAAATAGTGGTGTGTTTACCAGGTATAGTATGTTGTACAGTAAGTGATACGTCCTTTAACCAGAAGAAATACTAAACATATCCAGGAAACTGTTTGAAATTACAATAACCAAATGAAACATTGCAACAGACTAAAAGGATGCTCTCCCCTGTCTTCCTGTTTCTGTTCACCTTCCAGTTTTCTCTTCTCAAACCGTACAGTATATTTAACCCTTTTATTACTCATCTGAATCCCTATATACTCATACCTTTTGCTTTCAGATCAAGTTATTAACCCCAAAATATGATGTGCACTGCACACTAATACCAAGCCGGATCGTTGCAGGCCTGTATCAGTGCTCATGAAACCTGACCAGTAACAATACAACAAGCAAAGCATGGCGGTACCTTGTGTAGGCTGTAAGTCATGCGGTCATCCAACAGCTCCTTGTGCAGGATCTTGCAGCGCAGTGCTCAGGTTCAGCGTTGCCAGAGGAACGCTGTGGCTCAGAGAGCGATCTGCTGTAGGTCCCTCTTCTCCCCGTTCGCCACCATGTTGAGCGGAGTTTGCTGATAGCAGCAAAAACTCCGAGAGCTTCTGCTTGTTTGTCCGGCAAACAGCCCGAAAACAGGGTTACAGGTAGCAAACTTCGAGTAGAGATTCTCTGTCCCTAGAACACTTACTATCTCCTTTTGCTCATCAGGCCGATCATCTGAGACATAGGTGAACTCGCTTCGTCTGCTAAACTTGGTTGCTGTTGCTGCTAGCCTCATTAACCTCCTCACTCGCGACTTGCACCCCCCCGCGTCACGCAATTACCTAGCAACAGTCTATGCCTACATACTTCTTGACATAGACAACCTACCCTACCTACATCAAATGAACAACTCTTTAACCAAGAGAAATGAAATGACATAGGCCTATATTTTATCTTAATAAAAAAAAAAACAGAAAAAAAAGCTCTTACTAATAACTTGAGTTGATTGATGGCTCTATTCTATTCAAGTGTCCCAGGAAGCCATGATAGTGTGACAGTGAGCCAGCGTTCACAATGACAGGACCCAGAGACTGATGCAATTAAATGGCATTCAGCAGTCCTTCATTTTATTATTTGCACCTGTGCTTTCCTGGCTCTGACATGTCAAAGTGTCATCTGTGAAAAAAGGCCCATCGCTTTGATTTGCTGTTTTTGACTGTGTTAGGGAGCATTGCCATACCTACAGTGCTGTATCTACCCAGAGCACTCCTGGTCAGTACAATGTCAAATAACTAAAAGTCCCGTATAGTTACACCTTGTAAGCCTATTTGTTTTGTTTTTTTTACTGAGGCCCATGACAAAATAATCAGTGTATTAAAAAAAACAAACAAACATTATGTACTCTTCTTTTTGAAGACAGAATTGATCCTCAGGGTTATGGATCATACCACTTTGCACAGTTATGTGGTGGTATGTTCTGTTATTCTTCACAGGTGATTCTTCTCAGTTGCACTATGATGGATGGGGGCTGATCCTCGACCTTCACTTTTAAAGTACTCCTGAGGTTCTGTTAAGGTTTTTTTTATTTTTTTTTTTTTTTTTCAAAACCAAACACAATGGACTCCACTGGACCACCGTCACTGGACTGTACAATCTCCTTCCAATATTCACCAGGCCTTTTTTCATGTATCTGACAGTTTCATCTTACAGTTTTGTGCCATTTTTTGAGTAATGGTTTTCTTCTTGGCAGTTGCCCTAACATTTATTTCCACACTTTGCTAAGTCAGAAGCCCTTACGGCTGGCTCAAACACCAAACATAAAAATGGACACATCACCAGAAGGAAGTCTGCAATACTAAAGTTTATTAAGAAAGAAAAAAAAAACAAAGGAATGAAACTCAAAAGAAAACAGATCCACGGGCATCACGAGGGTGCTGCTGCATCAGGAGGGAGACAGAGAGACAGAGAGATGGAAACAAAGGAGATGGCCAAAATGGACTCACCCTATTATTTGGCACAGATGTGTGTGTCATTTAAGTGATTTCATTTTCATTCATTGCAGGTTACACAGACCATGAGTTACATGTGGCTGTGTCATTAGTTTAGTGTGGTGGTGTTTTGGGGAGTAAGGCTCTAGTCTTCTTATACCCCCCAACCAGATTTTATACAGTGGCTTATTGATATTCTTGCACTTCATGTTCTTGTATCTCATATCTAAGGAAACTAAAGTTATTTTTCAAGCTAGTGGGAACATGTGAGGCTGAAATATGAAGCCAAGACAGTTCATCCAATGGCCACTAGAGTCCAACTCAGAAAGTGAGTCAATCTCTATAAACTCATGTTGAAATGAGATAGTGAGAGCATAGTTATTTCATATTGACCATTCTGTTGGAACTCTTTTTAATCAGTGTTAAGACAAAATATGTTTTTTTTTTCACAACAGAAGCATATTCAGTCTGCAATACAGTTAATTTGAAAACTCTACAGTCAGTACTATGAAGTCATGACAGCTTCAATCAATGTGGCTGGGGGGGTAAAGTGGAGACAACATGATGCCAGAGCCACTGATGAAATGAAACAAAGTTATCTTAAAATATCCAGAATAATATAGAGAACAGAAAACACAAAATACTGTCTTTTATTATAATGCTGATGTCTCTCACTCACACACACACTCCCTCTTTCACACACAGATGCTCTATGGCAAAACAAGAGATCACCTTCAAGTGCAGCGACGCGTCACGCTGAGCCTTCAGCTGTTGTTACAGCGACGCACAGCTGATCAGCAGCCAGCTTGACAACTTCATTCACCCAGCACCTGCTAGCTGTCAATCACACAGGAGACAGATGTGTGTCTGTGTGTGTGTCCTGAGGCTATTCATGAAACTGTCAAAGAGAGGACGAGAGATGTCCATCACCCCTCTTTATCTTTTTTCTGTCTGTTGCTCTCTTATCCTCTCTTTCTCCTTCTCTCTCTCTCTGTCTCTCTCTCTCTCTCTTTCTCTATGTGCCCTTGATCACTGTCAATAATCTCCCTTAACACTTTCACACTACCCACTGTATCTAATTATTTACCACAGTACAACCGTGTCACCCACAGTCGTGCTGACCAGTTGGTCCCACCTTCTATTCAACACACCTCTGGAGCTGTAGGTGCTTCCTGTTTCAAACACTCTGCTCACTCATCCTAGCTCTCAAGAAACCCTCAGCACTCACTGACTGTGGACTTGTTGCCGTGATGTCTGTTGGCAGGGTGTCCTTTGAGAAACTGGTGTTGACCACCCTGAAGGACATCACAGGTTCCTCTGTGCGTTCTCTACTGAGCAAACAGGTAAGTCGTAATAAGCTATATCCTGCAAGACTTAGACACATGGGTTGTCTGGCTTTCTTCCTAACACATGCACATTAGATAAACTGTCAACTCTAAAGTGATATATGCCATATATGTGTCTGTGTGTGTGCAAGCTTGTTTTTCTCTATCAGCCCTCTATCAGCCCCTAGTGACCTGCTCATGGTGTGTCCTACCCTCACCCAACATCAGCATTCTGAGTTGTGTTACTTTTGAGTAACAGCTCTGTAATGTCTCATTACTATTTTGAGATGAGGCATCGTAATTTCCTCTTCGGTCAACCCACTATTCCTCTGCATGGCTTTATCACTCAGTTTTGTAGTTTGCAAGTGACGTATCCAAGGGAATTTGTGTCAGCCTTGAGTGAGCTGAGACCGTAATGTGGATGTGACAGGATGAAGTTGGGTTATTGGATATCAGATACTGCTGGCTCTCAAAAGAAGCTCTTTCTCTCTGGGGGAGTAACATCAAAAATCTGACATTTACCATTTTTCCTAATGTCACTATTGTAGCTTTGATGGATTATCTGCTCATGACATGTTGTCGTCTGGATTTTCACAAGCTTCACATCCATCCTCTGTCCTCTTTGCTATTTCCCAGCATGCATCGCAAATAACTTCAGTTAAAGACGGATTGCTGACAGACGTTACATCATTTTCTCAACATGGCCATCTTCAAAGTAAAAAAAAAAAAAAAAAAAAGTCTGAGTCTTGAAGACAGACATTCCCCTGCAGTATAATAAGCACTTATTTGCTTTAGTGTTAAGATGGCGCTCCATGGAAACCACAGTTTTTTGTTTACAGCACAATATTACAAACAGGGTGAAACTGTTTTGCACCCCCATCTACAAAGATAACTTCTCTCCACAGTGCAGGTGCTCTACACAGAGAACCAATTGCTAAGGTCTGTGCTTGTCCAAATATCAAGGGGATTAATTAAAAGTCAATTACTTGGCGAAGGACAATTGAGTAAGATTAGGGGTTTCTCTGCGCATTCAGACGCAGCCCCATGTCTTAATATCTAATGCCCTTTCATCTGTGGGGTGGTAAATGGACCTCTGCCCATGTATTTGTACTCAGTTTAAATGTTGTCGCTTATGCAAATTTAATGAGCATTTTAGTTGCATCCTTTTAATGTGCACACCACAGCCTAATGCATAATTAAAGACTGTACAAATAATGGAGCATGTTCATTTTTATTTGATCTGATTTTAATCCAGTGAAGGAAAGAAAATACTCAAGAAATGATATATGGAACATATTAAATTTCATGTAGAGGAGGCTCCCTGTGCAAAATATTATGAAACATGCAAGAAGGCCTAAATTCAGTCATCATGAGATAAATCAAATGAATGTCAAAGTGGAAAATTCAGAGCTGCAGAAAATCTGGAGATATGTTTGCTTTTAACCATGTGTTTGTGTGCCCATGATGGTTGCCTCATGTACGCTGTGTCTGCTTGGAGGATCGGTTGTGCTCAGTCTCATAAATGGCCGTTGCCTACACAAGATGCAAAATGCACATGAACGCTGGGGGCACAGGATGGATGTTGTTAGAAAGTGGAGGGTGACATCATTGCTGAACGGACAGGGTCAGAGTGTATGTTGTGGCGTATAATAAGCAGGCTAATCCAACATCAAAGCACTCTGGTGTGCCCTCAAGAGGAATCATGCAGTAACACACATGGTCTTTGAACAAGTGATACTATATGTGAACAATTTCATGATGCAGCTGGGTGTCCATATGAATGCATGGTTGTAAAGCAAGTGGATCTCCACTTACACATCACACACCATAATGTCCACTTTCGGCACAGTACACTCTCTACAATGGTCAAGGTTCATGTGTGTTACGATATTGTTATACTTAAAGTTAAATATTATCTGTTTCTGCAGGATGCAAGGACTGTCTATTACCAGTCCCTGATGTTATTACACATTTTCCACTAGATTGATTGATCTCAGCTGCCTTAAAGACCAACTGCCATTCAGCTGTGTACAGTAATCTGATCGCTTGCATCAATGCCTGAGCCTTTGTCCAATCATGACTTTTGGGCGTATTGTTGAAAATGCACATTAGTGCTGTAGTGTGTGTGTGTGGGTTTGTTCATCTCTATATGTCAGCCCTGCAATAGACTGGCGATCTGTCCAGCGTGTAGGGCCCTCACCATATGTCATTTGGGATGGGCTAACTCCCTAACTTCCCTAACTCTCTCTCTCTCTCTACGCAGTTATTAAGTCCAGCATTTCACTTTATTTCTGTGTTTGATTTGTCTTGATTTCTATTTCTATCAAATAAAATATTGCGCAATATCACCTTCAAATTGACCAGGGGTGAAGGAGAGACTGGGGTACGTAAACATCCTGTGCCTGTGTTTGTTTGTGCACGTCAGACTTTAGAGCAGTGCTGGGCCTAATCTGATCCTGATAGTGCTGTGTCCACGTCAGCTGAGACAGACAGCTTATTGTCATCGTCCTCTGCCCCTGACATATGCCCTCCTCTCTCTCCCCCTCACAGTCTGATTGTCTCATCACTCCTCAGTGCTGTGACTCCCACCTGACGTCCAGACAGACCTCAGCCTCCCGCAAACTGGATAATCAACATCCTGTCAGTATACTGTCAATATCTTCCTCACTGAAAGTGGACATTGACCCACACCCTCACCAGACAAGCACAGTCACACACATCCACACCCAGGCTCTTTATATAAACCAGTGGAAACTGTTTACAATATGTCATCCAAGCTGTTAAGTCTATTCCCTCTGTGTATGTCCAGAAAAATTAATATTACACCCAAAGTCCATATTAAAGGTCCTACTGTGAAGGCTAGTTGTCACTGTCACTGTATGTGTAGATTGCTTGTGCATGCTTTCTGGACCAAAGAGACTTCGGCTGTCAGAGGAAGCAGACAGTCAATGCAGGAAAAATTACTACTTTTTTACAGGGTGTGACTTACAACCGAGCACATGGCACTCTGGCCATGACAGGTTAGCAGAATGGAATAACATCCCTGGTGCACAGTAAAGTTAGAGGGACTGTTAATCTCTTCTGATCACAAACACTTAATCAGCAGGAGTCCCAGGCTTTCAGGTTGGAAATTGATGTGCAATACTAGGATGCAATCGACCAGTCAGATGTGCACTGCTTTACCCATTCTGTCTGTCAGACCTAAAAATGCCTGTCGTTTGACACTTCATGGTGCTGTTAGGCACTGTATTGCTAGCTGAGCATGCATATTTGCTTGGACTTGGATGTACTTTATGTTTTTGACCCTCTGAAAAAGGTATCATTCCTCGGGTTCACTCCCATGGGAGGTTGATGCCACAATAACAGGCTTTGTTTTCAATCCATTTTGTGAGTGTGACTCAGTGCAAGACCCTCTACCTTTCATTCTTCATGTCAATAGTAAAGTGGCACTATTTTGAACTTTGATTTTGAATTGTTCCATAGGAGACAGGCCTCTTTCCAGAACAGCCTCCGGGAGCTTGATGGTGGTCTTTCCCTCCAAACACAAGGACATTTGGTGTTTGGAGGACAAATACCTTTAATCCTGGTGGCCAGGAACATCTTGGCAAACTGATTAGTGGCCTGTAAAGGAAACCATTCTGTACCTGCTGAGTTTGTGAAGACAGACTCACCCTGAATTAGTTGCTCATCAATGCCATGCTCATTGTGGTGCAGTGGCCTCCAGTCTCGGGGCCTCAGGGAGGATCATCTGGTGTTAATCCACATTCTCCAAACATGGACATGGCCCTGTAGGGAACAGACCTTAGTAGAAAGGCAAAGCACAATTAATATGTTATACAGTTGTTGGTGTACACCTGAGAACACTTTTGGGCTTAGTTTCATTATGTCTATCCCGAATATGTTTGGATTTTCCCATTGTTCTATTAGGGGAAAAAGGATCTGTTTCCTGGAAGACGTCTCAGAAGGTAGTTGTTTTTAAAAGTACTATCCTGACATCCACTATGGAGTACAATTAATTAATCACAAATTTGATATGAAAATAAGTAAGTCAAGCTCTAAAAACTCACTTAAACATTGCAGAAATATTTACCATCAAAGTATAAAGAATAAATTATATGTATCATGCTTACCTTTCATTATCAGACAAAATATACATGTTGGGAGGGAGCCATTTTGAACACAGAGTTTGAAACCTCACACCCCTTCACACATAATGGCATTTTAGAGCCACAGTTGTCCTCTTTGAGGAACAATAGGACTTTATAGAGTGATGTGTATGATATGAGAGAAATGAGCAATAATGTAATGGATACTACAGTAGACAGAAATGAACTGCTGGCTCTCGGATGTGAAAACATCGTAACATATCTCACACATACTGATTTAAGTTAGATTAGAATCACTGTTTCCCTATTTCAGTGGTTACCTGTAAATGATGTGAAGTACAACATTTTGATATTGATGTGATGGAAGATTACACCAAGCTCAGTGTAACTACTCTAACACACATTCATTATTACTGATTTGTCACTACAACAGATTACTTTCAATCAAGCATTTTCTGATCAAAGAAAATTCAGTGACTAATCAATAGATGGTGGTAACTGCATTTTCAGATCAGTTGAATCTGATTTTGAATCTGTTATGTGGTACTATGCTGTGGAGCTGAGGTCTCTTAGCCTGCTGTGAGACTGTTAACAGTGTGGATCACCGTCTTTCCCAAACTATAGACAATTAAGAGCAGTGACACCTGTATGAGGTTGTGAGATGGAACACATGTAACATACATGTGGAATGATCACAGCTTGGTTAGGTTTGGGCAAAAAATTACTTACCGAACTTTAGGGTAAGATCATGGATCGGATTGACATATGTACTTACTTTAGGTTGGAAAACCAATAATAAACCTGGTTAAGACTGTGGAGCAGTCATGATAAAAACAAATGAAATGTGGGACTATAGATTTCAAACAAAAAAAAAGATCAGTTCTCTATGTCAAAGTCCTGTGTTTTGACATCCCATCCACCCACACCAACGCATATACAGACGTTGTCCATTTAATTATTACATCACTTGACTTCTCCCTGTGTTCCTGTCAACAGTTTTTAACAGGACGAGCTTGATTATCAAACACTCAAACATGGTTTATATTTTATACAAATGTTTGTTTGTTGTTTGTGTTTATAACTATAAAGTATGTATGTAGATGTATGTGTGACAGGGACTTGCTGTATTGCAAAGGTTAGAAGCCCTAGCTTCTGTGCTCCATTTGAATTTCCCCCTTGAGTGTTGTGTACTGAACCTGGGTCCATGATGTCCACCTCTTCCACTGATCCAGCAATGACAGCGTCCACCCCCATACCCCTCCAAGTCCAGAGTTTTCTGTGGAGCTCCCCAGGCACATGGCCATAGCTGTGCCCCAGGAACAGCAGCCCCTGTGGGTGGGCACTCAGCTGGCTGTCAGCCTCCACAACATCCAACATCCAGCTTCCATCTTGGAGGCACAAGTGCTGCCACTTCTGGCAGTGATCTCCATATGTTTTGATATTAAGAGCAGCCCTTCTCTCAGTTTGACATTCACATTGTGGCTTAATGTTGCCCTTGTAAGAATGGCACAAACACACATACCCTCAGCACCACCATGGGAGGCAGACACAGTGAGATGACAGCTATATCTAAAGTTTACCCTGACAGTCTGTGTCTGATTCCACAGAGGAGTGACCTTAAGAAACTCCAGTCTAGACAAAAGAGGTCAATGGCGGTGCTGGGTTACTTTGGAGTCACACTTTGAAAACTCTGTGACTGAACATGCACATTCATGTTTTGGATTCTTGCTTGTCTGTTTGCCTTACCCCACCACAGGGAGGTAAGAATGCAGTATCAGCAGAAAAAAAATTGTAGCTTGGAGGAATTCATTGTCTAAAGACACAGCAATAAACATACAGCTAATTATGGCTGCAACAAAACGAGAGTGTGTATACAGCAATATTGTGGCCAAACTTTGAGTGTCCTGAAAACCTGCATGGAAGGCAGATTAGTGTATCAGGCTCTAGGAGTATACACTACACATACACTACACTACTATCATTCATGTCCAAGTTCAGATCACTTTCATATCCCATCTCTTGTGCATAGTTTCAGTTCATTGTGGATGTTTCTGTAATCCTCTCAACCCTTCATTGAATGAGTAATTGGCCCTCCTGTGGTTCACATTAGATTGTCTCCCAGTGGCTCCATTCAGGCCTTATTATAAAACCACCCACTGTAGCTCATCCTGTTTGGTAAACCTGAATATTGGCAATGATGAGGGGTAGGACCTTTGTGGATGCCCTCTGCTCCCCAGCAGGATACTAGTTAAGTAGGTCATGACTAATACAATGTGGACTTGAGTGTATTGTATAAACCACAGCACATGTTTAAACTTTTCATTCAGGATAAATTTCAGTATGATTTGATTAATGAAAGTGTCATTTGTTGTCTTCGTAGCACAGGGCAGTGAGCTGTGCCCTCTTCATTATTTTATATTTCTGATACTTGTCAAAACCAAACCGAGGTGAAAGAATGGAGAAACCTGGCAAGTTGATTAATAAGCTTTACCACGTTTTTCCCTTTGCTCTAGTGAGTTTTCCTCATTTTTCAGTGACAGCTGTGACATGAGCTTCTTTGCTGATTATGTTCTTACATTACAGTAGACACGGTAGCAAGACAAGCGAAAAGAAGCCGACAGTCTTTATTTTGTCCACTGTGACTGCTGGGAATTCAAGCTAACTACAGTAGCCATGTTGTAGCTGTCTAAGAGGAGCAAGCTAAAAATCCTCCAAGGTGAGGATTTCTATGTCTGCCATGGTGCGAATCTGTGAATTGTGACAGTTTCTGCCATGGCCTCAAGGGTTGTGTTGTCCTTGTGTTTTGTCCTCCGTCAGGTCCTGTAGGGAGTGTTTGCATTAATGCAACAGTATGCACCTGGCCAGTCCATCCAGAATGAATTCAGGATCAGCCCTCGTCATTTTCCTCACTCCATCACTGGACCTTTCCCTTCCCCTTCACCACATGGCTCCTTTTGTTTGTTTTCTTTTGCTCCATGCAGCATCAGCCCTTCTTAGATCTACTCACTAATACTATTAGCCTATTGACAGCCCATCACATATGAGTTGTTGTATTTGCCTTTCCTTTATGTAAATAATGTTGTTTCTTCTTGATTAAGCCAGCATGGCAGGTTCTAACAGAGGAGATGGTAAAAACCCATCTTCTACAGCTGAAACCAGCTTGATTGAGGATTTGAAGCAGTTTTATGGACAACTAGTAGGTAACAGATGTAAAACTGTGAGTTTTTGGGGTTTTTTTCAAGGCAGAGCCTTTTTTTTATTAATTGGAATAAATCCATATTATGTTTTCTGAACTGTTGCATAAGTTCTGAATAAAATTTCCACACACCTTATATACATCACCATATGCACATTCACCAAAATATGACATATTTTTTAAGTAATAAAATATATTGACAATCTCAGAATTGTCTTTTTTTAGTTTTGTAACTCAGCATAACTCACATCTGTGATTCTTCAATGGCACACTTAATTTGCCACTTAATTTGGACAGTGGCAATGATTTAGAGCTAGTGATGGATGGGCAGAAGGAAGTTCTATTGAACAAGAATAGGGTTTACTTGAAAAATGAACGTCATCTAGATCACTTTTGTTCGTTTTAAGTGTGAACTGGTACAATACTTGTTACTTGTCACAGGCCTCGTTGGGCAGCTGTCTGGGCTTGAGTTCTACTCAGTTTTACCTTTCAGAGAGACGTCCCTCTCTGACTGCCCTCCATCCTTATCACAGACTTAGCCCTCACCTTAGATACATAAAACTTTTCATGGGCAGCTGTTAAGGACAAAGGCAGCCTTAGTGACACCTTCACAACAAATTACAAATGACATTTAGACAACTTTAATTTCTGGAGTATCTCATAAGAAGTAGCATACATATATATATATATATATATATATATATATATGTCTGTGTGTATGTATAAAGAGCAGCTGTTAACAACTGTCTGACCAAGGAGAAAAAATATAGCCCATAACTGTGCTCACAGGAAAAGAAAGGCAGAAGAGAAAATGTAGAAAGAGAGAGGCAGCAGAAGTGTGAGGAGATGTGGACAGATGGACAGGGAGTTTTTCGTTTAAACATCATCACCATCTTCATCATCCATGTCAATTCTGTCCGCCGGGGACCGAGCACTCAGTGGGAAGATGATGTCTCCAGTCCGCAGAGAGATGGCCATCAGGGACTCAACTCTCTGCTGCAGTTCTTTTCCCAACATCGGCATAAACACCATCCTTCTCTCACCATGCACGGCATTACGGCAGTGATCAACAGCACACTTTAAGCAAGGCCCTTTCCCAGCTTCTCGTTATCAAGCTATTTTTGCTCCTTGGGGTTTGGTGATGCATCCCAGCTCAATTATCTCAAAATATTATGTATATGCATGTTTATTCTTTCCGTTCACAGTGATAGACTGTTCAGTGTTTTTAATATGCTAATAACCCTCGTCAGCCATTGGATTGAGAGGCTACCAATTGTTCAGCATCAGACAGTGAGAGATGATTATCTAGGTGAGGGACTATACTCATCCTCAGCAGCTAGGAAGTGGCATATTGATTGGCCATCAGGGAGCTAATAACACAAGGTTATCTACATGTAGCATGAGACAGTCTCCCTACTTAATACAGCACTCCTATCTGGATTTAATTTGTCCTTATAGCACTGAGCCAGGGAGGGGAGTGCATCTTCCAGAGCCTCACAAAGGTCACGCTATCACAAAACCATCTGCAGGGGACATGGTAGGATTATATGATGTACCATCATAGAATCTGCTCTGTTTTATAGTTCCACCGGGCGCCTCTAACTACCTGTATTGATCACTGGTATGTAGATCACTTGATAGATCACTGACACATGAAATTATGGGGTTATGGTTTGAACAGCAATATCAATGTTACCTCATGGAATAGGCAAACGTTTGGATTGCTCTCATTTCAAGGCACAATACATAATTAAAAATGAAGAAAAACTCCTCATTTAAACCCATGAAAGAAAAGGGGAAGAATTCACATCAGATCATTTCTGGGTTTATAGGTGGTTCTATAAAGTGAATCAGTGGTTCCCAACAAGACTCACCATAGTTTGTTGTTAGGCGACATTTCATGGTCAACACTATGGATGGACTGATCAACAAAATACAGTCAGATGACACTGGAGAGTGATGTTTACTGTCTATTTCTATTATTTCTATTATTCACGATGGCTAAACATTGCTTTTATTGTAACTATGACAACAAAGATAGCAACTCAAGTTAACTAAAACCTTTACCAAACCTTACCAAGCCATGACTGTCATAGCAGCCATGATGACCAAGGTCCAGTACTTCTGCCACTGACACTCCTATGGTGGAGAGTTTAAAAACATACGCCTATATGGTTGTCAGCTACGAGGTTGGAAACAATATATTGTGTCATTCTCTGTCACAAATGAGCCCGCAGGAAGTGCTCAGTGTGCACAGTGTCATAACGTCTGAGGCTATCTGGCACACTGATCTGTTGTCTAAACATACATCACAGTGGCAGCATAAAGACCATGTTTCCATGTTACTATAAATCTGCAGAGAGCCTTTCTCCCCAGATATCAACGTGACCTCAAACACAACACTTTCCAGCCACATGACTAGGTCAAGGTGGAGACTCAATGAGGCACATAACACCCCTCTAGGTCTGTCTCTTGTCATCCATCGCATGTGTGATTGGAAATATATGAAAACTTCTGCAATACACAGATATATGGAAACGCTCAAGAACTAAAAGGACCAGTAAGCAGATGGTCAGAAAGAGCAGAAGTGTAATCTGAATGCTTCTACTGTATGTTGTTGTGTGTGTGTGTGTGTGTGTGTGCGTGCGTGTGTGTGCATGCATGCGTGTGTGAATGTGTGTGATCATAATCCAACCTGGGGCTAGTGGAGTAATCTTATGGCCAGGATATTAGTCAGTCTGTTTCTGAGTGCTCCATTGTTCCTGGCTAAAAAACACCAGGGCCCTGGAATAAAAGATTACCCGAGCGGAGTTCAGGGTTTTGGTCGGGAAATACTCTGGGGAGTCCGAGCACACTGTGCACACGAAAGATTACATTTCAGTCCCTGGCTCACAGTCAAAAGTTCGCCAGATGGAACAGGAAATTGTGTCGCTGTCAGTGAAAATGCGCAGAGAGAAATGTAAATGGCCCTCCCAGTAACAGACGCCTCATATGCAACCCGGTTGTGTCCCCTGGGCTCTGCCTGTCCACCACGTCCATCTTATGTCAAATACTTGTTTTTAATTCTGGATTTGGTGGTGGTGGTGGTAATGTGTGTGTGCAGGATGCTGTGAAACTATGCAGTGACACTGAGCCCAGCGAGCAGTCCATGCAAGAAACACATTTATGTACAGTATACAATAACACAGAATACACCCATGGTCAGTACCATTAAAATACTCCATTGTTTAAAGCTGTGTCAATAATTGTCTTACTTGTTAAGCTAATACTGTGAAGGCATTATCTTATTTCTTTTGTTCTTTTCTTACTCTGTAGGCCCACAGTAACACTGTGGATCATAATGACCCCATAGTGTTGGATAACCTCTGTATAGGAAATCAAGAAGTCATTGATAAAGAGGCAGGGAGAAGCACAACTCAGATCTAGTTCTGGTGAAAGATCAATGAACAGGAGGAAAGAGCAAGACACATATAATAACATGTGGATATGACCAGGCTTCATTGAGCAATACAGTATAACACAAAGGTTTACACAATAATTCAGCATTATTCATGTAAGGTACTGACGGTAGGTTGTTGTAATCAGTGGATTCTCCCTGTAAATCGTTACTCGCACCAGGCATCTTGAGAAATTGGTGTGGCCCCTTTCTGTAAACACAGCATTATTGCAAGATATGTCAGCACACACTCAAAACCACTGAAAACAACTGGAAATGCTGTAGTATATGTGCCAAGCCTGTATGTCGCACTGTAATGCTGCCACAGAAGTACACCGAAAACAGAGAATACATACAATAAGCACATCAAGCTTGCGCGATATATACAAACTACAATATACAAACAAGTCAACTTAACATGACAATGTTGACTGGGAGCCTTGCCAAATACAGTATGCCGATTAAATGGACGTGTTTCAGGAGCTGACAGTAGTCCGCCATTGTTGGTACGTGACACCTAGCAGTGTGGCTGAGGTTACAGGTTAGAGAGGTGGGGCCATGGCATCATGGTCTTACAAAAGTAAACAAAAGTGTTTTGTCTACACAACAAGAGATTTATTCACTCTGGGACCCGTTTTCAAAAGACATGGACAAACATGTCTTTGTGCTGCTAATCATCTTTGCCAAGTTTTCAACATTTGCCAGGATTTCAACTCAAAAGCCAGTGTTTGATCTTAAAACTGGTTACTCTGACTATACAAATATCAAAGTACAACTTAAAATGAGAGTTCACAGTCAGATCTCTGATTTAAAGTTAACCCTAATTGCCTGAACAAGAACAAGTAAACATAGCAGCTGAGTTTTGGCTTCGCATGGTGAAGAAATCAAGGGCAGCATGGTGGTACTGGGGCTAGCACTGCCATCTCTCAGTAAGAAGGGTCCAGGTTTGATTCCCAGCCTGGGCCTTTCTCGGTCAAGTTTGCATGTTCTTCCTGTGCCTGCGTGGGTTCTCTCTGGATTCTCTGGCTTCCTCCCACAGTCCAGAGACATGTGTGATTGGTGAATTGGAGACTCTGAATTTCCTTTAGGTGTGAAAGTGAGTGTGCATGCGTCACCTGTCTCTATATATTGGCCCTGTGATGATCCAGAGTGAACTTGGCCTTCACCCTACCCCCCACACAAACCATGCATGGATAAACAAAATAAACAATGGATGGATGTTGAGGAAATACCTGAGCAAATTACAGTTCAGATTCAGTAGCCTTCTATGTCCAAAACTAGCCTGTTTCGACCACTACAACTGCTGCAGCAGCCTTCCTTGAAAAATAATATGCACAATTCACTAAAGAAATAAAATCAGCCTCCATGATGGCTCAAAGACACAAAATTTTGCCATATAACATAGAGGCTATAGAGGCAGCACATTGTTTGGTCTGATGAAACAATACACTAATCAGCCATAACATTAAAACAGGTGACTGGTTTTATTGTGGTGGCTGATTGGTGTTTATCCGTGGCCTGTTTTAAGAGTTCATTGTGACTCATTAGTAAATTGATTGGAAACATAATTTATAGTTTCATTAATTTGCCATGGCCTCATGGCCTGACTGAAACACACAGATCAGTCACAACATTAAAATTCTGCCAGTGTCAAAGCACACACAGCAGACTTCAGAGA
Source organism: Caranx ignobilis (assembly GCA_021432705.1). Taxonomy (NCBI): domain Eukaryota; kingdom Metazoa; phylum Chordata; class Actinopteri; order Carangiformes; family Carangidae; genus Caranx; species Caranx ignobilis. The sequence continues at coordinate 662,635 of MU269998.1, forward strand.
TGTCTTTATCGTACAAATCAGTGATATCAGTTTTGTATAGACATAACAAACAAACAGAAAATATGTGATCACAACACGAAATGAGCGTCAGAAGACAGAGGGAGCCAATAAACATATCAGTCGAGTTAGCAAACCTCAAATTGTTCAACATAAACTACAGCTATTGTTAAAATGAAAGCCTTCATGTTCAAAGTCTGTCTTCCATTTGACAGTTCCATTTCAGAAACGCTGGCAGAGACAAAACAAACACCTAACATGAAACACTAAAGGGAACAAATTACAGCCACTGAGATTTCCTTCAGTCAGATGCCAAACTGAAGCCCAGAAAAGCTATCAGTCATTGTAGATAATAAATTGACACACACATAAAAAAGAAGTGTCTGGATTTTAAAAACACACTGTGACAAGCTTAAATCTTTGTGCCCACACTTAGTGTCAGGCATAAAATTTATCCCTGGACTCTTGACTCAGATGAACTAACATAAAGTGAGCACAAGAATTAAGTTACTTTTTTTCTGTTACTATTTCAATTAATTTAGAATTAAAACTAAATATATACTTGTAAAATGACATGTGAATTAGAAATACACGGCTTTGAAGTACAAAGCCATGGCTGTGATTGCAACAATATAATTAATTCTTTTATGTATGTACAACACACATTAATCCATATTTCTGGAGACATGCTGGTGTCAGCCAGTTGCCTAATTTCCATGTCCAGGCAAGACGATGTGAGACCAATGGCCTGTACTGAATATAGTAGCGATAATTGTTTATAATAACAGCTTGTGCTCTCGGTCAGAGCAGATTTTGTGGTGATTTTATCATTACAAAATATAGTCCAGTGTAATACACCCATAACAATGTAGGTTTCAGTTTAAAAAATGACTGAACTAATTAATAAATTATATCTTTATCTGTTAACCAATTACTAATTGTGCAAAGCGCATTTCAGTTTGCATATCATTATTGCTCTTGGTAAATACACAGCTTTATATTCAGGTAACTTGTCCATCTTGTCCAATAAATCCTTCAGTAGGTACAAAGTCTGAGCTACAAATAATTTTCAGTGAAGGGGCATCCTAGTGGCCTACAGGCTCACAATGAACATGAATGACAACATCCTCAACCAGGAAAACTCATCTAAATAATATTAAGATCCTCCTGACTGAAGCCAGATCAGTTCATTGCTTTGGTTTTCTGTCTGTCACCTCAGCTGCAGAACTTGGACTGCATCCTGTCAGGCGTCAGTGGGCTGAGGTCCTGAATCCACTCCACTGCTCTGGCCTTCGTCTCTGGCTGTTGTCTGTCCTGACACTGCTGCTGCCACCAGCAGCACCACCACAGGCATCAGTTATTTTGAAGTATTTGAAAGATTTCACTGTGAATTTTCCTTGTGAATTTTGTTTCAACTGCTGGCTGGGTCAGCCAGATAGGTGAATATGATCACCTGAAGGAGGAAATGACAGAGAGGAATGTGCACAGCTCTCTCCTTTTTCCTTGTAAATGTAACAAAAGCCACTAAGAGACCTTTCAGTTCTACCGATGGCAGCTCTGCTTTTCACTACCCATTTTAGCACTGGAAAAAAACCCAACAACATTTGTGCCCTCGCTTTAGTTATTTACAAAAAACAAACATCATAACAAAACAAATGACTACTTTAATTTAATAGCATGATCATGTCTGCTTTGAGCTGGAAGAGGATGTTGCAATGCTATGCATGGCTCCCTCTGCAAAGGTCACTTCCTCTGAGTTCACAACATTCAATAAAATATGTTATAAGCCACTGTCATTGACCACAGTATGTAATCAGTATCTATTCACAGCTTTTAATGCATGTGTGAGGGAGGAAAACAGGGAGCGGCCTCCAAAGGGAGCATTGTAGGTCATGTAGCAAATCAGGCCTCCAGGCTTCATTGTGAATCAGGTGTTCCTACCAGCACTCTATCCAAAACAGAGAGAGGGAGCGATGAAGAAGCGTGAGAAGGGGAGCGATTTATCAATGCAAAGTTAATAACATCCATTTGAATCTAACTAAAAATCAATATTTCATTACCAAATTGTTAGCAGGAATGAAGAAGGATTGGGGAAGTTGGGGTGGCTGTGGTGGGAAGGAGGCATCAGGGAGTTCGATGGGGAAGACGGGATGATTCATGGGGCCATCAGGCTGAGGAGGAGAGAGGGACGGAGGGATGGAAGGACGACGAGAGAGGATGGCGCTGGAAAAACTTAGAGGGGGTTTGCTTGTCAATGACCTTGGCGAAAAAATATATGGAAGAAAATGAAAGCAACTGTCATGTGCCTACATGTCAGAATAAGCTTATAAATCATACTAGATGGAGACGTGGTGCACACACGTGTGAATGTGTGTGTGCTGAAGGTGGAATATAAACCTGCAGGCAGAACTGGGACAGATCTTCAGAAACTGCTAACCACACTGGTTTTTATCATGCACTCTAGATCCAGAGCAGTTTCCTAATGGACAGAGAAAACTAAATATGAACATGTAGTGAGATAAATGCAACTGTTTAACTGAATTCAAGCAATGTATGTAATGTGAGACATCAGCTTCCCAGTCACTCATCAAACACACTATAGACTTCAGAAAACAATGACTCTGCAGTTGCCAATTTTTGTCTTAAGCGCTATAATCCCCATCTGATGCCAGTTCTAAGCGATGTTCAAGTGTATTTTAAAGGTCCCATATGTTATATGTTTCTGTGTTTTATTTCAAATGTGAATCTATAATAATGTTATGTTAATTATAATAAGATGTATTTGTGGTTTTAAGAACCCAAAACAATTGCAGTGTAGTTTTACATCCCCTTTCTGCGACTTCTCTCTGGAGCTCGAACAACAACAAGGTCAGTGAGTCAATCAGAAGACAGTAGGCTCTGAGCCTCCCTTCTGATGGGCTGACATTTTAAATAAAAATGTAGATTTCAGGTAAGCATACAGAGAAACCACAACCTGTAAGATTGAAGGGTGGGTCCAGGTAGGTGGGTCTGATGGGTCTGTGTTGGGTCTGTGTTGGGTCTGTGTTGACTTGTTGTGACATCACAAAGTCACATAAGTACTGACAAATGGTTTTAAGGCTCAGTCTCTGAATACAGGCACTGTGTGCATTTCTCTGTGGGCTGCTTTGGTACTTTAGTACTAAGACAGATAATACAGAACCTTGACCTGTTAAGTATTCAAAATGGACATGGGCATCTCACTTAGCACAGTATTACAAATTTATTGTAATCATGAATGCTTTACTCACCTTTTGCCTGTAAATTTTCTTTGGTTGATGTTAACCTTGATGGCCATATACACATCGCTGAGTGTTTTTGCATGCCATATCATAGAAATCCTTGGTATTTGGGAAGTATAAGTTTTCCATAATGATGACAGACTCCACAGATGAAATGAAATGGATGTGGGAAATCTGACAAAACTTTTCTGATGCAAGACCTCACATGCTTCCTTCCATTGTGTGTGTTTGATATTCAGCCTTTTATGTACATGAGTGAGACCATATGGATGTTTATATCATGATTTATATAATGATGATTATATTGAGCTTGGTGTAATTACTTTTATGGAGACCATCAGACTTGACAGATATCACAGTGTTCAAAGTGAAAGTGAAGTGGGAAACAACAGCCAAAGAATGATTAAAACTGACAGCTATTTCAGCTCTCGACTAATTGACAATTTTCATATGACAGTTTTCATGGGCTAAAATCATCGGTATAGTACTGATTTCCATTAAAGTGGCTTAATTGGACTCTACATTAAGATTTGTGTGTGCGTGTGTGTGTGTGGATTCAGGCATTTCTGCAAGTGTTTGGGGTATGGAGATGTCATGTGAAGCGTGATCCTGTTGTGTAGGTGGCACGTAGTTCAGATAGCAAAACTAAAGTGACATCTAAAAAAAGAAAAAAAAAACATTTCAGTCATAGACGAAGCGACACACACACATCACACTCCAACTTGATTATGAGGCCTAAATTTGTCAAATCCACCTCACTGTGGGTATGATCAAATCAAACTTGTTTGTCTTCACACCTCATTCTAGTACTCCACTGAGAGGAAGTGTCTTTTTTGACAGCGTTCCAGATTGCGTGCACATCAGGTGACAATTAAGACATAACAACATAAATTGTCTGCCGTCACATCCAGTTACCTTCATTCCCTGATGCCTTTCTGTCCAATACAAAAATACAAAAAAACAAAAAAAACAAAAAATGAAAGCGACAAAAGAAACACACACACACACACTGAGAAAAAGCATCTTGGCCAAAACCTGATGGTTTGTAGTGCATTAAATTAACACCATCTCTTCCTACCACCTCCTCATCCCATTCACATTCACCTGTAATGAGCAATTACAGTTAGATGGGCCCCATCTGTAAAAGTTTTCTTGAGCTGCTTTTTTTCCCTCAGCTTTTCAAAGATCCTGCTGCGACTCTCCTCACCCCACTTACCACGGCACATTTCAAACAATCCAAATATGGCACATGTGCTCTAAATAATTCAGCTGCTGCTAACATTAAACAACTGTTAACACGCTAGAATAATTAGTTATGCTTGCTTGACATGTTTGCATCCTTAATAATTAATGCATTTGTCTTAATTAACAACAGTATTTTAGCCTTGTTACTTCTTTCTCAAGAAAATAAAGTAGAAAACAGGCAATTACGTTATAAATATTAATTAGACGCCCTTATTTAGAAAAAAAAAAAAAAATCCCAGATAATGGGCCATGAAGGGATCAGATAAATTCTAAAGGAAAGTGATGATGTATAAATTTTACTTATTACTCCTTCAGTGTGAACAGGTATCCAAAGCTTCTTTGTTATTTACCTTGGTGAGACATGGATTTGAAAAGTTTCACATTAAAACCACTAAAACATTAATGCTGTCAGTGAGGTCTGCTGATTAATGTAATAATTATGCTTATGTTATTTAGCTGAATTATAAATGCAACCTCATTAATCATAGATGGGACCCTTTGTGTCTTTGAAATGATTTTTTTCCTCACATGGCAAAACAACACGGAAACAAAATATTTTAAAAGAATTACAGGTTTGAGAAATGTTGTTGGTGTAAGGTGACGCCCTACAACTCTTGAAGAAAACACACAGGGTGACGTTCAGTGGAAAACAATGCAGACATTTAGAATCTCATATTCTGGCGATCTCATTTATCACTGTCAGCAGTCTGTAACACATCAAAATCCACAAAACGTTATTCCAAATGCAACCAATTTGACTGAAATGTATTGAAAAATGTACCATCTTTTATCATGTTCCTTTCGGGGGGAAAAGAAAAAAAAGGCCTGTGTTGAATTGAGATGGTGTCGTATTTAAATTTTCATGGGTGGCGTCCTTGTTTTGGCTGAAAGAGGGGCTATAGACGTGAAAGCGCTCAGCCACTCGGAGATGAGCCAAAAATGCAGCTGTCAATGAGAGGAGAGACAGACGACAGGCATGACGCCCTACGTGCCGGATGACTTTGGGAAGACTTTGACAGCCACCCAGGAAGGGAAGTTATTTTCCCTCCTATTTTTCTCAAGCTGCCGCGTGATTAAAAGCCAAATGAGTGACACTGCTCGACACCCCAAATCAGCCCACTGCATTAATATTTCACACAGATGGCAGCTGTGTATCAAAATAACATGCAGCTACGGACAAGAGGAGGAGATGAGAGCTGGAACAGGGTAAAGATCCTTTAGTGGTGTGGCTTCATTTACTTGATTGAAAACTTTATACACAGACACAAAAAAAAAAAAAAAAAAAAAAAAAAAACATGACAAATATTTAAAACATGTACATAGTTTATTTTTCATGATTAACTAAATGGGTCAGAATGTCTTAATAAGTGAGTTTCATCAGTGGTAATAAAACCGTCTGTACTTTTATACAGAAGCAGCCAAGGTGTTTCCCTGTTTCCAGCCTTTATGCTACATAAAGCTGACTGGTTAGTTATGTCATTCACATACAGAGTGCTATCAGTTAACACTCACCAAGAAAGACAGATGAAAGACATGAAATATGAATTGGGTTATAGCCTTATTTCCTTGGAAAGAACCAGGCCAAAGCTACATCTACACAATTATGATTTCATTTCAAACCTTAACCTACTTCCACTGGGACGACTGTTTTTCAGAAATAATTCATGGATATACTAATACACCCGAAAACACATATCACATGACCACTAAAGTACACTAAGCATGCATGCATGTGCTGGTGAAAACAAGACACACACTGTCTATTCTGCAGTTGGCTAGAAGCAGAAAATACTGAGAGCAAGGAACAGCAAAGACAGCTGTTGCATTAAAATGCAGAATTTAGCTGCACAACAGCTCCTGGCAAAGACAACAAGGTCAGCAATGTCTGTAGTTCATTATCTGTGTTACTTTCACCACTGCTAGTCATTATTGATATGAAGCACCAATCAGGAGGGGAGGTGTGTGTCTACATCATCATTTTCAAAGGTATCAGTTACAAGTTTACCCCTCTAGACTACAGTTCGACCCCAGTGTTCACACTGACACAGGATCAGCTCTATTTCAATAAGAAAATTCCAGAGTTAGACAGAACCACATCCCATAATGCTAAACTCATCTCCTGCTGGATTTGGATTTAAGAGTGGTATCAGCTTTTTTATTCTAACTCTCAGCTGAGAAACAAAAGCTATTTTTTAGTATGTATACAAATTAATTTGGAGATAAAACTCTATGCCTATTAATTTTCCACATTTAACAAACACTGAAGTGATACAAGGGTAAGAGGTGCAGTATTACTATGACCACCACTGATATGACGCAAATGACAATAGGTTGGGACGAGTCAATCAGGAGGTCAGGAATTAACTTCATCGTTCTTATCTGGACATTGTTGCAGTGGTGGGGGAGGTGGCAGTGGGAGGGTATAACAGCCCCGAAGCACACGAGCCATCAGCAGCTTGGGGACGGCCTCAATTGAAAATATCCATATTAGGCAATATGCAAATGCAGTTGATGGTGTTGTAAATTCGGCAGAGGTGACAGCAAACAACATTTTCAGAGGCGATGATTAAAGTGTGAATGCTAAAAAAGAGGGAGAGGAGGGCCAAGCTGAGGGTGGGTTGGGTTGAGAGTGGTGTGTGTGTGTGTGTGGAGGGGGGGGCAGTAATGATGGGTGCAGAGAGAGAGGAGATAACCATCGACTGAACCGACCAGGCCTCAGTCAATGGCAAAACGAGCACCATCCTTTTCACTGTTAAGGGGCCGTGCTGTGGCTTCCTTCCTTCACCGCTGTCAATAGCTGTCAGTCGCTAACAGCCTGTCTGCTGCTGCATTTGTATACGTTCACCACAGCAAATTCAAGTCACAATCACTCCCCTGACCTTCCTCACTGGTGACTGTCCTCCCAGCTGAAGCCTCCACACATACACACACACCCACACAAACACACACACACGCACACTACCAGATATCATTATCAAGACCTCAAAACACAGGCGGATATAGCATTGAAAAGGTTACAGGCATTCAACGGCTGAGGAAGTAAGGCCTGAAATAAATAAATATGCTATATATTAATAATAAATGAATGGCATTTGGGGCAGGGAGGGATATGTGTGTAGATGTGTGTGTGGGTATGTGTGATTGCATGAGTGGTTTCAGCTATAAAACCGGCTTTATTTACCTGCATGGTGCGCCGGGGTTTTTAGAAAATGTCACAAAACCTGATTTATAGTGTGTCTTCTGAGTGCATTATTTCTGTTTGACAATCTTAATCATTCACATTTCTCACACACACTCCCCCTGCCCCCACCTCCCGTGTCCATCATGGATTATTGAAATATAAAAATAAGTGGTAAAAGGGGGCCCCCTGGAGCAGTATCAAAATGTCAGGTTTGTACACACAGCCTGGTGCTGCTAGACGGGGTCAAGGGCTTCAATTATTTGTGTACGTACAGTCTGGCGCTACATGAAAGGTTATGTCACCCGCCAGCTGTTTGCTCCTGAACACTAGAAGGTAACCACTGCCCTGCTGCACTATAAATTGCGCTGATATGGAACTGATACAGCTGAATGGGAAAGAGGGAGAGGAAGAGAAGAGGTTCAACCTAAAGGACAATCACATATACTGTGTACATTACCTCTAAGACTGACTTCATGTTTTTTCTAAATGCTCCCCAGCATCTTACCCCTCGTGTTTATGCTGTATTGAGACACACTTGCTTTATTTATATACTGAAAAAAATGTCTTGTGGCACACAGGAGACTGGACAAAGGAATCTGTGATGACTAATGCATCATTCTGAACACAATCAGAATGATGTATGCCCTTTATACCATCCTGAGTTCAAAATGATGACATGGAAACCAAGTGACATTAATGATGGGTTGTAGTCATCTCTCTCTCCCTCAACGCTCCTCTCCCTCTTTTGCCAACACCCACATGAGTCCTCAGTGCCAATAGAGCAGTTTCTGTAAAAAGTGATATGGAATTTTCTAAATGTCATTAATTGACACCTTTTTCTGTAGAAGCTGTCATTGCAGAGACAGAAAGGTCACAGCCATGGGGACCACACACACACACACACACACACACACACACACACACACACACATATATATATATATGAACCTACAAACCTACATTCCTGCCAGCCTGGTGAGTTATGGCTGTCGTTAACGCAAGGGAATGGATGGAGGAGCTGCTTCTGAAAGCCTATATCGATCCCCTTCCTGGTCCCAAGGAATCAAAGGGCCTAAATGTGGTGCAGGGTTTCCGGGGTAGACACAAACGGGCTGACATGCGCTATACCTTTTGCAAAGCTAACTTATTATGAGTAAAAAAAAAAACAAAGATGTTCAGAGGTTAACCTCAATGTAAAACCTTTTGCCAACAACAAAAACACAAAGCAGATGATGAGTGACTCTGTGACACCTGCTCACCAGACCTTTGACAGTCTGTTTCAGATAATGTGACTGAAGTCTCCTCTGTAGTAGCAGCCTACTAAAGAAAACTAGTGTTGGTAAATCTGCAGAGAAGTGAGCAGCCCCCACAGCCTTGGTCGCTGCTCAGTCTCTATTTCTTGACAAGCTGCAGGGGAAAGATGGTTAATTTCTGACTGAATATTATGCTACATAACCACTTGGCATTTAAACTGAAAAATGGGTTTCTGCTTCGCCTGTTGCCACCACTGTTTCCCCTCCAGAATGAGAGAGGAGGAGGAGGTGAAGGAGGAAGATTGGGTGTGAGAGGAGAAGGATGGGAAAAGAGAGTTGATAAAGAAACAGGGGCAGAAAAGGCAGGATCCTGTTTTTCTATTGTATTTTATTTTTGCTTGATTCAACTTTGCTATGACATTTTAAACCATGGAAATTCAATTAGAAATACTTGCACCAAAATTAAAGCAGGTATGGTAAACACACACGCACACACACACACACACACACACACACACACCTGGTTCCTCCTGATCGGTGGACAGAAGCATTAAGTTTAACATACCGATCATTAATATTTGATGTTCTTTCTCTACTGTCCTATCCAGACAAAGGTAAAACAGTCCAAATAACTTCTAAAAAGAAAAAAATGTGTAGCATGGGATCATGGGAGCTGTTGTCTTTGCTACCATTACTCTAAGCTTCTCCCTTATTCCTTGGACTTAAGTGTGAGTCATTCAGGAGATTTTTACCTGATGGTGAATTATCCACAGAGGTGTACTCCTCTCCAAAACAAACACACTCAGTAGGGACAACCAGTAGAAACACTGAATAAGGCTTCACTTTGGTGGGACTGAGCTGCCCTGCATTTGACTGGCATTTTTCTGTGATAACTTAAGATCCAGATGTCCGGAGACGTAGTTCCTAGGTTGAAAATGGATGGAAGTCCATTTTTAGTTTCTGGTGGGCATACACTCAAATACGTACATGTCCAGAATATGATGTTCTTGACAAGAGATCAAATAACATGCACTTTTACCATGATCAAATTCCAGGTTTCTCTGGTTTAGAGGATAATCTGAAAATGTGTCTGGTCATTTATAGACATTTTAATGAGGAAATGTTTCACATTAAAACTTCAAGTGGTATTTTCTCATACGTAAATCACAGCTGTGGTGTGTCTTTCCTTTTAAATGATGAGTCGAATGTGTCTGTAATGTATAATTACGTATATGAAGTGTGCAATTAATAGATGCTGTGGTTTGATTGGCCAAGAATCATGAAGGACTCCATCTTTGTGTGTGCATATCTGTGTTGATGCAGATGATTTACCAGAATGGGGATACAATGTGCAAGGGAGCATTTGTATTTAAATAAATGTAAACATGGATATGTGATTCAAAATTCAAGACTGAGCATTGTATTTGTCCCCAGTGGACAGTTTGAAAGGTACGTGAAATAGCATACTAAAGTAATTCTACATATAATAAAGGTACAATGACAATGACATAAAACCACAACCAGTCCTGAAAACAGCGAAAAACAAAGTGTACACATTAAAACAACAGCAATGACATGAAAAACGACATCAGTGTAAAACAATAAACATCAGCGCAAAGTGTCTGTTCACCTCACGCCTAAATGTACCTCTACGGGTGTGTGTATTTGTGTGTCGCTGGAGTTCTTCAGGCGTCCAGGCAGTTACAACGGGGGTAATTCGTCTGATCAGGCTGATTGGTCTCCAGCAAATAACTCACTACAAGATTAGAGGGGTAATTCCTGGACCAGAGCAGAAGCTGGAAGTGCTAATCAATGGAGCTGCCTCAGTGACGAGACGACATTTTGGCTGCTTGACCACTAATGTATGGAGGGAGGGGGAGGTGTGTGGAGAAAGTGTGTGTGTGTGTGTGTGTGTGTGTGTGTGTGTGTGTATTCATTGTGTGACCATTTTTCCACTTTATTTTTATTTATTTATTAGTTTTTTCTGCATATGTGATTGTTTTCAACACGCACATGTGTTATTCATTTCTGCATACTGTGCTCGTGTGCATGTGTGTTTGTGTGTGTGCGTAAGCTTGTTTTCAACACCTGACACTCTGAACACTTTTCAAACGTAATGTGTGATTAATGAGGCTGCATTATAGTGGTGAGCGAGAGCAGGGTGAGTGAGCAAGTGAGCAAGGGTGTGGGCGTGAGTGGGCTCCAGAGTCACAGGACCGGGACAATATTGACATCTCCATTATTTACTGAGTGATCGGAGCAGCCAAAGGGCTGCTGATTAGAAAACAATAAATGCTGTTATTGGTGATCAGGGCTTTAGCAGGACATTGGAATTGCATGTCCCAGCCTTTCTAATTACTGCAGCCAGTGAGCACTGGACAGTGATAAACCAAAAGCTACACCATAAGCGGAAACATCATCTACCTCTAAACATTTAGCCATAATGTTTCTGTGATTTAACAGTTATATGTTGAAATCTCTTGATAGACATATAAGTATACAGATGAATCTATTCATAGATAAATAAATAAAACAAAGCTTTCTGCCAATTAGTGTTGTGACCTACGTGTATGAACCTGAAATGTTTATCAGATTTTAATACGACTTAACAGGTTAGAATAGAAGATCATAGATGCTGTGTTTAAGAATAAAGAAATAAAGAGTCAAAATGTACTCAGACTCATTTTCTTTTAGTGATATCAATGACAGCTAAAAGAGAAAAAGACTGTGTTGGTTCTAATTCCATATAAGAACATGTTTACATGTAACATATTAAGCAGCAAAACCTCCTTCCAGAGAGAAGAAGATCTTGATGGTTCTGGTCATCTATACAGTTGCAGTTAAAGTATAGCAACGCCTCTCAGTCAGTTTGTGTCGGCTTAAAATATATCAACCATTACTTTTTTCTTTCTTTCTCTCTCAGGCCGATAAAAGATTGCCCAGCTCGCACACTGAGGAGAACTCTGAAGCCCCTACGGCTTTGTGTGTTTGTTTACATAGAATGGCAGGTGATTTAACCAATCACATTCTGATTTACTGTGGGTGGGACCAAAAAATCACTGCTGGTGGCCTTCTCAAAGGACTTCTCAGTGTTGAGCAAAACACACATAGTGTACCACTGATTTGTACAGACATTCATGGTTCCCACAGGATAAATCCCTCTGACTTTGGTGTGCCACATGAATTTTATTTTTATGTTACACATGTTCATGTCTCTCTGAGTTACAACTTTGATAATTTCTTTCTTTTTCAGTCTAGCAAATATTAAATTCGTTAAATACTCTGGTTAATCAAACCTTCCTTTCAGGCATTGTACACAGCAAATGTTATTAAAAAATCTATTGAAAATCATTTTGATTTTGTCTGGTCACTGATTTGTGATTCTGGTTCTGGAGGGTTTTATATCCCTGTGTTTTTTTGTAACTTTATCAACATCGGTTTCGGTTGCATATGGACTCATTTTAGTGATCTACAGGTACAAGCAATGGACTCATGAGACATATCCTTAAAGGACACATATTCCGTCCCTTTTCCACAAATTAAAATAGTTCCCAGGTGTCTTAAAGACATGTCTGTGACATGCTGCGGTCAAAATACCCCAAGGATCAAACATCACAGCTCTTTTCATCCGCTCAAAACAGCACTGTTCAGAACAGCTGGTTTCAGTGCCTGTCCCTTTAAATGCAAATGAACCACTGCTCGCCCCACCCAGCCCCTTCTACCGGTACCGGTACTCACAGGTAGGGGTGGTGTTATACAAATTCAAAAAGGAATGAATCATTGTCTGACAACTGAGGGAACAGCTTGTAAAACCACATGGATTTCAAACTGTGGAGCAAATTACTGATTTTTTGTCAATTTTTACATTCTGGGGGCCAGAAGACAAGCCAAACACCCAACTAAATGTTAACGAGCCTTCAAATGTGATATTTCCATAATTTGTCCCCTTTAATTTATATGGTCCCTGATACAGTGGATGGTACCATGGTCAATCACTGATGCAACCTCTCAGTGTACACTGAGTGTGTGTACACTCAAAAGTTGCATGGAATATAGTTTTCTGACACATATGGATGTAAACAAAGTAAAATAAAGAGCAGCAGGAAAACATGTGCCAGGATTTTTTGTGCATTATATACATATGGTAGAAGGGCTCTATAATAACTTGTAGCATTAGACATGTAGTGGGGGCTGCATTTGTATTGTAAAAGAGGATACTACCTGGATTTATGTCTGCCTGGATAGAGAATCAGAAATATCAGCGCCCAACTTTAGATGGTCCCCTCACTCCCTGTCCAAATTTATGTGTCTGTTAATATGAAGTGACAGCGCCGTCCTTGACTCTAACACCTGTCAGTGGTCTGTGAGCAGCAGGGCCCACAACCACATATGCTATTAAAGGGATATAAAAATACAGTCTTGACACTGCAACGAGACACTAATCAGCTGACATGTGTCATAGTGGACCGATACATGGTGAGTCAATAGTAATGTGCAACTGTAGTAATGTGCGACTGTGTCTGTGTTTGGCAAACATAACACAAAGACCCATATATCTGTTTTACAGTTTTGTCCTTAACTTCTTCACACCTTCTAGTGTTTTATGTTTCTACTTTATTTGATATCATTTACTCACCTTTGGTGGCAAAAATGAGACTACGGGTTCTAATTTCGTACCAGGTGGATGGTGGCGAAGTGCTAATTTCATCTGGTGCAACACGGTGTGCAGTCAATTTGGCAATTTGCTGTGCCAAGATGGGTGTGGCGGCGCAGTAGGGGGAGGTGTCGACAGATTTAGCTTGGCGCAGTGGCAATTTCGTGCCAAAAGGCCGTGCCGAAAGTGCGCTGAAGCTCCAACCTGGTTTACTCTTCGCACAAGACAGAGCACGGCTGGTCGAGTGGTAGTTTGGTTGACCGGCGCACACCGGTGCTTCAGATTTGTTTATGTTGTGATCTGTGAACACTACTCATCTTTGTTACACAGGCTTTAAATATAGGTTACTGAGTGTCTTTCTTCATGGAAAAAGGGTGTTTCTCAGTGTATCAGGACAAACCTGATTAACAATATCAGTAACCTCCTCCAGACTACTTTTGCTTCATCAGTCTGTGGAGATTGGTTCATGTTACCATATATTTGGCCACTGTGAGATTGGACCTCCCGGACCAAAACATCAGTTTCCTCCTGGTAGAAGTCTGGCCGCCTGGCATTGTTGTCGCCATCATCCCTGTCGAAATATAAAATGACAAAATTGCAGTGTGTCCCAACCGCAGCGGATTTAAAGGTGAGGAGAGGAGCTCATTTGATTGGTGAAGACCTGAATCGGCTGTGTTAAACCCACTCCACGCCTTCTCCCCTCCCTCTTTCCCACCGGCAGTAGGAGAGAGGAGGACATGCGCTGGGGTGCGCGGTGCACGAAAATTGTAAAGTGCACCTAGACATGCAGCATTGGCGCGGAGGAGCAGTGCTGCGCTTTGCTTCCGCCAGGTCTACGAAACTAGAGCCCTACAGCTCCACTTTATTCAACTTTGATTATAAGGACTCATGAAGCACTACGTTATAAACAACCTGCATGCTTACTCATGCATTTATCCAACGAGCCAATCATGTGGCAGGAGAGCGGGCAGTAGCTTTACTGACAGACCACAACTCCCAGGATAGCAATTGTTTGGCCATATTCTATATTATGATTTTCATTTAATACAAGACATAATCAAATTTTGCTAACTGTTCTGATTCATATGCCAGCTGTGAAATGGGCAGAACACAAGATCTGATTACATAATTCAAACCATGGCCGGAAAGAAACAAACACCAGATTGGGGGAAAATGGAATTTCTGATGATGTCTTTTTTTTTTTCATCATTATTTATGTAGAGTGGACCATCTGACTGATCAATAAAGCAGTCAAACCATCATAAGTCTTCAATTAAAAAAAAAATGTCAGCAAGATGTCACAACTACTGCACCAAATTTTGCTGGAGGGATGGGACATAGGTCATAGAAGATGCTATCAATTTTATTTGTTTATTTATATATTTTTGTGCACACCCAGTGAAAGAGGAGCACCCAGTAATTTTCTTCTTACTTGTATTTGTCCTATGATAAGAGCAAGACAGACATGTGTAGAATTGTTTGGTCTTGCAGGAGCAATGTACTCTACTGAGTGCCATTCTAGTTGATTATATCAGGCTATCAAATCATGTGAGTACACAGCAGTACTGTGAGTGAAAGCATCCACATCTTTTTTGGACTATAGGAAAAGCTAACTAAAATGCATGTACTGCAAATACAGAATTGTGCAGGCTCAGGTCGGTTGAAAGCCAAACAACTGGCAAGTAAATGAAGTGTCAGATGAGTGAAGCAACACAGTTCACCCTTCAGCCATTCATAGTGCCAATTGTGTACAGCCAGATTGTATTTCTGGTACTAGAACAGTGGTTGAGCAGGTCAACAAGGTTACCAACAAGCTAATAGCTGGTATTGTTAATGATTTTATTTGAT
The DNA here is from genome assembly GCA_021432705.1 of Caranx ignobilis. NCBI lineage: Eukaryota > Metazoa > Chordata > Actinopteri > Carangiformes > Carangidae > Caranx > Caranx ignobilis. The sequence continues at coordinate 678,073 of MU269998.1, forward strand.
CGATAAATCATTGTCTACGTGCCAGTGTGGTCACATCAGGATTCATCCTATTATAGATAATCTGTCTGGTTAAAATAAAGAACATTTGATTGGTTTTGGTTTGTCTGATGGTTTTCTGTTTGTTTATGAATGGAACAAGATGGTGTAAGAAGCTTAAAGAGGCTGTGTCCTGTGTTTGTATGTGTGTGTATTTTTTTTTTTTCCTTTTTTTTCATTTGGCCAGAAAGGACAGGTCTTACAGGGTCACAGCTAGGATTGGACACTCATCTCTGTTGCAGCCTCTGTAATGAAAACTCATAAGACAGAGACACGATCACTTTCACGGAAAATGTCCTCTCTGGCCCCTGAGTGTCAGCCCAGAGTGTCACCCATCATGTAACTCTTAAATCAGTGCGTTGCAATGCAACTTGATGAGTTTTGAGCTCACTATATTGTAAAGGCTGTGCTCTTACAAGTGAATGGGGAGGATGAATGGATGGTAGAGCAATGAGGACCTGACCTGTAACAAATGTGTCATTTTTTGTATTAGTGTCAACCAGAGCGGAGTGAATCAATTCAGTGACAAAATCTACAAGGGGGTAAAACTACAAGCATGATAGCCTGACTTGGATCTAAAACTGACAAAATTTTAGAGGCTAGCTGGTTAGCATGTTATCATCAGTAGAAAAGAAGAAGTAGGTTAATAAAAAATAGGCAAATAAGAGGCTTGTTTTCCACTTTTCCACTTCTAGAGACTGGTGAGTAAAGAAATTATTTTTGATGCTGAGCTTGTAATGTTTCTTCCAGACTGGTAAGTGAACAGCTAACACTGGCATTGTAGCAATGGCAATTCATCTCCTTCAACATAGCCTATTGGTTGATACATTTATGACACCTACATGAATAGAAATTAACACCTTGCACACAGACACATAACGACTTTCACGGTAACACACACAAATCAGCCCAGCTAATAGTTCTATAAAAAGTGTGTGTGTGTGTGTGTGTGTGTGTGTGTGTGTGTGCATGCGTGCGTGCGTGCACGTGTAACAGAAAAGGAAAAGGATGAGTGACGGTGTCTCCACCGCCCCAGCTCTCCATATGGGTGGGAGGGGCCTCACAACTGACGAAGCATCAGCCTGAAATCACCCATCTGCAACTTTGCAGGTGTTCCCAGTGATTATATTATTAGCACTACTCAGTGATCTCTGATTTTTTTTTTCTTTTGTTTTACATAATTTTTAGCATCCCAGCCCTTTGAGTCTGGGCGGGGTAGGAACATAAAACATATCAATGCCTGGCAGCACCATCTGCCTCCAAGATCTTACACATACAACATGTAAAGACTGCCTGAAAGAAAACTGTTGGGCATGTGTGGAAATCACACAAATGCATGATAGTTGTGTGTTTTCTTTAACTGTTGTAACCCTGGCACAATGGGTAGCAACACAAAACCCAATCTCAGTATCAGTGTATTTATTAATTCAAATAACATAGGGGAAAAGTCAGAGGAGGAGAGTAATCTGATCTGCTGCAGGCCAACCTGCAGCCAGGTGTGTGTGAGAGAGAGAGAAGAGGAGGACTGGCTTGATCTTTGGCTTCAGGGTCTCAGGATACCTGAAAGACCATAGAAGGAGACAACACCAATAAGGCAAACAAAACCAATAGTACTCAGCCAAGGCCTGTAACATTAAGATGAGGGAAATCTGCACAGGTACTTTGATGCTACTCAAATCTATGGGGTCATTTGAGGTGCAGAGTCTTTAAAACTAGAGTCCGCACCTCTTAAATTCTTACTCACTTCGTCGGAGATTTGTTTGTTGTGCAGACAACAGGGACATTTGAGACATCCAAGTGCAATGTCTCTTTCCAAATCTATTATCCAGTATCCACAGTCACCATCAACAGTTTCAAGGCTCTATCATACTCTTGGTTTGGACACATTCAGCTGCAGAATTGCATACATAGACCAGGTGTGCACACTATTCCATCTATATTACAACTGGAATCTACTCGTGCAAATTAAAAAAAAAAACAAAAAAAAAAACATGACAATGACATCCTGAGAGGAAGAGGAAGACTTCCTTTGTTTGTATCTGGCTGGAGAAAATGAAAACATAAACAAGACTCAGTCAAAACAGATACCATGTCTGGACCATCAGTCACCAATCACCAAACATAAATAAAGACAAAGACAGAGTTGTGATTTCATCAGTATTAACTGTGAAATGAGGGGAAGTTGGAAGAGACACTGTGTTTTTATACTTTTTTTCATTATTGCAGTCATAATGAGAGAGAGGATGACACACAGCGAAAGTCTCCAAGCCTGAGCTGGAATAAGGCCACCCAGACCAAGGACTCAGTGGCTCCACCAGGCGAGCTACTGATGCACCCACTCTGACAGAGTATTTCTTATTTTGTTTCTCACACAGCTCACAGCCTGGGACCCACAATAGTTTAGTTTTTATTTACTTCAACTCCAGAGTGAAACAGACTTTTATTAGAGGCAGGTCTTTATTTGTACCCTTTCTGTTGATGATGCTGCAAATCCACATAACAAGGATAAGATCAAGAATGTGGAACACAGTGCCTATATGTGTCCATCTTACTTTCTCAGAGTTTGGGGTTCGTGCAAAAGTCTACATGCCAATCACAGACTTAATTTAAGTCAAGTCAAGTCAAACAGTTGGGAATGGGGTTAACTTTGCTATTAGCTTGATTAGCTTGCATCTTCATTCTATATATGTGCTTCTGAGTGACCACTTAACACATGGTGCAAGCTGCAAATGTTAAAATATTTTGTTTTTGGAAACCTTTGCAAAATGCCAGATATAATCTCAAAGTCATTAATGGCATGTTAAGATGGTGCTCATGGTCTACCTGCAGGCCCAAACACTCTTCTGAATGTGGTGCTTCTTCATACTCCTGCATTACTGCATTACTCTACGTTGTATATACTGAGATGGTGTCTGATTCTTTAGCAGACATTGTAGCCTATATTTAGTGAGAATACAGCTTGAAAATACATCATCATATTGTTTTTTTATGTGATTGAATACTGTACATTTGTTGGTCTTGGCTTTGCAGGTGTGGAGTGTACAGTAAGGTGTGTGTGTGTGTGTGTGTGTGTGTGTGTGTGTGTGTGTGTGTATGTGTGTGTTGTGCTGCAGACCTTGCTGTGCTGAAATAGGAGTAATAATGGCGCCAGTTTAATGACAACAGATAAATCAGTGTTGCCTCCCTGCCACAATGACAGAAATGTCTGATGCACACACACACATACAAGCACACACGCGCTGCTGCTCACTGAATGTCCCTCTGATGACCAATACACACACATATTGTTGTGATGGGTTGCTGCACATTCTGTGCCCTAGCACACACCCACAGACGCAAGCACACACAAAATTACTTTGCATCATTATCGTTTCCTCGCTGTGAGGCTGCAGATGTGACATCATCAAGGCAGTGCACATGAGGTAGTCGTGATGGCTGCCAATACACTGAACAGGCTTTAAGAGTCTTTCAATTGGTGATTAAAGCCTTGTTCCTGAGGCACATGAATCAAGAGTGAATGAAATAATGCAGAGAAAGTTGGTGAAGAACAGATTTCAGGCTCTAGTTTTATGCATGTGCCAATCAAGTGATATGACTTCGCTCTGGTAAAGTGGAATTTTATTGGCTTCACTTTCATTGCTTAATGCACCAGTTTGGTGACTTTATGTGTTGTCATGACATCACTCAGTGGGGGTGAAGCAGATTGTCAAGATAAATCAGACAGAAGACTGTAAGTTTGTGTAGTAGGTGCCATCCTCTCTGTCTTTTAACTGCTGAACTGACAGTTGTAGAGAAGCAAAGGTAACTGATGTCATAGCATAGGCCTTCCTCTCCCACTGCCGTCACACTATGGTCATGTAGATTTGGTTTGTTGTATATTATTTTGGACTTGACAGTTCACTATCCACAATCCACAAAGTATATCAACAAATTCTTATGCAGTGTTGGACCACTTCTGGTCCTGTAAACAGGGGCTACATGTTAAGGCAGTGGATCAGCCATGTTTACATCAACCTGCTTAATGCACAATTTAAAATTGATAACTATATATATATATATATATATATATATATATATATATATATATACAATATTTCATGTAAAGAAAAAAGGAAACATTTTTCCTACATTACATCACATGACATCCAAAAACCTGCAGACCCTGTTACCATCAAAAATTCCTGATGTGCAGTCAGACATACAGGGTTTACCTGCACCAGATTGTTGCTTTGGTTGAAATGTTGCAATGGCTATTCCAGTATTTGTATTTCCAGTGTATTTTTATTGTCACGGACTGTATATTACATGCATTTGCAGGAGTAGCTTTTCAACCAGCAATGTAGAACAAATTCAAAGGGAATACCATTTGTACCTCATTGGCTAAAACATTGTTTTTTGACCTGCCACCTGTATATCGTCACTTTGTCATGATGGGTCAGATGAGTTTACCACTTAGAAAACAAATAAGGAGAGCTCACCTGGTTTTTGGCAATTGATGTAAACTGTCCATTTACCCCAACCACCCTACATCTACTAAACCAATGTGCCAGAAATAACAAAAGTTATATACAAACAGAATATGTTGGAACTATCAACTCAACTAAAAAGAGAATATGCAGTTTGCTTCTGAGCCAGAAGTGAATATAAACGCACAGTACATAATGGGCTTGGCAAACAGGTTGCTCTAATGTGGAGCCCATTATTGGTACTTTGTGAAGCTCAGCAACAGTTGAGTTCTTAGTATCATTGTTAATATACAAATCAATTGTAAGTTGGCCATTAGACAATATTTTGGAGAGACAAATTCGCAGTGGTGATCGAAAGTCTGGGGGCCATCATGACCCCGAAGCCCTTCAACACCATCACCACACTACAGGCTATTGTCTACTGTCTAAATGCTACAATTTAGAGCTGTGCCCTAAACACCTCATAAAGCAGATTATCGGTAGATGCTATAATTTGGAGAAGATGTTTTGTGCTGTCTCTGCTCACAGTTGCAAATGTGCACATCCTAAAAATCTTCACTACACATTGGGAGATGTCACATGGGGACTGTGGAGGACTGTGACTTGTGGTTTATGTTTTCTCACACCTGATCCTCACCTCCAACATGCGAGAGGTACCTGAATGCAACTCCTGTTAAATGCACGTATCGCACATTTGCCATTTTCACAAAGTGAAGTGACAATTTCGATGGTGCCATCATTGCATGAAATTTACTTATTCAACAGAGATTTGGACCTTGTCTCCCATTTCCCAAGCAGCGGCCTTACCTCCTATATACTGTTGAAAGCCTAACACAATGATCAGGACTAGTCTGACAATATAACATAATATCATAGGTCATTTTCCAGTATATGTCAAACCATTTTGCACACATCTCTTTCTTTCTTTATTTATTTTTTGTTAATAATGCACAAATATTAACTAAATATGAACAAAATGCAAATAACTGGCAGCTTCATTCTGCAGAATCTGTGTCACAAAGTCTGTGTTATCCTGGACTCAGTGTACAAGTTTACATGGAATTTCCTGTCTGCATGACAACAACAAAGAAGTCCCTTTTGTTTTTTCTGTGTGCACTGTTCACATTGAATAGACAACAATGTAGCAAATCAGTATAACGGCGGACAGTGAGGAGTGCTTTGGAGCTTGTGAATACAGCCTTGCTTCTCCCTAATCCTGTCTATGTTTGTCTGAATCTCTTAGTCTCCATCTCTCTCCATCTATCACACTCAGATGCCGTGGAAGTCTGTCAGCAGACGGCAGCTCGGCTCTGTTCGGTTGTCTCGTGCTATCATGGAGGGGATTTTCAGGGAATCCCGTGTTCACATCACTTTCCTACAAGAGTGTCTTGTATGTACACACACAAGAAGTGCTTGTCTTTTTTATTGTTTGTAGTTTTTTTTTTTTCCCCAAGTGATGTTTTCTCCTCTATGGTGCTATCTCCTACTTTAGTCTGTGTCAGCTGACTCTGCTGTCTCTCAGTCTGTTTGTCTGTCGTTTGCCTTCCTTTCCACCCGCTTCAAATTCGGCCTCATGATGATTTTGCCTCCTTCTTTGTCAGTCGTTGCCTTTGACTGAGGCGGCAGGCCCGGATGTTTGGTAATGGCCACTTAGAGTAATCAATGGGCCTCTTTGAAGTTGTGAGATGAAAGAGGAGTTTGACAGCTAATGTGTGCCTGTCCTGTGACGTGAACAGCATGGAAATGCCTGCATGCTTTGAAGGCTCAAGGATGGGTGCATCAGGTTGGATTTATCCCTCACTGAAGACTCACCTCACCTGCAGAGCTGGCACAATGGCAAGTGGCAGTTGCTCTTTCACTTTCTTATGCACACACATCAACACAAACAGACACTCACTCTCTGTGTCCTCTTCTCTCATCCTTCTTCTTTCTCTCATTCACCCTGTTTTATATATCTGTCACATCGGCGTGCCTCCTATGCAGCTTGTGCCAGCTCCCATTCCACGCTCTCCTGCAGAAATGTGTTCAAGTAAACATTTCACGCTTGCTTATGCTAAAGGGAAGTGGCAGCAGCAGGTATGTGACAGGCAGAGAACTGTCTGTGCCCAGGGCTGCCACTGACAAACCGAGCCCTTTTTCTTTCTGCACTGCTTTTATCTTCTAAATAATGGATATGTGTAATCGGAGGAAAGCATTTGATGATTATACATTCGTCATATTCATCAAAATGCTCAAAGAGCACACCCCCAGTGAGGGGAAAAAATAAAGCAACACTGCTCCTGATTGTAATGTAAATGATTTGTGCTAAAATAAAAACGAGCATAGCAGTGACGGTACACCACAGCTATATGCAGCTGTTGCATTTGCACTCATTTTGGTGCTCTTACGAGAGAATCCAGATCTGCTCCACAGAAAGCAAGTGAAGCATGTCCTTTGATGCTAAAGGGAGCAAAAGGGGAAATAAAAGGAAAACATTTACAGAGGGGGATCATTTCCCATAACCACCAACAGCCTTTGAACACACTCCGTGGTGGTCCATGGCCCCTCCAAGGAGGGAAGACAGGGATGGATTCTGTGCAGCAAAGGCCGCTCCCCCTCACTCTCTCTCTCTCACACACACACACACACACACACACAGGAGGGGGGGTGGGATATGTACAGGAAGTGATCTGAGAGTTGGCAACACTCTTCCCCTCCCTCTGGGGGGCTGTTAACTTACTGCTGAGCTCTTTGGTGTCGTTGAAACGTTGTATGTTTGCCGTGTGTGTTGGGGAGGTTAAAGGAACTGCAGTGAGTTATATATATATGTCTGTCTCCCGGTCTCCCGGTCTGTCTGTCTGTCTGTCTCTCTGACACCCAGAGTCAAGTTAATGGTGTCTTGTAGCATAACCCTACCACATGCTCCTCTAACCTAAACCACATGCAGTTTGCTCAGACAGCCTCTCCAGCCAGCAGGAGCCCCGTCTGTGAGCCTGCAGTTGGACCTGGCTGCAGTTACAGTAATGCCAAATAACAATGACATCATCACCATCTCTTTGCCTGTTCCTCTGCCGTCTCTCTCGTTTATTGGAAGTGATGCAATTACTTCAATCCCATTTGTTTTTGTTTAAGTCTGAAAAATGGAGACTAAAACTTTTTTAATGGTGAACTTTAAAGTAATAATCACTGTCAAATGAATTAAGGGTTACGTCTCTATGTTGAACCATTATTTATTTACAGTAATACAATCCAACCTGCACTGCATGCTGCTCATAAAGACATTTTTGCTCGGGATGTCCGATAACATCGGCCCGATATTAGCATAAAGATGTAATATCTGTCAATATCATTATTGGTTTTTCTGCCAATGATGAAAACCTGATAACATAATGTCTGGATATCGTCGCAAATAAAGTAGTGGCGGAGTGTCGCTACTTAATTATTGTTGCTGCTACTTCAGACGCACAATAATCGTCCACTTGTTCTGTTGTAAACAAACACACATGGCGATGGTGCCACAACTTAACTACAGAGCTGTTAAATGATTGGCTGTTTGCCTGTCACTCGTAGCCTCCAGTTATATGTGATATGGCTGTTTCAATGAGCCAGGCAGACAGCACACATGGGACTGTCTTTTAGATGATTGGCTGTTTGCGCATCACTCCTTAATTTCCACATAATCTGTCTCGACGCCGATCGCATGCTGTACCAATGCACCCCCATTCAAGTCAATCAGTGTGCACTGTGGTACAACGCACAAAATATGAAGTGGGCGATAGTTCGATCCGTCAGTCAGAGCTCTTTGTGTGTGTGTCTGTCTGTGTGAGTGCGTGTGTGTGTGTCTGTAAACAAATAAACAATGTTAATTTGTGGAATGCATCCAGTGACGCATCACAATAAAAACAGGCATACAGTAATGTTATTTTTCGGGGGAAAAAAAAATGCCTGCATATCGGTATCGGCTGTTATCAGAATCGGAAAGTAAGTGTTTGAAAAGCATCGGCATATCGGATATCAGCAAAAATTCTAATATCGGACATCCCTGGGAAAAAGGCATTGTACAACAATCCTTAATTTTCTAAAATACAGAAACCCTTTAGCTGACCAGTCACCTTTTTTCATCCACTATAGATACACATATAAATCAAAACCATACCTGTCACCTGTATCATTCACATTACAAATATAGCTCCTTCCTTTCAAATATTGCAAATACTTTATCAGGTGTCTTGCAATGGAAATATACTGCTTCTGTACCTACTTGAGAGGGAATGTGAAGCACCGTCATGTGTAAATGTTTGTGATGAGCACACAGGTAAATGTCCTACACCTCTTCATTTTAAACAATCAAAGGTCTACAATGGGCATGAGGCCGTGCTGTCATAAATCTGCTGCACACCATGACAAGCCACACCACTGTCTATCCCTGCTTCATCCCCAGTGTGATGCTAGTAGCATGCTGTGACCTTGGATGAAATCCAGTGACGGGATGGTAACCAGACTGATTCTTAAGTACTCATCACTGCACGGTCATTGGTTGCTGTGCTTTTCATTTGCTCTAATGTAGTTTTTTTTTTCAGTCTCTTCCAGTCATAAGGACATATTTGCTGAGATGGGGTCCTGCAAGTCCTGTGTGTACAAAGTCCTATATGGCTTAAAAGCAGAACAACAATGATTTTCTTGGGGTATGCTCTGTTGTCATCCAAAGTAGCAGCTATCCCACTGCTTCCTTTACCCAGCCCCAACTGGGAAATAATGCCTTGTTCCAAGCATAGGGTTGATTGCTGGCCAAATTAATGTGTTTCTCTAAGCACAGCCTTCATTGATGGGAATTACCCTTGAGGATGGAATAGCTGCTTATCCCCTTAACGCCCACTGGCCTGCGTGGTGTATTGCTTCAAATACATGCCCGCTAGCGGGCCGTGGGTTTTAAGGGGTTAAGTTATAGAGCCTAATTTCTATGGTATATCAGCATCATATAGTGCTCCAGCACTATATGATGAAGACAACAATACTAGAACAGAAACACCTTCTTTGCAACCAAACAGGATCACAGACGCATGCATGGATCTGCATGTGTCTGTTTCCTCAGAGCATTATCACAAGTTGTGGGGACGGTTCTTTCCATTGTTTACTAGGACACAAGTCACCTTCTGAGAGAAGAATCCAAATAATTATGTACCCGTCAACACACAGGAAGTCTTTCCACTGTTTTGGTTGGAATCATTTTTTCTGTAATTTGCCAGATGCTTTTCTTTCAGACTGCCTGGAACATATACATCACAGAAGATAATATCAGGAGAGATTTTACTTATGGCACAACGAGATTGCATGGGCAACTTGAGGGGGGGCTGCCATACCAGAATTCAACATCTGGACCACAGCTGTAGCACCATGGATCACTACATCAGTGACAGAGGCAGGTTTAAGTCACCGTCATCTGTCATAATGCAGTTCAAGTGGTTCATATTTGTACTAAGCTGCCTATTCACTCCCTAAAGGGCGGTGCTACCTGTTTTTTTGAGAATGAAGAATTGATAAAGATTGCCATCAAGTATTTGACAAGACCTGCACAGCAGTGAGAGGAGGCCACAATCATGCATTTGTTCTTCAAGTTGTATTGCATGGTTTGATTGTGTTTTCACTGGCGGGTCATTAATGAGAGACATCTTTTTCCCGTTGTGTACTGAGGAGCTTCACCTTCCTCACTCTGTACAACTAGTCAATTCATGATATCTTTGGAGTCAAGCATCAGACAATCCTGACACATTTCAAGAAACAGGCTGTCAGATGCCCTGGTAGTCACTACAATGTTAGGCCCACATCTGTTAACAGATTGAAAGGCAATGTATTATAAAACCTACAGTATCTTTCAACCAAGCCAATGCCAGCAAACTCAACAGATGGATCTGCTATCTCTGCCTTGACATTACCGGTATACCGAAACTTTGCCTTTCCATTGTTGCAAACTTTGTAATTTGGACACCATATTTTAAATCTTAAGTGATGTTTACTTTCTTGAAGCACACAACAACAAATTCAGTGACTTTTTTGGACAGCTCATAGTTACTTTCCATGATGTAAAGTTTCCAATGCTGCCCCTCCAGAGGCACCTCTCCTTGTCTCCTAACCTTCCTAGCCTCTGAGGCGAAGTGCTCGTCCTTAATGGACAAGATGTTTTCTAAACCACCATCAACCAAACCAAATTTGTCCTACCTTGGCAATTCTGAAAAAAGGGAAGAATATCAATCCAACCCCTCTTTCCTGTACTCTTTGTTTAGGGCCGAATAAACAGATTTTCCATGCGCCTGGTACGAGATGGATATCTGTGACAAAAAACACAGACTAAAAGTTTCTTCTTCTAAGACTGCCTCTTAGCTCTGTCTGCACATGCATGACAGGTGAAATCTCCTACCAGGATGCACGCAATTAGATGTTTCCACTCATGTTAATCCATGAAAATGGATAAGACTCTTATCACAAATGCTGGTTTTGAAAAGAAAAAAAAGTAAAAAGAAAAGATAATAATAAAAATAAAAGCTGCACATCCTAGCCAAGGTTAAACCCATAGAAAAGACTGTAAGAGCTCAATCTCAGTAGCGCCTCTGCATACTGATACGCGTATAAATAAAGGAGAAGAGTTTAGTGAAGGGACACTTTTTGGTGTCCCCCTTTTCTCTGCCATTCTTAATCAGAGACTCTTTAAGTCGTTGGTTTGATCCAGCTTCTTTTTCCCCATCTCATTGGTAAGCTCCTCTGTGTAAAATATCTCTGCGCCAGTAACACCACAAAGGCTTACTTATCTGGGCATTACCTATTAAAGGTTTAAACCCCCGCGTCTCTGATAAACACTCCCTATAAGGGTTTTATCTCCCCGCGGCCTTATCGCACTCTTGAAGGTCCTTCTCCCGAGGCACAGTAATTTGTTTAATTAAAGTGTCATTTTGGGAGGGAAATGTAGCCATGACTATAGTATGAGATGCAAAGAAGTTAAGCAGTGCTGGTGATGTGGAGTGTTTTTTCCCACTTCTCACTGCCTGCCTTTCATTCTTTTTCTTCCTCTTCCCCCAGTTTTTGTGCACGGCGCAGATTCAGCTGAACTCACTAATGTTACTTTACTTTTTTTTTTTTCTTTTTTTCTTTTTTAGATATTTCCAGACAGCAGCCATGGCAGGCAGCAATGGAACTGGAAAAAGACAACAGAAACAAATCTAGTTTGAGAGCACCCCCTTTAGCTGCTATCTAAATGGAGCCCTGAGAGGATTGGCTTTCTGGCCTTGAAGCTTGTGTTGTCAGCACTTTGGGCGATTTGTGTGTGATTTCATTAGGAACCAAAATAACAGCCAGATGAAGAGGAAAATAGGGTATGCAAAGTGCTGCTGTATTGCTGGTGCAGTATGTGCTCTAAATATGCTGTCTCTCAAGAGCACATAAGGCATTCCATCACCATGCACATCATGGACACAAACGCTTGTTTGTCTATATATATATGCAAATGACAGCACCTCCTCAGGAAGTTCTTGAGAAGACTCAATGCAGTGTGAAACAAGCAACGGAGTGCTGTACTGTGTTTTGACATTTTTGAAAAAAAAAATCTACATTTAGATTTTACAAATGGTGATGGTTTTAGATCATGTCAAGACAAATGGAACTGGTTATTCCCAGTTCGTATTTTAGACAAATGCACCCTTTTTCACAAGTGGTTTTCAGTGGATTAGATCAGGTCTTTTTTGATAAGGAAAAGACAATATTCAATCATTTTGACACAGAAGAGAGGGTCAATCTAGACTAAAGATGTTTTCATTTGAGAGAATGAGAAAAACAGTGTATAAGAAAGAATGTTTTTATGTGACCAGCTGAGATCTGAGACGTTATTTATCAGAGATGCTATCTAAAAGTTCTTGTTCTGAAAAATATGACAGAAGTTCAAAAGCAATTTTTAAGAGCAACTCTCAAGTGGTCACGATTAATCACAGGTATGTCCAGAGAAGAGTAGCCAGTGAAAAATACTGATTTTTACATGATTTTAGATAATTGAATTATTTATTGATTGATTTTTTTTTTAAAGTTTTGTTTTACTTGCTTCTGAAATGTCCAGGTTAATTCACATGGAGGTAGCCAGCAGCCTTATATATTTATGATGTATAAATATAAATAGGGAAGAATTAATCTGTTATTCAATTAAATAAACTAAACTAAAATGGAAACTGCTGCAAGACATCCTGCTGCTGGTAGAACTCATATGTCAGAGAGCTCCTATAATAATAATTTGTTTTGACCTTGATCAATGTCCAAATAAAGGAAAAAATGTTGAAATGCAAATAACAGACCAAAAATGCCTCTATACTTAATTATACTCCTTCAGCTAATGCATTTTTTTTAATAGAGGCGTTACTTACTAACTTAAATTGATCATGGTCTTTTCTGAAGTTTGTGAGCAACATTGATGCAGTGTTGATTGAAAACGTTTTGAATATTGCACCTAATTTTTTGCAACTTAGATGCTCACACTTTAATACTTCCTGTATTAAACTCTCACTCTTTCCCTCAGTCCACACAGTGTGAGCCTCTGGTTTTCTCTCAATGGCATGATGCTTTTCTCCTGATGGGTAAGTACAGCAAATTCACTTTCTTATCGCCACCTGAGCACCACTCTCTGATCCTGAAAAAAAGTAGCAATGCAACTTTACACATTAATTCAACAAAAAAATGCACAATAATTGTGTTAGGACCAATAGTACAATCTCGAAATTGAAGACCATAGGTATCAAAGAGGGCAATGGCAGCGACCTGTGTATCAAGGTGGCAGGGTAGGAAAGTGAAGGATTGAAGAGCTGTTGCAGGCAGACGCAGAGATACACTGCTTCAGATGGAATAAAACAGAAAGATCAAATGTGTATGATAAGACATGAAAAACAGCCAAGTGTGAAAATTTATGGGAACAACGAAGAGAGGAAGGTGGTTATTATCCACACTGGGGCCCCAGGACAGAGAGATGTGGTATGTAGATGGTGCCACATGGGGCCAAACCACTAGACTAGAGCCACTGGAGTTCATGTTGGTTGGGCAAGAGGGGAGATTGAGCAGTGACTCAAACACAGGACAAAGAGGCAGACAGATGACTCAGGTGAGGACTCTCCTTTCAAACAACCTCCAACACATTTTCATATTTTTCCAAACAGAAGCAGTTTGTGTTCTAAGTAGCACAAAGTAATGCTCTCCTACACTCCCTCTCTCATCTTTAAGGACTCTTGCATCCCCTTCCATCTTCCTCCCTTGTCGATGTCCCTCTGCTCTCTCCCTGGCAGCCGGCTACACGTGTTGTTATACTGCTCAGGATTTGTGCACAACCTGTCTCATGATGGAAAACTACCTGTAGTACAGTGTAATGTATCATCCCAGCAATACCCCTGTGGAAAAAAAAAAAAAAAAAAAAAGACCCCCACCCCACACGCCACTCCCCTACCCTTTGCACAGAGCACAGGTGTCTAAAATGAATATGCACAGTACAATACGTTACATAAATATCCAACAGAGGATTCAATTTTAGCTTTTGCAAGCAAGCCAGTTATATAAATACTAAACGGTTAAAATCTAAATGGGGGTATATAGAGGGCTAAATCATGGATGGAAAAAGGAGATTCAACAGATCTGTGTGAGTGTGAGGCTGTAACAGTTAAGTGTTAAATCTGTCTGTCGTCTCCCTGTGGTTGGCTATTTCCAAGACATGTTTTTAAAGCCCTGACGTGTTATTAATAAAACAAACTCTAATAGAAATATCATTGGGCTTATTTTTCAATCAGGCCCAGCATCACTGCAATCCGCAAAGCGTGACATTAATTAAAGATTGATGGCCGGGCCATTCATCTGAGCCGCTGTTGATCTGGTAATTAAAATGACAAAAAAAAAAAAAAAAAAAAGATTTATTTATAGAAATTTGTCCAACTTGTTTCATTTCCTTGTCAACGGGGCCTGATTTTCTCTCTTTTTTTTAATGAAGGGGAGGAAGTGCCTGCGTTTCATCTTCTCTTTTTCTGCTCCAACTGATGGACGGTGTCAAACTGAGCTGTGGGTTTGTGCTCAAGTAGAGCAGTAAAATGCAGGCTCAGAGACAAGTGGGCCACGCCGGGCCAAACAGAGCACCTCGCGCTCGCTCTCGGTTCACCATCCTCAATCAAAGTTTTCAAAGGAATAAAGTTTCAATAACCTTAGTTCAGCAGTAATTCAGAAAGAAAAGCAAATACAAATGAAATAGCTTTGCATTTTTATTTTGGTAAAGTAATTATGTAGTCTCTTGGAATTTGACAAGGCTTCTAATGAGTTCTCCCAGGACCTCTCTTTTATTTGTTTGTTTGTTATTTTTAAGCTTGATTAAGTCCCCTTGTATTTAGCAAGCACAATCAAATCAAAGGGGAGGAAGATTAACTGTGTACATTTCTCCAGCATCTTTTAGGAGGTGTAAGCATACTGCTGTTTCTTTGTGCTGTTATCACTCCTGCTGCAGTCAGTAGCCATCTATTCCAGTTGATTATTCTGCAACATAGAGAAGCAAGAATAAAACAAACAGTGACAACTGCCATTTATTAGTATTAAACTTCTTTGGCTTTGTTTAAGCTAAGTTAAAAGACCACTGAACTCACACTGTCAGAGTCATGATTACTGATTCATAGTTATTCATCAAAGGTTTTTGTGTCAGGGTGGTGGCGATGGTGGCCACCCAGTTAATTCAGCATTTAGCATGTTTACCGCACAAGGACATGATTACTGAAAGTGACAAAGACCGTTAAAAAAAAAAAAAAAAAAAAAAAAAAAAACACAAATAAATGAATAAACATAAATAGCGGGAACAGTGATGTAATCTTATTATCTCGAATACCTCCCTCCTCAAGTGTTTAGACGATGTTTTCTTCATTACCAGAAAGTTCTATATATGGAGAAATATTTTCATTTGCTATACCTTCTTATTCAGAGGATCTAGTCTCTACTTTGTTTCATTTTTTTAATGGGCTTCATTTGAATAATGTGATATTGCTTTATCACATACAAAATTCAAATACAGATGAATGAATAGCAAGTAGTAATATGGTGAGTGGGCTAATTAACAAGCTCTGTTGTATTTTTACACCCCCAAGAACACTTATGATATGAGCTCATCACTGATGACCTGATTTTTACAGCACGCAGATGACTGAAAACTGACCTGCTGATACCCCCACTGGATGGAGTATATTGTCTTTAATCTTGGCTGGACACTGAGTGCCCTGAGAAGTCTAAACAAAACCAAAATGTGTTAATCATGCTTTAATTGCAACATGAGTATTTCCTTCATGGTTAAGAAAAACAAACTAGTGAAATGTGATGAAAACTTTGTAGATACATGTAGGAAGACCATTTTGTGACTTTTTGATAGAATTATAAAATTACAGCTGATGTTGTTGTTTTAAAACCTATTTGGCCGATGAAATCACAATCATTTCATGAGAAGACCCCACAAAAATTCAGAATTAGTAAGTCACTGATACATTGAAAATGTAGGGATTACAAATAAGTAATAAAATTGAGTTAAAAATATAACTTATATGTTTTAACATTTCACTCCCTTTTAATAGTAGAGGCAGATCAACAGCCTTCCACCAATGACCTGAAAGGCCAAAACATGTAGAAAAGTGAATTAATGATACACACACACACACACACACACACAAATATAGCCAATTTATAAAACTCCCCCCTCTCACCTTTGCTCACAGTTCTATACCACCCCTATCTGGTCCATATAGTTCTACACCGTACGTGGCATGCAGCCCTAATTCACTGTCCGCCAGTGAGATGTATTTCCATGAGGAACTAGTAGATACAGGATTTGGCACCAGCTTAGGAACCAAAAGAGAGAGAATAGAGGGGAAATAGATGTATTAAATGATTATAATGACTGATGATATTACCTATTTCTACAAAAAATGACTTCAATAGTGTAATGGTCAAATAGCGGGTAAGGATGACAGAATTATTAAAAGAGAAAGAATTGAGTAATTCCTGCACATTTATCTGTCTGCACATCACTGCCTCACACTCAGTTAATATATATTGTGAAACTCATGGAGCCCAAAGAAGTCTCTTTGTACTTTATACTTTTATCCTATTACAGGCTTTGGGGTGCAAGTTAATTTCCAAGATGATCCAAGATGGCAACAAAAAGGGGGGAGGGATATAAATGAAAGAATTTAAGAAGAATTTAAGTGTTTATACACACTATATATACGCATGTGTGTGTGTTTGTGTGTGTGTGTGTGTGTGATGTGGACATTACAACAGACCTTGCACTGACCACTGTACTGGTAAATGTGATCTTGCCTGCACCATCTTTTTCCCTCTGCTGATAAATACATAATGTGCCTCATGATGAATGCTCCTTATAATGTGAGGCTGAGATAAGATTCTGGTATTCACATTTTTCTATCATGTTAATGTGTGGAGATAAAGCATTGCATTCAGTATGTTTGGGGGCCAGCAGGCTGGTCCATTGCTCTCTGCTGGTAAATATATAGATGGAGGTGTGCAAAGATGGTGGCATAGGAAGTACAGCTGCTGTTGTGGGACACTGTTGGTGCTTCCTGCTACACGTCAGAAGCAGATACTTCTTCCCAGGTCTCTGAGGAAAGAGGTTCTTGTGGTTCGGGTATTTGTCAAGCCTGTACCTGGATCATGTGTGTCTATAATGACTTTACTGAAAATCTACTACTCTGTCCTGCACATACAACAATGATGGCATGTCAGTTTTTTATGATATTACCACAACCACAGCTGTTATTTTTTAATAAATACATAAAATCTAATATTCGTACCGTCATACCTTCTTTCTGTTCCAGTGATGAAGAACACATGTTGTGTACATGTATAGTGCATTAAACTGATGTCATTCATTAAGATGAAAACAATTATTGAGACCTCCAGAGGGGAAAAAAAGAAAAACAAAGTTTCTTCAAATAACGACATAACCCATAAGTCCCATGAACGTATCACCAACAGTGCTAAAATGGACCTAGCTAAAAAAAAAAAAAAAAAAGGGTTGACATTTGAACCTACTTCAAATGCTGCTGAGATAAAACCCACTGTGTGTTATGGTTGGGAGAGAGGTGGCTACAAACCTGAAGCCTGACACCTTGAAGTGCACCACACAGAGACTAACAGGCTCTGTAGGCCGTCAGACTGTGATGGTGTTGTTCTCTGTTACTTGTTACTTGTCTGTACTGTGTTGGAGCTCTGACATTAAAGTTCCCTAACTTGAATTCTGTTTCCTCATTATACACACAAACAAAATTTGGTAATTGTCTTTAGATGTCAGTGTTATTTTTTCAGATTGGGTAGTAACGTATTTGCAGTCTGAAAGTCTGACCCAAATACGTGAAATAAGTTCATTGTCTGATGGCATTTATCAAACCCACTCGGTGCTTCTTCTTGCCAGCGTGACTTAATACATCAGGTTGACATTGACAAGACGTCATTACAGTCTATTGTTTTGTTTGGTGTGATGGTTTGAGCCTTTTACCTTTAGTGTCTATATAGTTATTTGTTTTCACTTAAGAATTCAGGAGTTTCACCTGCTTTAAAATTAAAGCAGGAAATACATGTTTGTCCACCATTTGTTCACCAAATCACAGCCGTGGGTTCCTTTTCACTTTGGAGTAATTGCCCCACAATTGTCAATACTGTATTGTCAATACTATATTTGCTGCTCATTGCTGCTATTTCAACTTTTGCTGCTGCTGTTGTTGTTACTTTTGCTGCTTCCAGAAAAGTGGGCTACGTTGTCTATTGCTTTAACAATTGATTTTTTTTTATTTTTTGTGTATTTCCATTATCGACTGTTTAACTGAGAGTGACGCATCTTCTCTTCCAGCAGGGAAGTTTCTGATTTTATTTCCATTGGAAATGGTAGATTGAGAGGGAGGATTATATGATGAGTATAAAGTGAATTTCTTTATCTCAGCCTGCTGCCCTGGGTTACGACTGCTACACTGTTCAAGCCTTTTACAGGTCCCAGGTAGAGACACTGGCAGCTGCTTGCAATATATATATACTGATATATAAATAAATATATAGCTGACATGCAGATGTAGGGATAGGCACATCATTGTGCACAGGCACTCACTTACTCAGACTCTCTCTCAGGTCACATAAGGTAGTAGACACAGATGTGTGCATGTCTCGCCTGCCTCCAATAACGCCATTGCCACCACACAGCCTAGTAGGCTCAGTTCTGCATGGTTCCTCTGTCTCCCCCCTTTGTTTCTGTCTCTCCACTGCTCACTTCCTGTTTCTGTCTCTTTTGTGCCTCTATGGCACTTTGACGCTTCTCCTACCATACTTACATGTACCCTGGGTCCAATTAGCTCCTCAGACACCCTGTAGTCAGCACACAATGTATAACCCTGCATGAGTAATGTTGTCTATTTCATGATGCTTTCAGATATATAAGCCTAAGGGGGGTAGCTTTATGTTCAGGGAATTCAATATTGATTATAGTGATAGGATGTGTAAAATACTATCGCCAAAATCCTTTTTCCTCCATCACTGGTTGGTTTAACATACAATGCTGTTCAGTATAAATAAAATACCAAAAACTCTCTGCATGGTTTATGAGCACAAAGCTTTCTCTTTGGACAATTTTGTAAGTGAGCGTGACTTTCATGGTGCTCTTGTCCAGGACAAATTAAGAGATATAGCCATAGCCAGGCCCTTAGAGATTGTAACTGGGTGAATTAAATGCCTTAATTGCCATTGTTGCCTAGGAACCTTTAAATTTCTAAATTATTGCCTACCATCGTCATCAGTCAATATTATGACATGATGAATAATTTAATTCAGTATTCTGTGTTTTCCTCTAAAAATCAATGATGCCTACCACAACGTTTGAGCAATTTTTAGCTTTTATTTGTCCTCTAAAACTGTCTTTTGCTAAATGATACTGGCCCTTTGAATCTTTTAACAGCACAATCAATAAAGCATGTTTATGCGCAGCTGGCAAAACCATCAGTTTGGGACTTTTGAAAAAATATGCCAGCGGCTGCAGCTTGCTAAGTGCAGAGCGCTAGCACTAAATCTTGGGAGTTAAAGTTTTACTGGGGCGTTATGGGTAAAAATGCCTTGTCAGCCATCTGCCACCTCCTCTCCTGGCAGCCATATTTCCAGGTCTGCTCAAGTCCTGGGAGAGAACATTGCATTGCCACCCAGGGCCAACCACCACTATTACAGTCCTGCACCAAGACCTGAGGAGGAGGTGAAAGAAAAAAAAAAGGGAGAGAGAAAGAGAGTAACACCAACAAGGATGCAGACTCAAACAGAAGACAACTTCAAACTCTGGCAGTTTGATGACATTATACAACATGCAAATATAAGATGGCAGAAGGTGGATAATCGCTGATAAACCAAGACAAGCCACCCACCAAATGGCACACAGAGGTTAGCAATATGTATATTCTGCTAACTATGGAACTGTTAAAGGCTAAAGATGAAAGGAGTGCAAACCAAATTACCTGATACAAGACTGCCCTGCCCTACAAAATAACAATATGGGCAGTCTGTGCAAGTATCTTACTGGAGCCCATTACATTTTATTAGTAGGTGACCTCATGGGCCTGTAGAAATGATGATGGGAGCACAGGAGGTCAGGTGAGACTGTATACAGAGAGACAAAGAAGTAGCAGTGGATGTATCAATGAGTACAGGACTTTGAAAGGCTGCCATTCATCTTCCATCTAAAATCAATAGTGAACAACTTTCTTTTAACCCATTTGATTGTTCTACTCTACCATCATAACTAGGCTATGCAAACAGTTCTTTGAGGCTGTAGTTGCTACAGATGATGTGACTGTTTTTCAGCTTGTAGGTTTCAGCTCTTTCTGCTGTTCACAAGCCTTTAATATTTGTATGGTTTCATTGATTTTTTTCAGGCTTTTAGTAAATATTTCAAAAGAAAAAAAACTGGATTGCATCCACTGTCTGGGTAGGTGATAGATGAAATAAAAAATGAAATACCACCCTCATATCTGTTCGCTAAATATAGTATACTGCTAAATATACCATGGTCTAGTTATGTCTAAAGGTCACATAATCTGCCTACCTGTTCCTCTTAATGTCTCTGTGTTGAAACTTGGTGTTCTACAAGGTTAAAAGAAACCAATTTTGACTGGTACAAACTGGGGTTGTAAACCGTATTTAGAAGTCACATGCTTTGTTTGTGTTCTCACTCTTAAAGGTAGAGTCTGGAGGTTTTTGCTCAAAAATAAACAAAAATAAATACACTTATACAAATGAAATCTGGCTTAATCATCACTTATGGCCTTCTAGTCCTGTGTGGTGGTGACTGGGTCTGCAGAGCCCCCTCCCCCCACCTGTATTTTGGTCCTTTGCTTTGTTTTGTTGTGCACGGGGGACGCCTCTAGGTGGAGACTCCTACTCACGCACGAGTAGGAGGGCTGCTAGCCCTGCTAGCTGTCCTGGATGCTAGCGAGTGCTAGCAGCAGATGCTATTTGCCACTGCTAACACCCGCTAGATGGACACTATGATCCTACTCATCGCAGCATAGCCCTCGAGGCTCTCATTGCCGCTCCAGCGCTTCACTTGGATTTCCTTTTCTTTGCAGTCCAGACTAGTCCTGACGACTGCTGCTGTTGTCAGGGGCAGGAGGCAGGAGGCAGGAGGTTGAGTTTGTTGTGAGGAGGTTAAGTTTGTTGACGAAGGAGAGGGAGGAGAAATGGGATTGGGCTTTAGTGTTGTGGTACTCGAGACTGGTCTTGGATCACATGTTCAAGGTTGGTGTTGACCAAGACCAAGACAGAAACCAAGGTCAAGGTGTTGGTCTTGTCTCGGAATCAACTACATTTTTACTTTGTCTAACCTAAACCTCATCTCCTTTGTCTTGGTCTTGACTCGGTCTTGGGTTAGGTGGTCTTGACCACAGCACTGGTAAAAGTCTCTGTTAGATTTGTTTAGTAACAGCTTCTATGGAAATCTGTCCCCAGGAAGCTATGCTGGTTGAAGCTTATCAAAAAGCAAAATACTAATTTAGATGGCACATTCAGTGCCATTTATATGCACATGTTTCAGCTTGTGTGTTTAAATTGTCAGTGGTGACGGAGGGACACATTTACAGCACTTGGAGTCTGAGTTTAAACACTCAGGTTGCCAGCAAGCTTGATGATCTGCAGCAGGCTTGTCTCGTCTCTTCCCCAGGTCCCATAATGAACGGTGGCACTGACCCTGTCAGCCTGATGAGAATGGCAGCTTAATGCGTTTGAGAAAAACCAAAAGGTGGAGGTATATAAATAAATAAGAGACCTGCATCAGAGCCCCACAATCCACAAGGTCTCGCTAAATGGTAATCATGGCTGATTAATCAGGCCGTAATTCCACTGAACCAAAAAGGTTCACCAGTCAATTGTGCAAAATTAGCCCTTTCTCACGTGTGCTGTCACATTTAGTGATGGAAGGGCACATTACAGCTCTGATTTGAGGCAGTAGATCAGAAGCTGAGTCAGCTTGTCATCACTTTCTCTCCCACTGATTCAGGTATTTCATAGAGAAAATTTAGATGAGTCCATCCTGGGCCTTTCTCACCACAGAGAGAGTTCAGACTCCAGTATTTAGGAGTTAAGATCCCCATATAACAGAGGTGATTCTATTGTTAAACTCTCAAAAAGAAACCTTGACCTTCAGCGTCATCTGGCTGGTGGTGCCTCACATCTCTGAAAAAAGCTAATTTCAAAACATTATGAAGCATTATTTTAATAAAATGAGTGACTACATAATCCAATTCCAAACGATTAGCTGCTTATAATTCTTATCATTAGAAAATCCGATGTTTTTGTATCTATTTTCTTTTTTTGTTGTCGTTTCCCCATATTGTGTTATCAGTAACACTTGTGTGTTTATCGAGCTGCGTTTACAGATCCATAAATTATCCCAGGATGTAAGACCTCACCAAGTACATCAGCAACTACACATCCCAATCAACACTGCACATGTCTCTCCACCTCTTGATTTTCCACAATCCTCACTGCAGACCCCCTTTGACACACACCCCCAGAAACACACACACAAACACAGACAAACAGAAGCCAAGCCTAACCTGCTGGAGACGAAGCAACTATAAGCACTCATAAATCAGACAGACGGACAAACTCACAAATGGATGATGGTGGTGTAGAGGTCTAGATGGTCTATAGGACAAAGAGAGGACAAGAGGTGCTTTTAAATCTCCTCAAAGTGATCTAGCACTTCTGAGTTGTGATGATAATACATGCATATCTATCTGTTTATCTTTCATGGGTTCTCTCCAGGTACTCCAGCTCCCTCCCAAAGTCCAAAGACATGCTCAGCAAGTTAACCGGGGAGCCTAAATTCCCTATTGGTATGAATGTGTGTGTGTGGTTATTTGTTTCTATATGATGGCCCTGTGATAGATTGGCAACCTGTCCAGGTTGTATCCCATCCTTGTCCTATGTTAGCTGGGATTGGCTCCAGCCCACCCACCACCCTGCACGTATTAGTGGTATAGCCAAAGGATGGATGGATTATCAAATATATAGAGTCTAGATTTATTTATTTTAAAATCCTACCTTGTGTGTGTGTGTTGAATGTTTTATTCCCTGCACTTAGTGTATTTTCACCTTTTTAACTCCCTGACCTCATATACTGTAACTAATACTGTAAGGGCACTTGAATGCAGCCTGTTTTCCCAGCCATACTTTACACTACATACTTGGGGCAAACAATTTTTCTTGAGACTACTGAGACTTGAGTTTCTGTTGGTGGTGTTCCTCTCTCTGCCCTTTCCCAGCAATCCCTGCTCATGCTAACAAACTAATTAGTCACTATTAAGTAGTAATTATAAATGTAGCAGGTTATTCTTTTAAAGCTGTTCACCTCAGTGACCCTGCACCCTGCTCCCCCTCAGCCTGACTTTTCAAACAAATACCATCTTTTCTCACCAAGCACAAACGGCCTCGTCCATCCATTTCTCCTCAAACGTGTATGAGAGTGAGGCAGAATTAGTGGCATCTTGTTCTCTTTGCTACTGTCAGCTTCTTGGGCTGTGGGCTGACAGCACAGCAGCCTATACATGACATGTATGCATTGCTGGTTGCTCCCCTGTTATTAGCACAATGCAAGGTAGCTGGCACCAGTCTTGTAGGGTAATGCTCTGTTCACTCCCAGTATAGCTTGACAGAGAGCTTCTGGAGATTTGTGCTGTGGGAGAGACAGGCGAGTGGGATGCAAGAGAGAGGAAGGAAAAGCATGGGAGAGAGTGATCAGGGGACAGGAAAGTAAAGAAAAGAGAACGTGTGAAGAGAGGAGGGATAAAGACTAATGGGATTAAGCTAAAGGGAAAAGTGGAGGGCAGTCATGCGCTTCTTATCATATGTCTGATAATTAAACATCAGATTAATTGGCATGCATCAACACTCTCCCTGTCCCATCTTCTCTACCACAGTCTGACTTTAACCTTTACTCAGGCTAAAGTTTACTTGACAAAGAGTAAAGAGGGAGAAACAGAGGCCATTGTCCTCTTATCCCATGCCACCATATTTCCCCCATCCTCCCATCTCCCCTTATTATTGTGAATAGAAATGTCTGTTGGCTGCTACCGTGGCAACCAGCGCAGGCAGAAGGCAGGTCACTTCTGATGCTCGCCGGCCACCCAGCTGAGGGGGATAATGAGAGAAGGGACAGGGTGATGTTAGTGTCAGACAGGTTTTGGTACATATGATTTGAAATATATGTGTCTGGAAAATGCAATGACATATGGTGTTCCACTATCGGTTTCTCACAATGTACCTTATAAATTATGAGTGATGAGTTTATTAAAGTTCCTCTCAAGACTTGTTTTAAACTCTGTAAAATGCTCTTTATGATTTAACAACAACAACAAAAAAACAATCATATGAATATAAGTTAAAAGTTACTTTTTCATCATAAAAAAATGATACAATGTTACATGGAAGAAAACACGTCATCTCATGTAAAATATGTTACATCAAGACCTATGTCTCTTATATTTCAGTTTAAACTGACCCCCCCCCCCCTTTACCACACTGATTCTCAACTCAGTTTTTTTTTTTTGTAGTCTTATTGTAATATGTAATAAATATATTTTTTAAATGTACATAACTCTGTTGCAGAATCTGTTGCCACAGTATAATGTTCTATTTTCAACCTTTATTTTCTCAAATGTAGAAGCTTTAAAAAAAAAAAATAAATAAAAATTCTCCATCAAACAGGGCCATGAAAGTGAAGGGTTTCCACAATCACAGGTACTCAGAGGCTATAAACAGGTACTTTTTCTCTAATCAGCCTCCAGTCTTTCTTACCTTTTCTCAAATTACTCCTTGATGGTTACCAAATGAATTGTGCAGCCAACCACCACATAAATGCACACAGTTAAGCACTCAAGAATTTTGTGATCCCCCATTAGCATTCCTCCCGTGTACAAGCTAATTGGGTTTTCCATTAGAATACACTGGGTTTGGTGGTAATGAGTAGAAATGGTAGTGGCACAAAGAGGCTTTTTGCCGGAAATTACGCGATGCAGTAATTTTCCGAACATTTTCATACGGCTTAATTGTTACAAAGACAGCATCAAAGCGGAGGAGTGTGATTTAAGGGGCACGGCCACTGATGTCTGCGTTTCAGACAGTTTCTGGCACCACTGTGATGCTATTAATGGATTTCAAAAGGGAAATTTCTCAAAATTTATTTGGTGCTACCTGAAGTTTGAAGACCACAGTGACAGCAGGCTTGCTGTTTAGCAGCAGTATTATGCTCTCACTCCTTCACTCTCTTTCTTTACCACACACACAAATGAACACACATACACGCACGCACTGCCGGACCTGCACAGTGTGATGAGATGACAGCAAACTCTGGGCTGTCTGTTCCTCACCAATGTGCGAGAGAAAATGTGAGACTGTGTGTGTGTGTGTGTGTGCTGAGGCCTGGGCAGATGACACTTCCATGGCCCAGTGAGACAGGCGCAGCTAGACAGGCGTCAGAAAACACTCAGTCCCCTTCAGCGTCCGCGAACACCTGACACACACACAGGTGTACACATGCTGATACACACACACACACACACACACACACACACACACACACAAACACACACACACTCACAATCATGCACACATGCATCACCAGACTGATGTGCAAACACAAACCTACACATTCATGCACCCCGAAATAGGTGTGTAATGGTGTTCTGATAATGAGCAGAAATCTAAAACCTCAAATTTGTGCTAATATATGCCGGACATTTTTACAGTATGTGATGTTACTCTGCAGGCTGTGTGTAAATGTGTGCGTGTGTGTGCGCGTGTGTGTGCGTGTATGTGTCAAGCTTGCTGCCTTACCTTGGAGGCCAACAGATGCTCCCTTCCCCTGCATCCTTCCTTTTTTTATGCTCCCTCCCCTCCTCTTTTTCTCTCCCCTCTCTCTGCTTTCCAGTATTCTCCCCCCATATAGTGTCCTGCATAATGAGCCTGAATCATTTTGGGTTCCATCCAAGAAGTCAAGGAGGCATGTGGAGCTGAGTGGAGGAGGAGGAGAAAAGTGGAGGTGTGTGTGGAGCAGAGGCAAGAGGAGATCAGGCTTAGCAGGAAGAAAATGAGTAGAGAGAATGGTTGGAAAGAGGAGGAGAAAAGGAGAAAGGAGGTGAGGATCAGACCGAATGAGGGATGGCTGGAGGTGTGAAGGAGAGAGAGTAGAAATGAGTTCCAAGAATGGCTGAATACCAATTATACATCTATTGCATCACCAGACCACTATATTAGTTTACTGCTGAAAGAAGAGAATGGACATGAGGGAGGTGTAAATGCTCCAAATAAAAGCTGTAATTAGGGCCACGGGGCAATGCACCGAGGCACTGGCCCTACAGCTATGAAATAGCTGCAGGGCCAGTGCCTCGGGGCAAAGCCCCGAGGCACTATTGTTATACTGCGTGTTTTTTCTTCTTCTTTTTATTTTTCCTCTTCCTCCAAAATTTCGGCCCTTAACTCGTCCTACAGCTTGAGGAGTTGTAGGACAAATTATATATCAAAACGTGCGGTTCGATTGGGATCGGTGTGCTATTACTTTTCTCTACGAAATACGAATTTTTCGCAACGTAAGTCGCGAAAAACTGCGAAAAATTTTCCATAGGAATGAATGGGACGGGCGAAAAAAAAACGAGCGAAAAAGAACAATCATTGGAGTTTTTCAAACGTCTACAGCTCAGGCATAGTTTCACCTAGAGACTTCATTTAAACTTTAAACTGTAGACACAAGTCTTGTGTGTTGGTGTATTAATCCACGTTTTGATAGGTCATATAGTTTTTGATCAACCACTGTTCAATGACCATGATCATTTTTGGAGAAATTTTGAGTTTATAATGGGTGTGTATTGCATGGAATGTTCGTGTTAGAGTGGGTGACATCATCAGCTAGAGTGAGAGAAGTTGTCTGAAATTGTCTGAAACTTTTCTCTTTCTCTCGTCCTCCCGGCCACAAATTACACTCTACACACATGATTTTTTCCACAGTTGTAGACAAACTTGTTCTGTTTCTGACAATGTGCTCATCAAAGCAGAGAGACTTACAGAATTTAAATTCTGAGCCTCTCAGTGCGGTCACATCTCTCTCTACTCCTCATTGACTCTAATACAAAGATTTTCCGAGAGAAGCAGAAGAGACCCTTGTTTGAAACTCGCCCGTGACTCCAAAATATTTACTGTAGAAACGCCAAAAGCATATCAAAGTGTTCAGGAAGTCCTTACGCCGCCCAGGATCTGCTTTTTTTTCTGATAGGAGCTACCGTTTTGTCGGTGTAAGCCCAAATGTGAGACCAGCGCAGAGGGAGAAAATCGCCCTTTTTCTCCACATTTCTGTCTGTCTCTGGCTAGGGTGCCTCTGTCGTCATTGGCAACCACCAGTTGGTTACAGGTGGAGCTCGTTAAGATCAGACTGACACATGCAGATCTCTGAGTATCAAGTCAGCCACACACACACACACACACACACACACACACATACACACAGACCTATCTATCTATCTATCTATCTATCTATCTATCTATCTATCTATCTATCTATCTCTTTCTTACAATGTTCTTCTGCTGTCAGTTTCCAATGTATTTGAGTAGACTTAAATTTTTTCCCCAGTGTATTGCAGCAGACTTCAACTCTTCAAATTATTACACTTAAATTTACGATTTTTACTACATGTTATTCTGCCTCTTTAATTAACACACACTCACTAACACACACACACACACACTAACACACACCCCACAGGTAACTTAATGCCATTACAGTTACAGGTACACACACACACACACACACATACACACACATGCGCGCGTATGCGCGCACTCCTCTCTCACTCTCTCTCTCTCTCTCTCACACACACACCACAGGTAACTTCATGTGATTACAGTTACACACACCCACACACACACACACACCACAGGTAACTTCATGTGATTACAGTTACACACACACACAAACACACAGGTGACTTAATGTGATTATGGCTCCTCAATATCAGTGCTCAGTACATGATGATGATGTGTCTGTCTGATTAGTTTGGTGGTGGGTTTGATTCCCATGTTGACAGAGATGGTACCCCCGGCAGTAGCCCCCCGTGGCCCTTTCAAAATTTCCCAGAGGGAATTTTCTAGTTTGTCTGTGAAATACTGGAAGTTCTGTTCTGACTGACATTACAAGACTAATAATAACTGTGCCAGTGCAGCCACAAATACTTGGTTGTTTTTGTTCCTGAAAGAACCAAGATGTATTTACAGTATAAATAGGGAAAAAAAGGAGGAAAATTAAATAAAGATCGAAGTTTGTTTTTAGGGTTTATGATTCTAATTAAGTATAATACTGCTACTTTTTACTGCCCCATCATCTTACAGATTCTCACTGTCAGGGGGTTATTGTCCAGTAAAAGACTTCTTCATAGGCTACACCTGGTTCTTCTCTCTCCTTATGTTCTTGGCATCTTTACAGATCTCATATTGTCACAGTAAGTCAGATTTCCATGTGGTTTTTGTGCCTCTGATTGCTAAGACTGGAGGAAGTATGTTTTAAAGTCAAATGTGTTGAAGTTATCAAACATGAAGGCTATGGGAATGTCTTGATGATATCCACTTGGACTCAAGGATGAACGGATCAGATTTTGGTACAGTAGTCAAAGGTCAAGCTCACTGTGACCTCACAAAACACAATTCTGGACATTATCAGTCATACTTCAATTCAAGTCACATAATTTAACTCCATGTCCATAAGGATTAAACTAAGCATTGACATTTTATATCCAAATGAGCAAAGGTCAACTTCACTGTGATGTTGTAATATTTTGTGCAAACACGTCATTCAGTTCTGTAGGGGGAGGGGGAGAATGACCATATTTCATGCAACTTGGATGGTTTGCAGATGCATGAACCAGAAGATGTTGGTTCAAGTTTGATTATAAAGTCTGGTAGTGGAATGGTCAAGAAATGAGGAAAGTGAGGCAATTAAAAAAAAAAAAAAAAAAGAGGCAAGAAGTATTAGAAAACACAAAAGAGAAAATGATGAGAGAAGAAAGAGAGGAGAGGACAGTAGATAGAAAATTTGAAGTGTTGGAAATGAGGGGAGAAAAAAGAAAGATGGATAAAGAAGAGAAAAGAAAAAGGAGAAACACAAAGGAGTGCTATTTCTTATGTCTCCCTGTTCTTTTTGTCGAAGGCAGCATCAATAGACGTAAAAGCCATTTTCAGTGACATTATGACACATTACGGCTGTTTTGTATATATTTTTATGCCAAACTAGCACAATAATAAATTTCCCATTTTCCCCACACAAGTCTATTAAGTGCAACTGATCTGAAATCACCTGAGAACTATAAAGCTGCAGTGAAGGAGTGCAGTTCCTCTAAGATGCCTTTCACTTCTGTTGTTGTTTTTCCCCTGTTTTCCCTTGTCTCCCCTCTGCTTAACAGAGCAAAGTGCTTTTAATTTGCCTCTTTGTGAAGACGTCCCGTTTTCCCATTTAAACAAGTATCTCGATTGGCTCGCTCGCCCTCAGCACAACAGCAGCAAACAGTGCGGCAGCCTCTGCTCACTCTTTAATGGCCTCCTCTGCTCGGCTCCATCCCCAATTTTATTTCACACTGGAGACAAGCGAAGCTTCTCCTCAGCATTTCCACCGCTCTTCTCTTCAATCTTTTTGTGCTTAATTCCCCTTTAACTGTGTTCGCCGGAGTCGTTAACTGATTAAGCAGTTTAATTAGGCCACGCAGTGGAGAAACACTGAAAACCCAGCCATGAGTTCCTAAATGAAAGTGCAACAAAAAGACTGCACAGAGAGACTTTTTTTTACGATAACAAATGAGGATTGATAAAAACATTAAATCTAAACTTGAAAACAATCTCTTTGCATTACTCTAATGTTGTTTTGAAGAACGCAATTTTTTGGGAAGTAGGAATATGTGGTCCCCAAGAAGACAAGTAGTAGATTTGAAGTATCTGCAAGTTCTTGAAAAATTTTAAGACTTTAATTAAAACTGTCCCATATGGTATAAAAGCAGATGTACATGTTATCTCTGTTAACAAAGCAGGACGAAGGTCCATATTAATAAAGTATCAAAGCCTCAGTCCACAATGTACACAGCCTGTATTCAGAAACTGAGCCTTAAAACCAGCCGTCAGGACTTCTGTGAATTTGTGATGTCACAACAAAGCAGCAATCACCATTAGAATGACCAGACGGCCCAAAACATTCCAAGCCTGAATCCTGTCCTAATTGTCTCAAAAATGAAACTAGAGCAGAGTCTGGAGTAATTACTGATTGATAAACCTTTAAAAACTGATGATGGTGGTTGAGTCGTCTTGCAGCCGGCTCCCACCAGCTGCACACTGGCTGCAGGAGTTCCTACACGAATCATGGCTGTAGTTTTTTAAGTTGTGTAGAGCAGTGGTGCAGATTGATAATCAAATAATTTTCATTCATTGTTGACATGGGGGCTGGTGTGTCAGGACTTGATGAGCACACAGGTAAAAAGCATAAACATCTCTGCAGGTCAGGAGGCGTGGTGAGGGAAATACCCATGGATTACGAGATCATGCAAACAAAATCACTTTGCGCAGTTTGCAGGAAAGAAAGACATCAGACTGCATGCTAGCGACAAACAACACATAACTAGCAGCACAACTGTTCAGGACTACTCGCCACTCCCATCTCCACCTGGACCCACCATATTGGCTATCGGACATTCACTGTGGCCACCCCCAGAACTACAAGCCATCAATAACCTGCCACTTTTTAAGTCCAATCTTAAAACCTTTTTATTTAGAATCTCTTTTAACATTGAGTGACGCTGTGACATCTTCCTGTTTTACATGTTTTGATTTTGCTATTATTTAAAGTTTGTTTTATTCTTGCTGTATTCTTAAATTTTTATTTTTATTTTATATCTTTTGTAAAGCACTTTGATCATCATTTTAGATGCTCTAAAGCATATAGCCGGACATGGATTTGCTCAGAAATTAGTCAGCCAATCAGAAGACAGGCTCAGGACTTCATGATTGGCTGATTGACCTTTTGTTACTTGAGCACCAGAGACAAGCATCAGATGGTTGTTGATTCTTAAAACGAACTTATGGATTGGCACTTGAAATAAAAACCATCATAGTTTAAAAGATAAGAGCTTCAAAGTGCCCAAAATGCAGCTGCATTTGCATTGCATGTTTTTATTCAAACAGAATCTGTATCTTACTTCATCCTAACTGACTTACAGAGCAGCTGCACTTTACGCTCCCTCACGTCAATTGTTTTGCATTAGTATTTCAGTGGTGTTAAGAAGTACACTTGTTTCTTGTTTCAGCAGAGACTTCACTGTGATCTCAACACAGTCACAGCCTTGTGCACTGATAGAATACAGTACTACCTTTTTGTTACCATTTGGTCAGACTTACATCTACAAAATATGATCACACCTCAGTACATGTAGAACATGTATTTTCTGCTCTTCCCAAAATGCCCTAAATAAAAAAAGAATTTGCAGAGTTCATGTTGAGAGAAAATGGCATCCAGAGTCCATGACTGCTGGCCTTCTCACACCTAGATCGGGGGTCTGGCCTCAGGTTATAGGCTGCTATTATAGGTGAGATATCCTGTGTGGGCCAACTACCCTGGCACTGGATTAAAAATCAGTCCCCCACTGAAGAGCCCAGCAGGGGGGCAAGGAAGCAGCGCTGCCTCCCTCCAGCCAACCTGTGTGCGGGCCTGTCCTG
Source organism: Caranx ignobilis (assembly GCA_021432705.1). Classification (NCBI taxonomy): domain Eukaryota; kingdom Metazoa; phylum Chordata; class Actinopteri; order Carangiformes; family Carangidae; genus Caranx; species Caranx ignobilis. The sequence goes on from MU269998.1 coordinate 709,866, forward strand.
CTGTGCTGCTGGATCGAACACCTTTAATTGAAACAGTGATTTCCATGCAGGAAAACATGCTACACACGCACAGCTACACCCACACACGCATATGTGACTGAGCTTGTGCTACCATTGTGCTACAGAAGCAAATGCTGAGTTAAAACTAAACTATTTGGATCAGAAATCAAAATTATTCCTTTATCTGTTCTACCTGTGATTGCCTCCCCAATGAGGGGGTCAAGACATCCACCCTTTGTTTATCCTGTGCAGCACTTCTAGAGTTTAAGAAACAAAAACGAAGGAAACTCCTCAAACAATAGTTTTACCTGTTTTGAATGTATACATATATATAAAGGTCTCATGGAAGATGCTGCCATCATACTAATCATCTTGATTACTCATGTTGAAATCTCGAAGATTCCACTGATCTGTCTGCACTACGTAATGTTATGTGTTAGGGTAATTGTTGTCCTATGTTATGTGTCATTGTGTGTAAGGCACTTCATAGCAATGTGAGGAGCAGAAGGGGCCTTTCCATTGGTAGAGGGTCTAACCTCTGACCCTTTAAGTGGGTGCAAGTCTAGGTCAAGAGGATCCTCCAGAGGTCTGCAGACAATAGCAAAGACTCAGGCCTCTCATAACAAAAGGTGATGACAAGATTTTAGAGACCAGTTAAGGTGGCCAGATTGTTGAGGACTTCACCTCGTTTGTAAGATTTATGTTGATTTAAGTCAGTTTCCTGTTGATTTTCACAAGCAATGTGTTGGTATTTAAAAAATGTTCAACAACATAAGAAATCTTGGTGAACTGTTTGACGTTGCATTGACAAAATGATTAAGAATGATGAGATTTTGTTGCTACCCTGATCCTGTGTCTGAAAGATATGTGTAATTGTAATTACGAGGACCTCCTAGATATGAGTGTGTAGCACACTGCAGTGTCTTTGTGTGTTTGTGTCCAAAAGTTGTAGCATTTTATCCCATTTGCTGATTCTGTGATTCTGGCTGCATGTTTGATTTCAGCGAAGGCATAAGGGACACAATGTAATTTATGGTTTCCATCTCGCTGCAGATGACAAATAATCAAATCCAAATAAAATGCAAAGAGGAGGAAGTGATTATCTAAATGATGGCTGCTGGGTTTGGGGAGTTTCATCTGACAGCTGAGTGCACTGTCTTTATGGACAACTGGAGGATAGAGGGAGGAGGAGGGGGAGGGAGGGGAGGGAGGAGAGAGGAGGAACACAGGCACAAAGGGGTGGTTTAGGGGTAAAATGGTGAAGGGAATAAGGGGTGGGGCGCTCTCACATTTGGGCACTTTACAAGAGGGAAAGATCAATTTGATGCACACATGCACGCGCACTCACACACACACACACACACACACACACACGCGCACTGACAGCCTGAGACAGAGCATGACATTTAAAAGGAAAAAGCTGACATTGACTCCATCACTGTCACCCCGACTGCCATAAAGCAGCTGCAAATATTAAAACATTTTTCATCTGTGCCGCTCGGGGTTATTGGCACCAGAAATTGTTTTCCCCTCCGTCTGCTGCTAGCCTGCTCTGCCGCAGCCCTCCCCTGAGACCCTCGCCTGTTACCGCCGCCTCACAACATATTGGCAGTTGATGTGAAGCTATCCATGTACACTTGCCACTCACAGAGTCTTTATCGCCTTCCACTCTCCCTCTGCAGCAAAACCCTCCCTCCCTCCCTGCTTTATACACACACACACACACATAATAAAGGCAGAAAAGCATGCAAACACACACACACACACACACACACACACACAGACACCTCTGTACACTCATTCTTTTCTCTTTGCTGGAATAAATATTCAGACAATGAATGTACCATTGAATCACACAAATAGGAAGCGCGTTGAATGTGTGTTGTGGGCATGCACGCATGTGTTTGTAATGATGCTGTTGATAATATCACTTTCCCTGCGTAATCCCTCAACAATCTGACTGATTACTTTTCCATACAGTTGAGCTTCCTCTCTGTTTCCACCTCTATGTTCTGCACAAAGCCGATCTGCCCCGCGACTATCTTTCATCCATTCATATTTTCTGCATCTGAACATCAGCTCACCATCTCTGTTTTTTCTTTCTTTTCTTTTCTTTCTTTCTTTTTTTGCATGCTGAGCAATCTAGCAGGCTTTGAGATGCTGATTGCCCCTGGCCAGGGCAGCATATGGTGTATATTTAAATATCTTTTCAAAATATGTGAAGTTGGGCTGAGCTTGAATTATTTGTCCTGACACTCAAAATAGCCTCCAATAAAGGCTCATCATTCGTGACAAGAGTCAAGTGTGCCCCATGTTTCCAAATGTATTCAAATGTATTTGGTTTGATTGGTCTGTAAATAGAATATCACTGTGTGTTTTCTTTGGAATTCAATTTCGCTTTTTCGGAGGAAATCTCACCCATCAACTGTCTCCCCTTTTTTATTCTCGCCCGGGTTCCATGACAGGTTTTGTATTATGAAACACACCTGAGTACAAAGCAAGTTGCCCTTCATTTGCATCAAATAGATAGATACAGTAATGGTGTAAGCACAACAGAGATTCCTGATGTTCCTCCATCAGAATGGGGGTGAACTGGGGGGAAAAGGTGGTCTTTTCTCACATGATAATCAGATAAATTTATAGAATTCATGGACTGACATATGCTAATTCATTTCATTCTCAAAAACCAAAATAGTTTTTTTTGATTACAGTTAAGTTATTTAAGTAAGATTAGAGATTAGATACAGTTAAGTAAGATTATGATGCAATAAAACTACAGCAATTTACCTTTTTTTTAATAAAGAGAAATATTGATGCATAAAGACCAGCAGGTGATGAGCTGCTGTTTGAACCAATTATCGGCTGTGTGCTGTGTTCGGATCTCACCTGAGGTTCTCTAGCTGTGTAAGAGATGTTGTAATGATCAAATATCTTTTATTTATACCCTTATACTCTTATATATTATATTAATTGTTTTATCTTGCATTGACCTGCTGTCAAAATCTTTCACTAAAGGACACCAGAGCTCACCTGTGGGCCTGCAGCTCACCTGTATGCTGACAGTATTTTCAGAATAAAATGGTGCTGACATGAACAGACAAATAAGTTGTGGCTAATTAACTTAATTTCAAATAATTTTCATGACCCACATGCAGAAGGAGATCTGCCCTTGATCCACTCATTAAAAAAGAGAGAGAGGCTTTAAATAGTATATATTATCCAGCTAGTTTCAAAGAGGATACATGTTCATTGCTTCCTTTCTTGTTCGCTGAGTTCAGCTGTTACTTGCACTTAAATGTGTTTTTTTTGACTCAATGTCTTAATTAACTTGGAGGGGTATTTTTGCTTTAGAATTTAGTAAACATTTAAACACTGCAATTCAAATATAACATCATCCAATGTTAGTACATTTTCCCAGTGAAGAGATTTTCAATTCAGTGACATTTAATATCTTTAAACTGTAAAAGTAAATATGGTTTCAGGCTGACCACTATCAACAACTCATCTACTATACTGCCAGGCTGCAGTTGGTCAACAATAGTTTGAAATTTTTAACAGAAAAAACAACCAAAAAGTTTTCTATTTCCAAAATCTACAACCTTAGAATTCGAACATAATATTCAATACATCAATGGGATAAAATTAGAACTTAAGCCTCTTTTTTCATTCAGTATTACTGGTAGGTGAGAGCTGGTATGTCTGGGAGATGTGTGATCAGCTTCCATTGTTATAACAATAACAATGTTATAAACCATGAGCCTTGATACAAAACATCATATATATATATGTGTATATATATATATATATATATATACATATATATAATTTTAAATTTTAATGATTGGTCAATTTGCCAATTCATAAGGTCAATTTGCCAATTCACAAGGTTTGCTATAGCTACACAGCCAACATTAGCAGCTGTTTACTTACACGTCTATAGAAGATACACTATGCTTACTACTAACTGTTTCTAGATGTGATGTGGAAAGCAGTGTTGATTCTTTCATGTCTTTCTTCTAATTAAATTAGCATGCTAACCAGCCCCAGTCTGCCTTTAAGTTGTAGCTCTGCTCACAAACTATATTTTAAGCTTTTGTCTTCTAAATGAAACAATGGCCAAACCTCTTGTCAAGTAAAGATCACGAGCCCCTGTCCCAGGGGCATTTAGCTCCAAAACTCACACTCCTTCCCTACCCAAACTACCATTTGGTTACCCTCTACTTAATGCTTGTGAAATCTCACTTTGAGGAAATTTTAGATTGAGTGAATAGCTTGAATGTACTTTTTAGATTGAATGTGGCATCACCCAAAACACTAAGACAGGAGACTAGAGGTGCCTCTTGGGTCCAAATGCATTGGACAAACCCAGTACTGACCCTCATTTATATGTTACTTTGCTATTTGTGAAATGAATAGAGAGAAAGAAAAATATAACATAACTGTAATACTTAAAATGTGATGTGATGAATGTGACTAGATAAGTTTACCACTGTGGTTTGGACAATTTACTATCAATCACATCTGGAAATACAGTTCCAGCGTTACATAGTGTAAAAGTTTTACAAAAGATATAATGAAGAAAACCAAACAATATCGCAAGACTCAGTAAATATTAACCAATGTTTTCACATTGTATAAAGCTGCTTGGCCTGATCAAGTGCACGCAGGCCAACAGCAACTTCCTCCTACAGCTCACATCACCCTGGACCAAATGAACAGCACAGCTAACATGGCTGTTTCTTTAGCCCCGCAGGCTGTCTTTAGGGCCGTGGAAGATATTTGCTGCTAATGCTCGTCAATGAGAGGCCCAAATGGTCTTATTACAGCAGCTCCCCCAGCTCGGGCTATACATCAGGTAGGAACACACAGCAAAATGGAGAACCTGATTGTTCTGGGAGCAACAGCGCTCATTACTCAACATGCCTTGCCCTCCCTTGCTACATGGGAGTCTCTTTCTTTTTCATCATCCTTTCCTATCTCTCTTCCTTTTTGTCTGCCTTTACCTCCCTTCTCTCCTACCAACTTTCCATCAGTTTCTACAAGAGATCAAAAAAAGCCATTGTTTCATGTACATCACATATTTCCATAATAGTTTTCAATTGGTGGGAAGCCTGGGGTGTCCTGAATGTATCTCCTTAATGCTGAGTATAGTCTAAAACATTAACATTGTCTTAAAGCAGAGAAACCATCTCCAGTAATCCAAGGTAGGCAAGCATGTATCAGTAAATATACATGCATACATTGCATGTGCCATATGTATACGTTTAGTGTATATATGTATGAGCATTTGTGTACTGTTGATTAGATGTGTCATGAGATATCATTAAGTATATTTCCCTGTTTTTTTTTCATATGAAATCCCATAGTTTGCTTGGCATGCCTGTGTGTGTGCGTGCGCATGTGTGTCTGTATTCTAACGATGATCCTCAGGCTTGTGAACTCTGGTTGACCTATGGGAAGGGGGTGCACAGTTAGGTCAGTTGTCTATTGGTCAAGATAAATAGCGGCCAGCACCAATCACATTACATGCATCCCCTCCAGCTGCCAGCCTTGTTAGTGCAGTGATCACTCATTGTTAGAGACCTATCCTCAGGCCTATCTCAATCTGCCCTTTAAGACTATTCTTACATCTATCTATCTATCTATCTATCTATCTATCTATCTATCTATCTATCTATCTATCTATCTATCTATTTTACTGTCTGTGCGTGCGTAAAGGGATTCTGTAGCTAAAGACAATTCACATTCATCTATTTACATGCTTGCATACAAACTGGCTGCTGTCAGCTGTCTCCTCGGCCATCTGCTGGGTCACGTGACTGGGCCGGCTCTGTTACATCCGGCAAGTTGTCAATCAATCGTTCCCAGGAACAATAGAAAGAGAAAGAGCTGGAGAGACACAGAGAGAGTCTATACATAACACATGTCCCTGAAAGCACATACAGTATCATATGATGTGCTGCATCTTAATTAATCAGCATCTGTGCGAGTAATCAAAGGTATTCATGCAATTATGGGTGTGTTTTCTAAATTGTGTGTCTACCATTTAAACGCCTGTGCACGACAGAAATATATTATTTTAAGAGTAAAAATAATCATACGAGAGCTGAGACACACATCTATCTACCATGACCACACACACGCACAAACAAATGTCCGAAACTCAATCACCAGAGGTCGTGTTAGAGAGTGGGGGAACAGATTCGATTAGCGCTGTATTAGATACGGGAAATGATTTCTGTCAAAGCCATCTTTACTGCAATTATGATATGATAATTATGTGTTTCATTATTTACATGGGTTAGATACAAGGCTGGTGGCTTTTGGCTGAGAAGCCACAATGCTGGGCAGATGAGCATTACAGAGATTATAAAATGAAAGAGGAGATAAATAGAAAGAATACAAGGTTATCCAAATTCAACAATACAAACTAAGGAATCATCACGTCTCAGGCAGAAAATCATTATTGGCCTCATAAAAGTAGTATCATTTTATTGCATCTACCATTTGTACTAAAAATTAAATAAGCCACTCGTGTGAAATACTGTGCTGCAAACTTGTTTTTTTTTTATAAAATGCAAAGTGACCAACAGATTTGCTGAGAAGTTTTAGCATCTTTTTGTGATCAACTTCACCATTGTAAATCCATACTATTGTAGTCTCTGCATCGAATGTTATGGTTTCTCCAAAACATACAAAAATCAGAGTTACTGTGGTGGTACTTACTGTAGTTATCGTGGTTGTATTGTATGCCTCAGTCAAACAGACCAGTGGTCACAATCTCCCAATTACTAGACTGTATAATGACATAAAGATGCTACAATTCATCATTAGAGACATTTGATTGAAACTGTGCTGTAATAACTATATTCAATCATGACTTATGGCCAGAAGTGTGACCTTGACCTTTGGCCACCAAAAGTCATCCTTCAGTCCAAGATGAGGTGGTCTTTCCTGCTGGGACATCTGCTGTAACAGTATCACAGGACACAGTTTGTATGAAACATTAAAAGGGGTAATGCATGCAGACATTATCCAGGATGTGGAATAAGACTGTCTGTATGATCCTCACTTGATAGACCAAATTTATGGTGGTGGCTACTGTTTTTTTATCAGTTATGATGACTTTGTTTCTTCACCTATAGCGTGCTTTAAATGGCGCAGCTGTGACTCCTCTAAGTTCAGTGTAGCTGTATGTGCTCAGCATTCAGTAAACCTATAAGCTTCACTTGACCTGTCCTGCCAGTGTTACGTGCCGATGTGAGACCAACTGTTACCCATAAACTAAAGAAACCCAACATACCACTCCTGGATCAATCCCCCCCAGGGGAGACAGTGGATGTGTGGCCTGGATTGCCAGAACAGGCACCTGGAAACTACAGTATGCTGCCAAGCTCTCCTACACTGGTTAGCCTTAGATTAGCTGAGGATTGTGGGTCAGACAGTGTGGAAGGATGGAGAAAAATAATAAATGACCTTGTTGTTGTTTCCAGTATGATATTCACCATAACAACACAAACACAGAAATTCACAGTACCTCTAGTAGAGCAGCTGAACTAAAGACAGTCTTTGACAGCAATCATAATAGACAGCAATAAGAGCTATAGTGACATTTTCTCCTCATCATCCATTGAAATAAAGTCGGTGAAGGCACAAACATAGTAGCCTGTGCATGAGCCTGCATTCACATTCACATGCTCTTACACGTATAAACACACACACACACACACACACACATATAGGTATACACATCTTGTCATTCTACATTGGAGCTTCCAATTTGCCTCTCATTCTAGCCCTCATCTTCAATGTTAGCAGTATGAGCGTCCCATGCCACCTTAACATAGCTAAACCCGCAGCGGGCCACCGACGTCTGACAACCCAGCCTCTCTGCGGAGTTCACCAGTGGTTTAGGAAGCTGTATATTCCAATTAGCTGTCAGGATCCCGGAGCTATGGATAGTATACAGAGAGAGTCACATTCAATTACAGTCGGTGTCCACTGTGGATTTGTGTGTTTTTTACCTGTCCTCATGCATAAACTAAGTACCACTGTTCCCATGTGTGCAGGTGTCACAGTGTGTGTGTGTGTATGTGTGTGTGTGAGGAGGTGGTTAAGCTGCATAACTGCGCATCTATGTGTATTTATATTTATGTGCATGTGTTTATGGGTGTGTATGTAATGGCTCCTCATCACAGCAACATCATTTACATTAAAAACAATGTCAGTTATATGTGTGAGATCGGCGCTTGACAGACTATCTGCAGAAATGCTAACAGCTTGTGAATGATGGTCAGCAAGCTGTCCTACATAACTCCAGCTTAAGGCAAATGAAAACATGAAAAATATGGTAATGTATTCCAGAAGAGGAAAAAAATACAATAAGTGCCATATTTGTGCCCATACATCATTATATGACTTCCCTTTTGATTTCCTCATTTTCTCTGACTTATTATCATATGAAAATAATCAAGAATTTATTTTTAAGCGGCTGCAGCCTCTGTTCCTTTGCTATACTCTTTACATATCAGAAATCGTTTGATGTGTTTTTTGAAATGTGTTCCTTGAAGAAAACAAAGGCGTGCATAAATTAGCAGCTAGGACTGCAATTAGACAGTCACAGTGATTGGAAAAGAATAATTATCCAGACATTGGCCTGCTTAGTGTCTCTTCAACCACTCAGGCCCCAGTGAAAATGAAGAGAAAGAAGGGCAACGCAGATGACACACAAAAAAAAAAAGAAAAGAAAAAGGAAGTTAAACAAAAGCATATTATTTTGACCAGCAGGGATATAACTGAATATAATTATTAATTAAAAACACTCCATTGTTTCACAGCTTGTTACGGCTGGTTATGGTTACGCCAGACACACCAAAGCACTTTCTAGTTGTATGTCTGGGGGCCTGTTTTGCTTTTCTTCAGCTAAACTCATTTTAAAAAGCCATATGTAGGCTATAGTTTATTTGTTTAGGGTGGTCTGGTTGTTTCAATGGTTGGTGGTGGTTGTCACAAGTGAAGAGTGTCACCAATTATTGTCTTTACATTATAAGAGATTATAACAGGGCATTCTGAGCAGCATGATATCATCAGGGCAGATTGGATGAAGCTTTAGTAAGCTTTACTAAGATTTACCGTCTGTTGAACAAAAGATGCAACAGAGGCCAAGTTATTACCATAAATTCTCAAATAAAAGCCAAGTTTCAAATAGATGCCAGTCCCCTATACTGTACTGCCTGATCTGGCTACAGGTTTGAGCAAATAAAAGCTGGGTCTATTTCTATTTCCTGAGCAAGTTCTAGTGAATACAAACCCTCTCAAAGCCCATGATCATCTGTTTGAGCAGTTTTTAAGCTGCTTAATTCGTGCTTAAGTTCTCAACAGGCCTGAAAATTTAAACCAGACCCGGCCTGACCATCGAGTGCTGAAGCCCAACCCTGACACGACTGGCCTCACAAGGATTAATTCTGAGTCCGCATGCGGCCCAAAAAGAAAAAAGGGGAAAAAAGGAAGCCCGTGGCCCGACTATTTGCATGTTGTAAGTTTAATTGTTGCCGTCGTTAAACTTCTAAATGAATGCATGCTCCAGATCTGGCTCTTTTCTTTTATTCTGCTTAACTGATTTGACAGTATTTTCCCATTTCCCTTTGCGGAGATTTGTTCAAAATGAAATAAAAGTCTGTCCAATATACACACCTGTCTCAAATATAAGCCGGTTCAGTTTGGTAGTTCAAACAAATAAAAGCCCAGCTTCTATTTATGGTAAGATAAGACTGGCCCTACCTTCAACCTCTGGATGCAGCTGCTAATGAGTAAAGGGATAATGTTTGATACTGAATTCGCAACATATCCTCTGGTCTAAGTAGACAGATGTTATGCTGACACTAACTGTGTATAAGAAAACAAACAAATAACTTATTGAGAGTGAAATCCCAGTGCAGGGTTAATGGGGTCCAAATGAAAACCACAAATGTTCCTTTGATAATAGGCTATTTGGATGCGTTTTTGTGCCCAACATTGGGAATGTTTCAGCTAACAAAGTAACAATAATGATGATAATCATCATTATCATTATTTCCCTTAAAGTAGGCACTTAAAGACTTTGATTGTGTAAAGTGTTGATCCTGCAACAACAAAAGTAAGTTAAAGCTTTTAAATAAAACGTGGTCAAATAGGCTTAGAAAACATCCTTAAAATCTGTGGCTAAATATAGCCTAAGGACTCAAGAGGTAAAGCAGGTCATCTGCTAATTACAGGGTTGGCAGTTCCATCACTAGCTCCTTCTGTCCACATGTTGAGGCGTCCTTAGGGAAGACACTGATCTCCAGATTCGTCCTGATGGCCACGGCCTGACACTACATTGTTGCCTGCTGCTATTAGCATGTGGATGGGTGAGCGAGAGAGAAAGTGTTTGAAACTTGGGATACAGGATCAGTTGACCAAAAGGAAACTACCATTCCTACGAACAAAGCAGCAGGGAAGGACCGTTAAAATCTGTTTCTTGCAGGTTCGTCCTTGCATAGGGTTAGTGATTCTCAAAGTAGAGTCCAGGAAAACAGGGCAGGGGATGTGTGTTTCTCTGCGCAAGTAACACGAAGACGAACTATACGACAAAATCCAGAATTTTATCACATAGTTGTCTGTGGTCTAATTTTTCTCAGTTCAGGTGTCCTTGATATGAAAAGGTTTGGCAGCCTGGGTAACTCTCACTGCCCACAGTGGTTGCTGTAGTGTCAGCTGCCAACCAGGTTAAGGTTTTATTAAGATCCATATATTAATATTCACATACATTCCTTTGTCTGTCCATTCCTTTTGCCTATTGTGCACCTTTTTCCATGACAAAAACTGGCCCTGTCCATCTTTCTCACTCTGCCGCTGAACTTGGAGCAAAAACAACCTAATTCACAGGGCAAACTTTAGCTTCTCCAATACGTTGATTTGATATACTCCAATAGAGCCTTTCTCCCAGACACCATCAATTGACTATAGATTTTTCTTAGCTCTCCTCGGAAGAGAAACAAAAGCAGGCCCTGGGAAGCCTCGAGCCTAAGAGGCTTTATTGATATCGATGTTGGGGGAATATCGCCCATTTTCACCAGGGGATCAATCAGCCCGTCACCGCTTGCTTTACGAGCTGCGGCCTCTCCGCTTGTGGGTCCGCAATATGTTTGTGTGTGTTGCTGTCAAGTCTGTGTGTGTGTCTGTGTTTGTGTCCATGAAACAGAGAGAGAGGGAGAAAAACATGGATGGATAGATTCATAGTTAGATAAACAGATAGAAATTTGTGTTTTAACTTTGGCGCAAAGAAAAGGAGGGTTAATATCAGGTTAAACGGTCAAACCATTTTACCTATACACTGTGAATCTTTCTCTGTATTCTCCTAGAGCACAGGGGATAATAATATCTCCTCCATACTCCATGTCTGGAGTCTTAAGTGTACTGTCCACCAAAGATGATCTGCATATCATAATTCAGAGCGAACCTGAGCAAATCATTTTTCCATTTGGTTAGCTGCCTCCCCTTATCTGTGGGGCTTAGCAGAAGGTTTATAATTCAATTACAGAATTGGATATATTACACTGAGGTAATTCAGGTTAAGCACTGAAGATGAAAGCCTTAGATTCCTCTAAATAAATCGAGACAAGTGATCACTGTGATCTACCATGCGGTCTGCAGCGAGCATCGGTGGTTAAGTTAACAGATTACATTTATTTGTGGGATTGAATTTTTTTTTTTTTTTTTTTTTTTGCTTTGCTACATTTCAAGTTGAAAACACAATAAACTGTGTGAACTGTGTGGAGCAAAAGAAAGTCAAAGCTACAGCAGAGCAGAGGCTGCTGGTGTATATGTAGCTGCAGAGTGGTGCCACTCTGAGGTGAATCTCTTCACCGGGGCTTGCCACAGGGGTTTATGAATTGCGGGGAAAATTCATGCAATAAAATGTATTATTTTACTTTGTGGTGAATAGACAATGGTCTTTATTACACTTTATTCAGAACACATGCTATTTCTCTTTGACAGCAGCTCTTGTCATGTGAGTACCTAAATAAATATAATCACTGCATCATATCATTGTCCGAAGAGGTCCAGTTACATTTTGGTTAGATTTTTGGACAAATACACCTCTATTCAAAATAATCTGTTAAAGATGAATAAATGAATAAAATATTTCCTGATATACTCAAGGGCACATTTCAGCCATTTTGGAGATGCTTGATACAAATTTGGCAAGCACACCAACACCAAAGTGACCTACTGCTCACAAATTGCAACGTAGAACCACCCTACTCTTTTCAAAGCATGACAAGAAAATTACACTGTAAAAACTTTGATATTTTGTACATTGTTTTTTTTTTTGCAGTGCATTTGTGGATGCCATTCCTTTCTCCACCTCTTCCTTCTCACTTGCTCTTCATAATGAGCATTTAAAGCAATTACCAATCCACTTTACATTGTTAACACAGTTTTCTTTCTATAATACTGTACATAGTAACAATATATCCATCCTTCTTGCTAGTACAGTATGTAAAGTATGCACAAAGTGAAATTAATCTAAGAAAATTATGTGTTTGCTGTACAGACAAAATGACAGAAAGCAGTTGTAAAGTAATTTAACAAAATGTTAATCGTGTGTGTTAAAAAAAAAAAAAAAAAAAGAATACAGGAAGTACGTGTGGGTGCAAGGTGTTGCTAAGTTACTACATTAGCTTGGAGGAATTGCAAGAACAATGCTGATCTGGAGAAAACAAAATTATTTCACGTTAGTGGAAGAAGACTGAGACAGTCTACACTGCTCCATCAATTCCACTATTGATGGAGCTATTTTCCAAAGCTTGCATCCTTTGAACAGAAACGTTAGCTTTGGGGAATATTAGAGGATGCATTCCCCTGAGAATAAGAACATTGGCCAAACAGCACACAGCTGATTAATGGTACAGCATATTGTACTTTCACTTTGTTAGTTTGCTATTGTAAGAGAAAATGCCCAATGTAAACCTGTATCACTGTGACTGTGGAAAATAAAATTGGTGTTGCAATATGAAATTATTGCATTAATCAATTAAGCATTGGTGCTATTTTTAGACCTGAACACACCCCCGCATGCTTAAACAGAAATCTTAACCTTGGAAGGTTGGAAGGAGATCTTAAAAAACTGAGAGTTGTGGAAAACTGAGTTTTTCTTTAAAAAGTTTCCAGCTTTGTTGTAAATATCATGTTTTGTGAATATGGCTACTTTGGACCAGTAATCAGACCTGTCCGGAGACGTGTGGGTAGTAATGTAGCATCTGATCCTGCACTATGTTGTCTACATTTCTTCCATGTTTAACATTTTATGTTATTTTTTCAGATTTTAGAGGGAAATATTAACAAAGCTTAGCTTCTCCACACCTGTTTTGATGGTCAGCCAGTGAACCTGAAACACCACCTGCAACACTTTGTGTGGATACTGGAAAAAGCCAAAGTCATGGGTTGAAATTGTTCACAGTAACACTGTAGCAAACATCCTGTTTTAGATTTGGTAATCAAGGTAGTAGATTACACAGTTTATTTGAACTTCTAACAATGTTTACCTGTCCCACCTTACATTTTGGAAAATATACTTGATTTGGAATATATACTAAATCTAAAGATTGATCACTGTAACGTCTGTCAAGCAAATATGAAGTGACAGCAGTCCGACTTGCTGAATCTGACCAGTACTTTGTACTCTGAGTGATACTGCATGTTATAATAGAGGAGGCCGTGTTATGTTTTAGTGTTGTGTTCCTTAACAGTGAAGAATGTGTGCGCATATGTACTGGCTAAATACTGTCATCAAACATAATGGTAGATGGTTAAACAGGCACTGCTATGCAGATATTTACAATGATGTGCATAGGGTTTTGCATGCACACACACACACACACACACAAACACACATGCACACACTGAGCCACTCCTTGATAACAGTTAGAGCGACAACAACTGTGGCTGTTGCTTTTCCTGCCAGCTGGGGAGTGCTAATGGAGTGTGATTGTATGCAAGTAAGTGCATTTTCTCTCTCTCTCTCTCTCTCTCTCGCTCTCTCTCTCTCTGTGTGTGTGTGCATGTTTGTTTGAGTGAGTGACTGAGAGAAAGATGGAGGCAGAGAATCATTAGTGGGTCGGGGGTGGGGGGATCATCATGGAGGAGGAGAGAATGGAACGGGGGGAGGAAGGCTGCACACCTGGTATCCACCACAGATGGGCATAATCATCTCCCTTGCTACCCCCACCTATCCCTGTCATTCCACACACACACCCTTCCTGTCCCCTCATCCATGCTGAGGTAAAGATACACACAATAGCGCACACACTTGCACATGTGTTGTTAAACGAGTCATATCACATGGCACCCTGATTCCAACATAGTTAGATTGTCTGAATTGGTTCAGCTGACAAGAAAATTCAAGGTCTGTTGGAATCAGAAAGTCTCACGTTGCACTTTTTCAGAAAAAAGAATTATAATTTGAAGTTATTCTATGCTCACCCAATTGACATGTTTCACTTGCAAACTGGGCCTGTATTAACATGTAAGCTCAAAACTTTAACGCAAGTGAAAAACCTAAACCTCAATTCATGATTTGTAGAAAAGACACAAAGAAATGCAGTTTTCTGTTACTTTCAATGTGTTTAGATTAGGCGGCAGAAATGTTCCAGTGTGTGTGAACAAAACGAGGTGAAAATGTGCTTTGTGTTTGCCATGAGCACACCTTTACAGTGCAGCAGTTGAGGCCCTGCAAAATTGGAGCTTTAATTACAGCACAATCAGGTTAATTAAGACATCTATTGGGTTTAATTAGAAATACACAGGAGCAAATTGCATCAATGTTTGAGCTACTCTGATTCTCTGATTAGGCCCATCAGAGTGACGTTTGTGACACCTGCCACACAAAGACACAAGTCATGAAAGTTTCTCCAAATCTGTCGACTGGTGCTGAAGATATCACCAGCCAAACCAGACGGAAAACAGAAGGTGATTAAACTGATCAAAGTAAGAAGAAACATGACTCCAAAAGCTCCAGAGTTGTCTCAGAGACATCTTTCATCAGCTGGCTTGCTTTTCCTCCAGTTCATGTTCACTGATGATCTGTTGACTGAAATCATTTTTTTTCCCAAGGTTAAACACTGAGGGAGACACTTTTACCTTTATTTACTGTTTATAAGCAAACACCTCATCACTGGGGGCCAGATATATAATTACATCTGTCAATGACTGACTGACCACTGCTGTGCATAGTGATGATTCTACCGAGCTACTTGACCGAGCCGTGCGCATTAAACTTCATTAATTGCTTCTGCAATTTTTGCTAAAGGAGGCAGAGAAATAACTCAACTTCAGGGGCTGTTAGGTCTCCATAGCTGGAACCATCTCCCAGAACATCTCTTGGGGTATGTACTCCAAGCAACCCTGAAAAACTCCTGGCTGGGATTTGAGGTTTACTCAGTGCTGATTGGGCAGACTCAAAGTGGGATGTGACACCAAGAGAAGGCCCCAAAACAAGCAGCCTTTTTGAAACTCAACATTATTAGAAAGTGTTTACAACGACAGTGCTATGACCGAAACTGTTGCACAATGATGATGCAAAGATCAAACCTTTTTTTTACTTTTTTGATTTTCAAAAACAAACACCACTACAAACAAAACGATTGAATTCGATGATCAAAACTGTTGCATATTACGTCGCCTCAAGAGTCTGGCAGCTCCTACAGTATCTGGGTCCTACCCTACAGTGGAGACACAGTGTCCTAGAAGACCGAGTTGGAGGATGTTCCTGTGAAGTTCCTGCCACCTAAATTTTACAAGGAAATTCCTGAGTGGTGACGGCTCTAAAGAGCCCAAAGCCTTGTTTTTGTTGTTATTTCACTTTTTGTGTCAGGTTGATTTAAAGAGCAAAGTCCACCTCTGGTCTTGAAAAAAAAACAAAAAACATTAATGATCACGAAAAGCTGTACAATTTATTTATGAAGAGAAACAAAACTATTCTACAGGAAGTTTGGTGGGCTTGTCAGAGGGGGCGTCCTGCCTCAGTGTGTGGGTGTGTGGGTGGGGGGAGGCGGCCAAAGTGGGACATGGCCAGCAGGATTTGATGTTTATTTTAGCAGGCCTCCTTTTGTGTTCATCCAGGTACAACAGTCCCCTCCTCCTCTAGCCAAGAAAACAAGGCTCCTGGGGTGTTCTCTGCGCTTGACCCCAGGTCAGGGGATGTCCTGTACTTAAACCCTTAACCAGCCGACATCCCTCACCACCTCCCGTCTTTCCTCCCTCTTGAGCTGTGTGCCTCCTCTCCCCTATCCTCTCCATCTCACAGTCACCTATTACCTCCTCAGGACTTCACATAAACACACACACACAGGCACACACATTCATTGTGCAGTGACTTTCCCTCTGTGTATGTGGAGGAAACAGAAGAGAGTGCCATTATTGTGACTTTTGTCTCAGGTGTGTGTGTTTATGTGCCAAAGTTGAACAACCAAAAACAACACACATATTTCCACTAGATGTTACTGCAACTTTATAGTCACAATAAATCATCACATAGCATATCAATACATCCATAGTGGACGATATGTCTTCCCATTTGTGCCGTCACCATGCATGTGCATAAGTTCAGCAGCACTGAAGCAGGAGATGGGGGGAGGGGGGGAGGGGGGGAGAGGAGGGGGAGACATGGATGAGGGAGTTGGGTTAGGAGGGAAGGGGGGGATCGGTGGAGGTGGTGATGGCGGTGGCGGTGGTGGTGAAGAGGGTTACGTTTCCTTTCACTGGCTGCCAATCCATCAAGCCTCAGTCTACCGCTGTGCAGGACGACAGGCAGCACAGAAAAGAACAAGGCCCGGGAACAGAGCCCCCTCTCCACGGCCATCACTCATCCCCCGGCAGGCTTTGAACTCTGCATGACCTTTTCCAGAGCCTCCTCACCAACTTCCACTCCTTAGTACCTAGTTAGCCTTAAAGACACAGACACAAGCCACTGCACCCAACTATCGTGCCGTCTGTTTTTAAGGATTAAAAAGTTAAAATCTGAATAGTTTTCTTATGTGAATTGAGTTAAAGAAGAAGAGAGTTCAGATGTAACGCTAGTGCTCTGTTTATGTGTGTGTGTGAGTGTATATGAGGGGGGTTAAATCTCATCCAGCAGTGCTGTCTCTCCCTGGCAACCAGATTGTCAGACAGCAAAAGAGGAAACGCACAAAAAGCTGAAATCGACAAGCTACACACACACACAAACACACACACAAGCGTACACACACTGCAGAGGGGCAGTGAGAACACTAGTTGACATCATTAGGCCAGACACATTTTTGTTACGCTTCCAGATTCGACGCGTCTGCATTTTGCTGAATGCCGACTTGCTCTCGCTATTTCTCTTCTCCTCCCACCCAGCCTCATTCCTTCTATCTCTTTGTCCGGCTTACATGTGTAATGCTGGAGACGCCCCGGCTCATCAGAGCTGTCCAGACAACACTTTGTGCTGGTGTGGGAGGAAATAAAGACCCAAACAAAAAAGGGAAAAAAGAGACAGAGACAGAAAGGATGTAAAAACAAAACAGTGCCCTTGAGATCCTGTCTGCCTTGTAGCTAACACTCCAAGGCTTGTGTCTGAGCTAAACATTTCCAGCATCTCTAACTACAGCAGAAATCACCAGCTGTTTCCTTTTTTCCCTCTGAGTTTATTTCACCCAGGTTTCCTCTCTTTCCAAAACAGATTACTCCTTGTCTGTCCAGTCTCAGTGCATTAGCCCCAGTCTGGACACATCAGAGTAAGTCATACATACTTGGCCATGCGGCACTTTTTTTTTTTTTTTTGTCTTTGTTCCGTCCCGGAGGTTTAATTGTGTTTTCTTGTGTAGTCTGTTTTTTTTTTTTTTTTTTCTAAAAGCTTCAGCAGAAATCCAGTGACATGATGAGTGTGTGTCCAACAGGGGAAATCTTGTTACTGCGATGAGGACCTGAGGGCTGTGTGTGTATCTGTGAGATTCAACTATATCACATCTGAGGCTTTGCACACCACAAAACAAGCAAAGGATCTTTATCAAATGAATCCTGTAGGTGAGTAATTACATCTGAAGCTTCCAATTGTATCAGTTCTGCACTACCTGTGAATTCCCTGGCGCTTTCAAACTACATTTTGGATGGACCAATGCAGCGGTTTGTTATTATTCTCCTGGGCTGTGAGTTTTGTGGTTCTTTTATGCATGCAAGGCCCAAGTGCATATACAATGAGTTTATCATCATCCCATCCAGTTGGTAGGCAGTTGACACGGCTGAAGAATTTAGTTTTTACAGTTTTCAGTATGTTTTTGAAAGTAATATTAATTAACATACTGAGAAAAAACATTTACAATAAATCATGATGCTAAACTTAAGGCATCCATACGATATACCAGAACTGACTGAAATGATCCCCTGAGTGCAGACTATTGAGCCAGGTTTAGCCTCCTCTGTGTGTTGAGCAACTTTGCACCTCCTGTGCTGTAACACTCACTGTGTTGATGCAGTGGTCTCACTTAGGTGAAAAAGAGAGCTGTGTTTTGTCAAGTTATACTCTAATGTGTCTAAAGATCTAAAGTGGGCGTTGGACTGAAGAAATGCAAGTGGTTGTGATTGTGAGGATGTATTGTTCAGAGTAACAGTCTCAGAGCACCCTGCACTTCTTTTTGTCAAAGCAATTCTACTGTGTTATGTTTTTTTTGTTTTTTTCCCCACAGTGCCTTTGTCTGCTCATGGCCTCAGAGAGAAGGTGAAGGTGGATGAATGCACGGAGTAAAGAAACGCAGTATGTGGACAGGGGCTGGGACACAACTGTTGTATGTCTCCTACCAATTTACTGTAATGCTGATACATTTACGTAAGTTTCAGGAGATGATGTGACACAGAACAGGCTCAACTTCTGTTTTTGTTTTTTTCTTATAACTTTAATATGACAAAATGTCCTCTGGCCTTTTTTAAATCTGAACTTCATCAGAGGTGTTGAACACTGCTAAATATGTAACTGCATGTCAAACATCAAAAACCCACACTGTTGGAAGAAGTATTAAAATAAAAGCCAGGCTGGTGTCTGCATTTCTTTTCAGGGTGCATGGGTTTACACTACATACTTTTAACATCTATGTTCGCAACAGACTGCATTTACCAAGCCCATCTGCGACCCAGTGTTGTGAAGCTGCCGCATGTTACAAAGTTGCACAATGTTGTGAGTCTGACGAACTAATTGAAATATAAACAAATAGAAAAAATATAACCAATAAAAAAAGGAGAAAAAAAAACATGGCTCTGGAATTATAGAGTTCAAAAGTTAAAGGTCATGGTTTTGTATTTTGATTGAAAGTGGCTCACATTATTCCATAATCACCAAAACTGAAAAAGTACAAGACCTACAGGGATATTTCCAACCCTGACTCTATGTGTGTGATTAAACACAGGCTGCAGCACATGCATGAGCATAACACTCAGCTATTGCGTAGCTGAGGAAACATGTCTGACTTAAAAACATCTTTTTTTTACGTGTGTTTCAGCCAGGAGATGGATGCAACAGCCTCAGGAGTGATAGGAGAAATGGGTAACTCAGTAACATCTGGGAAAGTGACAGTAAAGAGGGATTTAGTGTTAGCCCCAGGAAGGCAGGGAGAAGCTGTGTGTCCATTAAACGCTTTATTACAGAGCCAGCAGCCCCATGCTAACTCACTTAGCCCAGTGTGCAGGAGGCTCTGCTCAGTGGCCTGACTGGCTGTCAGACTGCTGGCTACTCAACACACCATGCTGGAGGCGGCGACCCCCCTGCACACTCTGGTTAGCTTGACCCGTCTGATAGCTTGTCCATTTGTCTGTCAAAGTGCAGAAAGTGGTCTACAAGCTAATGTTCAGCAAAGCTAAACGTCTGAGGGTTGGCTCTTTTGTAAGTGATGCAGAAAGAACATTCAGCACTTTTTGTTCCAGTTACATTAAGGTGATTTTAGTTGTTTGATAGTAGAATAGCATCATGATGTTTTATGGTTGTTTTCTCTCTTTCATTTCAAGGGTCTTAATCAGGGCTGTCAAACAATCAATAAAGAGAACTTAGAGAGGATTGGACCAAAATGCTTATAAAAATCCACAGGAAGACGAAGGGGCAAACACAGGCGCACAGGGCATGGACGACACAGACAATCTGACAAGGACAATGGGAACAGAGGTAGTAAACACAAGGGAACGAGATACAGGTGGTGCAATCAGACACAGGTGAAACACATGAGGTGATCACAGCAGGGAGCACACAGGAAGACAGGAAACTGAACTTCACAATAAAACAGGAACTCAACAGGTAAAGAAAGACACAGACCATGACAAAATACATGTGAGGTGTTGAAAATAAAGAAATGGCAATAAGACCATCGTCTGCCACAGGAAACTCTTGCGGACATAGTTTACAAGTCATATGATAGTCATGAGCACTGCCACTGTCAAACCAAGTCTTTGAATTTTCCCCACACTCGTCTGTGACTGAACCACCGATGGCAGCGAGTTTTACCTGATCACTGGCAGACTTGGCCGGATGTGGGTGGGATGATGCTGCGTTCAAGACAGATCTGAAAAAAATACGGCACAAACCCCGTGTTGCCACCTGTCCCTTGAAACAAAGAATCATGCTGTACGTTATGATTCTGTATTTCAAGGGAAACGTGGCAACACTCGCACGACACAGATACAGATCCTACACTGTATACACAGACAGGCTCTCCCTGAGTTACAGGATGTCTTTAATCACATGCATAAAAGTGTTAACTTTGACAGCCCTAGTTTTAATACATTACTTTTAGCATGTAATACTTTTGGGGTTATATGTTTAACACCACTCTGGCATGTGCTACTGAGGCACAGACAAAGGCACACTGCAGGTTTGAGGCCAAGAATGAGTTTATATGCCCCACCTGCTCAGAGTTGGTCATCCTCTTGGTATATTTTTGTTCTATGATATTTTGGTCACTTTAGTTATTGTCACTATTTAGTTATTTAGTTGTATTTCTGTATACCACTGTAGATAGTTGGTATTCTGTGCTGAAGGCCTCTCTTTTACTCAGCTGTCTCAAGACAGCAAATAATGCACAATGACAGTGATGCACAATTATGCATGGAAGGATCTGCTGCATAGATTGACTGTTCCAAAATAACTGTAGAAACATCTGCATTCTTGTGGCATTGCTCTGCATTTTTTACTGTAAATCAGCAGGCGTTTTGGAGACTTAAATAGTGAAGACAGTTCACAGTGTCATGAAAAAGATTAATTCAATTGCTTCAGGTTAAGACTGTAGAGTTTTTACCCACTAACTATTGCCAGGAATTTGTGGCGATCCACTTCCCATCAGCGCAATTCTCTGGAACGCCTTGACAGTGAAAACACTCAATCAGAAAATCAGAATATGGAAATTTTTTGTAATATTTTACTTTTATGACAGAGGATTTTATTCATAAATTCTACTTTAAAAAAAAAAAAAAAAAACTAAACCATGTCTACATATAACCACTTGAAATTCCTGAGTGAGTCTCTGCAGCTTATATATGACAAGAAAGCCCTTAAAGAGACAATAAGTGCTTTGTCTGTGGTTTTTTACTTGTTAGGGTTAGTAACAACAATAAAAAGAAAATAAATACACTTTATCTTGGAAACACCCACACTTTACCACTGATTATTGACTTAATGTGTTCTAGTAATTTTATGGTGAGTTATCCTTCATAAATCTTTTATTTATGTAAGTAGTTACTGTGTAGACCACGTTTCTTTGTTACGCTTGTGAATGAGCCAGTGTTGAGCTGCAAGGAGAGCACACGGTAGACTTGCATCTGCCAGATGAATCCAAGTGTTTCTAATGTGTGATGTGTAAATGGCCAATGCGTCAATGTTGTGTTTACAGCTTGTTTAAAACACTTTGCACCTGCAGCTCACTTGGAAACAGGGTGGGATTATAAAGAATACATTACCATACATTATAGGTGGGTGTGTTAGAGGTAGTCATGGCCAATCACATTCACTACTGTCATCCCCCTTAGCACAGGGCTTACCCCATCATGAAATACTGACAGTTAAGTCATCCTGTGGGGAGTTTCCACAGAAAAAACATACTCGCATGTCGGACAATTAGACTCAGAAAGTATAGTAGACTCAGCAGCTAATAATTACTGCAAGGATAAAAAACTGTTTCTTTCATGAACATCATGTTTTCTGTGTGTAAAAAACAGTATTTTATTCATCATATAATGATCATTATCCAAACACAAAAGATGTAGCTTGTATGTTCCAGGGAAGAAAAAGCAGTGTTTATCAGCTAGTTATTAACTCTGCAGGTTGGGTTGCCTGTGTAGTGTTGGTTGAGTTGCTGGAGATGAGGTTGATGTGTGCAGTTGAACCAAGGCGAAATGCAGCTGCCATCTGTAAAACCAAAACAATAAGCTGAAAGGGGCTGAAATGCTGTGAAGAGATGAGGGGAAACGCAGAGTCAAATGCAAATTCCCATGGCTTTGTCATGACATTGTGTGTATCATTACGGGGTTAGGTGTGGGCTGCCATGATCTTTCAGATTTTATAGTCAGTTATGAGTTGGAAAAGGCAGGAACCACTGAGCTAGAGCATTGTCCAAAACGTTACTACATTTGTTGTTAAGTACTTTCTTGCCTCAAAAAAAACAAGAAAAAAAAAAAGATAAATTTAGCCATAAAAACAGTAAGATGTCAACATTAGAGGAAGACACCCAGCAACTTTAAAGCTTAAGTAATGGCACAGTTCCCCTCAGTGGTGTCTGAATTGTAATCTTTACAGTCTAATGCAAGAGGAATATATATGTCTGTTTCAACCCCCCTGAGCTGCTGTCATTACCTCTTTTGAGGGGTCCAAAACCTAACTCAACGCCCACCCCTACAATTCACATCCTGTAAGTAACGCCTCTCACCTCACACAGTCATTTCAACCAACTGTAAATATAAAACATATATTGATTAGTGGAGCTTTGGGTGGACACTGATGGGCTGATCTTCCAAAATCCTCTTACATTCCCTCATGGACACACTCACCTCATCAAACAATGTGAATTTCCATCTTAAAATCTTTAAATACACACAAATGTAGGCTCTTACCAGGCCCCGTTAGGTTTGTCAGTCATGTTAAACCCTTATTTGGACGAGAACGCTTGTGTTTCAACTCCACTTCCTTTTTAGTAGACTGCATTTTGAGACGTGACAGATCTATGTGCTAAGGGCCTGTCAGGGCCCTGATTCATATTACACTTGAAACAGGCCAGATAGGAGACTGGTAACAGATCGTCACACCATGACACTCTGTGAAGGACTGTCTCATTATGTGTCCCCACACTCCATTTAAAACCACTAGCTGCCACTCGGTGTGTGTTTGTGTGTGTGAGTGACTCTGGTGTGTGTTGTTAGCATATTTGCTCCGCCAAATTTGCATCTTGCATATGTGTGCATGTGTGCAGTGTACGCTACGCATGAGTCTGTACACCTTTCATTGTCTGCGTCTGTGCCTATGTTTACGAATGCGTGTTTGTCTGCGTGTGTGCATGTGTGTGTGTGGGTGTTTGAGGGGGAGCTCCTGCTGCAGGAAGAATGAGTTGATGCCCTGTGTTTGGCTAATTAAGACAGCAGTCGACAGAGAGAGGGGGAGCTGAGAGATGGCAGAGAGGTGCTAATTCATAATTGACGTAATGGATGAAATCTGTCTGAGCTTTTAAAGACACATGCACACACAGATGCACACAGACACATACTCAAACACATGTGATTTTAGTCTGATTTGTTAGTGCATCTTTGTGTTTGTAATGAAAATGGAAATCATGTACCAGAATCCAAATCTTTTCCACAATAAACACACATACGTTCATGCACACACAGCACAGACAACAGACACACATAGACAGACACAGTGCGTGGACAAATGTCTGTATTATATTGATAGATTAAAGACGGTTCAGTAAAATCTGCTCAAATTGCAGAGGTTGACTTCGTGTCCTAGTGACAAGATGGGTCACTCTGTTTTCCTCACTCAGAGTTAACTCCTTACCAGTGATTTTTCTTTCTGTTTAAACACTCGATAGTTTTTAAACAGTCGATACTGTTGTGCAAGTAATGACTGTCGAGCATTAACTTTTTTTTTTCCTTTCCTAAGTAGTTCACCTTCCTCTTACAGTGCAAACAACCCTCATTGTTTCTGGTGAATAGCCATTACACACTCACATCTATTTGAGCCTGTCCACTGAGCTGTTGAAGGCAGCGGGTCATGCTGTTCTTCAGCTACACCTACATTTCCAGTAATAGCAAAGATCTATTATTGCTCAACACATACACCCAGACATATTTAGTGAGACATTTTTTTTTGTTATAGGACTTCGGGATTATGTAAAATTTAGACCATCTATGTAAAATTAAAAAAAAAAAAAAAGAAATCCACAGCCACAGACATAAAGCTGTGACAAGAAGTCAGGAAGAGTAAAGGTAAATTCATTTAAACACAGCATTTTCAGCATCTATGCACATGTGTACACTAGCTGCGTTTACATGCAGTGTTTTCCTCAATCTGATTGAAAACAATCGGATTAAATGAATCTTATTCGATCTGTATACATGAACGCTAAATAAAGTGATCCACATACAATCCACATATACATGACCCCAGCTGAAGCCGATTATATAGTTTCACTGACATGCGTAGAAGGTCTCACGCCCACTACCTGCAAAGGTGCAAGAGAAGAAGAGGTGCACTTCCGTGTTTACACTTAGAGCAATGGATCCATGTTGTGTTTTGTTGGGGACGCTTATTTCATTGTTTTTGCATTTATTTATGGCTCTACGGTCTCAGCAGTTAGTTATCATCAAGAGATATAGTTTGTCTCAATGACTGTCCAATTTTTTGTTTATTCGCCATGTTTGTTATTACCGGCTTTGACTTTCCTATTTCTTGTTTCCTGTTTCCCGCAAACGTGACTCCTACATACTAGGGCACGCATACGCAGAATGAATAATCCACTCTTTCGACTGAATCCACTGTATTCAGCTGTTTATATGCGGCATCAAGCTGATTATCAATCGGTGTAGACTACCTCTTTCAGTCCAACTGGAAATTTAATCAGATCCGGGTGAATCGGATCCGCTAAGGTGTCACATGAGACATTTTGAATCTGATTGACCTATTAATCCGATTATAAATAGGATTTTTGGACCCATGTAAACGCAGCTACTGAGGAAAAATAGTCATAATCTGAAAATAATTTAACTGTATTCATTAGTTTTTTCATCTTTGTGTTTGTGATGATTTGTGATGATGATTATTTATTAAAGCGGACTCATGATGCTCATTTCCAGCTCTGTAGAAAAGTAATGACTCTTTTTGAACTGTGAATCATGCAGAGACTCTAGTGGAGTCCCAGAATAAGGGAGGGAAAAAAAGCCATTCAGTCAAGTCTCTGAAGAAAACAGGCAATATTAGTTTGAGCCTCCTTAAGAGGCCCCCTTCAAGGCCCACTTCAAGGACTTGCACAAGCCCGCTGTTGTATTTGACAAATATTTCACTCATTATGTTCTTGTATATGTAACAACAGATTTAGCATCGTGATCAAAATGCGTAAACAATATCTCTCTATAATATATACCCCTGTTAATAGTTGTAAAACTACATGTGCTTCAGTGTAGGGAAATTTGCATTGGCCCTGAATAAAACTGTGTTATTTTCTTTGTTTTTTTAAACACGGGGTCAGGCTACAGCTACACCATTATTCTGGTTTACTGTTTATAGGTTTCACTTTAGATACTTTTACTCCTGGCATTCACAATACCAAAATCTGATCCCTTAAAACAGGGACAATTGGAAACAATGACAGAGACACTTGTGTTACCTCCTGATTGGGTCTTATCAGCCATAACTACCAGTGGTGAAGTTTTACTGATCTCGTTCCTAGTGGATGTTGTTTAATTAGGTTTTGCACCTAAATGTGAAATTTCTTTGCTTTTCCTTCTATTTCCTGAAACAAAACAACTATAGAGTAGACAGTCTACTTCCAGTTTAGATGCACATGCCCAGTGTATGTGGGTGGTCATGTGATATGCATTTTCAGGTGTGTTCAGTGTGTTCATCTTGAGTGTGCTGGTTACCAGCTTGGATTTTTAACAGCAACATACATTCCTGCTTTCACAGCCGTATTTACAGGACACAGTGTAGAGGCATTGCTATGTGACCTGTGATGGTTACAAGCACATGCTATTTCAAAAATGTCATTTTTACCACACTGCTTTAAGATGAAACCAGATGTAAAGAGGTCGGGCATATGATTACAATCCAGCTACGAGGGGGATACATAACCTGTAAACAGGGGCAGCCATTTTCAGGCCAACTGTGTGTACAGAGCAACACAATCTGACAAAATCCCATCTTTAACATTAGCTCTTAAAACTCAGGGTGATGTGACAAGTGTAACCACAGCCAATGGCTATCCTCCAATCTTCTCTTTTTTTTCTGACATATGGATGGATCCTGTCTTTCAGAGCCTATTGTGTGATTGTAGGCCATCACATACTGTCAGTGCAGGCTGACACGTTAGATACACTGAATACAGAATCGGCTTGTCTGCAATGTGCTGAGGCTGTCTTTGACAGTGTAGCGCTGTCTGTGTCACACTCTAACAGACAGCCAAATAACCCCTCGGCAGTGTAAACAAAGAGAGATTACACCCTGGTGAGTGGAAGGAGTGTGCCTATGTGCTCCCAGCGTTGAGGGGAGAAACTGATGATGGGTGGTTGCAGCAGAAAGAAAGAGACAGTGAGAGAGAGAGAGAGGCAGTCAGAGAGAAAGGCAGAGAGAGAGAAAGGGGAAGGGGGCACAAAAAACACTGACTGAGATGCCAAATATGGAAGATAATAGTTAAAATGTCTACAACCACACAAACTTGAGCCTTGCTTCATTCATTTTGCTGAACAGTATTCAGTGGCTGCTGGCATTTAATGCTTCATATCTTATTTTAAATGAAGTGTACTATGTGACAATACTGGACAAGTGCTAGTTTCCATGCACACTGCATGAAGTGAGACTATCCAACTTTTGTAAAAAGATTTTTTTTTTTTTAAGTTGCATTACTTTAAATAAGCTGTTTGTACATTTCTCTACCACTGAATATGGTTAGTGTTGGAAGCAGGTGGAGCTTTTGTCCTCGCTGCAGTCAGCCCCGGTTTGAATCCTGCATCGGGCGGCCCTTTGCTGCATGTGCCTCCCCATTTCCTGTCTCTCTCAACTGTACTATCAAATAAAAGGCCCAAAAATATACTGAACATAAAAAGAAAAAAGAAAGTGATGAGACAGCCAGCTGGTTAGCATGCTAATGAGGTAGGTTTGATGCTGAACTAACATTTTGTTGTCGACTGGTAAATAAACAACTGTTATGCTAACTTTAGCTAAGTAGCAATAGCAAACCTTACAAATAGCTCATCAAAATCATTCACTGTGTTTTCCATAAGATCTTGATAGGTTTTCATTTTGCCTCCATGTTCTGTAAGCAAGATCATTAACATTTTAATTGGACTTAATTGATCTGTCATTCTCTTGCTCTTCCAATAAAACAAATTCACTCAGAAGCTATTTTGAGTATCAACCACAATATTAATAAAGTTTATATTAGCTAGTGTGATCATGGCATATAATTATATGCAGCTAGAGGAATTTAAAATGTTAATTCCCTGCAAGAAAATGTCACCAAAAACAAAAAACAAACAACAAAAAAAAAAACAAAAAAAACAGGAAAGGTGTATGTTGACTGTAATTGCATGATCCAACTCGTTATCAAAAGTTACCATTTTCAGGTTGAGAGTTGTCAGTTGTAGGGTTGTAGTTTCCTGTAATGAAGGATGACCTGCATCCAATGAGACAAACTACAGATTTCATGACAGTTGCTTGGGCAAAGTAATTGTTAAAGTGATTGGTACATTGGACTCTCTCCAGATAGCCCTATCTCTCCTGACTGTCCACGAGCCATGGTAACTTACAGTGAATTAAGACATGCCAGTATGCCATTTCATAAAATATGAATGAAGGATAATTACACATACTGTTAATGTGTTACCAAATACTCGGGTTTTGGTGAATTGTCTTTGCAGATTCTGTTGTGAAAGCTTTCTGAAAGTTTTCAGGAGAGTTAGTATCAAAGATGCAACAGGAAGCATATTGTGAGTGGAAACCGCTGGAACAGGAAACATAAGCTATCAATAGTAAGGCGAACAATGCCCAGGATGTATCCCATCTAGTGAGTGGGAGCCCCAACTTACTGAACAACATCAAAAGATTTTACGATGTTGATAAAGTCCAGAGTAAAACTGGATAAAGGAATCAGAGGGGCAGCAAATATGTAGGCTGCTGTGGCTAGAGATGCAAGGATACTGGTAAATGAAAAAAAATTGAAATAATGTTAGCACATGGCCACCCTCAAAGAACATATTTTATACTAGGCCTGCACGATATCAACAAAATGTCCAATGTGCGATGACACTGTTCGATATTACGGTGACGATATGACTTGCGATAAATGTGCAAATATTCAGGTGTGCATATTAACCATACAGTTCCTGTGTCTTTCTGAAAACGACTCAATATGCTGTAGTACATACACCAGGCCTGCAGTGGCGCTGTAACACTGCCACACTGAAAACAGAGAAGAATAGTGGAAGGCTTGCGTGCTGAAACAAACTCCAAACATTGTAAGCCGACTAAACATGCGAAGTACAAAAATGCCGATTGATAAGGCATGGACTTGTTTCAGGTGCGGTGTCTGAGGGACCAGACCCGACGAAAGTCTGCTGTTGTTGTTACGTTACATCTAGTGGTGTGGCTCAGGTTACAGGTATGAGGTACGCCTGTAAATAAAACTTACTCATTACATTTCAGGCAACCTTTGCGATGTGTTTGTCGTGCATGTTGACATAGCGATGACGATGAAAATAAGATTGATTGTGCAACCCCATATTATATTATGTTATTGTTATAGGCATGTAATAGAAAATAGTGTTTCGACTGAGCCACTCCCAGCTGATCCCGGTGCAGTGCAGGAGAATTTATCTATGTAAACAGCAGTTTGTGTTTGTCAGGCTGCTGTAGAACTCCCAGTTTTCTCCAACGTTTTCAGTCCACCACAACATATGTCAGTTTATAAAACTTAAAAAATGGTATTTTATAAAATGTAGGCACAAAATGATCAACAATGCAACACATTCCCACTTCCAGTGTAGACAGGAAGGTAAGAGAGAAAACAAAGAGACTAAACACACTTTTTTCTGAAATGTATGAGGCCTGTAGCCTCAGTCTTTTAGCAATGTAGCAATAATGTTCTTGGAAGATTAAAACAGCAGTGATTTGGCATTTTCAACTAACTCACTGAGCTACCATTATCTTAATTAGTCTTCTTGCTAAAGCTGATAAAATCCTCCAGTGACAGTTGTCATTTGAGCCAGCAAACTCAATGGTTGCTGGCTGGAAGTAAGATGGCTGCTCCTCCGTCTAGAAGGACAGGAATTACTATTTCTAAAAACTATTCAACATGCACAGTCAAGTGATGAGAATATAATGCAGTTGGACAGCTCCACATAGCAATGTTGCGATGAGCAGCAGAGATGAAGTGTGTCATTTAGCTGCTGCTCTTATTAGGTTCTGGTCGTTTTCCGTCATCACCTGCAGTGCAACACATTCCAATGAATGAGAGGGGGGAGGGGATCGAGTGTGTGCTATAACCATTAACTCTATGCTAGTGTGTATCTGTGTGTATGTGTGTGTGTGTGTGTGTACTCTAACCTTGCTGTCTTCCTGGACCAGCTGGGAAACATCAGAGTGTTTGTGTCGGTGAAGCATGATTGAGATTGTGTCATCCTGCCTTGCCTGGAGCCCCGAGTGCATTATGGGTATGTCACACCATTATCCTAGACATTTGGCATATCTGAAAAGGAACACTGCCTTCTTTCCATTTCTCTATCCCCCCTCTCCTAGACTTAATAGTTCATATGTTATTGCTTGAGAGCTCTCAGCAACATACCCATCTCTTCCTTAAATCACCAGTCTCTAGCTTACGGCTGCAGTTTTGATCCCTTACGTCCTCTAGCCCTTTGTAGTCAGTGTAAACTACACAACATCTCATTGTCAACCCCCATCTTTCTTCATTGTTGACTGGCAACACGTTATGGTAACATATATTTGGTATATCCTGGATAATGAAATTTAATCTTTATTACAGTCAACATTTCAGACTATCCAGCTGAAGTTAAAGCGTCCAATACAGACCAACAGAGACTAGGTCTGTTAGGTTTCAGCATTCTGACTGATCAGGATCATCACAGGTTGGGTGGTGTCAGTTATCCATATTTTTTATAAGGGAATCCTAGATGAGGTGCTTTGTCCCCATTTGGCACAGGCCTGAAGCCACCCATCTCAACCGGGCTGTGCTCTAAATTTTATCTTTTAAAGTCTTTATCATGACAGGATTGGTTTGTCAGATATTATACCACATTCAAGAAACTGTGGTTTTACTCAAATTGAGTTTTATTAGCTCAGTAAAACAAAAATAAGAAAAGCCAACAGAATGTGTTAAATGTGTTGTCTCAAAACCATTACTAGGAGCTCATGATTTTGCTCAATGTAGCTCTGTTAAAATGCTTATTGCACTCACCAAGACAATGTAAAAAGTATATCCACCATTATGCCTAGGTAAAATCAGTGACTAAACAGACATAGACCTGTTAGCCAGTCACTGTGACTTCCTGCCACTGCTGTTACTCCAGTACCTTGGATAGCTCCTTTATTACAGTTTAAGGTCAGGACCTTGTTGGCATCTGTGGCTTATGTTCTTGACAGTCAACATTAGTGCTGTAATTTTGCACATGGCACCATGGTATCTTTCAAGGACTGTTGATCCATAAGAAGATATATCTGAGGTTTTAAGTTCCGAAAAACATTTAAATGTTACAGTAACAAGAGGTTGTTACTAGCTTTAACAACATCTTATTAGCTTCTCTTGGCTAAAAACTTTCAGCCAACAGGATGGACCTGTTTTCAGCAAAATGTTCAGAGAAACCAAATCCTTTGAAGTTGGATGTTAGGGTCCAGGCTGAACGCGGTGACTGCTTTTTTGTGGCATCACAGAGTGACAGAATTCCTGACAGCTTGTTTTATGGCTCAGTGTTTGAATACAAGTTAATAATTTTAATAAAGAACCTAGACCTGCTTTACCATCAAAAAGAGATGGGAATCTAATGGGTGTTAAAAGGTAGGAAGACATATATACTGTAAGAAGCTGTCATTTAAATTCCTTTGAGATACAATTTTGCGTCACTTAATTCAAGCAAAGACAGAAGTTAAGAAACTTAAATTAATTAAGACATAAATCCACATGATGTACTTTTTCCCAAATGCAACCAATGAGATTCCAGAGAGGTTAGGGGGGTTTCATGTCTCTGTTTTGAAATGAGCAGACTGTTGACTTAGAGTAATGCTGCTTCTCTTACATACAGTATAACTCCCCCCTACCGTTCTGTTCCTATCAGAGACTATCTGTGTCAACGGGACCCTACTCTCTCCTACATCTCTTCCTGTCAGGGGCTATCTGTGTCAATGACCCCCCACCTACCCCAGCTAATAGGCCTGTCAGCACAGTGACATTGCAGGGCCCGGACCACGTGACAGCACTGGACGTCAGAGGCATTGCCCATTAGTGAATGTGACTTGCCTGTAATGTCAGCACCGTGACACGCTTGATTGACTCACTTACACACTGACCATGATATCATATTAGCTGCGAGGTCAAGGAGGAGTGACCTAAATGAATACCAATAAGATAATGATACGATGAATGGCACATGCTTTCATGTCAGTCGCTCAGTTTTGAAAATTTTTACATCCTCCCAAGGCACCGGAGGCTCGGGAAGGTCAGGGTAAGCTTTAACAAATGGGGGAAATAGTCAGCAACAGGATGATTAATTAGTTAACAATTTATATTAATGTTCATTGAAAGACCTCCACTTAGAGCACAATTAATTCTAATTAAAAGAGTGGCAATGGTGATGTTGGCAGTAAAAAAAACCTAACAATATAATCAAGCTAATTAAATGGGGGTGTTCTGAAACCCTGCAGTTATCAGGAACCGATGATGCCTGAAAATCAAGTGAAGTTGATCCATGTGTTTATGCACAAACAGCTTGTTTAACAAACAAGTCACAACAGTTTTCGCAGTTCATTACAAGTGCAGGAGATTTGACAGTAAAAAAAAAAAATTCAAACAAAAAACAGATGAAGATCACAAAGCAAACCTAAATCATCTGTTCCCTGATTTGGGAATAGACTGAATAGCACTGTAGGTTCCAGACATTTCTTGTTCGTCTTTCTTTATTCCTGTCTCTGGCCTTTCTGTTTTGTTTAAGTTTGAAATCCCCATAAGGCAGTGGAAGATTGACGTTTGTTCAGCAGAGTTCACAGTAGAGGAGCTGCTGTGATGCACTGAGCCCACCCAAAACTGTCAAGGCCAACAAACAGCCCATCTCCTCGCCGACGCCAGCTGAGATATCGCTACGCGTGTCAGTGCAAATGGACCACATCCTCTGTGTATGTGTGTGTGATAAGGCCATTCACCTCCACATGACCTGATCTCTCTCTTTCTCCTGGCTTCCTCTCTCTTTCCTCCCTCATCCTATATCCCCAGGTTTTGTCACTTTAATTCAATATGCCGTCCCTCCTCACTGCTCCACGCTGCTGCTCCTGTCGCACACACATATGCAAATGTTAAAACAGAGGGAAACTCTTAGATAAGACTCCCTGTGCCAATCTCCCTTCACTACTTTTACTCGCTGTGACAACCTGCTGTGTCAACCACTACAATTGTCGCGTTGCCATCACCTCTCCGTCTGATGGTGCTCAGTGTCACACACCAGCTTTAGCTTGTCACACTCCATCTGTCTGTCAGCCTGTCATTCCTCTGTGGCCCTGCTTTCAATCAAGCCTTGTCAGTAACTTTGTCCCCAAGCCTTCTTTTGGTCTGCCTGTCTGTCAACCTCCAATTTAATTTGTTCATCAGTTCGTGAGTCCTTTTCGCCGGTTTCTTCGCAGTATCGTGGGACCTACTCGAAAACAACCGTACGCTAACACTTACATAACAGGACGTCAAGCTACCAGGAAGCTCAGAGCCAGGTAGCTCTGACTGACAACTCATGATTGAACCTGTTCAGCACTGACATGTCCCGGGCTACCTTGATCTCCGAGCCGGTTTGGAAAATGATGGAAGTGGGTGGGAGGAAAAACTCAACTTCATTCTCTCTCGCTCTCTCTCTCACTCGCTCTGTCTCTTTTTTAATCTAACTTTGCGTGTCAAAATGTCAATCCCACACCGAGGAGATGTGACAAGCTCTAGGGCCCAGGGGGGACGGCTCCGAATAGAGGGCCCTGGTGCAAATTGATTTTGATTTTCCTCCAAATCAGTCAAAGAGTTTAGCTTTAATACGAGCTGATCAGAGAGCCACTTGGAGCACGACAGGATGAGGAGAGCAGGACAGTAACTGGGGAGATTAGCCCTGTCACTCCAGAGATCAGTGCCCGTCACTGTTGCTCAGACACACAGAGACTCACAGTCACACACAACTAACACACATCCAGTAGCACATAATGAAATTGTAATCAGTCACACTTATGGTTTTAGCACTGATGTACATGCTCGTACGTGCTCATACAAAAATATTGTGATCTGATGTTCACAGCTATCCTCCTACCCTCAACACACACTTGTCCAAACACACACCTTCCCTTCTTATCACCGTATCTGTCAGCTGTGTGGTACAGACAACAAGGTGTAGCACAGTTTCCAAAACCCCATTGGATCTTTTACATAACACTACTGCAAACTGCAGGAGTGTCACGTACACCAATGCAACTACAACTGTCTTTTCCTCTAGTCACTGTGGACGAAGCAAACGAGGAGAGTGTAGCTGTGCTGATGTCATCATTTATGGGGTGTGTTTCTGTTAACTCTCTAACACACAGGTTGTTTGTCACTGGTAGCTTAGCATACATATCAGATCATGGTTACGATAATGAATACACAGAGGACCTATCTTATTGTTGTCATGGTTACAATAGTAAAAGTGGCTCTTCTTGTGAAATGGCCACTGTTTGGTTTGGACCCAAAAACTAGGTGTTGGGACAAGATCATGATAACTTCCTTAGAGGTTAGAGGATCTGTATCATCACTATGCTCACATCACATCACATCACATCATGATGAGAGTGAAGTTGAGCCTTGCCTTTGATGGTCATAATACACTACTATCATAGAGAACGATTCATTGTGTTATGGCCAATGTGACCTTGACCTTTGACCAGTCCAAGGTTTGGAGGCAGATTTCAGTTATTTCTGGTATATTGCCTTAAAGCTATGGTCGACGTTGAGAAAGATTTGAAAAAAGCATCAGTTCTTTTATTCTTTCATTTTTCACATCTTAAAACAAACAAAACTTGCAGATGCACGTGCATGTGCAGATGTAACCGGGTGGGCAGGCCTGTCAGTCAGCCCTCTCTCATGGCAGAGCAAAGGGGGACAGTGTCTGACTTTCAGACCTTTGCGGAGGTAGATAAGATCGTTAGATAAGATCAGTTTCACACAAAAGAATTGCTGATCGCTGATCCCACAAAATTAAGGAAATCGGCGCCAATTGATCGGCTGGCTGATCGATCATGCACCCCTAGCTGGGACGAGGCGGGACGAGGAGCAGCGGAGTGTCAAAATTGAGTAAGGGGATTGGATAGAGGGTAGAAGAGAGCAAGAGAGCAAATTTGAACAAGGAGAAATTCACATGCGGGCCGGATGTGATTTGGCTGTGACTGGTCAATTTCTTTGCAGGCCTGCAGCCACTAGAGAGAATGGATTTTTTTGGTTCCTTTTGCTCTTCACATTCACATACTATTGGGCCATAACCACCATCTAAATGATGTTAATAATAATGATCAATCTCTCTCAACATCAACCCCTAGCTTTAAGAAGAATACAACAAATATGAGATCACAGTGACACTGACCTTTGACCTTTGAACACCAAAATCTAATCAGATAATATTTGCATCCAGGTTCACCTTTGTATAAAATTAGATTTCCCTCAAGTTGTCACTGGGATATTGCATTCCCTCTGGTTGGGCATGTCAAATGTTATGGTAACATTTATGGTCACTGGTTATCATTGTCATGGAAATAATGACAGTTAAACCAGGGAACAACAGTAAAGTCCTGTGTTTTGTCATCACATCTATCCACCTCTGTTTCCTCCTAGTGCCCACTCATTCTATATACTACGTCAGAGTTCAACATCACTGAGCCTTTCTGACATTGGGGCTACAGGTGACGCCAATGTGGACTAGCTAGCAATATACAGACCATATAAACACTCTCAGAACTTAACATAACGTGAATGTGCATTGACATATTCTGCAGTTTCCTTAGCTCAAAAATTCACATTGCCTTCAGCCTCAACCCTCTGCAAAAACAAGATGGTTTGGGATGTAATTGATGCTGTAAGGGGTTTGCAGTACAATAACCAACTTCCGCATTAGAATACTGTACATGTAATGTTGCCATATGATGACATTTTCTACAAATTGTGGAGTATATATGCACAAGGTCTTTGCCCAGTGTTATAACATTGTTTTGTACCAGAAAAGTCAACAAAAGTCGATAGGCTACTTGAATCAATCTGACACTTTGACAAAATCTGACAAATGTTTTCAGCATCCTCATTTCGTGAAACTTGATAGCCTTGAAGTCTCTTGAGTGGATGGGAAGTGACAGTATCAAAGCCTGAGCTGAGCCAGTCAAACTTCACAGCCCCACCTGTCAGCAAGAAAATCCCACAGGGAGGGAGGGAGGGAGGGAGGCAAGGATTGAGGGAAGGAGAGGGAGAGAGAGACAAAGGAGAAGGTTTCAGGAAGGCAACACGGCTCAGCCCATCATTGCAAGTGTGCCGGCCGACCCCTTTCCATAAGCATGGACAATGCCACCTTAGTAGACCTCACACCGTAAGAGGTAAAAAGCCTCTTGTTTGACAGCTCTTGTTTGCTCTTTAGATATATGTGTACATATCCATGCATATATCCATTTACACGTTTGATTTTCATGCCATTTTAAGTCTTGTTATGTATTTTTATGGACTCTCAAACGCTGGAGAGAGGATCGTAGGCCTGGTAACCATGAGGTCAGCACTTTCCTCCAGCACCAGGGATGGGCTTTAAGGTGCCTTGTAATGTGCAAGGAGATGGGACCTAATAGATAGACACACAGGTTTTGACATGCTATTTGAGCGTGCAGGCCCGCTGTAATTGGTCACGTCATCATGCATTAAATTAACGATATATAGAGAAGTGCCCTGAGACGAGTGTCTTGGCCCGATCCGTCAGCCATCAGTGCAAAGTGCATGTGACAGGCCTCTCTGAGAGGAGGAAGAGGAAAGAGGGAGGAGGAGGAGGGAGGTGCTTTTTTAAACTATTAGTCTGATGGACATCTGAGCTCAAACTCTCTGTCTCTTTCTCTACTCTGGCTTTCTTTCTAGTCATCTAGAAGCCAGCCGCCAGGGATTCATTCACACCTGGTATGCCGGCAGAATGTTCTTAACTAGCTTGCATGATAGAAAGTCTGTCAGAAACCATCAGAACTTCTGGTGTTTACTCTCACTACCTTGGTTTATTGGCTTCTCTGAGTAGAATACAGGGCCACGCTGAAGGCCCTTAAAGAGCTATGTGTAAGTTTTGCTGTTGTTAACCAAACATTACCATTATGGCTGTTTACATTATCATTGTAGAAGAGACATTTAAGTTCAAAGACAAACTTTATTCCTTTACTCACCAAATGTAGTGTCCAGCATTGTAAAACAATCATATTGGTTTGTTTCCATTGCTATCATGTCTTTTCTGAATCTGAATTTAGCATGCTAACCAGCTAGCTGTACAATTTCTGATACCGAGGCACTGTAGCGTTTACTCCACCCTGACATAGTGCTGTTCAGATGTCATATTATAACTTCTTACAACAGCAACAATTTACCTGAAATAAATAAAGCGAATTATTATAACCTAGCAAAAATCTTATTTAGAGATTGTCTTTCCACTTGTGCTTGATACCCCTAAGACAGATTTTTGCTGTGCTGTGTTCCTCATGATTTACTTTGATGAGTACATCTGTCCTACATATATAAGTTATATCCCTAACCTGAAATGAAGAGATGAGCTTGTCACCACACAATGCATGGTAATTGAATAATCAATTGTTCTATTACCTGAATTCTCTCTTTTCCGTTGCTTTCCTGTCACTTTCCTCAAGGTAAAATATGAACAACCAGTCATCAATGTGAGATGTTTAGACTAAAACTTTACCCACTTTATGCAAATCTGTCAAAACCTTGGTGCTAATTAGATTGGATTAAACTTGATTGCCGCAGCACACACTAAGGATCAGTACAATGAAATACAGTTTAACATCTAAGCGTTGAAATAAGAACAATGTACATAGAGAGAGATATTAAGAGAATGAATAACATACCAATGTGGCATTATAGAAAGAAACAGCACAGTGAAAGAAAAACAAAAGGCAGGGATACAGGTCTATAAAAGGCTTATAAATATTGTTTAAGCATTTTTGAAAGTCAAAAACATTGGTTTTATCTTGTACAACTCGTATATTCTTTGGCCTATATTGTTGCTACAACCACCTGCATCCACAATATCTTCGATATCTTTCTTTGAATAGTCACTTAGGTGGCTATTCAAAGAAAGTCTGAGGTAAGCTATGATGCTAAACTATGGCCAATGATATGAACATCCAAAACAAAAGGACATTAACAGTAGGATATTTAATATTAAATTAATTCTTCATCTACAAAAGCAAGGACAATGAACTTAATCATCATGTAACATGAGTCATACACACAATCTCTCTCTCTCTGTCTCGCTCTCTCTCTCTCTGTCACTTTGATTGCTGGTTTCCTTCCTGATGTTTAAATGTCTCTCTTTTGTTGTCTGTTTCTATTTATCTCCTTAACAAGAATGCAGCAATGCATTGTCTAACATACTATAGGTTATTTGCCCAAACAATGAAGTTGTTTAATACAGAGTGTTGTCTATGTGGGCTCAGTGAGCAATTTATTTGAAATTTATGAAGCTTTGCATTTTGATGGATGTGAACGAGTCTTAAAATAGCTATATCACTGTAGGCCTTGTGGTCCATTTTGTCATGTTTTATACAATAATAGCATTATTATATCATGCATATTAATGAGGATAGTTATGTACTTGATACATGCATTGATGCTTCCTGAAGTGATCATAAACTCTAGATCTGTGAATGTTTTAGTGATCAACTAACCTAACTATTCACCATTGAGCGACAGTATATGAGAATTTATACTTTTTAGTATGCCACTGCTTAGGGCAATCATGTCTGTCTGGCTTCAACTGATCCCTTTAAGTAGATGAAACATCTTTTTCCCTTTTTCCTTTATTTTTGATGTCTCATGTGACGGTAATGTTATTACATTACAATACATGAACATCAGATAAGGAAATGCACAGTTTTGTTGTTTTTACACATGGCAATATTTCACAATACAAATACCAGCATGGCCATTGCCTGATCAGAATGGTCAAAACATTAGTGATGGGGAGAAGTGAACAACATCCAATGAACACTAGAAGTTAGAGTATGTTTTCCAGTAGCATGCTAGTTATTCACATGTATTTATATTTGCATAGGGGTGTTTGCCACTTTTGTGGAAGCAACCTTTGAAACACCTTTCATTATTTCTTTATGTTTTATTTCACTATCGCTTGAACCCCTTCTGACTGGTCCTAGCTGCTGTAAAGTAAAATATACTCAAAAAATGCATTTATCAGGCCGTCACCAACACATACTTGACCTTTGTGTAGTGCACATGCTATGTATGAAAAGACCCAAAATAAACACTGTAAGAAGCCTACTTGATTACTTGTAAGCAAA
The DNA here is from genome assembly GCA_021432705.1 of Caranx ignobilis. Lineage (NCBI taxonomy): Eukaryota > Metazoa > Chordata > Actinopteri > Carangiformes > Carangidae > Caranx > Caranx ignobilis. Next base: position 748,903 of record MU269998.1, read on the forward strand.
TCATTTAAACAGCATTAGTATTGTAATGATTCTGTCCCAAGCTTTCTGATCCACATAAGCAGTTAATCACTGTAACTGTGATCACTATAAACAGCTTCCACTCTATTTCTGAATGTTGAGAAAGGTGTAAGCCATGTCTCTGTGTTGTCTGCACTGGATGCATTTGATGTGAATATTAAGCTGTCTAAAAGTTTACTGATTGGATGTTTTGCGGTTTGCTGTAATATGCCACAATGGAATGATACTATAAATTTTAAGTTGTTAACTTTGTTGGCAAAATGACACATTGTCCTATTTTATGAAGCATAGCGTCAGTTCAGGCAGAGCACTGCAGTTGTGCTTGCGTTGGCTGATTGGCACCAGCTGTTCCTGCTGAAAGAGCTAATCCCCTCCAAATAAACACACACATGAACATAAATCTTTGTTAAATGAACAACATGGAATACCATATAAGGAGGGGGCTGCAGTGGTGGAGGATGTTGCAGCGGCAAAAGGGCGTTGGCACGAGTGAGGAAGTGCCGGGTCAGGTGTCAGGTCAGGTTAGCGAATGTCACTCACTTCAGTCAGAGACACTTGACCGATGAGGTGACCACAGCAGATGGTAATGAAGTTAGAGCTGCTGAGTAAAGGAATTGTCAAATAATCCAAGCAGCAACCTCCAAAACCAAATGCTTAATAAGTATTAACAGCAGGGAGCACATAACCCAGCCCCCCAAAACAACAGAGCCGCTGCGATCAGCCATTCTAAATGTGCAACAAGCACACTGCAATTACCTTTGAATGTTAGCAGAGCCTTTCTTATCTGATGAGTAGCTCAGGCAACATCCTGGCCGCCCGCAGATAAACATCTGGCAGGATATCCTTATTTAAGGGAAATATTCCTAACTTTAATGTACCTAACCTATGTGAAGCAACAACATGTAGTAATTCCCCTTGAATGCAAAAAAGGCTCTTCTCATATGAGATTCAAGTCAGGATCATTGATTACTCTCAGATGAACATAAGGCAGGTTGTTAATAGCATCATATTACATATCCCACATCTAAAAGGAAGTATAACCAAGTTTGACTCTTCTTCTAATGACGAGTGAAATATCAA